>OX596236.1:56562077-57762077 GCA_951394345.1 Salicornia ramosissima | reverse complement strand
TATAAGAGAAGGAAATTGAAAGCGGAATAGAGCCGAACTGAATTGAATTTAAGGTGAATTTAAAGAAACCCTTAGGCTTGTTACCTAGCACAAGTTTTAAGTTTATGCTTGTTGGTGGATATTGAATGGTGGACCAAATTCACATTATACTGCTGCCCAATACATCATACATTCTTCTTCATCATTCCCTTAATATTTGAACTTAGACTAATCATTTTATGTTTGTTTAAAGAATTATTATTGGACTATGGATTACACATCATGCATATAGTTTCACATCCTTTTTTTAAACCCCAATTGTAATAGTGAGTTGTTGTTTTCATAGGATGCTATTATATGCTATGTTGAAATAAGAGCCTGTTAACCAGTGTCTATAGAGACCATGGATATTGGGGATGATTTAGTCACTTCCAAAATTGATTTTGACACTCCTTCCCCTCTCACATGAATAGTAAGGGTAGGAGTGCCAATATCAATTTGAGGAGTGCCAATATCAATTGCCGGATAGGAATCTATTTTGACGCCAAATATTCCAAGCCCTATCTATGAGACTAATTAGCATTTGCCACCATGATAATATACCAAATTAACGGAAAATGATTTTGGCACCCACCCCCTCTCACATGAATAGTAAGCATGGTTACAATTTATGTGAGAGGGGGAGGGATGTCAGAATCAATATTAGGGTGCCAAAATCACCACACAAATCAACTTATAAACCTAATTTTATAAAACCTGATCCGACATGATGAATCATGCTAATTAGCTGGCAGTCTGATAATTTCTAATAAGACTTTATTAAATTAAGGGCTTGTTTACTTCAGATTATATTTAGTTCAGTTCAGTGCGTTCATCTCTATTTAGTTCAATTAATATACTTCAGTTCATTTCAGTTTAGTTGATCTCTATTCATCTAATGTAAACGAGTCCTACAGCTGATTAAACGTGGTAAAACTTGATAAAACCTAGCTAGTTGAAATATATAAGAACTGATTAAAACTTATTAGCTCTAATTTGACTTTGATAAACCTTGATAAAATAAATTGTCGCAAATGCACCTTAAAGAGGGGGAAACAATTAATTATAGAGATTAATAATTTGCCACTCAATATTATCCAAAGCCTAAACCCAATTTAGTTATTCAATTTAAAATAAATTATTTATTTAAATTTTTTAAAAAAATTATGTGATAACTTATTAATTTTATTATCAAATTAACGAATATTTTAACATCAATGCGTACACAAAGTTTATTAACAATATAATTTAATTCCAAAGTTAACTTTATTTTTGCCAAAATAATCTCAAATAACATTCCACATTTCCACCAACCAATTAAAAGCGGGAAAATATAAAGGAATAAAAAGAATTATAAGAAGACAATTATATGAGAAAATGGCCTATGGGCGGCACAAAATAAAAGAAAGACTTCAAAAGCATTTTGCTTTCTTTGATTTGACCACATAATAACTACAAACACTTAAAAAAAAATACATACATTTTCACACCATTAAATTTACACTAATATTCTTCTTCAAGCTCATCCTCCTCCTCATCAATTCTATAAAAGTAAAATTAAAAAAAAAGACAAAAAAAAAGCCAAAATAAGATAAACAAACAAACCATTTGCTTGATTTATCATATATATAATTAGTGAGATTATAAACTCCCTATAATAATAAATGTTAAAATTTCTCAACGAAAAAAAAAAAAAAAAAAAAAAACCCTTCACCAAAAAGGGTTATTTTGCTAATTTGCTAATACCCCCTTCATTCACACTAATTTAAATTTTTTTAAAAAATCTACTCATTAATTAAACCTAATTAGATTAAAAAAAAAACACACTAACAATAATGAAGATGAAAAATATTATTTGAAAATTAATCAAACCTTGATATCTCTCATAGCAAAGACAAAGAATTTGTCAATATCAGGATGAGCGAAAAAGGAGATTCGTCGTTTTTGAAAGACAGAGTTTTGATTTCTGGGCTTCTTAGGTGCTGGAGGACATGTCGAAATCTCTGGAATTTTATGTTTCTCTGATTTTGGGGTCGAACACAAATCATTTTTTGAGCTGCTAATTTTTGAAGGAGAAGATGAGTATTCATCTTTTTGACCTTGTTTATTATCTTCAATCAAGAAAGTTGATTTCTCTTCATAATTTGGGGATTTCTGGGTCAGAAGTAATTGCTCCTTTTTGTAAATACTCCTTGTTATTATCCTTCTTGCTGCTGCTGCTGCTGCTGTTGTTGTTGTTGATGTTTTTTTTTGGGTTTTTTCTGAACTTCTTCTTCGACTTGAAGGGGCCATTTCTGAATAATCAAGGGTTTTTTTGGGGGGGCTCTTCAAACTGAAAAAACAAAAAAAACCAAAACAAAATATATAAGAAAGAAATTAAAATAAAGAAAATTAAATTAAAATTGAAAAGGGGGTGACATAGACATACTTAGTTGGGTAAGTTGAAGTGGAGAAATTTCTGAGAAAAATCAAAGAGGAATAAGAGGACATAAAATCAGAAGTTGCAGAGATCCATTGAGAGAAAAAGATGAGTATTGATCTGATCAGAAGAAACTTTTGAGAGAAAAAGAGGAGAGAGACAAAGAGATAGGAGGCAGAGAGAGGGAGGATGAGAGAGAGAGAGAGAAAAGGAGGGAGATTAGGATTTTAGGAATGAAGACATTATTTAGGTTTTATATTTTTATTTGTAGTACTAGTACCACACCAACACAACTAACACAAGGTTGTTTTTTTAAATAGTGGTAAAAAATGTGGGTGTAATTTTAAATTTAAGGTAAGGATTTTTCCCAGTTATACCATGAGGTATTTGGATTTCTCAGCTATATCCACGAATTTGAAAATTTAAAAATTCTTAATTGTAGCCAACAAACATAATTATAGGTAACAAATTTAGTGCAATAATAATAACCACCATCATAACCAAAAACCAATACCTTAAATCACATATATTTATTTATTATTGTACTAAATTTGTTACAAATAATTATGTTTGTCGGCTACTAGTAATTTTTTTTTAAAACGTGATGGATATAACAGAAAATTTTTAAAATTTATGGCTGCTGTTGGGAAATCACAATACCTTATAGGTATGTATAAGTGTATAACTAAGAAAAAATCCTTGTGAAAATATAATTGGATTTAAACGGAGTCGTTTTAGGTAAGAAAAATGAAAAGTTTTAGTTGCACCCACAATTTGGATCTTGGTGATGAACGCCAGTAAGCACTTTCATCTACTTACTACCAACATAATAACTGTAATAATTTTTCATTGCTACATGTGAAAAAACTTTCTCGCAAAGAAACAATTCACTTTTTTTCCAAAAATAAATAAACTATTTTTTTTTTAAATAACAAAGAATAACCAACTATTACATCTTTTAGTAATAAGAATAAAAAAAAAATAAAGACAAGTAGATAACCGGGAGTTTCTATTATTTAAAATTTAAATAATAGTTTTTTTTTTGTGCGAATAAATCACAGAGGGCGGGATGAAAATCGATTCTAGGATATTTAAGACAAGCTCTAATCACCTGAGCTATCCATCACTCATGAGTTCTGAATTAGTACTTAGCCTTATAATATGATCGTAATTTGTAAATGTATGTCAAACTCACACATAAATGGATATAGTAGGGCTTGTTTAATTTACTTCAGCTTAAATTTAATTCAGTTCAGTTCTATTAAGTTTAGTTTAGTTCAGTTCAACTCTCAATTTCCTTCTCTTATAAAATGTTACTTTTACCTATATTCGGTTCAATTCAGTTTAATTCAATTAAGTTAATTTGAATTAAATTCAGTCCAGTTTAATTCATTTGTATTCTGCTAAAGTAAACAAACCCTAAATGTTTGATTTAATTAAGATTTACAAAGTATGATTTTTAGCTTTTCAAACATAACTCTAATAATTATGCATAGCATTTCCTATTTTTTATTTGAAATCCATGTTAAAATCACATAAATTACAATAATTTAAGTTAGTTCCCTTAATATTTCCACTTTTGATATCGTAATTAGAATCAATATTTGTTAAAAATCCGAAGTTATATATTCAACTAGGAAATTTCCAGGTATCTTAAATTTTCGATATCAAATATCTTATCCTATTCACCCCTGATACTGAATGTGTAGTGTGCATGAGTTGGATTTGTATCCTTTGTGATTTCGTTTTAAAACCTACAGAATTTTATTATTGGTAGTTAGAGTGTAAGAACTTATTGCAATCCATTGTGATTTCATTTTAAAATTTATTGAGGGAGTCATTATTATTGGTCATGAGACGTGTAACGTGATAAATTTATTTAATAATCCTTTGTGATTCTGCTTTTAAAACTTGTTGTATTTAATGCAGGCTAAAAATTTGTACTTTGTGATACGATTTTGAAACGTGTCGAATCTTTAGATGTGTTATGTAGACTGAATTTCCATAGATTATAAAACCTATTGAATCTTGGTCACTAGTGATAATTAAACGTGTAGTGTAGACTGGATTTTATTTGATTTTAAAATTTATTGAGGGAGTCAATTTTATTGGGCGTGAGACGTGTAGCGTGATAAACTTATTCAATCCTATGTGATTCTGCTTTTAAAACTTGTTGTATTTAATGCAGGCTAAAAATTTGTACTTTGTGATACGATTTCGAAACGTGTCGAATCTTTATTCTGAGTAATTAATTAGATGTGTTATGGAGACTGAATTTCCATAGATTATAAAACCTATTGAATCTTGGCCACTAGTGATAATTAAACGTGTAGTGTAGACCGAAATTTATTTGATTTTAAAATTTATTGAGGGAGTCATTTTTATTGGTCGTGAGATGTGTAGCGTGATAGACTTATTCAGTTATTCAATCCTTTGTGATTCTGCTTTTAAAACTTGTTGTATTTAATGCAGGCTAAAAATTTGTACTTCGTGATACGATTTTGAAACATGTCGAATATTTATTCTGAGTTATTAATTAGATGTGTTATGTAGACTGAAATTCCATATATAGATTATAAAAGTGGGTTGCTAAACGTCGCCCGCATATTACTTAAAATCGCCCACAATCAAAAGTAAAAAGACAAAATTGCCTTTGATTGAAAATTACACCACAACAACTTAGATTAAATATACAACGACGTCGGACACCACGCCATGACCTTGACCACCACCACCGTCACCACCACCACTACCATGGTGGTGGTTAGTTTATTTATTTTTAATAAGGGAAGGGGCGTCCAGATCAGACGCCCCAACCATGGTAGGGCCGTCTGGACGCCCCAACAATATACAACGACGTCGGACACCACGCCATGACCTCGACCACTACCGCCGCCACCACAACCACCATGGTGGTGGTGGTTAATTTTTTTTTTTTAACAAGGGGAGGGGCGTCCAGATCAGACGCCCCGACCATGGTAGGGGCGTCCAGATCAGACGCCCCGACCATGGTAGGGGCGTCCATATCAGACGCCCCGACCATGGTAGGGGCGTCCAGATCATACGCCCCTACCATGGTCGGGGCGTCTAATCTGGACGCCCTTCCCCTTATTAAAAAAAAAATTTAACCACCACCACCATGGTGGTGGTGGTGGTCAAGGTCATGGTGTGGTGTCCGACGTCGTTGTATATTTAATCTAAGTTGTTGCGGTGTAATTTTAAATCAAGGGCAATTTTATCTTTTTAGTTTTTATCGTGGACGATTTTAAGTAATATGCGGGCGACGTTTAACAAGTCCCTTATAAAACCTATTGAATCTTGGTCACTAGTGATAATTAAATGTGTAGTGTAGACCGAATTTCGTTTGATTTTAAAATTTATTGAGGGAGTCATTTTTATTGGTCGTGAGACGTGTAGCATGATAGACTTATTTAGTTATTCAATCCTTTGTGATTCTGCTTTTAAAACTTGTTGTATTTAATGCAGGCTAAAAATTTGTACCTCGTGATATGATTTTGAAACGTGTCGAATCTTTATTCTGAGTAATTAATTAGATGTGTTATGTAGATTGAATTTCCATAGATTATAAAACCTATTGAATCTTGGTCACTAGTGATAATTAAACGTGTATTGTAGACCGAATTTTATTTGATTTTAAAATTTATTGAGGGAGTCATTTTTATTGGTCGTGAGACGTGTAGCGTGATAGACTTACTCAATCTTTTGTGATTATGCTTTTAAAACTTGTTGTATTTAATGCAAGCTAAAAATTTGTACTTCGTGATACGATTTTGAAACGTGTCGAATCTTTATTCTGAGTAATTAATTAGATGTGTTATGGAGACTGAATTTCCATAGATTATAAAACCTATTGAATCATGGCCACTAGTGATAATTAAACGTGTATTGTAGACCGAATTTTATTTGATTTTAAAATTTGTTGAGGGAGTCATTTTTATTGGTCGTGAGACGTGTAGCGTGATAGACTTATTTAATCCTTTGTGATTCTGCTTTTAAAACTTGTTGTATTTAATGCAGGCTAAAAATTTGTACTTCATGATATGGTTTTGAAATGTGTCGAATCGTTATTCTGAGTAATTAATTAGATGTGTTATGTAGACTGAATTTCCATAGATCATGAAACCTAATGAATCTTGGTCACTAGTGATAATTAAACGTTTAGTATAGACCGAATTTTAATCCTTGTGATACAAGATTAATACTTAGACAATTAGAAGTATAATACATGTAGATCGAATTTTAATCCTTGATTATTTGATTAAAAAACCATCAATCTAATGTTATTTATAAATAGACAATGACAAGTATAATTTAAAATCGAAATTTGATAATCTATGATATCATTTAAAAACGATTAAGTCTTAGTTTGAATAATAATAGGTGTGGTGTAGATTAAATTTTGATTATTTGTAAAAAATCACTTTTGGTTTACATTTTTATTATAGATATTGAAAAGTATAGTGTAGATCAAATTTCAATCCTTTGCGATACGACTTAAAATCTTTCAAATCTTATTATGGAAAACTAAAGATATAGTGTAGATTGAATTTCGATCATAATAATTTTGTAACTTATTAAATCTTAATTATGAACAATTTCAAATATAGTGTAGACCTAATTTTGATTCTTTGTAGCACATCGACAAGTTATCATTAACCACTAGTAGGATAAAAAGATAAGATGAGGGCAAGCTATATTAATGGACCCTCTCAAAAAAAACACCAATATCCGAAGGTTTAGAAATGAGATAATTTCAGTGAGAATCGCATCTCTCACCTGTAGGAGTTGATGATGCAATGGTGAATCCAACACTAAATATGTTGGAAAGATTGTTACATGCATGAAACTATGGAAGTATATATATTGTTTTCCCCTTTTTTTTTTTTTCTCCCTTTCATGTTGATAAAGTCCTATTGAACTAATGTTTATGTTTTATCTTTCACTGCCCCACTTGCTCAATTTGCCTACTTTCTAGAATATTTGACAACCATATTATTAGGAGTATGAAAACAAGTGCTTAGTTTCTGAGTATGAACTTTTATAAAAAGAGGGCCCAATGAAGTATCATGTGTTAAATTACATGAATATAAACGGCACAATCTACGCAAATTCCACTTGTGTTATATTTGGTCAAAGGAAACCATTGAAGCTCTATTCAAATAAGAAAAGACTAAGAAATTCAGATATAAAATCATCATTTTGGTTGATAGTTTATACCATACATCTATAACTATGAAGATCAGAGTAAAATTTCTTACAATTAATTAATACCCTAAAATAACAAATACTATATACATTAGCATATACAAAATACAGCATTTTACTGTTCATCTTAACCTTGCCAATGAAGAAGACACATTAACAAGATCGAACGAGTAGCCGGTTTTTACGCTCTTAGACGAAAGCTATCCGATCTTTTCTGTGTTTGTATCATCTGATGGCCATATAATGGTCTCTAAGAGCCTTTCGCGCATTAACTCCAAATTTTCATCTGATATTTCTTGATATATTTCAGCATGGTCACATTTCTACATCAAAATGACAGGAAGAAGAAAAGAGTTAGAAACAAATAAAATTAAAATAAACAATTCATTCAGCCTAGTACAGCAAAGGATACTGAGAAAGAAGAGAAAAAATGCACCTTAATCCATTTTCCATACAGATTAAGCCGTGTTACCATGATTCTTTCAGCAAGGTCTTGCTTTTCCTGTTAATTGTAAAAGAAAAGGGTTAGCTTGTGTTCTCATATTTGGAAAGATCGTCAAAAATCATCCGAAGTTGGTATTATTTCTTCCCATATAGGTCCAAAAGTGTTTCTAAGCACACAAATTGAGACATTTTTTTGTCTATTTTTATCAATTCTGACTCTTATTTTGATCACTAAGGACCAAAATAATTCCAATAACATTTACCTAGTCATTCCATCCCTAATTTTTTTAATCTTTTATGTAGGTCACATTTCATTTGGGACCAATATGAGAAGAAATAATACAAACTTATGATTATTTTGAGAAAAATTAAAACTTGGGATTAATGATGGAAGACGCTCCAAGATTCGGATTATTTTTTACAATTATTCCAAATATTCTAAGACCAATGCACCCCAAATAAATGTTATAGTAAAGTGTCCGAAGAAACTTTACCTTCCCAAGTTTACGGATGAATACCTTCCCATCTCCAGGTTTGTTAGCAACGAGAAAGCTGTAGAGAATAAACTCAAGTTATAAAATTTGGATTATGGAATTTTCTTGAATGTTGAAGGTTAAAACTATAGAATCTATTCACATACTAATCTAAACATACACATCATTGGAGTTATTCTGTCATATATCCAGAATATGTGTGTGCGTGTGTGTGAATCACAGTACGCATGACATGTATACATATATGAATTACAGAGAGATTAGTTTTAGCTCAGAGAAACTGAATGAAAAGACACATTGAACTTTGAAGTCTAATCTTATGCTTGGTTTTGATCAAATCTCAACTATACCAAACAGGAATTCCACTACATTCCAGGAAGCATTCAATGTGTCAAAATGTTATTTTCCAATTTATATTGCATTAGATGATTATGAAGTACTACCCATGTAAAGCACTGTTCCTATAAATTGAATTAATCTGAGCTAAACTGAACTGAATTAAGCGAAATTCTATACTCATCAGGAGTTGAGCTGAACTGAAATTTTAGAAATTATGTCCAGAAGAACAGGGTGTAATACTGTAATTGGCCTCTAGATCTAAAGTTTGTACAGTTTCAAGCCAATGAAGCTGATTTTGATGAACTAAGAGCCGCGTATATTGAGGAGGGTTCATCTCGTAAAGCCACGTAAAAGTGTAAAACTAATAAAGATAAAAATCTAGCTACTTACTTATAGAGCCACGTATATTGAGGAGGGTTCATCTCGTAAAGCTGGTTCATCACAGTCCTTGTAGCTTTGTATGTAAAATAGTTAAGAATTTGCTGCAAGCACAATAAAGTAATTATCCTTGTCAAACATAATAATGAAAATTAATTAAACAAGAAGATATACCATATGGGAAGTCATTGACACAACAAAGACACAAAGTATAGAACTCTGTATAACAGTAGTAGTTTGTTATGTGATGATGTTTACTTGGGGGGGGGGGGGTTGGAATAAATTTAGGAATAGAACCAAATTTGAGAGGAAAAATGTAATATTAAATGACACTATTATTATTGGCTGGGTGTAATTAAGGAAATGGAATAGATACAAATTAGAGGGGAAAAGATTTTTTTCCCCACAAGATTGAGAAGGGTAACAAAATGGTTGTAAATTTGTAATGATTAACATTAGGAAAGAGAATGTATTACCAACACCTCATATCAAACAATAGGTGATGGGAATGGTTATTTTATTCCATTTTCAGCACTAAAAATTAATAATACCAAACATGCTCTTAGAGCAAGGAAAAAGCTCTTGTCAATAATTGTCTTCAATTTATTTACTCTGTAATGGATGTAAAATATCCTAATCAATTACCCAGCATGAGTGCATTCCTAGTAATTTTCAGCCAAAAAATCACTAGGAGTACGGCAAGTACATAGCTATTACAGAGAGGTCAAGGAGAATTCAGGTTTTGGTGGACAGACTCAGGAAGCAACATCACAATGTGAGCCAACAAGTTTTCTCCAAGCAACATCAACCATTGAATGCATGATCTAAGAATCGCAGCCTTATAGTGAACAAGGGGAAGTTATGACCATAGCAGAGATTTTGGTGGCCTATAGCATATGTACAAATTTTGGAGATACCACATGTAAGCTAAGATAAATTTACATATAGGCAAAGATTACATCATAAATTACATCGCAGCCTTATACAGTATGATTTGGCGTATCTGTTATATAGGCAAAGAGAGAGGCATGGACTTGCAATCCACAAATTACATCATAAATTCATACACCCGGAATCTATAAAAACATAATATTCCACAAAGAAGTGCAGAACACAGCATTCAAAGTAAAATAACATATTCATCTATGTAAGACCAAAAAAAAAAAGAGCGCGAACATAAATAATATAATGTAAAGAACATTGGGATTGTATGGTGTGATGATTAATTGATTATAAATAGAATGTATGAAAAGATTTGGTTAAGAGGGGGAAAAGCTTATGGCAAACATTACCTTTATCAATTGTTTGGTCTTCTAATGGAATGGAAAGCATTGTAACTAATTCACTTTTGTCGAATTTGGTATAGCCGAATTGCTAACAATAGTTTTTGTGTTTGGCAAGGAAACAATTTTTGTTTCTATAACTTTAAGAGTGGAAACTACTCCGTATTACCTTAGGAAACAGTAATTGTTACCTTTTGTTTACAAACACCCGCTTATTTGTGAGCATAATGCACATCATACTGTACAACAATTGGCACTTAATATAAATGAAGACTTACGCCTAAAATTAGTCATATATGACATGAACATGAACCACCTAAAATGAAAACTTGAGATGCTTTTTACATGGAATTTATACTAATTAACTTCTATATTTCTTCACAGGAAGCAAATCATTTGGCTCAAAAAGACACCAAGGCACCAAAGATAAACATTTAATATTTTAATGCCAAAAGTCCAAAACAATTTCTCACCAAAACACAATCCTGGAATTAACCAGATCTGCATATACTATGCCGACAAATGCTGAATAAGCACAGATTATAGTCATTTGATTGATAATATGATATTATGATCCTACTTAGCAGCATCATTGAAAAAAGAGTGAAGCAGGTGAAATAAACCAGCTAATTGAAGCTTAATTCTGATTCTATAACATGATCATTACTAAGATAAAAATCCCATAAATTTAAATGTTACCGTCTTAACATCCGCGAAATTTTCTTCATACTGCCCTCCAAGTTCATTGACAATCACAGGGTTCCGCGCTTTTCTTTGCTTTCTTGAGCTTCCCTTATTCATAACACCCAAAAGCTCTTTCCCTGAATCAACAAATGAGCTACTCAAGTCCAATGATCCAATTTGCCTGCCCTTGGACTGCTTTTTACTCATTGTTTTCCTGCTTAACCCAACATCTCCACCACTCTTGAGATTCATACTAGAGGAATTCCAAGTGTCCAAACAAATACATGGGGATACATGTGGAGAATCTATGACAGGGGAACTTAGGAGAGAGAAAGCTCCCACCATGGTTACAAGACTGAAAAAACAACAACCCACCTAAAAACACAAGAAAATAAAGATACCCAGATGGTCAAAATCTGAAATTACAAATGAAATGAGCAACTGAGGTTCACTAAGGAATTTTAACAAACAGGTGGTAGGCGTTCAACAAGGTAGAAAATTTAGAATTCGGATGCTATGAAGGAGGGCTTAAAAAGGGGGAGAGCTGGAATGAGGAAAAGTGCTAGAAGAAGAATGCAAGATTAGGGTAGACAATTGAGGTTGAATGAAGAAGAGAAGGTGTGAATTTTCTTTTAAATGAAGATTCAATCGAAAGTGATGACCAGAGAAAATTATGAGGTCCAAAATTTCCGAAATTAAAGGATTTACAAAAACAAAAATAAATAAAAAGGGGGTTGAGTCGTTGAAGTTAGTTTAACAGTTTCCCACACTACAAGTGTTAACCTGGACGGTTAATAGGGTTCCAAGATTGTAGGGTGGTAAGTTTAAGCAACGTGTAAGCATCAAGTTCTGGGTTTAAACTTTGAAGTTTGAATTTGAAGGCTAGTAAGATTAATTTCCAAAATTTCAACAGTACTTTCTTACGTGTTAGAACTTTGCTTCAAAGCCAAAATTTGTCCCACGGCTCATAACTTTGCACGTCAAATTTACGTTTTTTCTCAATTTTGTTGGTCAAAGATGGCAATGTTACATAGAAAATATAGAATGTTTCTAACAATTAGAGGTGCATATTTTAATATTTGGTATAGAATCTTCAATCCCAAAGAGATTTTCTACCAAATGATCTATATGTGTTCAATACTCTCGTCAAATGAGAGTTTAAGACTTTTCTGCCAAGAGGGCACAGTCTTAGAGCCGTCAATTTTAGTGACTCCGTTTATGAGCCAAGAATCCCATGTCATGACAATTGACAATAGATTGCGGTGATTGATCAGATGACTATGATCTTAACACCCTTCTAATGTTCCAGTTGTTTGCGGGTTCCTCACTGCAGTTCTACTCAATGTCCTGACGTTCAAGATGGTTTTCTCTTTGTTTTGTTTTTTTTCTTGCTTTTGTTAGGTCATGTATCTTATTAGTTTGTATTGTTGTGTTGAGGAGAAGTTTAGCTTGTATTTTACTTTGTAGTAGTAGTGTTTTATGTTTTTTAGGTTGCAATGTTTGCCTACATGTGGCTTTTGGCTACCCTTTATTGGCTTTGTTTATTTAATGCACTTGTTCTTTTGGCAAAATAAAAAATTGACATAAAAAATGTCTTCCGTTGTCTTAAATTATAAACAACATTTGATGAGAAATATATAAATGTGAAAACTTTTTTTTGGATCAAATGTTGCTTAAGATCTAGATAGACTTACGGGAGGAATATGTTGAATAAGCAATAATTTAGAATAATTTGATAAGCAAAACTACATATTAAATGAACAAAACACAGCCACTTATCAGGATACATGTTCACTAGGGTGTATGATATAGATTGTAGAGAACATAAGAGTACATAAATATATATAGTAAAATCGTAAGGATTGCTTAGCTTGTTGTGGTATCCAAATAAATTTTATGTACATTTGAAAGTGAGTGATAATAAACAAATAATAAACTAATGACTACGTGTTTATATCATGTGTTAGAAAATTTAATATTACGATCAGAAATATTTCAAGCAATTAAGAATAAAATTAAACACTTAAATAATAAACAATCTGCACAAAGAATAAATAAAAATTAGGAGAATGGTTTAGAAAAGTCTGGGTTACTGGTGAATAGAATTGATACGCTCCTCTCCCAAGATACAACAACCCGCGGATCCCGAACCAATGAACCCAAAGTTCCAAAATAATAAAAATAATAAAGAAAAATGTTTTTTTTGTTTACCAACGTAACACTGATGTGATGAAGTAAAGTTTATTATCAACAACCGTATTTTCTTCTTGTGGTTAAGTAATATATATAGGATGGGTAATTAATTGATTAAGAGAATAAGTAATTGATAGTGTTGATATGTTGTGGATTAGTGGCAAAAGAAGTGGGATATAGTGCATAAAAAGTCTACAGGCTGTTATTTCCCAACTTCCATTGTGGTTCCTAACATGTAGGAACTAATAAAACAACCCAGTAAAAACAACAACGGTTTGTTTAATTAAAAATTAAAATTACATTAAAAAAAAAAATTAAATTAATAATTAAAATAATTTCCAACATCATGTGCCTACGAACGAGGTACATGCATGCTCTAAGTATCAATGTATGACGTACTAATGCATATGTTTCTTATGTATGCATGAAAATCATGCTACTTGCAAACTTCCAAGAGTTCCAAACTTCCAAGTTCCAACTATACTTAAAGAGGATTTTGACAGCTGTTTTTAAGGCTTAATTTGAATATATTTAGGAAAAATTAAGTACCAAATAATTAGAGATACATAACCTTGTTCTTTTTGGGGCATTACAATGCCAATTCAATTCATTCCAAATTTCCAATCTAATTTCAACTCTTCAAATCTTCAATTCATTCTAATTTATCTTTTTGAATCCATTCTAATCCCACTCGTTAAATCCAATCCCACTCGTTCAATCCAATCCAATTTGCTCTATTATGTCAAATCATTGCAATTTATATGTTACACAAATACAGAGGGTGTAATTTAATCCAATCCAATTCTTTTTATCCGTGAAAATAACTAACAAGCCTTAGGGTTCGTTTGATAGGGTGTACATCGTTTTCAGATTAAAAAGTTTTTCGATGGAAAACCTTTTACAATGGAAAATTGATTTTCACGAAGGTTTTCCGTTATTTGGTTGAATGTAAAATGATTTTACATTTTAAGCATTTTTCGTTGTTTGAGTTGAATTGAAAATCAATTGCTTCAATTGTAATAGAAAATGTTTCCCTTCCACATGTGATGTAAAATGTTTTCCTCCCAATTTAAGAGAAAAAAGTTTTCTACGAGGTGGTAAATGATTTTACCTTTTAATATTTTACTCCAAATCAATCAACCACCAATGTAAAATAAGAAAATAATTTTTTGAGAAAACGTGTTAAATCCTACCAAACGGACCCTTAAAATGAGTAGCAAACTTTAGCACCTACTTCTTGATTTCACCAAACATTGTCAAATGTTAATATGTTATACGAAGTAAATTATACCACAAAAATAAAAAGCTAATGTGAATTCTCAATTTCTCATTATTCATCGTAATGACGTATTAAACACGGCATAGAGGGTGCGAGTGGGCCTTGTTGTAGAATCTTCATCCAACACTTTTGGAATCCCTGCATCACTTTCACCTAATCCTTAAGTAAGATTCAGCCCAACATTCTTTCACACTATTAACAAGGCCCTCTTTTAAAACATAGCCCAGCCCACTAATATTAGTTTAGCCCATAATTGTAGGCCCATATCAAAGGCCCGTTTAACTTAGTTTTACTAAACCATTAATTTTTTCAAGGCCCACCAAATTGGAGGACAGACTTCAGGGAGGAGGAAAAAATCACCCTAGAGAACAGAGACTAGTGAGAGAGAAGAAGAAGAAGAAGCGAAGGCAAAGACAAACAATGTTCTACAACAGAGGGTAAGTTCAATGATTTTACTGAAATTTACGTTTTTTTTTTAATATATGGAAAGAAAAACCTGAAATTTATGTCTATGATTATGATTATGCTTATACTGTTTTTTTTTTTTTTTTTCTTGATAATCAGTTTATGGTTTTTTTTTTTTTTTTTATTACATATATTTCTTAAGTGATGTTTAATGTTCGATGTTTGAATACTATGAATTCAAATCGTTTCTGTTCCTTTTCTATTAGTTAATCGAGGATAATAGCTGTGAATTTCTGATATGAAAGATTTTGGGGAGTTAATTTCTTGTTATTATGATTCTATTTTGAGCGTTTCTTGGGGTTGAAAGATGCGAGGAACTTGCAATTTGGTTTCAGTTGTGGTCTAATTAAGTGAGTCGTTGGTAGAGATTACTCCATAACAATTGGAATGTTTAGGGTTCGGCTATTTTGGGCGTTTTGATTTTAGTGAAATTGAAGTTTGCGGGCACTTAATTCGTAAATTGAAGTTGACCTGAGAACTAAATTAGCTGTTTTTCTCTGTTTCTATTTAGTTTAGGGTTATTTGCTTGTCCTTTTATGGCTGCCCTCGTTAGGTCTTTCAAGACATTTAGATTTAGCTCCATGTGTTTGATGTGTCCCAATTCCCAAGTAGTGCTGTGTACTTGGTTGCTTTGTTGGATATAATTATGGAAATCAATAGAAAAAAACGAGGGCTCATTTAGTTGTATAGTAGAGGTCTAGAGGAGAGTTATTATTGAATGTTGCACATGATGTTGCTGTTCTATTTGTATTCGATATACCCTTTGTTACTTGGACTCTTTGTTTTACTCCAAGTACCCGTGTCGGGTCCTTGACACTTGAACTTGGGTACGACACTCGGACACTTCATTTTAGGCCAAAATCATTGAATTTTTTCACAAAATAGCTGATTGAGTCACTTGGACACGTGCTCGTGTCAGACATTATACCCTTGTTTTTGGTGTTGGCTGGTCAAGTGGACGACTGGACGGCTTGTTCTCTACCTGCTTACAGCCAACTTCCTGTTTTCTGAACTGGAATTACTTGGTGGCTTAATGATTTCTTGCTGAACTTTAAATGCTTGTCCTCTTTTAGATATGGTGATTATGGTGATGGGCGTGAAATGGCTCCGAAGCGACAAAGATTGGTAGACCAGGGAACTTCATATTATGGAGCTTCACCAGGCTATGCAGCGTCAACTGCCTACGGAGCCTCACCTGCCTATGGAGCCTCACCTGGTTCCAATTTTATGTATAATTCTTCTCCATATACAGGCTATGTGAGCCAGCTTCCTCCATTTCCTGTTGTCCGGCTTCGTGGTCTTCCCTTTGACTGTACCGAGGCTGATGTTCATGAGTTTCTTCGAGGTCTAGACCTAGTTGATATCCTTTTTGTTCATAAAGGTGGCCGTTTTTCTGGTGAAGCATATTGTGTTCTGGGATATCCTATGCAGGTAGATTTTGCTCTTCAAAGAAATAGGCAGAATATTGGCCGGAGATATGTAGAGGTTTTTCGAGGCAAGAGACATGATTATTATAAGGCCATTTCAAATGAAGTTTCAGAGGCTAGTGGTGTCTCGCCTCATCGAGGTTCTAGAGCAAAGTCTTATGATGAAGGGAAGGAGCATTTAGAACATACGGGAATATTACGACTCAGAGGGCTCCCTTTTTCTGCTAGAAGGGAGGATATCAAGAACTTCTTCAAAGATTTTGTTCTTGCAGATGATGCCATTCGTATCACTTATAATTCCGCTGGTAGACCATCTGGGGATGCTTTTGTGGAGTTTTCAGGTCCGGAGGATTCTAAGTCTGCAATGGTGAAAGACAAAATGACTCTTGGAAGCCGATACGTTGAGCTGTTTCCTGCACCACGGGAAGAGATGGATGATGCAGTTGCTAAAGGAAGGTACTTTTCTGTCCCCCCTTTTTTTCACTCTCATCTTCTCTACTACAGTTAGCTTTATATATGTTTATCATAAACAGCTGACACTCCTTATCTTGGTATTCATCATTTTCGAATTTTCTTTTATTCCCCATTACCAATTTCATGCCCTCTTGTAGTAGTGTCCTGAACTGATTTCTGTGACAGCATATGCTATTGTCAAGAATGGTAATTCTATTTGTTTCTGGTGAATGTTTATATCCTTTTCGAGCACATTTACATGAGAATCCTATCAAGTAATCCCTATGACAAGGAAACTAGGAGTGATTTCGTAAATGGACTAGACATATTTATGCGACATTACATAATATTTAGATTTGTTTATTCTGCAGGTTCTTTTGTTGCCTGTCGGTCAACATTTTTTTACTACAAATGTATCTCCCTGTTTGATCTAAATCTTAACTTAGTGTTTAACTTATTCATTAAACATGCAGGGCAAATTCTCAAGACGACCTGAACGAGCCAGTGAAACATACAGGAATCTTGAAATTGAGGGGATTGCCTTTTTCAGCCACAAAAGAGGACATAATAGAATTCTTCAATGGTTTTGTATTGTCAGAAGATTCAATCCACATTACTACACTATCAGATGGGAGGCCGACCGGTGAAGCTTTTGTGGAGTTTGCAAGTGCTGAGGATTCAGAGGCTGCAATGGCAAAGGACAGGAAGACCCTTGGAAATCGATACATTGAACTTTTTGCATCATCACAGGAAGACCTAAACGATGCACTCTCAAAGGGACGGTGATTTTAGTCACTAAGTTGCGCCTTTACTCCCTTTTCGTTTCATGTATTCTCGGAAAATTTTAGGGTTACCTTTAGATGTGTTATATGACTATATCATATGTACCATCATTAGTTACATATCTTGGATTTTGAGTTTTATAAATATTGAAGCACATTGTGCGGTACTTTTCAACCTTTTTTTTGCTTATTAGGACTTCTCTAAACTTTAAAGATGAGAGAAATAATAGACATGTAGTCCTATGTTCTCTTATTAGTTCTTGTCTGGGTCTTGTAGTTTTGTATCGGTTAAAATACCATGCATTGGAATACTTTAAAGAAATGTTACCTTGAATGGATGTCTCTAAGTTGAGCTTCAATGATTATCTAACATTTTGGTAACAGGTACATAATTTAAATATTGATGGGCAAACCAGAATCAGCATTGTTCTGAATTGCGAGTTTGAAACTATATTGGGTTGTTGTCAATTATCAAATTCCTGGCTACTATTTTTTTTTTTTTGTTCTATTTAGAATCTTTTGCTATTTTATAAACTAGAGTATTTTCCAAATTTTGAAAAAAAAAAAAAAAAACTTGTTTGATTCCTCACTTTTAAGGACTTCAAATTTTATTGATTTTACAACAAATACTTATCAAGATATTGATGGCAAAAAATGTGTTGATAAACATGCAAAATACAGAAAAGAAGTTCATATTTAGAAACATTTAATCCTGCTTTTCATTGTTGATGAAAGTTTGATTTAAGCAAAATTTGGTTAATGGTTTATCTCAATTCTCGAATAAATAGGTCCCTCTCTTCATAACTCATATCAATAATGACCTCAACTTTCAACCAACCAAACAGTTAAAAAAAAAAAGAGCAATTCGTGGGAAAATGTACTCTTCTTGCAAATGCAACAATTACAATGACTACAACAATAGCACACAGGCAAACAGAGCCTGTAATCTTTACGACAATTCGTTCACATAGCTCAAAACACAGCTTAGATTAATTTCAACAACCTAAGCAACAATCTCTAATCTACAAACAATTTTCTATAACAGGCGCTATGATGCAGAGATTTTTTTTAATATATAAAAAAAATCTGGGTGCTTTTACCTAGAAGGCTAGAATGCCAGCATCCCTTTTGATGGCTTTGAAGCATTTAACTACCATGAAACTTCCCTTGCAGTCCTATACATTGCAATCTTTGTGCTCAATTCAACAGATTTTCAATCTTTCAGCTTTTCAGGTCCATATTCCATAAGGATGATTGTTTTGTCAGTTCTGCCCAATTACTGAATGTACGGGTGCATAACTCTGTTGCAAAAGAATATGAAATGCTTCAATTCATATATTCAAGGCCTCTTCTTGGCCATAGGGTCTAGGTCGAGTTGTCGCCCAATGCATGTGACTGCAACAAAATAGTTCTGACACGTAGCTGCAAACCGAGCAATATAAAAAAAATCATAAGATGTAATTAGATGATAATTTCAACATATGCTCTAAATCGTGTGATAACTTGATTCACCTTCACATCAAGGCAGGAATCATTCGTCATATTCTTAATCTGAGAATATACACCAGCATTGCGTAGCTTCACAAAACGACCATATGCTCCAGGGCTGCTGGGAAATGCAAGATTTAGCACAGTCCAAACAGTTGCTGTGCGCAATTTATTATCACTGCTCTGCAAAAGCTTGGTTAAAACAGCTTGGTCATTACTTCCAGCTGATTGGAGGAGTTGCTGCAGAACAGCTTCTTTGTGAAATTCATTTCCTGTTGCCACATTTGCAAGTGCATACATTCCCTAGCAGGAAAAATAAATAAGAACATAAATAAGCAAGCTAAAAATAAAAGCGGTGAAGCAAAGAGGTTTAAGAAAACATCATTCAGTGACAATTTACATTAAGGCCTTTTAAAGAATACATGGACATAATTTATTCCTTTCAACTCAGTCAGTATGCCAAATTGCAAAAGAGTGGTGCCACAATGCACTAGCAACTTTTGGAAGAGAACCGCATTATGTGTGTAACGAAAGTTAGATTATATACTCTACTGCTCATAAAATTGTGCTAGTTAATGTTTCTACACAACTTCTAAGTTCATTTCTACACAGCAATTACAGAGAGGAGTCAATGATGTATCAGGAGGATCCAGAATGCTAATCTGAAATATTTAGCACTAAAGAGTAAAGACAGCGACATGTACTCCTAGTTCATGTTGATGTAGCTGGTGCCTAAGGCAATATGCACACAAGAAGAGCAGCAAGTTTTTACTTAGTTGAAAGCTGTGAAGTAAAAAATTCTGCTTCAGACCAAGAATGGAAAATTTTCAGAGTATCCAAGCAAGGTGAGTTGATCGAAGCAGTGCAATTTTACCTAAGCTCCAACCTTGAAACCAGAACACAGAGATTGCAGTGATTATCATTTATCAACGTTCATGTCATTCAGATCTTTTTTTAACAATAAAATAAAATAAAAACCTCAATACACAATTTCTAGCATTGTTTGTTTTATGAAAAAACAAAGCAGTTGATGTATAATTTTTTTCCGAACACATAACCTGCACAATCCTCATATGTATCAACACTGACAGACTACACATTCATCATCTTTGAAGCATCATAACAACAAGCAAAAACCATATGTACATTTTACTCGGTCTAAAGACACCTATATGCCTTTCAACTTTAGAGGAGATCTTAACCTGAACGCAGACTTCAGAATTGCAAGCATTCCTGATTTGCCTCCCAATGGCGTGTAATATGATAGCCTCTTCATTAAAGACATACTCAATGGAGTCAACACAACCGTCAACAAGATTGCGAACAAAACTGATAGCTTGCTCTTGGACCGCTGGCTCAGGATCTGCATGCACATACAAATGAGATAATCAAAACTTTGTCGGAAATTAACCTAAATACCAACTTCAGTAAAACAAAGATCAATCACAATTATATGGGGTTGCTTCTCAGGACAGTCGTTATGTTCTTCTTAACCTGCTACAGTAGGTAAACGGGTGACGTAGAATTTCCCTCCTTAAACATGAAACCCTGCCAACTTTGAAATTGTCTTCTTCCTCTACCATCTTCTCCAACAGTGGGTTTCATGGAACCTTACAATAAAAAAAAATTGGGGCTGGTTTTCCCCCTTCATTTACATCATGGATTTCAGTAACAGCTCTTTTGGCACTTCAACGAGTTCAGTAGAATCCAAAATAAGGTTAAAGTGCTATTTAACCACAAAGCTGAGTCAATAATTAGGGTTGAAAACAACAATAGAGCTAACATGGGCAAGAGGTTTTACAATTGTGGAATGTCCCAGCAGGTTTTTTTTTTAATTCAAAAATTCTCCTAAGAAATTTAAATCTTTGTGGTTTAATTTTCATTGACAGAAAGAAATCTGCGACTTTTTTAAATGAAAACACAATTTGATTCTATCTGCAACAGAGCATTACGCAATGGAAACAAGACACAAATTGATGGAAACGCAGAACAACCATAGTAGGACAATCATAGCAATGAAAAATAACAAAGTGAGGAAGGAGACAGAGAGAGAGAAAATCAGTCCATCACAGTAACGACAGAAGCTGGAGAAAGTAATTAGGGGCACTAAATTTGTTTGGGAGATAAAAAAATTTCCAAGACTGTTTTAAGAACATACCGCACATAGGATTAATACAAGTTAACTCATAGTAAGGATTATGATGAGAAAACTCCCCATAATTGGAATTATCTATATTAACGTTTCCAACTTTGTAAAATGACTATTGCCTAAGCTAAATTCTTCTATCCTACAACTAGCTAACAAAAATAATTACCGCATATTAGACTGTGTAGAGTGGAAGTTGTCAGTTCCAGAAGAACTCCTTCTTTTAACTGGTTCTCAGCCTGGAAGATCAGGTTTTTCAGAGCCCATACGGCATTTAACCTGATAGTAGAATCCATTGATGTTGATAGATGAACAAGTTGTTTGACACCACCACACTGAAGAAAGGTTGACTTACGCTTTGTGAACTCCACCACTACATTACTTAAAGCATTAAGTGCTGCAACCTAAACAAGAAAAAACAAGAAACAAAGTTTCTTGAACAGATCATTGACGAGAAGAAAGCTTTCATTCAATTTCATTCAAAAAACAACAAAAAATATACATGTCTAATTATCAAATCAGACTTTTTGTTATAAACTTCAAAAGGGGCAAAGCAGAGCAGCAGACCCATGTCAAGCCCCGAAATAGAAAAATATGATGACAATATCCACTTAGAGGGCATTAGGTTTGTATTCAGACATGAGGTATAGGGTTAGGTATCAAACCCATCCTTTAGTATAATTCAAAGTCACAACTATAAACCCATACCTCAATCCATGCAACAATTTGCATAAAAAAAAGGTCTAAGCCACCATTTTGACAAGAAAGAAATAAAATAAAAACCATTTTCTTTGCTTCACTCCATTTCTGGGAAAGCCATGTACATCATATCTCAGCAAAAAAAAAATGGCATAGTTGTCAAAATTTCTCAGTACTAATATAAAACAAAAGATCAAATACCTTCCATTGTTGTTGGCTACCCCAACCAATCTCACAGCCAAAGTAGAGGAAAGCTTTCACAAAATCCATGGAAATTACAGTTAATAATGCTTAAATTCTTTTTTTCTTACTCAAGTTCCTTTCAAACTTTTAATGGCCAAAAATAAGGATTTATTATACCAATTGAAAAAGCCTAAAATTAATTAAAGGGAAATTTTCTTTTAATTTCCAGTTATGTCGGTTGCTGGCGTGTGAATGATAGATGCTTGGTGATTTGGTTTATAATGGAGGGTGTGGAAGTGACACCATTCAACAGTGTGATATTGGGCTTTATGTGGTGATGTTGATGCTGGAGAATGGATATGGGCACTCTGCAACACTTGTTGAGTCCTTGAGTTGTCGGTTGCTGGCGTGTGAATGATAGATGCTTGGTGATTTGGTTTATAATGGAGGGTGTGGAAGTGACACCACTCAACAGTGTGATATTGGGCTTTATGTGGTGATGTTGATGCTGGAGAATGGATATGGGCACTCTGCAACACTTGTTGAGTCCTTGAGTTGTTTCGAAATAATACATGAAATTTAACATTTATTTTTCTTTCTTTTTCCCCTTTTTTTGGATGTGGTTTCCTCCGAACCACCTCCCAACAGGTATGAGAAACCTATAACTTAGAGGTTAAATAGAGGGCCCTGGTATCAAATGAGTAAACTTTATGAACCAAACAAGTGGCATAGGTTTAATTGTTGGGTTATTCCCACTTGTACACCTGAAAATTTAACAAATCCCACTGGTACACCTACGTTTTTTAAATTCTCAATAATAAACCTGAGTTTTTTACAATTCCCAACTACATACCTTGAAGCGAACCAACTACCTTATAGATAAAAGATATAAGAACATGACATTAAGCTTTATTGTTTAGCTGCCTTTAGCAATATGTTGGACATAGTTGTGGAACATATCCCTTCAACAGCCCAAATCATTAAAGTTTCAATTCTGGAGTGATTGAAGACTTGAAGAGTAAGGGACCTTGCCTAAACATCTAACCCAAAGTATATCTAAACTCTAACATTCTGAATCTCCCTAGTCCCTACCCCTTTCACATATCTCAAGGAAAGCAAGGAGGTATAGAAGGATTGAGTCAATCCATAAAATAAAATAAAAAAATCATATTCCCAATTTCCCATAAATCATGAATGTTATAAGAATATTTTATTTAAAAAAACTGCTAAATTAGCATTAAGAGCTAGAATTTTCAAGATATTCCGGGATTCATAGGTTGCTAACCAGCCATGCATTTGGCCTGCATGGATTCCACAATTTCAAGGGCAAAAGGGGCCACAAAAAGATAATTGTTTTCATACAATCGACCACAATTCCGCGAGTCCCATATACAATGGTGATACACAAGAATGTGATTGCACATAGTCTGGCATAGAACTATGATGAAGTTTTAGCACATTATGCAAAAAAGATGGCAAACTAGGAGATAGAAGTACCTGGACAGCAGCAGAAGAATCATTTAAAAGCTGAATTAACGGAACCACGATCATTTCATTCATGAAAAGACCCGCACTCAAGTTCTGAAAGCAATATGATATAAGGTCATAAGTTCAAGATGAGCAAATAAGACACTGCAAAGCAACCCTTCATACAGATATTAAAATTTTGAACCTTGATTGACCGAGACACACTCTGCAAACACGTACAGGCTGCAATCCGTACTTCAGAGCAGTCGTGATTTAATGCCTCAGCTACCAATTTAAGGACCTAAATCAACAAGGCTAACAATCAGGCGAGACATGGAAATTAATCACCTTCATAACTTTGGGGAAAAAAAACAATCAATTTCTACATTAGTACTCATTTTGGCATGTCCCAATGCCAATTACTGTAAAAATAAATTTATTTTCTTCCTATTTTATTAACTATCCAGCATCCACCATAAATTATCGTGGACAACCCTGGTATCTTATCATTTTCACAGTTAAGAACCATGAAAAAATGCTAGTCCTAGGTGATTCACTTTGGCAGATTCTATTGGGAAACCATGCTTAAGCTGTGTTCAAGATGAAGCCACCAGCTACCTTTGCCCTACAGGGGAAAAAATCAAGATAGTACTCCTCCATTCCAATATAATTTCCCATTCGCTTTTCACACAATAATTAAAGCACCATTGAATATTTCTATTGTTTTATGCCATTAGTGTCTTGTGAAGTGCATTAGTGAGGGGTGGAGGTTTCATAGTTTAGTATGGGGAAATTATAAGGGGACGAACAAAAAGGAAAACAGGAAACTAATAGAGGGAATAATAAGGAGTAGAGATCCATTGCCAAAAAAAAAATAAAAAAATGAGTAGAGATAATCATGTTTTTATAACTTTGACAATGGTCAAAACATTATAGCAGTAACTGCTCATCTTGGAAGTTCATATTCCTGCCTCCTCATACAATGGCCAAACTTCCTGCTCAATCTTAAAAAAGCTTTAATATTTAACTATATACTACAAATTTACAAAAGTAATAATTCGTAATATTTATCTATATTCTACAACAGAGATAAATCTTTGCTAATTTTAATATTTATCTATATACTACAAAGTATAAGGTTGCACAAAAGAGTATTGCATATTAATTAATATTTTATCAAACACTAAGGTCCTGTTCTTTGGGCTCAATTAATCTAAACATACCGAATTAAGATAATTCCTAACCTCATCACGAGCTAAGCTAAACTAATTTCAAAAATCAAGTCCAAAAGAATAGGTCCTAGATCTTAGAAATGTGACTGAAATTATCTCAATCTACCGGTAACACAAGTTGGAAAAAAGATAATATCTAAATTTGATAACCGATCAAAAAAACAAATATCAAAGCACTAACCTCAAGAGATAGAAGCTTAGCCCTACAAACTTCCAAATTTGAGCATATGCCAGCAAGAGCCAAGAATATCCCTTGTAAACGTTTAGCCTGTAATGGTTCTTTCCTTAGATGCGTGCTCAATTTGTCAATAACATCTATTTCAAGGGCTAGCTTTTGCAGGTCCTCTTTCCCAGCAATCAAACAGGACAATGCAAATGGAGCTTCATCACCAACTTGACCAGGATCATCAAGAAGCTCAATCAGTACATGTATCAGCTTAGTTCTGAGTCCAGCATCTTGTAGATGACAAGGTGATGTGTTCCATACAGCAATCAAGCATGTAGAAGCTAGAAGCCTTGTCCGAGGATACTTATCCGCTGTTAGCTCACATACAACTCTAAAAGCTCTTCCATCATCAGCTTCAACAAACTCTGAATTAACATCATGATTATTCCTAATGAGAGAGGTTAAAGCCTCTAAACTAGCATCTCTCTGACTCAGAGAGCCTTGCAGAAGATTTAAAAGCTTTTTTAAGATGCCAGCCTCACACAACGTGTTTTGCTCTGCATTTGTCTGACACGAATGTATTACAATAGTAGCACCAAGCCCTGTAAGATTCTCACTCTCACTATTCAATAATGAAATAAGGAAGCACATGTTTTCTTTTGAAAGAAAATCATACTTGGGAGCCCACTTTGACTGATAAATCATTTTTAGTGATCGAGCAGCAGCATCCACAACCTGCATATCGTTCACGGTTTTAAGTGTTGCAACTGATGCAGATGAAAAGGCGAAAACTTATGAAGTGAACTAAGCTCTTTGCTCCAGCATGCAGCATGAGCACCAATACCATGAGATTGATTTCAGATTCTATTTCTTTTATAAAAAAAAAACAACTAATTCAAAGCAAATGATTAAGCTCTGTCTCCTCAGTCCTCACATGAATAGATATCTGCCTCTGAGCTAGACTTACTAAAACACTTCTTCAGTAGATTTTAGCAATGTATTATCATAGATATACGGGATTTTTTTTATACAAGAAAAGAAAGGATTGGACAGCACTTTATCTAATACTGGTTTATGTAAATATTCCAATAAAGGACAAAACCGAACCAGTGAAGAAATGTTGAGAAAAAACTTGCCAAAAAACATATAAGTAGATCACATTTAAAGTATCGAATCACGTCACATGCATCCAAACCTTCATGACTTAATAAAAGAACATGCTACTCCAATTTCTAACCATATACTCAGAAATTAAAACATAGTTGGTGGGAAAAAGATCCTGTTAGAAACATATACATTCTAATTTGGGACTGCAAGTTTTAAAAAGTTGGAAAATAGCTCAAGTCCATAATGCTGCTAGACAACATCCACAAGCATAATTCCTATTTTACTTCTATAGTTTGATACAACAGCACAGCATGAATACATAAATACATACAGTTTATTTTCATTAACTGAAATTCTTTATTCACAAGCACCATAACCTTCTATCCATAAGGAAGTGTCCCTCCCCCCCCCCCCCCACCACCAATACACACACACTCCACGCACAAAACTTCGAAACAGCATTTCACCAGTTGTTTTACCTTTTCCCTCTGATCATCAAAAATTATAAAAACTGAGTGATACAAGCCAAACACTGATCTCAAGCAGAGGTTTCGTTTCACATTCACTTCATTTTAACAGATAACCATCTCAAAATAGCCAAAGTTCCAGAATGAGAACATTAATCAAACTTAAACTGAATTAGAAAGTCAATCAAGAGTACCAAAAACACTCACAAATTCACATTAACAAAATTCAAACATCAACCTCAATCAGAGACAAACATGACCAATTTCCTCTTCCATTTAAATTCCCCTAATCAAAACCACCACTGGACCAGATCATTTTCATAAGTGAGCCATTCATCAAACTAAATTCGAACTGAAGTCTGAAAAACTTAGTGACTTAGAACCCTCCAGGTCAAAAAAATCACAATTCAACATTTTTCAGTTCCACTCAACCTCCTAATAAATTAAAAACTCCAAATAAACAATTCCAAACCAGCTGTTCTCACATCATAATTTCAGCAACTCAGTTCGCAATCCAAACTCAACTCAATTTTCACAATTCAGCCATTCTTCAGACAAAATTGCAGCAGATAATAAAAAATTCAACTCCTCTGGATCACCAAAATCACAACTTCGTTCCTCATTTATACTCCACTCCAATTTCAATGATTCAACATTTCAACAAATCGCCAAATCCAACTCAAAAGGCATAACTAAGCACAATTCAACTCCACTCCATATATCATCATATAGAAACAAACAAACAAAATTCCAAAAAGAAATAATTTAACCTTAGAGTCAGAATGAGAGATGAGGCCAAAGAGGAGAGAGAAAGCGCCAGCATCGAGAACAGCCTTCACACCAGCATCAACACCACACGCGAAACTTCCGATTACAGCCGAAGCTTGAACGACAACAGATGAATCGAAGGAAGAGAGAGAATTCACTACAATTGGAATAACAACGCCCAGTTTGACATAAGAAAGCTTTTTTGTGCGATTTCCAATGATTTGATTCTTCAATTCTCTGAGTGCTTTGAACTTGGTTTGATTTTCCGATGAAGACAATCGGAAAATTAGGTTTTCAGGAAGGCTGTGAGTCGCTGATGTCGGCATTGCCTCGGCTGACGCCGGCGGTTTTCATATAACGCGGAGGATCGAATATGGGAGAGGAGAGGGCGCAATACAGAAAGATGTGCCTCTCCTTGTCTTTTGGTGTTGTTTTTTTTTTTTTTTTTGGTCTTTTACCTTTTCTCCCTAATTTTTTTTCCCCCAATGAACTACGGTAAATTCTAAAGCTAAGCTAAAGTGCAATAAATTGAATTTCTTTACAATTAAGTGCAAATTCAAGGGAAATATAATTTCTCAAAAACTATGGTATTGATGTTGGAGAGAAATTTTACTACTAAGTTCTAAATTCCTACAAAATAAATATTTGTGTTTGGTTGAGCTTGTGAATTTACAAGTAATACAGAAATTTGTATTTGCCAGTGGAAAGTCGACTAATAATTTCCTATACTTTGTAGGAATTTTCATTTCCCATATTAATGTTGTAAGGTGTTTGGCTCCAATTTTGGCTCTGGGTTGCATGAAGCACATTTTTGGGCCTCATCCGATCGGGCGAGTCACATGGTAGGGTAGCCTCACCCAATAGGGTCCGAGTGTCTGAGGCAAGTTTGGGGCTGGCCTGATCGGGTCACCCCTGTTGATTCTTTTTTTTTCTCTTTAATTTTCTGCTTGTTTTATGCTCTACATTTATCAAGCACTTATTTCTAATCTTTGGTCTTCTTGTATGTTTGTAGGCTACTTGAGAACATACCTATTAGGGTTTCATCCTATATATATGTTATTTAGCCTCAAGTTTTATACAACACACATTGCATCAGTTATTTTTTTAAGAGAGATTAAGTTTTTGTGAGCATTTCTTTGAGAGCCATTTGTGTGTGTGTGAATACTATAATTTCTCCTTTTGAGTTGTTCCTCCATTATTGGAATTAGTGAATTCATCCTCTTCCTTCGCCATATTGTTGTTTGTTTTCTCTATTTCTCAAATTACTATTATTCTCAATATTTAGATTAAAATACTTAACTTTGCAATTGACAACAACCATTTTCCGCGAATATTAATTTTCTTAACAAATGTAAACCAAACACAATAGCATTTGAGTATTTCCTAGAAAATTGTATTTTCAAGGGAAATAAGTTGCAACCAAAGAGTGTTGTATTTGGTTTGAGTGTGTTGTGGTGATCCCAAGACAAAGAAATAGTAAAGTTGTCTCTACAGGGTTAATCATTGCCAACTCCTTATTGTCATATGATTTTGAGATGGAGACTTCTTGGCTTTTAGAGAAGACTTTTACTTTTCTCTGACGAACGCAGCCCAGACCTGTTTGTTATGGTATCATGCTCGTATTTTATTTTTAAAACTCAACAAAAAAAAAACCAACATGTCAAGGGGAGTATTGAGCCCTTGAAAAGCCCACATGTAGGTGTAAAAAGTGTTTGGAATTGTGTGGGTGTTAAAGATCATTTGATCCGAAACCCGGTTACCGATCCAAAGCATCCTAAATTCTAGATAAAGATTTTTTAGTAAAATTAATAGAATGATAGTTAAAGTAAAAGTTGGAGTTGGATTTAAAAGTTGGAGCGGAGTTACATAATGTTGGAGTTGGAGTCGGAGTTGGATTCTTTGCATAAAATATCCTACTATTAGTCAAGGTGAGTTATACATAAGTACATACCCCGATTCGATTTCAACTCATTTTCATCCCTACAGGTTACAGATATGACATAATAATACATGTCCAATGTAATGTCACACATTGCTTTCAACGTGTTACAAATAACATCAATGTTCAACTCAATCATTATGGATAGGAAAAAAAAAATTCCCTTCGATCGATTTATGTGCAACAATTGAAAATATATGTGAGAGGTGAAATATTCGTTGTTGCAAATAAATCGATACGGAGGGAGTACAACTAAATATAGTGATTCAAGTAAATGAAAAATTCGCAATAAGATGAGTAAGTGAATGGAGTCGAGTCAGAGTCGAGTTGCTATCAAATGTTGAAAATCGGAGTCGAATTATTGAACGTTGGATTGAACATCTAACTGTTGTTAAAGTTAGATCGTAGTATATGCATAATTTGATTCAAGTCTGATCCGCTTTCATTCATATGAGGAAGGGGAAAGGTGGGGAAAAGTTTGGTGGGAACTAAAGGTTTGTTCATTGTTGCTATGTTTTTGAAGCATACAAAGCTTAGCCCACCTACAGATACTAAATTTGACTAAAAGTAACTCCTCTATATCCCACACCTCGGACACAAAAAAAAGCCCAATCTACAATTCCAATCCACTTGAAGTTCCCAAGTAAAGTCCACAAATGGTCCACCGGTTTATCCGGTCACCAATTCTGTTGCTTGCTTGCTGCAATATCTTTTACTTTTGGCTTTTTTTTTACTTGCTATTTTTTAAAAATTTATTTATATTTGATTGTTACTTAAATTTTATATATGCTACATTTCTATCCTTATTTTTATCATTTATTCTTTTTATTTAACCTATTTTGCCATATATTTTGTCATTTTCTTAATAAATACAATCATCGTTTTAATAGCACATATCATTTCACATATTTCTTCAAAAAATTGTATTAGAAGAAATGTAGCAACTAGTTAAAGACAGAGAGACTAATCTACTCCGTGTAATTTTTTTATGGTGGTATTAGATCTCGAATTGAACTTTATTGCAGGTCACTCAACCCATAGACAATTGTACATTAGCACAAAAGGAATGCATCAAAATATAAAGTTGTCAATTCAATTCTTCAAGTGATGTATTTATGAATACAAAGTTAATTTGATTAATTATTATATAAAAATTCAAAATTTGTAGAAAAAATTGTAGTTAGCGAACTAATTTTATTTTATATTGAATATTTTTTTAAGGATTATGTTGAACATTTATGTTGAACATTAAGCACACTTGAGTATTGCTTATTTTGAACTTTGTACTCCCCTCCTTACTTCAAAGATCTTACTAGTAACTATTCACGGATATTTTAAGGAATATTATAAAGTATTGTAACTTGTAATTGACAATCCGTTTATGTTTAGATTGGAATGAAAAATGTTAGCAAAAAGAAATAAAATAGAAAATGTAAAAAAATTTGTGGAACAACTACATGAAAAAGATATACTCTCCCTATTTTCATTTGTTAGTTACGTTTGTAATCTTACATATTTATTTATGTAAATTTGTAGTGGGGAGTTAAAAAGTTCGATCACCGCAAGTGATAATTTATTTGAGCTTTTAATTTTAATTTATCTATGTCAATTAGTGTAAATTTGATCACCATATTACAATCTTGAAAAAAACACATGTATTTGGGATACTTTTGATTCATCTGAAATTTTTTAATCTGATCAAATCAGATCTGAACTTTTCTGGTCTGATATGTATTTTTTCTAATTGTAATTATTTTTATAGTTAATTTTTTTTATTTAATCTAAATTTTTCTAAACTGGTCTAATACGGTCTGATATGAATTTTTTTTTAATATGATATGAATTTTATGAAAATAAGATCATAATTGAGTTGAATTAAGCACACATTTGACCGGCTATTACCGTATTATCTAGTTAAGTGTCTATATATTATAGAGTAGATAGTTACCGATTCTTCCAGTAACCCACCTCCCATTACCCCCACACTTCTGCAATTTAAATGACTCCCACTCTTTCTCTCTCCTCTCTCTCCTTCTCTCCAATTTGATCTTCACTCTCTCAACAAAAACTAAGGAAAAAAGAAAAAAGTGAGAGGATTTAGGAGTTCATTCATTTATTGAATGAAAATTAAATTAGATTAGACATCATTCATTTTATGCTCATAAATTGTAAGCTTTAATTTAATTGATTATTATTATTATTTTCTTTTCACTAACTATTGTAATACGTTACTTTATTGATTGATGCGATTGTTCATTTGAAGAGTTTAAGAGGAAGAAGAAGAGGTTGAATAATAATGGTGATTAAATTCAGTTGCTTTGAAATGAGTTCTGTACCATTTACTTGATTGGAAGAATAGCGGTGACCAGTAGGCGAGATTTTCGCTGCGGCTGCCAACATGTGGTGGACTGTTCATAGTCGCTCAGGACCAAGATTTTGAGGTTCTTATTTTGATCAGAACTTTAAATAGCTTTGTATGTGATTGTTTGATTTTATTCATTTTTTTAGAGCTGTTCAAATTGTAATTTCTGGATAAAATTGGAAATGTGAATGTAGTTTAATGCAATGGTGGGATTAATTTTTGATTTGTAGGCATTAGGTTAAAAGTTCCATGTATTTTTTAGAATTTAATTAGAGCATTGCAAAACTAACTTCTTTTGTGATTGATTTCTTAAATTGCAAAACTGATTGCATTTTGCATGAAAGATACTATTCCAACTTTCTTGTGTTCATCATATTTCTCCAAGTGTTTTCATAATATGGAACTTGGACAGAAAGATCAATTGTTAATTTGTAATAATATGGATGTATTGACATGAAAAATGGAAGTATTGTTAACTTGCAGTAACTTTTTACATTTTATAATTTTTTTGGAAAAAAATCGTGCTACACTTAATTAAAATCCTGGATCTACCTCTAGATTTAAGAATTCAGAAGATGGATATTCATTCAGTTGTTCAGAATCAGTTTTTTTTTCCCCACGGATTCTTTGAACATTTTGCTACTCTTAAGCATTGATTTTCTCTTACTACACCGGTTTTTGTGTTTTTCTTTTTACACAATGATACTCCGTATTATTTTGGGGTTTTGAACTATCAACGTGTGTTGTAAATATCTTGTTGCTGGGTAGATTTATGAATTTTAGTTCCCACGTTATATCTGGGTAAGGGGTGATTATATATGGAGGTTATTTTGTATCTATCTGCTTTATAGAAGTAAATCAAATTATGTGGTTTTGCTTTTATTCACATAATAACATAGTTGTTAGTGAAGTTTTTTCTTCTATTTATTTGTGATATAAGAACTTGTGCTTTTATGCAGAAAATAGTTTGCACTAGAGTAGGGTAATTTTTGTGCATTAATTGACAATTGAGTATCCACACAACCCCCCCCCCCCCTTCTTGATGTGTTGTGGGGATTTATACTTCTTCTTTTCTGGATACATGGCTGATTAGAGGGTTGATTGTGATTTCACAGATTAATTTTCGGGTAATTGGATCATGTATGTAGAACCAGAGCAAGTAGAATTGGAAACTTTTGCTCTTACCATGGATGAAAAACTGAGCAATAATAGGGAAGCCATTGAAGCCAAGGTTTGTTTTTCTCATATGCTTGAGCTTGCAGCTGATAATGATGTTGAAGGGTTTAAAAAGTACATAGAGTCAAATTCAGAAGCAATTGATGAGATTGGTTTATGGTATGGCCGGCAGTTGGGTGAGCGGGGGATGTTATTGGAGTACAGGACACCATTGATGGTTGCATCCATGTATGGAAGCTTGGATGTGATGAAGGTTATACTCTCTCTCCCGGAGGTGGATGTGAATCGTTCTTGTGGCCTCGACAAGTGCACTGCCCTTCACTGTGCAGCTTTTGGCGGATCCACTGATGCCATTGATGTGGTAAAGCTTCTTGTAGTCAATGGTGCTGATCCAAACCTAATCGATGCTAAAGGAAATCGGCCATATGATTTGATCACAGTCTCTCGGTTGCTTCCTCAGCTCCGAGTTACCCTTGAAGATATGCTGAATTACCGTGGTTCTACTGGTCGGAAAGATATCCATGAGTTAGGCAACGGTTTGAAGGTTACACCTTTGTTTATCCCAACCTTTTCAGAGAGCAAATCAAGCTCTCCTGGCTTGGAGGCTCCTTCTTCCCCTTTTTCCTTAAAGTCTGAGAAGAAGGAATACCCGGTGGATCCATCTTTGCCTGATATAAAGAACAGCATTTATGCTACTGATGAATTTCGGATGTACTCTTTTAAGGTTCGACCTTGCTCACGAGCCTATTCCCATGATTGGACCGAGTGTCCCTTTGTCCATCCCGGGGAAAATGCAAGGAGAAGGGACCCTAGGAAATATCATTACAGCTGTGTTCCTTGTCACGAGTTTCGTAAGGGTTCTTGTAGGCGTGGTGATATGTGTGAATATGCTCATGGTGTGTTCGAGTGTTGGCTACATCCAGCACAGTACAGGACTAGACTTTGCAAGGACGGAACCAGCTGTAATCGTCGTGTTTGTTTCTTTGCACACACCCCCGAGGAACTCCGGCCACTATATGCATCGACGGGATCTGCTGTTCCTTCACCCCGTTCTGTGGCCTCCGCTGCTGCTGTTATGGATATGGCTGCTGCCCTGAATCTCTTTCCTGGTTCGCCGTCAGCTGCATCTGCCATATCACCTTCACCATTCACACCGCCATTCTCCCCTTCTGGAAACGGGATTCCTCCTTCTTCTGCAGGTTGGCAGCAGCAGAACATACCTACCTTGCATCTCCCAGGGAGCAACATTCAGGCTAACAGCATGCAATCTAGCCGTCTCAGATCATCTCTGAATGCAAGAGATATACCAGCTGAGGAGTTGAGTATTCTGCAGGATTTTGAGATGGAGCAAGGCCATATTGTTAATGATATGTCTTGCTTCGGTCAGTCACAGTTTAACTCGCCTTCTGGAAGTCTCTCCGCTCGACCTAAATCTCTGGCACCATCAAACCTCGATGAGCTTTTCTCAGCCGAGATTTCATCCCCTCGGTATTCAGACACACTTGCAGCTTCATCTGTTTTCTCTCCGTCGCACAAGTCAGCAGTTCTTAAGCATCTTCAGCAGCAGCAGCAGAGCATGTTGTCACCCATAAATACCAATGTCTTTTCCCACAACCCTGTTGATCATTCCCATTTACAGGCTTCATTCAGGCCATCTTCACCGGTAATGATGTCTTCACCTAGAGGCATCGAGCCTCAGTCTTCCTTCAATGCTCGGTTTTCCACGCTCGCTCTGCGTGACAAGCAGCAGCAGATGCGCAGTTTGAGTGCGCGTGATCTTGGTGCTAATTTGCCTTGGGATCTCATTCCTGAGAGTGGTGGAATGCCGGGTTCTCCAGGGAGCATGGGTCCATGGTCTAACTGGGAATCTTCACCCAATGGAAGAGCTGATCGGTTAATCAATGGTGATGAGTCGACCCGTATGAAGAGATCGTATACAGTAGGACATAATGGTGAGGAGCCTGATCTTTCCTGGGTTCAGTCACTGGTCAAGGATTCACCATCTTCTGACAATAAGGAAGTTCAGAATGATGCAGTGTCGGGTTCAATGATATGTTCAGATGGTTCGACTTCAAACTCTCAGGTCGAATCTATGGACCATTCTGCTTTAGGAGCATGGCTTGATCAGATTGCTGCTCAGTAATACTTGCATATGCCTGAAGCTTGAAGTGGAAAGAGTGAAAACCCAAGTTTTCATTATTATTTTCCAAAATACAAGATCATAATTCAGAAGGCTATAGTTTAACAGTAGGAGGGAGCTGGGGAATATTCATCAAGATAATATATTTTTTCTCTATATTATTTGATTATTTATTATTACTATAGAAATTGAGAAGAAAAGATAAAAGGGAACCTATCTGGGTTACTTGCAAAGTTGTTGCCCACTTAGGCTATTCTTTTAGTAATTTTTTAAAAACATTTAATCAAAATTATCTATGTTTTATTTCTTTTGTGCATGATCTTGATATATATTACCCAGCAAGTCTCCCGTCAGATCGTAAGTTTTAGCAGTATAAAACTATAACTTTAATTATAGATTTACAAGAAGCTGCAAAATTTGCCCTAAATTTGTCGAATGAAATATAGACGACAATAGGATGGAAAGAAGATTCTGCGGCTTCTATTTTCTGGGTTGTAAATGAAATTTATTGTAGGGTGGGAAAGTGATGGGTGGGTGGGGGCATTTGATGCTACGAGTAATTAATTTTATTTTTTCAATAATTAAAAGTGTATAAATGTAAAATTGTGTGTAGAACATAAAAAGGAGCAAATAATTTGGGACGACTAAAAAAAGGTAGAATAGTTTTTTTTAGGGGGAGGGAGTAGTTGATTTGTGAATTGATGTGGACATCAAATAAAAAGGTTGAGCATAAATTAATGGGGTTATTGTTTGTTACGAAATTCCAAAACTGTCCTTTAGTCCATCTTTGGTTGATTTCTGATTTATTTTGCTTTCATATATTTCTTGTTTGTGTTTCTCTTTCTTTATTTCCATTTTCATGAAAGCATGGAATCTATGATGTGGATCCCAGTGTTAGATGGTGGGTGAGAATGAGAGTGTACTACTTTAAAATACTATCATGATGGGGAATTATAGACTATTATCAAGTTATATGCCATTATTTGGTAAAAATCTTGGCACATTATTTTTTTTTTATATAAGTGTAATTTATTTAAAGTTAAAGGATCAATTTGTAAAATTGGAAAAGTGTAATATAAATTGTTATTATTAGTTTGTGTAATATTAACGCTGTATTTGCAATTTACTAAACTTTGAAGGATTAATTTGGAGAAAGAAAGTATTAGGGACTAATATGTAGTAGATATTTTTACCCATTACTTGGTAATTGTCTATCATCCTCTAAATAGTAATTAGTGGTGTGAATTGACAGCGAGAGAACGCTTCTTGATGTTGAGTTTAGCAAATTTTTTTAAAAAAGTTCATAATGATACTGAATTAGTGAGTGGACTGTAGCACCCATTTATAAGGCGAGGATAAGAAAAATCCTACAAATACGTGGTAAGATTCAAACCTAGATTTTGTGTGTGAAATTCAAGAAGGTTATCACAGCGGCAATACTATGCTTTACTACTTTTTTATACTTGTTTTTTAGATTTCTTTTCACTATTTTTTTTTTTAAATGCTTGGTTAAACAAATGTTTTGTTTTCTTTATGAGAGATCAATACTTTCTAACGCTCTTTGTCATATGCCTTTTTATCCTTTTCTATCTCATTTGCACTAACTAACAAGTTTTGCAGAATCCGTGCAATGTGCAATCTTATGTATTGCAAATAAATCAAAATAGATTTAGTATTAACTAGTACCACACCTTTTAAACCTTATTCTTTCGCTAATCCCTAGGAAAGTGAAGAGTCATACCAATACATCAAAAGGGTCTTGACTCTTGAGTGTCTGAGGATGAGGCACGAGTTCACTGGATCTAGTGTCGCCTCGTATCCTTGTGGTGCAAGGTTCAATCTTTGCGGCCCCAACATAATTTTTCTATATATGGCTATGAGTAGTATATTTTCTTGTATGAAATTGAATTCATTTTTTTTTTTCTATTTAGTTGCTTTGTTTATAAGTGGAAAAAAAATTATTCTTAGCACTTTGTTCTTACTTAGTTTCTCAATTAGGCCTTCTTTTCTCCTTCCATTATCTAAGACATAACTTTAATCATTAATAATATTGTAAAAACTTACCCAGGAAACTGCAATGGACCATGTCAAACCCTTTATATCATTATTGCTATTTTTTTAAGAATATTTCTCACCAATAATATTCAAGCTATATAATTAAATGAATCTAATAGTATATATGTTCTTTAATGCTAGGATTATATTTTCTTGAAGCTCATGGTTATAGTTTATTACCTTTATAAGAGGATCAATGGGGTGGTCTTAGACTCGTATAGTAGATGATAATTAAGTTCAAAGTCCATTGGACTTCTTATCAACTATAAAAATATTTGATTAGACAATTTCAAAGACTGATCTCATTCTATGAAGAGATGACCTAATTTTTTAAAAATAGTTACTTTGAACTACTAATTAATAAAAGCCCTTTTCAATTTTCATGAATTTTATTTTAAACAATGTTATACGGAGTACAAAGCTTTTCCATCCTAATAAGGACATACTACTATTTTAGACAAGTTAAAGAAGAAAAGGCCAATTTGTTACTATCAAGAAGCAATTACTTTATTTCGTCAGGGGCCATTTTCTTTTGAATTGAACTTTGTTGAGAGAAATCATATTGGGCGTTGGATATGAGTCATATATACATGATGATATAATTCATCTTATGGATGTGCAAGCTAAGATAATCACACTCTTACCCTCTTTTCCTCACCCAATTTTTACTAAATTGTGATAAACGGATCTGGACCGTGCCTATCACGGGGAGTAACAATCCATTTCATAAGGTCCCCGAGGTTTTATCTTAAAACCATATGATAGTAAGGGGAATAGTAACTCCTTAGACGTATAAAGTTGAACCAAACATATGATCATTGAATTGAACTTATTAATGTTGATTTGAACTTATTTTAGCATTAAATAAACTTTCTAAATGCTAAGGCTTGGGGCGAGCAAATGAAGGCTTTCAACTCATAAACTTAAAAGGTTGCTCGGAGCTTTCTTCTTCTCCAGAGTTTTCTTGGGGTGTTATGAATTTAGAAATTTATGATAAGACCACACAAAATTCGTTGTAATTAATGCTTAAATTTCAATTTCTTTCCTTTTTTTAGTTCCTTATATGCAACCCTTAGGGCTCGTTTACATTAACTGAATAGAGCTGAACTGAACTGAACTGAATTGAATTGAATAGAAGTGTATTAATTGAACTAAATAGAGATGAACTGAACTGAACTGAATAGAGATTAACTGAACTGAATATAATCTGAAGTATTTTTTTTCCTATTCTTTAATGGTACTTAGTTTTACAAAAAAAACCTTTAACAAATGATTGACGTATAGGAATTAATATTTTCATTGAACTGAACTGAAATCCTAAATTAGATTTTTTATTATAGAAATTCTCAAAAAATGCAAAAATGTAATGTTAACAAGTTCAAATTTCCATATGAGCTTGTTTTCTTTAATTTAGAATTCCAATAAATCGTCACTGTCAATAAAAAAATTCTTGGGAAATACAAAAATGTACTGTAATGTTTTTTAGTTGACAAAAAAGTGTAAACTAGAGAAAGATGAAATTCCTAGAATTTTTCAATTCTTACATAACATAATCACCACCCTAACTTAGGTCATTCAAAATTTCCATAAATTTTAATTTCCCTAGTGACAAACAAACACATACATTATTCAAATTTTTAGAATTTGAGTAAGAAAAATTAATTCCCACGAAATATAAATTACCAGATAAAGATAGACGTGTCATTGTCAACATCGAGGAGAGGACAGATTAGATTGGACTAGTGAATGAACATAGTGATATGAGGTGCCTTTTCTAAGAAATGAAAAGGGTGCAAGAAAATAAAACCATTGTTTAGACAAAAGAAGCTCAAGGTATAATAATGGGCAATGAGTCATTTTTTGATGCCACCCCCACCTAAACTCCATATAGTTGGCTTCTTTTATGAAGTGGAGAATATTTAATGTGAAGAGCTTTCTTGTGATTTAACGGATAGATGTTTCATTCTCAATCCACGCCATGATATATTGATATGATATTATTAGTAGAATTTTTAACAGATTATGCGCATGGTGGAAGAATTATAAGCAGTTTTTAAGGGAACATCATCTCCTTTTTAAGTGCGTTTTTGGATCCAACTTTAGTGGATGGATTGTTTAGTTTATGTTAGTTATTCAAGTTTGGGTACTTTGATTTTGGACCTACAATTAGTGAGTAGGACTATTGTTTAATGATTTTACATAGTACTTCCTCCGTAACATAAAACTTTCAACAATTAGTTTTGCACACATTTTGAGGAAACGATTTAAGGGTGTAAACGAAGGAATTAGTTAAAATAATTTTAATATTGGTAACTTATAATCACATTTTTGCTTGTATTAAAACCATTTTGATTAATTCCTTCGTTTACACCCCTCAAATCGCTTCCTCAAAATGCGTGCAAAACCAATTGTTGAAAGTTTTATGTTACGGAGGGAGTACTTCAATTTTATAGCATATCACTTAGCCACTTCACCAATGCGTTACTTTTTAAGAATCTAGTACAAGTAATTTAATTCAATGTTAGAAAAATTTCCTTTTGATTTTACAGTATTTCATCTGTTTCATTTTGTTTGTTACGGTTGGATTTTTTTTATGAGAGAAAAATGGTCAAAGTGTAATAAATAAAGTGAAACGGGGCGAGTATAAAACAAATTTCATCTGAAAATATAAGGATTTAGTTAATTTAGGCCAAGTTCATTTCAGCTTATTTAAACACCACGTGCTTGTTAAAAATCAAGTCATATCAGGTTAGAAAATTTCTAAACAAAATTTAAAAATCCAAATTAGAAAAGATGGTCATATTCTCCATTCAAATTAAAAGATCTTATTGTTTATGGTCAAATTAGATCAAATGAATTGAATTTAACCTTAATTAGAAGATCTTATTGTTTATGGTCTATGGATAAGTATTAAATTGAGAATTGATTACATAATTACATACTATAATTCAATACATATTATTACTCTTTTCTCCCCCAATTTATTGTATATGTATATCAATATTTCCCCCCTTAAATTTATCTATTTATTTATATATGTGAGTAGCTCCCAAACCTAAGTTCAAATTATAGATATATGCATGGCCGATGATGAAACATCTGTCACAAGGAAAAAATCAGAGCGTAACTAACAAAAAGAACAAAAATTAAAGAGATCTAATATTAATTAAGCATCAAGGCGGTTAATAAATTATAAGTAAGTAAAGTAAAGGATAACATGCATGTGCATGTAAAGATATCAAACTCAGAAATTGGAACCCTGAATTTTGTTGGACCATTCCCTAAACCTAAATATTCCATATCTCAAGCTTCATAGAAAAGGCTAAAGGGTGTACGATTACTATCTCCCCTATGCACATTTTCTTTTACTTAGGTTAGTGGATAATCAGAAAAAGTAAATAATTAAAATGAGATTCAATCTAAAATACAACAGTATTTTGTTATATCCAATACAGATTCATTACTTTACCAACTTGCCATCATCGGTGGATTTTGTTTCCTCTCCATGTTACTTCAGTTTTCAACATAAAATGCTAGATTTGCATGCTAAGGGCTTGTTTACTTCAGATTAAATTCAGTTTAGTTCAGTGCAGTTCAGTTCATTTCTATTAAGTTCAATTAATACATTCTATTAAGTTCAGTTCATCTCTATTCAGCTAATGTAAACGAGCCCTAAATTATAATCCTTTTATTTTACTTTGTTGATTATGTATTCAGTTTTGTATGGTTTTTTTTTTTTTTTTTGGTTATATTTGATTTATTTATTTATTTATATATACTACAATAAGTATTTATAAATCATTTTTTTTTGTTTTGATTGAACGTATAAGGGTGCGTTTGATTTAAGTTAAAGTAAGCGCTCTTGTGCTTATTTTCAGAATATTCAGATCAGCTCAGAAAAATTCAGATCAGATCAGATTAGAAAATTTCAGATTAGTTCAGAATAGTTCAAATCAGATCAGAAAAATTATAACTATAATTATAATAAGCGAGTGAGATATCAAATGCAACTAAGAAATACTACTATTTTGACTTTAAATAAAGAATAATGCATTCTTTAATTAGTAAAGACATTGGTGCATGAATTATGGCATGAAATAGACAGCTTACATATTAGGTTATCAAGTACTACACTGCACTGTATATATGTATGTCCAATTAATTATCCACTACTCTACATTACATTATATGCAAATTGGCATTTATTTGTTCCATAATCAAGCTTGAAGCAACTATATATGTCGTACATATATATTAAATATTTATTGTTCATCATTCATAGATTGCGAAAGATAACTAATTGCTTTGCTTTACAAAGCATTAGCATTATTCTATTATTACTGACGAAATCATGAACTTGGAGTTAGGTTTTGTTTTTTTATAAATAATAAATTGATTATATGATACTATATGTGATGATGCCATCGTTATTATTATTTTTTTTTTTTTTATTTCAAAGATGAAAGCAACTACCTATTCAACTTCGTCCGTTCATCGACAAATTCGAGATAATTTTACGAAAAATGCTATACATAACCTTGTTTGTATTTTCAAATTTTTACCATTTAAAAAAGTATATTGAATGGCTACATGTAGCCCTTTACCTTAATTTTGTTTTAGTTTTAGGGGGGATAATTTTATTTCTACCCCAACATTCTTGCACTATATCTTTTTTAACTCCCAAGGATAAGCAAAAACCATGCATTCATACGTCACATCAGAGCTGATGAAATGCAACTTCATCCAAGGCGACCAATCAACCCATTGTAGGGTTTGGATGTCTCATATCCATAAACATATTTCAATGCTGTTCTTTTGGATTGAATTAATTTGAATTGAATTAAGCTAGATCTTAGACTCATCAAGTTATGAGTTGAACTGAAATTTCATCCGGAGTAAAAAAAAAAAAAGGGCCTTAGGCAATGCTTTATTGTCGAATCATATGACTCGACATTATTAAATATCAGCAGATGACATTTTCTTTGTATGGACCAAAGGACTTAGAAACGACTCTAATATTTCGATCTAATCGTACTGTAATCGGGTATTTCTGACCTATGTTCGACTCTACCTATTTCTCAAGAAAAAAAGACACATGAAAGTATATTGACTATACTTTAAAATGATGCAAACCAAATATATGTACCTAAGAGTGACCCATCACAAGTACCTTAACAGGTGTTCATAATGTAATTATGGTGTTGGTGGTTGCACAACCACCTTTTTGATTTGGTACTAGTAGTTGGATTTTTTAGTGACATTTGGGTTGTAGGACAAGGAGGGTAGGGCAATGAAAAAGAAAGTAAGGTCTAACAAGGGAAACTTTGAAACAAATGTTCTCTTTTAGTGTACAATGTGTATCTCAGCTCCATTCTCCAATACATTTCACCATTTTGTTCTAAAGATATGGTTAGCCAGACTGACCCTCATCTACCTTCACCTATAATCAGGTTAAGATTCTGCCTAATCTTCTATATATCATACATATATGCTAATACAGGGTAAAAATCAACACACTCCCTAAACAAGAGCGCATACAAATTATGATTATGTTTGGAGAGTAGCTGCTCTCCATTCGGGGCGTTGTCAGTAGGAGAAGACCCTAATTAAATCGAAATCCTTATACTAATTTTTTGTTTAATAATTATGAGCAAAATCTCCTAAAAGAATGGTAAAGAAAATATCCTAAAAGTTGTGTGACAAATACTTTTAGGCCATCTGAATTAATCTAAACTGAACTGAATTGAATTAAACTAAATTCTAGATTCAGCAGGAGCTGAGCTGGAATGAAATATTAAGTCTAATTGGTCCAAGTATTGCTTTAGGAAGTTTAGGTTATATGCAAATCCCAAAACGTCATAGGGCTACACAAACAAATGTTCAAAACCAGGAATAATATCAGCAAATGCTCAAAAAAATTATTAGAGATAAAGCATGATTATGCAATTATAAGAGTGGTTCCAAATTATATATGATATTCCCGGACAAGGACATTTAGAAAAGGGAAAAAAATTTCACAAACATATAATGTTATTCCCTTGTCCTATCTTCTTAGCAACTACTAGCATGTTGAATTCATAATGTATGGACTACAACATTTTAAAGTACAAATCTGTTGGATTTTTCTGGTTATAGTCAAACTATATGCTCAATTATTGCATGATGTTGGACTGAGACTTACTTCATGAATCATGATAGCACAGAAAACAATTTCATACTATTCAGTAAAGACTAGGGCTTTTTTTTAGCACATATTGTCATGCAGCAGTAAACTAGAAAACTAGTAATAGATCATTCAGGCTTTTCAGTCATGAAGTAAAAAAATTGTTATCTAATTTGCAAATTCTCACACAACAAATGTTCCGAAGCATTTAATTTTGGACTGGGCAGCTGATTTTATTCTCATACACAGCATACTGTCAATTAGTTGCACTGAAATGATATTATGAGCATGTAAAACACTTTTTTAATTTATTTTTTAATTTAAATTTTTACCCCAACAAAGAAGGCCAAGCAAGGTTTTAATAGATATTTCCAATAATCTAGTAACCCTACTAGGCTACTAATGTAGTAGTAAGACCACACCTTTATCCAAATGGTAATGAACATGAAAAATAATACTTCCTCCGTTTCAAATTGAATGCAAGTGGTGTTTTTTTGTCTCACACAACAAAAACACTTCGTTGCATTTAATATGAAACTGAGGAAGTATATGAAGTATTAGTGATCTATCATTGTTGTGTGTAAGACCGCTTAAATAATTAATTTATGCTGTCAATGCAACTAGTCGATTTATGGTCACAAACTCACAGTGGCCACTAATGAGAATATACACTATTCAAGGCTTTCAACACTAAAATGGGCAACAATTTGTGTTCTCTGTTTTTATAAAGACAATTTGAAAGCTTCAATTTAACCTAAAGCTAATATCACTGTGTACTCGTGTAGGGCGGATTAGTATCATTTTGTGGTTCAGATCATATATATAATTATATAATCAATAAGCAAAGTGATTAGCAATTGGTGCAAAGAGAAAAAATTGTTCTGAAAAAAAGCATTGAAATGATAATCAATACTAGATAGAAAATAAGGCACACATTATGTTATCATAGACTGTGAGTTGGTTATGTACTTACTCATCATGTGTAGTCAATGCTCTCCTAATTCCAGTGATCAGTCCCACAGGTAATCTCCATCATGGCCCGGAGCATCTCTTTCATCCTCTTCCTCGTGCACGGCCCACCAAAGATCGGGGATGTACCCGTCATCCTTGAGTGTTAACAATAAAGAGTTTAGAGTTGCATAAACTTCAGCAGCTTTGAAGCACAACTGATCTCCAGCAATAAAACATTGAATTTGATTTCTGACAGAAATCCAACTCATCCCTGGATGCTTTCTCAGACCTTTTTCCTTCAGATGCATTCTTAAATCTCTTACTTCTGACCAAAGACCTGCACCAGCACAGATGTTTGATAACATAATATAATTCCCAGCATTGGCAGGTTCGATTTCCAGAAGCTTTTGGAAGATAATTTTAGCCAATCTCAGATTAGAGTTGGGTCTGCAAGCTTTGAGAAGCGCTCTCCATACAGAAGCGTCTGGTTCAAATGGCATTGAATCGATAATTGTTATTGCTTCATCGATGTATCCAGCACGCCCAAGCAAATCCACAATACAACCATAGTGAACAAGCATCGGGGTTACATTAAAATCATAAACCATAGACCTAAAAAGCTCCAAGCCCTTCTCCACCATACCAGAATGACTACAAGCAGACAACAATGATAATAAAGTCCTCCCATTTGGTCTGAATCCATAGCCTAACATCTGTGAGTAAATATGTAGAGCGTCATTTGCTTGACCATTCAAACCATAGCCGGCTACCAAGGCGTTCCAAGAGCTAATATTTCTCCGTTGCATGCTTTTGAAGACCTTCTCAGCATTCTGCATGCTGCCACATCTTGCATACATTGATAGCAAGGCATTTTCAAGTGACAAGTTCAAGCCTCCAAAATAGTCACGACGTATTGTGTAAGCATGTAGGCATTGACCTAAAGGAAGACTGGCTACATCAGTGTATGATGATAGAATATTTATTATTGTGACAGAATTGGGTTCTTGTTCTAAGATCATCTGCTTAAAAAGTGGCAGAGCTTCATGAGCTAGGTTATTTCGAACATAATTAGCAATCAAAGAATTCCACAATATTATGTCTCTGTTTGAGCACCTATCAAATAGATACTTAGCAGCTGCCTCATCAGCACAGTTCATATACATCTCTATAAGTGAAGTACTCAATTCTACGGTTACTTCAACCCCACATTTCATTGCATAACCATGTAAGGACCGACCCAAATTTAGATAAGAATCATCCTTGCAAACAGTAAGAACAGCAACAAATGTGTGTGAGTTAGGCTTGATTTCCAAATCCAACATCTTCTCAAAGTAGTTCCAAGCATGGCTTCTCAATCCATTACCCACCAAAGCGGAGATCATAATATTCCAGGACAATACTTCCGGTTGAAGCAACTCATTAAATAGCACCATTGCATTATTTATGCAACCAAAGCTTGCATATATTCTCAATAATGCATTCACAATTGATGTATTATTAGAAAGCCCATTTCTTATTATTTTAGCATGTATTGATCTAATGACTCTCAACTCACAACTCTTTTCAAAGCACATTGATAAAAGTATGGTAAATGTAGCTTCGTTTACTTCAAGTCCTTCTAATTGCATCCTAGAAAACACACTCCAGGCCTGCTCATAGCATCCAAATTCTAAGCAAGCTGATATCATTGAATTCCATATGGCGATATCATATACAGTAGCAGATTCAAAGATCCTACACGAATATTCTAAACAAGTTTTCCCGTATAAATTAATCAACGCACTAATTATACGTAGGTCTTGAGCATACCCTAGCTTTATAGCCAGTTGATGAAGCTGCAAGCTCAATGCTAGGCACCCAAGTTCCATGCATCCCTGTATTGCAGCCAAAATTGACACAATGTCACACTTAACTCCTCCTATTAACATTTGCACAAAAAGCTTTAGTGTTTCGATTCTATCACCAACATCTAAGTAGGCATTCATCATAGTGTTCCAACCAACAACATTCTTCATACCCATTAAGTCAAACACTACACGAGAAGTCCTCACATCGAATTTAACATAAAACCCAATTAAAGCAGCTCCAACATAAAAATTCGAAGGGAAGAAACCATTCCTCAAACAATACCCATGTATCTCTTTCCCTAATCTCAGCTGCAGGATCTCCCCACATGCCAGAAGCAATGCCACTAACGTCACCGAGGTGGGCTGCAGATTCTCACCCCACATCTGTTTAAACAAGAACACTGCTTCCTTATAGCAATGACACCCTACATAGCTATTAATCATCACATTCCACAAAACTACATCTCTTTCAGACGTTTCATCGAACACATGGCGGGCATCTTCAAGGAACCCATTCTTACCATACAAATTAATCAGGGCAGATCTGACCCGAACATCATTGATTAACTTTTGACCCTTGAGATTAGAATGAATCCTTTTGCCTAATTCCACGGCATGAAGCTTTGAGCAAGACTTCAAGATCAGAGGCAAAGTTGAGGAATCAGGTGAAATGCGTAAAATCTCCATCTGGGAAAATGTATTAAGGATGGCTTGATCATCTTTAAGTTTAGCATGATCTTTAATTTTCGAATTCCAGTGTTTCGGGTCAATTATAGGGGTATTACTGAGCAAAGAACAAAAGCTATTGAGCATTTCAAAATGTTAGTTAATCAGTTGGTATTTGGCGGGAATTTACATTTGACAAGGCAGACTGTTTTGGGATGAGAAAGCCCAATGATTACAGAGAAGATTGCAGAGTTGATTTTTTTTATTTTTTATAGGAAAATTGTACCGTAGAGTAGTAAGGTTTTTTTAATTTTATTTGTATACAATATCTTTATTGGGTGCATTTGAGACTTAGGCTGAGCTATTTCGTATTTAATTTTTGAAATTTTAGATCAGATCATATCAGCTCAATTCAATTCAATTCAATTTAATTCAGACACGTTCAGTTCGGTTTAGTTCGATTCATCTCCTGTTGAGTGTATGATTTTTATATAAAAAATAATAATCCGCACAAATTCAGATTAATTCACTCCAAAAGAACAGAGCCCTAGACTAAAAGTTTGCAGTCAATTAGAACCGGGATTGAGTATCCCTCGACCGTGGGGATTCAAACCAAATGTATTCTCCTAGATAGGCAGGGATCCCAAAAAGTATATCCTACTCTGGAATCTGAATGCATATATATATATATCTAACAGAAAATTAAATGAACAACCTGAACAATTGCATAAGCAAAATAACATATTAAATGAAGAAAATACAACATGGGTGTATATAACTATATACGTCTGGGCGAACAATTTGATTTTTCGTATACTCCATAATTACTAATCTACTGCACAATTGAGTCATTTGACTAAAAAAAAAACTAGAGTATACATTTACAAGGAACCTCAAGCTCAGTATATCCTTTTAAATTCTGCTTCAACAGAGGAAACCACTTACAGCGACCAAGGACCCCTGAAGAAAATAACAGGAACTAGAATTACAAGTTTATTTCAAATGTTCATAAAAAATAAACACCAATGCATTCATGGGATGAGCAATAATGCAAGAGCAACATAATGCAGTAAGAAAAACCAAAAATTAGTTAAACTCTCACCAGATCCAATAATCCAAGCGACTAAGTATATATGCACATGTATAAGCAAACTTGGGAGAGACTGCGTTGAAAACCAGAATGGTTAATGATGGTTCTATTAATCCGAATCACCCAAAAACTTTGCAATATCGAAGCTTTTCAATGCACTTTCTTGCTTGAAAAGGGGCAAGCTTTCACATTAGCACATCACAGGAACATCTGATCTCTGAACCCTAGACAGGACACGACTAGATTGAGACCAACAGCCCAACACCATTGATGAATGCAAAAGTGTCGAGAAATCAGTAACTTTTCCTATGAATCTCTAATCCTTCTTCTATCTCTAGTAGCCATTTTCTCCCCATACCTCTGAAATATGTCTGCTAAGTCGAATAATCCAACTTCTCGCAATTTCTTTCCAACTTCCTCAAACATTAACACACCTTCCTCATTTGAGTAGTACTGCAAAAATTTGTTATAATCAAACCTCGGCACCTCAAGTCCTCTCTTCATGGTTCTTTCAGTGTACTTGGTGGCTTCCAGAACTTTTCCGGCTTTAACCAAACCCCCAACAAAGATGGAATCAAAATTTATGAGGGGGTCATGCCCTTTCCTTCCTCTCTTCCCTAGATGTCCTTGCAACAGCATGATATAGGTATGCATAATAGGCTCACACCCTTTTCTTATCATCTGCCTAAAAACTTCAGTTGCCTCAGCTGCTTTTCTCGATTTGAGAAATCCCTTGATCAAGGCATGATACATGCTTATATCTGGCTTCTGGGTATTTTCCATTATCCAAGATGCCTCTTGAACTCGATTTTTGGAAACGAGCCCGTATATTATTGATGCTAATGTGGCATTATCTGCTTGGATTTTTCTCTTTTTCATTTCTTCAAACACCACATAAGCCTGAGAAAGCTTGCCCCTTTTACACATCCATTTAATAACAATATTATAAGTAGAAAGCTCAACTTCCTCCATCCTTTTTACTCTCATTGCTTGAAAAAGTTTTAGCCCTTGATCAAACTGATTATTCTTGAAGAACCTCTCTATCATTGTATTTACAGCGTTTATGTCAGGTTCCATTCCTTCATCTACCATCAAATTCCACAGCTTTGAAGCCTCTATCACATCTCCAACATCACAAAACCCACAAATTAAGTGTTTATAAGTAACCTGATCTGGCTTGATACAATCTTTCAACTTCACCACAACATACTTAGCCTCCTCAACTAGATTTTCCCTACAAAGGTTTGAAACAACTTTATTTAAAGTATCCAAACTATAGCCATACTCATGAGAATTCATCAAGTGAAAATACTCCACACATTTCTTCAACTCCCTAGCAGCAGCCAATGTTTTCAAAGCAATCCTAAATGTCTTCTCATTAGCAAGTTTTTGCTTTGCCGCTTCATGTAACAATTCCCAAAAAAGATCGATGTTTCTAGACTTGCCAATCACATCAAGCAACTTATTGAAGGTGACAGGTGTGTGGGTGAAACCAGGGCAGGTCAAGGTGAGCTGATAGAAACGGTATACCGGCCGCCATGAAAGGGGGAATTTGTTGCATACTTGGAGGAAAAATTCGTGGTCAAGGCTGAATTGGGTTTTCGAAAGGTGTGTTTGGAGCCTGGAATTTGATGCATCTTGTTGTTGGTAAAGGATTGTGCAGACCCTCAGAAGATGATCTGGGTTGACTGGGGTCAATGGGTCATTTGGCAAAGGAGTATGGGATTGGTTGAGAACGTGGTTGGCAGTCGTATATGTTTTTAGTGAGTGAATGCGTGTAAGGAAGTTGATTAATGGCCTTGTGAATACAATTCTTCTACAGTGCATTAGACCTAAATAAATAAAACAGAAAAGAATTAGAAGGATTCCCAAGGGACTGAGGGAGCAGCAGAAAAACGGAAAAAGCTCCCATACTCATTGGATATAAGGTCAATATTCCATTATAAATTGTATATCAGGAAGAGGAAACAACAAAGAATAAATCCTAAAAACGAAAAAGTTCTCCAAAAAAAAAAATTGTGAAATCTTCGGACCACATTACAATATCACAAAAACCTTAATCCTGAAACATGGGAGCTGGCTGCATGAATGATATCATTAAGGATATGCACAATTCTTTTTCAAATAAGTACTTCGAAAATCAAAGAATTAATCATTCCTCTGCTACAAAAGTAGATTAACTAAATCTTTAACAATTAATGACAAGAATTGACACAATTAATGACAAGAATTGACAACATTCTGTTTCGTTGTTTTCATTTCTTTCCATTATCATATGTTTGAGTTGATTTTGCTTCTTTTAACAGAATTTCAAGAGTTCTATCCAATAAAAGCAGCAATAGCAGAAAAATGAAACCTCGATAATTTTGGCCCAAGTCCAAATACTTCCAGGACACTATCTTCTTCACAAATTTCAAAAAATTGTCTAATCCTAGTTCTAAAAAGATCAAGAACAACAAACACCAAAGTGGAAAAAACCTAACAGTCCATTTGCTAGCCGGTCCTAAATGGTGGTAATGGGAATGAATTTATAACTAAATTTGGAAGGAAAATCAAAATCCATTCCCAAGGTGTAACTAGTTTAACTCCAATTTATCTAATTTTCTTTACAAATATTCATTCCCATCTAATAGCACCCTCCCCCATGGTAATGTATAGGAAGGGAAAATAATAAGAAAATTGAAGCTTAGGAATGAAAATATGTTTTCCATGGTCATTAAAAGGTTCTTCCTTAACAAAATTACACTATAAACTCATTACCATTACCATAATTTATTACCAACAACCAAACGGGCCGTAAAAGCTAACATTGAAATAAGAATTTGTATCAACCCTAGATTCCTTTTCTTTATACTTGAAACCTGAATTAAGAGCTTATTTAATTGAACCAACAATCGATTTATTGTTATCAACTTGCTCAACCACAAACCCAGGTTGAATTAGATGCAATGCAAAAAGATATGATAGAATAACTACTGCCCCCGTAACCTATTATGTGCAAAAAAAGAATATTTTTATACCTCATAATTATACCCTTTTGTTTCACATAATCGGCTACGAAGGATTTATTAAGAATCCAAACATTCAAGCAGACAAACTTAAAATTTTCAAAATAATGCCCTAACCTTTTAATAGATGGCAACCATACAACGAGTGAGCAAGGGTAGAGTAAAGAACAGTGAGACGGCAACTGTGATTTTATGGGAAAGAAATTATGGAGGAATAATGGCTTGTTAGATAAAGTTAAATTGCTTCCCAAAAAAGGCCACGACTTTGCGTCCATATTTCAGAACTAGAACAATTCAGCCTTGTAGTTGTAGACTTGTAGATAATTGGTATAGCTTAATTTAAAGAGATTGATTTATCAAAATTGTTACTTGATATAAATGACGATATGGAACAAAAAACATGTGAACCCAAATCCAATACTGTGGGAAAATATAATGGTTTGATACAAAAGTTGGCAAGTAACTAGAACATTTTTTTTTCTTGTGAAAGATTAAGGTTATAATATTAGAATTGCGAGACTCATATGTCCTTAGAAAAAAAAAGTGTAACATGTTACTGTTGGACACTAATTACTCAATTACTATCACACTCAAGTACTAGAGCCATATAGAATGTAAATTAGCGTTAAATCAAGACACATTACTTTAGTGGCCAACCTAATAACACTCTTTTCCCTAAAAATGTGCCTGGATGAAATAGACATAGAGCAATTAGCTGTACTATGACCAAAATCCGGTGTTCACTTTCTCAACTACTTGTTGGATCACACACGTTAATATGGTAAACTATTTTTTACTCAAATATGCCCATATTGCAAAGGTCAGCCACCATTAGTGACCGATTTTCCTTACTCTATATTCTTTTCTAACACAAATATTAGGATGTGCAGAAAAAAGAAAATGTTTCTGTCAAACCAGAAAATCTTAACAGAAATATTCCACAAATAACATATAATTAATTTCTTATTTCAAAAAGCGGTGGATAACATCAATAACTAAATAAACAACACGATCTAATATCATACAAAATTTCAACAAACACATAGAATTACAACTGAGTCAAGGGGTCAAGATCACAAAGATTTGAAAATGAAAAGTTCCAATTACAAGCATCAGACAAGGGAAAGGTCCATAATAAAATGTCTGCTCCTACAATAATCTCAAGCATCACGCTTTTTATTCTCAACTTCCAGCAGTAAAACCAAAAGTTAGTAACTACCCAACAAATGACCATAATGGCATATCATTAGCTCTACTCATGACTAAACTGTTGGAACATTTATGATTAAATGGGCTTGGTTACATGAACTAAGGAAAGAGAAGATTAGGCAAATAAAAACTACGAGTCCAACGGGCATCTCGCGACTCGCGAGGACCCGTCGCGACTCGTGAAAAGTTTCTGGAAAGAAACAAATCACGAGCCACGAAACAGAGAAGACTCGCGACTCGCGAGCCCAGGTCGCGACTCGCGAGCTCCTCTTCGCGGCTCGCGATTTGCTTCTGGAAAATTCGAACAGTTTTTCGACTTTTCGTATGCTTTTGCCTAGGATGGTAGTACGTATTAAGCATGTGTTTAATGGCTTCATTGCAGTATTAAACAAGTCTTAAAGAGGTTTAAAATCAGAACTTGAAGGTTGCCTAGTGAATGGCATCTTCAAGGGTGTTAATTGTACACAATTAACCACCATTATTCTGATTTTATGGTGCTTTAAGGTGGTGTTTGTTCAGCTCTTTTGAGCTGATTCCTCTTGCCTTATATGCCTATAAATAGGCCTGCTTAGTTCATGGTTGAAGAACACAAAAATATTTAGATTTTTCTACACTTCATACAACTTGCTTGCACTTGGTATACTCTTGCAATTTATACTAAGTGTGTTCTAAACACATAACAAACACAAAGTCCTTTTAAGGTACACTCTAAAGATCATATAGAGTGTACAAGTTTCTCCATTGTATCTCACTAAACATTTCGTGGTAACCCGGTGATCTAAAGAGGCGAATAAGTTTAGAAGGAAAGTGTAGATTCCACGCCTTGGAGGGTTACATCAACAATTTCCATACTATATTTCTAACATAAACTTGATACATTGCATCATTTTTAATACTACCTTCGTTTCTTTTTAAATGCAACAATTTGACATAAAGTAAAGCAGTGGCGGATCCAGGATTTACACCAACGGATTCAAACTTAATCAAAGATCGGATATTCGGATGGTGATTGGGTATTAAGGTATAAAATCGGTTGTTCAAATTATCAAATTACTGCAAAACAAAACAAACATTTATCTAACAGTATCATAATCAATAAATAGAAAGTGGTTACAAAGATGTAAAAATTTGAATGTTTAAAAGAGCACCTACGCAGCAAAATAGCAACTCAATGATGAGGTTTTTCACGAGAAACTTGAATCAAGTATTCAAAGTGAATATCTAACTAAAAACTGGAAATTAAATTAGTGAAAGATCACAACTTTGATGAGTTATAGCTACAGTTTGCAGGAAAAAGATGAGTCGATCATGATCAAATAATTTCACAACTGAATATCAGTAGAAGTGATAAATAACATCCTAAAAACAGCTTAAGAAATATTTCAGCAAAACAACAACTTTCAAAGGCATTTCCTCAAAAGTTTAACCTTCATGTAGACCAACATTAATCCAAACCTATATGAACTAATATAAAACTTGATCCAACAAATGAGGCTAAAAGAAAACATTAAACAAAAAAAATTAACAGAAAAATTAACAAAAATAGTAAACCCTTTAACTTACCGAATTAGTGAGTAGTGACTTACAACGGCCGATGGCAGAGGGCCAGTGCCCAATGGTGGCGACCGACGAACAAAGGGCAGTGAGGCTTGGGGACAAATGGTCAACTACTCAACTGCCAATGGTAGAAGGTTAGTGGCGGACTCCTGTGGCTGTGGGTTGGGTTCGAAAAATGCAGTTTAGGGTTAGCGAGTTAGTGAGTAAATGAGTTTAATTGATTGGGAAAAAAAAAGGAGCAACGCATTTGATAGAAACCGGAATCGAACCCTTATCTCCTCTAGGGAATCTAAAACATCGAACCACTGAACTGCTCTTTACACTAAAATATTTTTGCGTTGCAAATTCTATTTATTACTTTAGTTAATATTTTTGAGTCAGAACCCCATAACACAAGGAAAGGGAGAAATATGGGTAGAAAAGAACAAGGTAGCAGCAAAAAGCATCAATAACCAGTGAACAACAGCAACAACACTAGAGCAAAGCAGGCGAGCAGCCCGCATTCCACCCAGTTGATCATTGTAAGAATGGTGATGGATTGCAACAATGGTTGCAAATCCATCTTTTATTACCTACTGGATTCGTACCTTTTGCTGAGCCATTGTAAGAACAGCTCCTACACAAGAATCCATCACCATTTTTTCGGAGCTCTAGTGGGTAAATAGTCAGAAATTGATCGCTACATAGTGATTTTAAGCAACCGAACAGAGCTTAAGAAAAAAGGTCGAAGATACAGAGCAGTGTGGGATCTCGCCTTCCTTGACCAAATTCAAGGTTAGCACTAGCCAAACCAATTCATTAGCTATAAATCTATAAGCAATCCTATTGCAACTTCTTTTGGTATGGTAGAGCAACATTAGCCATTAGGTGGATGTTGCAAGAGTCAAAGCATTGTACGCAAATGGCATAACATTTAGTGTTCTCATTAATCCTGAATTTATTGCAACGCTTAAGATGGTAAACCAAGCACCCAAAGACTACAAGCCTCCATCATTTGATAGGAATTCAATTAAATTATTGAATAGCATGACAAAGTAAAAATTTCAAGAGTAAAAGGGTTTGATGTAATTAACTAATTATAGGCAAATTAGCTATCTATCTCTCTCTGTAGGACATGCTACAGCGAGTAGCTGATAGGGTAAGGTGGAGCAGGCCCAGCCCTTAGTAGGTGCTCCATGGGCAACCGCACAGGGCCCCCTTTTTGTGGGGCCCACATATTTAAAAAAAAATTGCTTTATGTAAAAAAAAAATACAAGCTGGCAACCTTATCACTACTATCTTGCACGTATCATCATTCATTCAAGGCATTCATTCCATTCAACTTATTCAACAGAAGAAACTTTCTGACTTCCTCTTTCTTTCTTTTTTTTCATTTTATTTTCTCAATTCTCACCATCATTAATTTTGTGATTAATCATCTCACCATTTCCCTAAAATAACTCTTAGAATTCTTCCTTCAACGTTATTTTTTTTTCCCCATATATTTTCCCCAAATTAAACCCTCAATTATGGCCCCTTCTTTTTCAATCAATTCAGTATTTTCAAAAAGTGTTAAAACAACTCAAATTGGTCGAATTAGAGCAAGAAATCGAAGAATTGGTCAAATTGGAGCAAGTGCAATTAGTCGAATTGTAACTTTCAAGTGGTCGAATTCGGGGTTTTTTCACAATTTAGAGTTCAATTGGACGAATTGGAGCAAAATAAATCAGCTTTTATTGCTCTTACTCATCTTGTGTGTTGTGTATAATTGAGTTTATATGATTTTGTTATGTTAGTGCTTGTTTAGTTGTTTTAATTTTGATTTTTTTTGGTAATTTTCTTATTTATATTCTTGTATTATTATCTGTTAAATTAATAAATTATGAAGCATAAGAGAAAATATGAATCAGGTTGTGAAAAGCGAAAAAAGAAAAAAATGAAAGAAGAGGTTGCTCAATCTCAAAGAGGAGCAATTGATAAATTCTTTTCTAAAAAATCTGATATTTCTACTCCTAATGCAAATGTGGCTAATGTTGATGGTTTTAATACCAATGATAATAATGTATCTGATGCTGCAGTGCCTAGAAATGAATCAAATGACGATAATGTCCACTCAGATCATTTAGATGATGAAATTGGAAATAATGATGTGGATATGAATGTTAAAAATTCGAAAGATGCTGAAATTTTATTTTTGTTTGGGAAATAGGGCCCCCATTTTATATAGCGCACCGGGCCTCATAAACGGCCGAGATGGCACTGAGGTGGAGTGGTGCTTGCACCTAGATTCCTGTTTGATAAATTGACATACAAAGACCCTGCTGATTGCTGTTGCTTATTTTGCAAGGTTAATAGCAGCGTGCAATTAGCTACAGCGCAGCTTAGGTAAGGGCAACTTATCAACTTCTAAAGTTCATAGTTACGTACTAAATTCAATTAGCAACCCAACTCGAAGATGGCAACGGAAATACAACTCCACATTCAACATTCAAAATCAGAAAAAACCCTAAACGCCGAGCAATGTGGGACATAATTAACAAGCTAACTCAAATTTCTCAATAATTTCAAGAATTATGCTATACATTAACAAACACTAATAATTTAATTGGTAGGAGGGGGGAAAAAACATACTTGCTTGAGAGGAGGAAGATGAGTGGCAGAAGCAGAGTAGCGAGGGGATGAATCATGAATGTCGAAGTAGAGCGGTGCCTGGTGTCAGAAACTCAGAATTCCGCGAAATATGAGGTGTTGAAAAAAAAAAAAAAAAAAAAAAATCCCAGTTCTATACTCTAGCTTTTTCGAAATTCCACGGGTATACCGAATTTATTTTAATCCCAGTGGTATACCTAAAATTATGTCTAATTCCCATCTTACATTTAGAAGGTATATTCCGTTAAATGTAATGGAATATACCTATTTTAAGGTTAGATTTAACTTTGGTTAACAATTTTTTTAATTTTTTTTAAAAAAAATAAAATGTGAAACTAAAAATATATTAAATTAATGGGTTTTTGCAAAAAATGATCCGATTGCCCCCAATTTGCGTTCTTGATTTGCATCGATTTGCGCACATTGATTTACGTGGAAAAAATATAGTCCGCTCATGGTTTTATGGGTCATTTTCACCCTTAGGGGTTTCGATTTGAGGTCGGATTTTGCAAAAAATGATCTGATTGCTCCCAATTTGCATTCCCGATTCGCCTCATTTTGCGCGCATTGATCTACGTGAAAAAAATTAGTCCTCTCAAGGTTTTACGGGTCATTTTTACACTTATGGGATCCGATTTGTGGTCGGATTTTGCAAAATATGATCCGATTGCCCCCAATTTGCGCTCCCGATTCACCTCGTTTAGCGCGCATAGATTTACGTGAAAAATAGTCCGCTCAAGATTTTACGGGTTATTTTTTCCTTAAGGGATCCGATTTGAGGTCGGATTTTGCAAAAAAATGATCCGATTGCCCCCAATTTGCGATTGCTTTTCCTTTGTTTTTTTTTGTTTTTTTTTCAATTTATTAACCATGGTTAGTGTTTTTAACGATTTTTAACCAAAAAGGTAACTTTTGGGAATTATGTTTAACATTAGGTACACCATTGGGATTAAAAAAAATTCGGGTATACCAGTGGGATTTCCAAAAAGTTCGGGTATACCACTGGGAATTTTCCAAAAAAAAATTCGACACGTAGACTACCCACCATTAAATAAGCATTGTGATTAATATTGATAGTAAATTCCAACTCATATCATAAATTATATTTTAATGTCTTTATTAGTAGTTGGTAGACCGGGTTGATGTAGTAATGTCCGTGTTTACAAACATTCAGAATATTTTTTCAATAATGAAATGAGATACTGTAAATGGTTTTTTTTAAATATCTTTGGTAAAAATATCATTATCATTTAGAAAAAATTGCAAATAATATTCCGAAGTTTGGGTCATCTTCTGTGATTATTCTGAACTTTAAATAATCCACGAAGTTTGCTCCTTATCTTCCACCAATGATCTCATTCCACCTTCTACCTGCTGAACCGGTAAAAAAAAAGTTGTGAGGCCCTAATTAATTATCCTAATTATCATTAACAATAATTAACTTTAGTAATCTAATTATCATTAACACTAATAATATTTATTAATTTTTAAATCATTAACACGAGTTATTATTAATACTAATTGTCATTAAAACTAATAATATTTATTAACCTTTAAAACAATGCGCGCAAATTGAGGTGGAACCGGAACACAAATTGGGACTAATCGGGTTAATTTTTACAAATTCCGACCTCGAATCGAACCCCATTAGGGTTAAATTACCCATAAAATCATGAACGTGCTATTTTTTTACGTACGTCAATCAACACAAATTGAGCGAACCGACAACGCAAATCGGGTCATTTTTTTGCAAATTCCGACCTCAAATCGGTTCCTATAAGGATTAAAATGACTCGTAAAACCTCTAACGAGCAACCTTTTTTTACACAAAGATTGATGCGCGCAAATCGAGGCGTTCCTGGTTCCCTTTGATTTGTGCGCATCGATCTACGTGTCAAAATATAGCTCTTAAAAGATTTTACAGGTCGTTTTAACCCTTATGGGAACCGTTTCGAGGCTGGAATTTACAAAAAAAGACCTGATCCGATTAGCCCCGATTCGCGTTCCCGGTTCGGCTCGATTTGTGCTGATCGATGTACGTAATATTCCGTTCATGATTTTACGGTTCATTTTAACCTAATGGGGTCTGATTCAAGGTCGGAATTTGCAAAAAATGACCCGATTAGCCCCGATTAGCGTTCCCAATTCCCCTCGATTTGTGCGCATCGATATAAGTGTCAAAAAATAGCTCATTTCAAGGTTTTACGGGTCATTTAAATCCTTATGGGAACCGATTCGAGGGCGGAATTTGCAAAAAAACGACCATATTAGCCCCAATTTACGTTCTCATTCCGCCTCGATTTGCGCATAATGATAAAAGGGAAAATATATATATAAAAAAGTGGACCCCATCCCCATTTTACCGATTTTAACAGGTTAATTAACTTGTTGGAACACTGGTGGAAGATAAGGGGAAAACTTCGGAATATTCGTGGATTACTCAAAGTTCAGAATAATCACAGAAGATGGCCCAAACTTCGGAATATTATTTGTAATTTTTCCTATGATTTATGAATAATTCGGAATTTCATGAGCTAAGAGTAGCGGTATCGCCGCTTCGTCGGTATGTTAGTAAAACTAGTACACGCTGTTTTAATAATAAATAATGTGTTGAGTGAGGAGATGTATTTGTCAAATACTTCTTTGACATAAATTAGGCATCCCTCCTACTCGCCTACTCGTACTGGCGATTTTACGAGTAATGGTTTTGTTTAAATGCAATTGCAGACCAAAAATTTAGACCCCTCAAATCCTCAGTAAATGGAATTGCGGACTAAAAATTTGAAGAAATTACCTTAATTTTCGCTCTCTTTAGTATGGTAATTTTAGTGATTGCATAGCATGCCACCTTTTTGGAGGGAAGATAAACAAGTGAGAAAATCAAGATCTCTTTTTCAGAGAGATATTATGAGTTATTTAAAGCTAAAAAATAAGAGAAAGTAGCATCTAAAAAGGGATCGATGTTGATATGCGTAGGGGTCAAATGCTCGAGGGACGTAATATAATCCACAATATGATTGGCTTCACATATAATATTTGTAAATGAATACGTAATGTTTAAAAATATATATATACACACAAAAAACTAGCAATAAACATTCAGTATCCATAAATGACCTATTAGAGGGTGAACAAACAACTACATGGATCCGGGTCCATAGATTAATTTGCGCCATGTGCGGTTTCTATTGTAACAACCCCATCCTTATAAACAGAGAATCTCAGCAGAAGATAGAACATTGGACCGCCACTAAATTCTAAGTCCAACAAAGTAATGATCAAAGACCACTATGAAAGAAGCTTCAAAGGAAAACCCTGAGTCAACTAATAAACTCTTTAAGTTCATCATTCTAGGAAATACAAGCCAAAAGAAGTAAACAAGTCCAACTACAGGAATCCAAACATTCCAAAGGTTCAAACTTAGAGGTACATCCACATAACTCTAGAAATTAGCTTAAATAGAAAATTATTAATTGAAAAGTCTTTTTTAAACTAGTTGCGTTATAGAAATCCAGGATGGCTAGAACAACGGGAAGGACCCTAACTTCGAGTCTCACACACCCAGCCCAAACAGTTATGGTTCTGCAGTCATTCAGCATCTGGAAAAAAAAATGATAACAACTCCACAGTCAGTGGCGAGTAACTAACAGTTCTCCCCAACAAGGCAAACACAAGCTTAGAACCATAGATCAGGCAACCAAATTAATATCATCAAGCAGCAAGATACAACAACACTAATTAATTTAAGATAACCATTTACTTACAACAATTACGTCCATAGTCCTCCTGCAAAATCAATTACATTCAACACGAATGCCACAACCAACATAGACATAAACCATAACGTGAGATAATTAGCAACATTTAAGAAGACGACTAAACCACAACTAGAACCCAATTCACAAACAAGCTATATGAGTAAAATTACTTCCAACTACCCAACTTAAAACACATGATTGGAGATGGAACGAACACTGATGATATCTCACAGCACCCCTTCCTAAGGTTTCTCAGTAGATGCCCAAAATATGGACTTATACTACAAATCCTAAAATATGTTAAGTAGATGCCCAAAATATGGACTTACACTACTAACGATCAACACACACGATTGTGATTGTAGATGGAATGATCGCTAGTGGAAATCCCGCAGTACTGCTTCCGAAGGTTTGTCAGGTAGATGCCCAAAATATGGACTTACACTACCAACGATCAACACACAGTTGATGTGTCTAAGAATGGTCAATCTTCCGGTGCCGGATGGATGCCCAAAATATGGACTTACACCTCCAGAACTCCCGGACGACAATAATTAACCCATGTAAATATTGTTCTTGGTCCATGCAGTGCAAGGAACAAAAACTGATCTGACCATTGAATCCCGCAACCCAATGGCTCCAGCTAACAATCAAAAATAACTCTGACATGGACATAAACTACGGATGACAAATCATATCGTCACTATTGACATCATTCCTATTCCTTTGTTTACCATCCACAAGAATAAGTAAATTCCAAGAAAATCACCCAACACTCGTCACACATCCATACTTAGTTCAAATAAATTCCAAGAATATTAATTTAATTACCCCAACAAGAATATGCGTCTAAAACCCAAGCAAAAGTAATTACCAAAATGCCATTCAACCAAATTTACACCCAAACAACTCCTATTGATTAGCAATCACTAAAACCATAATTAAGAGTCAAAATTCATCAACAAAACATAAATTTAAGCCCTCTAAAGTTGCTGTCCAGAATATTAAAAGATGAAAATCAACTACCAAAACATGTCCGGAAATTGTTAAACTTACACAATTAATTCTATACTTCACCAAGGACATAACCAAGTATATTACAAGCCTAAAATAAAATTAAAAACATGCTAAACACTCTAATATGGCACATGGCCAGAAGCTATATGCCCCAGAAATATAATTGCAAAATTTCCACAAGTTATACAATAGTTATTCAATTAATTCCAAGTTCAGCAATTTTACAACTAGGCATAACAACACCTAAACTTTTATTTTTCCCTCCTAAAAAATAAATTCCCTCCTAAACTTTTATTTTTCCCTCCCATTAACATGTATTAAATGCTTCACATTTTCCAAAGGTGTGTTTGTTTTATTTTTTTCCTAATACAATTACAATTAAATGTACTTATTTTACAATAAAAACTATACTACCAATCTATCTTAAAAAAAAAAATCTTATTAGTGTTCATTTTAAAATAATCAAAGTATTTTTTGTCAGCCTTAATTCATTAATGATTTGATATTCTTTGCCCGAACCCGATTTTATCCAACTTGGGTTTTGCCCTTTTTTCAATTTTTTTAAAAATCTTCTAAAATAACGAACCATTATATTAAATATGTTTATATTTTTATATATAAGTTTCAAATAAGTGTTTTGATTTTCAGTAATTTTAGTTTTTTTTTCTACAATAGTACGATTTTATATACAAGAAATAACTACATATATATGATAAAAGAAATGTAGAATATTGCATTGTCAACGTTAGAAGACATAAAATTTATGAAAATAAAGTAATGAGATTGATATCTATCCAAATTCGAAATGACTATAGAAAAAATTATAGTTAGTGAACTAACTTTAATCTATTGCATAAGTTAATTTAAAAATTATATACATTTTGGGTATCACATATTCTCTATTTTCTAATATAACTAAAATAAAGTATTTAGATAAATTTTCCATCTACAATAACGTTTTACCAATTTTCGCATAAAAAAATTAATTTAGATCTAAATACTTACTTCAGTTAAATAAACCGAGCATTTGCTCGGGTATTATCTAGTATATACATGAAAAGGCTTCACAATCCCTGTATGGAGTTTCAGGTTCTAAACTACATTCTATATGAGGAATTCTATCTTGATTCACAAATTTACATATATTTATGAGAGTAGAACCATAAAAAACCAGTTCTACAAAATGCAAACATTCCTCAAGAAAAGTGTACGGTATACATCTATATATAGATGATTATATATGAATGCATGCCAAAATAGGCAAGCAAAATGTACTTGAATAGATTTCTCAACTCCTAAGGAAGTTCCAAGGTCCAGTTCCAGTTCCAATTCTGCAACAACATCAGAAAAAAAAAAACATAGCAGTCCATTAGTCATTATTAAGGCCTGATCAAAGGTAATTCCAAGCTTTGTGTAGGTAGTATTTAGTTCAAGATACATACCTCCAAAACCCAGCGAATGCTCGAAGGCTCATGTAAATAGTTAGCGCCACCCATATCCCGATAAACCCATAATTCGAAGAAAGAAATATCAAACACAAAATGCTCACAATAGACACCATCACCTGATAAAGGATTTGAGATCGAATTATTAATTAGGATAACAATTTGGGTTGGAGCGAGGTTATTACTATGTTACTTTAGATACGGATATAGTGTCTACTCGGATCTGGATGTCCAAGTGTCCGACTCAGCTAATTCAAGTATCTTGTCATGTCCAACACGACACGAGTAGACAAGAGGTTACTTAAACGGATGATGGATCGGGTGATGGATGAAAAAAGTCTCACCCACCACCCGCTTTCCATCCATTTAAATCGGATTTTTCATCCATTTAAAAAACCGGGTTAAACGGAAGATGGATGATACATCACCCATTTCCAAACCTTAATTGTTTTACAGTAGAAGAAACAAGAAACAATAAACACAATTTGCATAGAAATTACCATGGACAAGGCTGAATATGAGAAATCAGATGCTCCAAAGTTGATGCCATCAAAAACAAAGGCTAACGCGTTTATGGGTTGAGTAAGTGCAACAAACTGTAAAAAGCAAAGATTACATAAAAATTAGCTTAATTATCATCATTTGATTGACAAATGATGAAATGAACAAGAGTTAAGTCCATGTATACAAAACAGAGCGAACGGTACGTACTGGGATGCCTGTAGTAATTAGGCTCAGGACATCGACATCCTTGGTAAACAATCTTGCTGCAAACTTCAATCCAAATCCGAGCATGAAAGACAAGATCAATCCTAGAACAAAACCGAGCTGCATATGATACGGTCAGAGTATATTTTTTTTTAAAAAAATTACTCCCTCAGTCTTATTTTTTGCACCATTTCCATTTTTGAATTCAAAACTTTCTTATAATTTTGACTAATAATACTTGATTTATGAGACAACAGTATCATTTGATTCTGCCACAACGTGAAGTTTTTAAATAAGTATATTTTATAATTTTTTGTAACACATAATTACCGATATTTGCAATCAAAAGTGATTCTTGAATTAAAGGTCGTGCAAAAGCAAATGGTGCAAAAAAATAAGTACAAAGGGAGTACATGATAGCAAAAACCATTGCTCTAGCGTTAGCCATTTTGGACCACCAAGGGCTTGTTTACTTCAGCTTAAATTCAGTTCAACTCCCAATTTCCTTCTCTTATAAAATATTACTTTCAGCTGTATTCAGTTCAGTTCAGCTGTATTCGGTTGAAGTAAACAGGCCCCAAATGGAAGAGATAAAACATACCTGCAATACTCTTGATGCAGTAGATGTTACTCTCTCTAAATCATTCTTTGCAAAAGCACTTGCAAGTATTGCCTGCAAAATGTGAATAATATCCTAAGTGGTGCAATAGTCTAAGATGTATAACAACATATACTCGTATATTGGTAAAAACTAGAAAGCAAATTACTAACAGGGCATAAGAGAAAAGAAGTGTAAAAGAAACCTGGCCAGCAACCGCGAGCCCATCAGCAAGAAGGGATGTCGCCAACCAAACTTGTAGGCAGACCTGAAACGCGGCCATTGGTGTGGGCCCTAAGCGGGCAGCCATAGATGCGGCTAAGGTAACGCAAAATGTTACAGCTATAACCCGCATTAATAGAAGAAAACCTGCAAAAACAAGCTAGTAAACCTCGAAACAATTTATTTCATGAACACATTAAGCATATTTGAGTGGTAGAAGGGGGATATCTTGGAAAGTATAGTATATGCATTTCTTACCGTTTTTGAGAAACTGGCCGAATTTGAGGTTTTTCATGCTCGGAGGTAGGAGATTAACTAGCTGAATTAGTCTCCAAAACAATATGACTGAGATAAAGTACCTATTGAATTAAACAATGGAATTTGTGTTACAAAAGACTATACATTGTGAACAGTCCTAAAAGTCAAACTGAACAGTGCTAAAACTTACTGTGATATAACATGGGCAATGGCAGCACCACTGACACCCAAGCGGAAAACAAAGATAAAAATCGGGTCAAGAATTATGTTAGTTAAATCCCCTGCCACTGTGAAATTCAACCGAAAACATCAGTTAGTGATAGTACATTAGTACATCAAATCAGTGTATGGTCGTTTGGAACGTGTTAGTTGGTATGGTGGTTAAGCTTGCATCGTTCATTAAGTACTCACCGGTGGCATATAGAGGTGTTTTTGTGTCCTTAAATCCCCGGAAAATTCCTTGCATAGCTAATGAAAGAAGAACAGCCGGTGCACCAAGGGACCTTAATGTCAAATATCTTTGAGCCGGGTGTAGCATAGGAGAGTCCTGGTAAAACATGTTGTGAAAATTATCTCAATAACAACATAAATGAAAATATCTGGCCCCTTTTAGTTTCTACAAAATAAAAACATAAGCTCTTATCACATTAGTAATATTTCCTAATTTGTGTAACTCATTAGCATAGTACCATGATTGAAATTGCCCTTGTTAGGCCCTGTTCTTTTGCAGTTATTTCAAACAAATTTAGTTCAGTTCAGAATCCTTCGAATTCATTCAGTCCAAAAGAACGGGCCTTAACTCCTTACTTTTTATGAAAATATGTTCCCTTACAAAACACACAATTAAATACAGATGTTTGTCCCAACATTTTCGAGCAAAATGGACTTACAGGTTTGACACCCATATAGTTCAACAATGGCTTTGCTAGAGAAATGAGGAAAATCGCTTGAAGAAATCCGAGAACTGCACCAATAACCAATGCCGAAGAAGCAGATGGAATGTGCCTCCTCTGAGTCTTAGAACTTTCAATGCTCGAGTTCCTTGTTTCGGACTTTAAGCAACTCTCACCCGAACCTAACAGAACATACCATATTCTTATTTTATGTACATTTACACTGAAACTTTAATAATGCTAAAAACAAAAATTACCTGATTGAGGCAGTAGTTCTTTTGCTTCATTATTACAATCAGAATTAGATTCCAAGCACTCAAGCTCTTGTTGTTCAGAACTTGTTTCAGCCAATGCATCTTCCTCGGCCACGAAAGAAGTTGTCACGCTTACAAGAGGGAAAATCGCAATTCGAGATACTTGATTAAAAAGAGCTATTGCAACTCCAACAGCAGCTAATTCAACAGGCCCTGTAAGTGAAGCATTGAACATCAAACTCTAGCTCAAGAAGAAGAGAAAAAAAACTACCACTCTACCAATGAATTCATTATCATTTAGTTAAGTAGACTCGATTTGGGATGCAAATTCCATGGGAAACAATGCAAGAAGGAGGATATATAAAACAAAAACAAAAATGCATTGATGAAAGGCAAGTTTTTGTCCATATAGACAAAGTACCTGTTCTTTTGGACTTAATTCCTCACAAATTCAGTTCAATACAATTCAACTCCTGGGATTTTGTTTAATTTAGTTCACGTCAGTTCAGATTGATTCAATCCAAAATAATAGGGCAAAAATCTTCCCAAAATCATTGCATGAGTTTGACATTTCTACATGTAACAATTCTATGTGATTGTTGCATGGCTAAACTAAACAAGAAAACCTGAAAATTATGTAAACTGAAGTTGATAAACACACTAAACAAAAATTGCCTTAAAACATTGCCAATACAAAATTGAACTGTTTGTTTTTTTAAATTACAACAACAACAAGAACAAAGTCTCATACTCTATTTCACCTAAAAATAACATTAAAGGTGAAAGAGAAAAATTACCAATTTGGCCAATGAAAGCAGTGTCAACCAGAGAAGCAATGGGATCAGCTGTTAAAGCCAATGCAGCAGGAAATGCAATCTGTGCTATTTCAATTCCAAGCTCATCCATCTTAAAAGCCAGCCTATTTGCATATGTATAAACAATTAATTTTTTAGCTTTTTTTAATATTTAAACTTTCCTAAAACATAATCAACTAACCCCAGTAAACTAATGTTTGATCCCCCCCCCCCCAAAAAAAAAAAAAAAAAAAAAACACTCTAAATTTTAAGATACATAAAAATAGTAAAAACATTAAAGGAAAAAAAAATGTAGTAAAGTGATACAAATCCGGAGGTACACCCGTGAGTATCGATAAAATGGTACTAACGAACATTATTCAAATTTCAAAATTAAACCAAATGAACATTCATCATCTGCTTAATGAACTTTAATTTATTATGAAGAATATCTTGTTATAAGTGTTCATGGTTATTGGAATATATCTCATATTTGTCAAATACATAACTTAATAATATTAATAATGTGAAACTTTGTTGAACAAAATAATAATAATAATAATAATAATAATAATAATAATAATAATAATGTATTTAGTCATGAGAATACATCTCCTAGATGTATTAGGCATAGCCTCGGATGTACCTTGTAATTTTTAGTTCACAACAACATAACAAATTCTTGGATACAAACAAAACAAAAGAAGGAAAACCAATTATTAAAATACAAAAACAGAAAAGGGCAAAAGAGGAAGTAAGAAAAGGAAATTGTACCTAGCATTCTTGAAGAAGATGAATAGGGGAATTTTACTCTTGTTTTGTGAAAAGCTTAGTCTATCTTCATCTGCCATGGCTACTTTCAAAAAATACTTAAGCCTTTTCTTCTTCCACCTTTTGCATAAACATAAACAATAGGAATTTTTTTAATAAAATAATGTTTTTTAGATGATACTTTCAAAAATACATGAATTCATTTCTTTGGTACAAACTCAATAGTAGTACATGATGATGACTGAACTCAAGACTAAATGAAGAGCCTTAATAAACCAGAATGTAAAGAGAGAAACAAAATTTATTATAGCACCCAAAAAAGGTACTTATTGGAGGTTTAATGTTTTGTTTTAATGTAATGAAATTAAAATTATTAAACTTGTTTTTATGATAATGAATTGTAGTAGTGGAGCTATATCTAACAGAGAAACTTTTCAAGAAAAGGGAAAATAAATGAAGGAATAAAATAGGTGGGTACTTTGGCTTTTGCAGAAAAATGAAAACTTGTTGCATATATTTTCTTACTCACTTTACAAAATAAAAATTAAGAGTTTTATTTTTTTAATATAATGTGGGTGTTATTGAGGCTTGACACGTGGTGAATGGTATGAAAGACTGAAACTTCCTTCATCAAATCATGCCCTACTACTCGATCAATAAAGAGTTATATTACTCATTCCACTATTCACCTAAAAATTATGGTCCGAATGAGAAGTTATTTGAGAAGACGAAAAAAAGTACGTTGTCATTAGTTTTAATACAATAGTCCATTAGTCTCTATTAGAGCTTATCTCCGATTCGATTTTTCCATTTCTTTGTACGAGCTCTGAACATTTAAAATTAGGTTTTTTGGGTTATTTTTCAGATCCAACCTGAAAAAACTCGAAAATCCCGCCGAGTCCTCACTAAATTTTTGGGTTTTGGTCCAAAAATTTTAGCTCAAACTCAACCCGTCTAATGGGCTTCATTTTATGCATTGGACATGATCCAAATCCAATCCGGCCCATGATCACCTCTAGTCTGTACCCTATCATTTGAAGGAGAGGTTGGTAAAAAAAATTATGGTGAGGAAATGAGCTTGGAAAAAAAATACAAAAGGAATAAAATTCTGTAAAGGCAGACAGTACATTTGGGCAATTGGACTAGAAGAGACTCGAGAGAGACGGTTGCGTACTTACTTTGACGAATGTCTCTTTGAAATTCCATGCACCGAATCATCAATGTCTGCGTTACTTTCCTTTGTTTAAATATCACCACATTCACAAGGCTATGAGAAAGAGAGTGAAAGATAGTTCAGGAGGTTAATGATTAAGAAATTTTCTTCCAATTTCAGGTAATTCTGAGATTGATTCTCATCCTCGTCCTTTGTGGCTCATTCGCATAAAAAAAGGCTTAGGAGAATAGACTTCACTAGAATAATACGGTCTCCGGTTTGATTTAGTTGCAATATTAGAGATTTTATATTATTTATATATATTATTTTTTTGCCAAAAAAAAGTTTTTGATCTGATTACATTTTATGACTTGCATGTTTAAACAATATTGTCATGCATGATTTTGTTAGATTTGTCTTAAAGAGTGCTTTATTAAAATCCGCGTTTTATAAATTTTATACAAACAAAATTAAAATATTCTAAATTGTGTGAAACTCTTCAGTATTGCGAGTAAATGAGTAATATGAAATGGACGGAGGAGATACGAAGTACTCAATTTTATTTTTTTTTAAGTCTTGATTATGCACGTTTGTTTTATGTATATTTTTTACATATTAATATCCTTAATTATGACTTATTAAATATTAATAAGTAATTAGAGGCACAAATCAAACAACACATCATGTGGCTAATTTTATCTTACATATATTAGTAAGAGAAATTATTTAGAGAATTATCTCTAATGGTGAATACTATCGATCAAGATTCTAATGGGAATATATAATAAATAGAAACAAAGATAGTACTTCCTAATTAAGTGTTTATGGTATATATCAAATTTAGTTAGTAACAATAAGGTTTTAGCTAATTAATGCCCTGCACGCAATTACTCATTTGCTTGTTTGTTTTTATATTAAAGCATCAAATAAAAGCATGCATAATAATTATTCATTAAGTACGTAGATGATTAATTTTTTTTAAAAGGAAAAAAAACCTAGACAAATGACTTTTGCGATTTCATATAATGATTTATCCCAAAATAATCTGGCCCATAAAGTTAAAATATCATTGCCTAAATGTTGTTTTAAAGGGTACATAAATTTCAATTGTGTGTACCAAACTTGGTTTTCTTGTATAAGAAGAGGGAAAAAAAAAAACTATTTTTCCAATATATGTTGAAGCATTTATTCTAAAGTTGGTAGCCCAATGTATCAGTGCATCACCTACTAATTGATCAAACTTTGGACGAAACCTATTTCAAATTATCTGCACATATTTTTTTCTTACCTTTTTTTTTTGGAAAGGGAAATATTTGGGTCACAAGGAGTGAACCATATAATCATAGTTAATTTAGTTATCAATTGATTTGACTAAGGTTCTGTTCTTTTGGACTTAAAAGCTACAGTAATCAGATCAGATCAGATCAGACTTAGTCAAATCAGATCAGATCAGATCATACATTATTATTCTTTATTATTATTATTATTATTATTATTATTATTATTATTTCGAGCATTGTTTTTCCGCTCGACATTTTCCGACGACGGTTTTCGGACGGCCAATTGACCAAATTGGTAAAAAAAAAGTGACACCGAACAATTTGGTAAAAAAAATTAATTTTGCGACAAATTGGTAAAAAAACTTAGCTTTGGGTGACAAATTAGTAAAAAAAATTGCTTCAAATGACAAATTGGTAAAAAAAATTAATTTTGCCGACGACTTGGTAAAAAAAAAAACTTCTGACGACATTTAAGCCAAAATTTTAATTTTAATTCATTTTATAATTTGGTCAATGTACAAAATTATACATCCCTATCAAATTTTTCGATGTTTTTATGAGTATTAAATTTAACTCCTTTTACTCACACATGTTTATCCAACCATCCCAAATTATTATTTATTTTTTTCTCTTCTCTTACCATAACAATAAGTGACATACTAGAGGGAAAAAAGTATAGATTATTGCCCCTAAAATTCCCTAGCTATTTTTTCCATAACTTTTTTTAATATTAAATTTAACTCCTTTTCTAAAACATTTATTCATCTAATGAGCCCAATTTTTTTCCCTTCGATCTCTTGCCATAATAAGTAACATATAAGAGGGAAATTTTTCATTTAGATAGAGCGCAAATGTATTCAATTCAAGAGGGAAAATTTTCTTTTAGATCGAGCGCAAATACAAATTAAATTTTTTTTGGCCTAAATGTCGTCGGAAGTTCATTTTTTTACCAAGTTGTCACCAAAATTATGTTTTTTTTACCAATTTGTCATCCGAGGCTATTTTTTTTACTAATTTGTCACCCAAAGCTAAGTTTTTTTACCAATTTGTCGCAAAATTATTTTTTTTTACCAAATTGTCGCTAGGTACCACTTTTTTTTTACCAATTTGGTCAATTGGCCGTTTTCGGACTGACTTTTTCAGCGTTGATTATTCGGCCGACTTTTCCGGCGACAATTTTCGGGACGACTTTTCCGGTGACGGTTTTCGGAATGACTTTTTCGGCGATGATTATCCGGTCGACTTTTCCAGCGGTGATTATTCGACCGACTTTTCCAGCGACGATTTTCGGGATGACTTTTTCGACGACAGTTTTCGGAATGACTTTTCCGGCGTTGATTATTCGGTCGATTTTTCCGGCGGTGATTATTCGACCGACTTTTCCGGCTACGATTTTCAAGCCGAGTTTTTCGACGACGATTTTCAGGACGATTTTTCCAACGACGGTTTTCGGACTGGCTTTTTTCGGCGGTGATTATTTGGCCGACTTTTCCGGCGACGATTTGCAGGCCGCGTTTTTCGGCGACGGTTTTCGAAATGACTTTTCCGACGGTGATTATTCGGTCGACTTTTTCGGTAATGGTTTTGGAGTCAGATTGAATGAAGGGTTTGAAAATAATGAAAAGTAAAATAATGAAGAGGTGAAAAGAAATGAGCTTGAGGCTTTGGGCTCATTAAATTTTTGTCCCTAATAAAAATAAAAATAAAAATAAACATAAAATCAGAAAAACTCAAATCAGATCAGATCAGACAAACTCAAAACAAATCAGATCAGATCAGACCAGATCAGTCCTAAAGAACAGAGCCTAAGTTTTTTATTTTCCATGTCTTAACAATTGATGAATTCATAGAGGATAAAAGAAGTTCAAACAAGAGCCTTGATGTTTCAATTAATATAAGTCCATACGTTATTTTGAGCTATATAAATAGGGGGAGAGAATGCAAATAATAAGGTTCGAACCTGTATCACAAGGATACGAGGTGGGAGTGAGTGTCACTTTGCCACTCCTCTTGACCTTATATAAGGTTTTGTTTGAATTATCAGTGCTAACGGAGTATAGGGTATGTCCTATTCGCGGGATTATAATCTCTCAATCCAATCCAATTCCTTCAACCCATTCTAATTCATTTCAATCTCATCCGTTCAATCCATTTAAATCTCATTCATCCATTCGAATCTATTTCAACCCAATCTAATCTCACACCATCCACTCTAATTCAATTCAATCCATTCAAAATTTCTAATCATGTGAAGAGAACAAACCCTATATTGCTAGTTTGATATTCAATTTTTGAATCTGATGTGAATTAAATGTTAATTACTTGGCTAAATTATACAATGTGCATAATGGATTTATAGTTACAATTTATATATATAAAAAAAAAAGAAGCTAAAGTATTCATAGATAGATCGTACTATGTTATTTAACAAATCAAATCTAAACTTATATATTTAAAACAAGATCTTGTATGTGCTACGTGTCATCCTATTGTAAATTCTTTTTTTAAAAAAATAAAAAATAAATCTCATCCTATTCAAACATTAAATGATAGCAATTTAATTTACAACTATAATCTATAAATAAATATTTAAAAATAAGAACTTTTTTTACCAGTTGTCATCTTTTCAAAACAGTTATTTTCTTAACCTTTTTTTTCCTTGAATAATATTAATTATAACCGTTTTGATTACTCATTCATCAATTATCATACTCTCTTCGATTCCTAATATTTTGTGCATTAATTTTGAAGTCAACTTGAGAATTTTCATGGTGATCATTGGTTGATTTGTTGTAAGCATTAACAAACCTCTTTCTATTCAAACATTAAATGATAGTATTTTTACATCTATAATCGATAATCTATAATTATATATTTAAAAACAAGATTTTTTTTTACCAAGTGTCATCTTTTCAAGACAATTATTTTTTAACCATTTTATTTTTCCTTGAACAATTTTAATTATAGCTCTTTTGATTACCCCTTCATCAATTATCATACTCTCTTTGATTTCTAATGTTTTGTGCATTAATTTTCATGTGATCATTGATTGATTTGGTGTAAGCATTAATAAATAAAATATAATAATAGAATTCTATATCATTTTCTATAATTAATTTTTATTTTTTGATATTTTAAAAAAAATAACCCGTGCCTTGCACGGGCTCAAAACTAGTTCAATCTATAAATTTACATTTACAATACATACAAATCAATAATGCACTTGTTAAATGTTAATTACTTGGCTATATTATACAATATGCATAATGGATTTATAAATTGTTCCTTTGAAAAAATAAACTCTTGTTGGAGAATGGGCCAGCTTCGTGCCACCATCCAAATAAGTAACCCAAGCACTGCTAAGGTTAACCCACTCAGCCTCATTAAGGTGTGTAGCCTGTGCATATTTTGAGCTTCGAACTCATATTTCAAGCTAGCGCAACCCTGTGTCCTCACCTACAATCATCACACCCTAGTGCGCCGAATTAGAAGAGGACTTGGTGAAGCATAACATTCAAACTCCAAACGGGGCGGGGCGGGGGTGGGGGACAAGGTTGGGAAATAGTGGTGAACCTTATAAAGTCATGTTCTTTTGGACTTAATTTTTGAAAGTTTAGTTTGATTCATTCCGGTTCAGCTCTTGTTGAATCTAAAATTTGATTTAATTAATTCATTTCAGTTTAGATTAATTAAGTCCAAAAGAACACGGCCTAAATTCCTTGCAAATTAACCAAAGAAGAAAAAAAAATCTTCAACTTTGATGGATCACAAGTCACACACAAATAAAGTAGCTAGATGAAGCTAAGTTGCAAATTGGGGAAGAGTTCATTCTCTCCATCTAAAAAGGGGAAAACAAATAGAGGATTTTCGAAGTTATAAGTTAAAATCAAGAATCAAGTGAGGATATGATAATAATTTGGTGGTAAGATACTCTAACTCTCATCCAAATAAGGAGGGACCAAACCTCGCCGAAGAACTCCCCACCCCCTTTTCCTTCATTATAGAAGATTATCAGTTGTATCTTGTATGAGTTAGTAACCCTTTAGTAGATGTTAAGCTAAAGCTCTCATAAGTCAAATGAATATAATAAAAATCAATCAGGTCCAATAAAATTCAATTCTTCTGCAAAATCAACTCTAATTATAATTAATCGCATTTAATAAGTTTCAATCATGTAGGGAAAAAGTACTTTGATAATCTTCTCATCTCAACATCAACTTTTTGAAAATTGTTAAAGAGAGAGAGATTAATGGTGTAAGGAAAAATGGGGCCCTTGGTTGTTGGAATAGTGATATTAGCCTCAAAAACAGCATCCCCAGCTAAATTATCAGCCACAAATGCCATGCATGGAATATGAATCGTTATCTTCTAAGAAGACGAATATATCAGAAATAGACATCTTATTATACTGATTAGTATGAGACAACCATTCAGTTCAGTTTGTAAATTTTTCATGATGAATGATAAATTAGGTGAGGGAGTTTTTCCCAACACTTGCTCAATACCTCAACATATATATAATCAACAGATCAATAATATAGTTTTTTTTAAGGGCTTGTTTACTTCATATTAAATTCAGTTCAGTTCAGTTCAATTAATACACCTCTATTAAGTTAAGTTCAGTTCATCTCTATTAAGTTAAGTTCAGTTCAGTTTATCTCTATTCAGCTAATGTAAACGAACCCTAAGTAACCATCAAAATACCATTACCTATCAGTCCATCACCCCAATCCTTCCAACACAGCTCCATACCAGAGTTCATCAAAGGTTTCGGCACGAAACGCACACACAAAAAAAAATAAAATAAAAAAGTCTATGCATAAAACATGAAATTATTGCATCTAATTTGAAATTATTTTCTACTCTATAGTCCGTAGTACTTAATGCAAATAAAGAGAAACAGAGGTAATATAAAGTTTAATAAGGTCACATTAGTTCAAGTTTCCCGTTGTCTCCTATTCTTTTCCCCTTGTGGGCTTGGCACACAAGCCGAAGAAGTAAAAATATAGTGTAACGAATTAGATTCGTTCAAAAAAAAAAAAAAAAAAAAAAACGAACAGTAGTATTGAAGCTTTCATTCTTTTTTTAGCAAATGAAACTATGAAAGGGTATCAATTCTAATTATGTACATATGTCATTTTCTCAGCTTCCAGAAGCTACAAGCACACCTCTCTCACACACAAAAGAGAGAGAGAAAAAAAAAAAAAACAGAGATTGAGTAGGAAATTGTGGTGGTCCATATATATACTCATATAGGATAGGAAATCAATCAAAAAACCTTGTTCCCTCAGCTGGTCCTATGTGCTTGTTTCCTGTTTCAATAATTTAGCGTATATGATTTTACTACATACCAATTATGTGATGTTTACATAACTTCCCCACTTATCAACAACCAAAGGCGTACGCAGAATCACATCTCACAAGGGATCCACTTTTTATTATCGAAACGATCCAAGTGGGTGCTCACATATTCACATATCTCAAAATGACAAAAATCAACGAAATATTCAAGCCATAAGGGTCACTATGCACATATTGCATTATCAAAATGAGCCAAAATGTGCATGGAAGCAGAAAGTCGCAAAATTGTAACAATTAGTTTGTCGAATATTCCTCTATTGTACAATGAGCATTAAACGAAAACATATACGTAAGTATATATAAATAATGATCAGTGCCTAAGCAATCGGAAAGTTAAGAACTGAAAGTAGTTTTCACGGTCTTAAAACAAGGTTGAACTATATAAAAAAATTCTTTTGCTCTTCATGATTTGTTGTCTGTTTCGTTTCAAAGAGGAGAGGGGGTGAAATTTTGAGATCAAAGAATCAAAAACCAAAATTTAGAGGCTACCTCTAAGAGTTGTATAGCAAGATCTAATTCCGGAAACTACTGAATTGTAGGGTCAACAGATTCAATGAGCAGCTGATCACCATAATCCAATGGCCTTCCACCAAATGCCTCCAACTCCAAGCCAGATGATGATGTTGACTACGGAGATGAGGAAGCCGTATCCCCACCATTGAGGAAGGGGGACGTAATTGGCACCGTAGAAAACTGGGGCCGAACCGATACCGTAGTGGGTGAGGCCGCCCATGAGGTTGGAGAGAAATGAGAGAACTATGGCTGCCAGGAAAGGTGGGGTCCCTAAGGCACTTGCGACTGATAGGAAGGCCGTGAACATGGCACCTATGTGTGCAGCTCCACTTGCAAAGAAGTAGTGAGAGTAGAAGTAAAGGAGAACAAGAATTCCGAAGGACAGTTGCCATGAAAGACCTAAACCACCAACAAGCTGCAAAGAAAAAGTGCATTTCAGGGTGACAAAAATATAATACAGCAATAAATATCAGTTGTAACACAGATTCCGCCTCGATTGTCTTTTTTAATTAATCAGTTGTATGTAGTATACATTCTATGCTGATCTACTACAGTTAAGTCTAGATTTGAGAATTGTTTTATATCTATGGATTTTTTATCACTTACGAGGTACTAACTAATATAATAACCTTTCTGGGAATTGTAGCCTAATAATTTTATTATTGTGAATCACTAAACTAATTTAAACGAATTTGTTATCAAGTTTAAGTTTCTGGTGAAAATTCCTAGAATGACGTCATTGTAGAATACATTAAATTCATAAATGATTTTAAGTTCAAATATTTGTTTTATTAATCAATTTCCTGAGAACCAATATAGGGATTTTCACTGGAACGGCCTCATTCACAGGGAATTTTCACCAGAAAATCAGACTTTGTAGCAAATTCTAGTTAAGTTATTACTTATTAGGCCACAAATCCCAAAGAGTCCGTTAGGTACTAAGTGACTTAAAATCATACAGTATGTCTTTCCTGAACTATGTAGAACAGCATCATTAATGACGGATTCCAATCCTATATAAGCACTTTTCTGAAATAGGCACTTATCGCCCCATACTACCAATAGTACAAAATTGCAAAGAAGAATAGAAGATAATTACTCGAACAATACTGGCGCAAAGGAGAAGAAGGAAGAGAAATTTTAAGGAGGGGCAACGTAAAAAGAAAGAAAACAAACCTTAACAACATTTTCACTGAACCAGGAAATGAGACCATACTTGTTGAGATAACCAGCCATTGCAATAAGTGCAGCAAACCATGTGAGCGTATCCCAAGCCACCGACTCTGATAAACACTCCTTCCAGGTGACAACACCAGTTATGAGGAGCACCGATAATCCAAGAATTGCAGCTGTGACTGCATCAACTTTCAATACTCCTCCGAAAACCCAAAGTCCAACCTGAATTGAGAGTATTTTACTTTTTAGAAGGAAAGCACATTAATATTGCACGACTCGGTAAACGCGTGTTACAACAGAAGCAGACGTACAGCCAGAAGATCTATATGAATCAATGTGAACATGGTCCAATCTCCAAAAGGAGATCAACAACGCATAAACTATATAGCTCACAAATTTCTATCAAGTTGCTCAAACAATCTTCACAAGAAACAAGCAGATAGAAATATCCCTCGACTATTATTCCTTCCGTTTTACTTTGTTTGTTACGCTTTGACAGTTCTTCTCCCACAAAAAGATTCTAAACGTAACAAACAAAGTCAAACAGAGGCAGTAATACTTACTACTCCGTAATAAGTGAGCAATAGGCATTATATCCCTGAAAAACAACTTTGATTTCAGGCAAAAAAAAGTATAACTAATTATGAGCCAACTCTCAGCCTCCAATAGAAGAATAGAAACCCATACTTTTATGTTCCCTCTAAGTATAACTAAACTATATTCCAGTTTTAGTAGTTTTTTATGGTACATTACTGCGGCAAATGGGTATATGTCTGTATTTAATGCTACCTCTGTTCTATACTATTTGGAAAAGTTTGAAAGACATCAACTTTAATAAATGGTCAACCAACATAAATTCTATTGTCAACAGATGACTGAGGAATAGGTGATGAGCATTAGTACCCACTGTCTTGTTCAACCAGATTAACCATGAATAATGACTTAAATTCATCAGCATTATTTTCCAATATTAAAACCAAAAGCTTATGCAAATAATTCTCAATACCATGACAAATGGGGGTGTGTGAGGAATTCTCTCCAGACAAATCATCCAATTCAAACAAACAAACCATGAATCTTAAGTAAATTCATCAGCATATTCAATCAAGGAATGACACCCAAAAGCATATAAAACAACTACTCAATCTAATTTCAAAAAATATGGCATGAATTCTATCATAACCCAACATTCAATTCAACCAATCAAATAATAACTCAAGACCAAAACATTAACAAACTAAGGCCCTGTACATTTGGACTTAATTTTTGAAATTCCAGTTCAAAGAAATCCAGTTCACTCCAGTTGAGCTCTGAGTCTATGATTTAGTTTAGTTTAGTTCACTGCTCTGAGTCTAGGATTTAGTTTAGTTTAGTCACTCATTAACAAACTAAGGCCCTATTCATTTGGACTTAATTTTAGTTCAGCTCGTGCTGAGTTTATGATTCAGTTCGGTTCAGAGTAATTCAGTCAAACCAACATCCTAGCAACAAATAAGCAAAGAACTGCATCAAATTCAAAACTCTCAATCATCAAAATTCAGAACAACAAATTACCGTGAGAAGCAAAGTGATGCCCATAATGATCTCATTCTTGGTCATAGGACCCATGCTGTCCAACTTCTCTTTCGCGAGGCGAGGGGCGTCAGGGCTACTCTTAATCTCAGGAGGGTAAACCAAATACAAAAGCAAAGGAACAACAATCAAAGAAACTAACCCTGGAACAAATGCAGCTTTAGCCCAATCCATCCATCCAATTGTTTGATTTATAGTATTAAAAGTCAGATTAGCACTCAAAGGATTAGCCGCCATAGCTGTCAAAAACATGGAACTCGAAATCACAGAAGTTTGGAAACAAGTAAGCATCAACCATGAACCCAGCTTTCTTTCAGTTCCATCACCTACATTACTCCCACAAGCAATACACAAAGCCTTAACTAATGGCAAAAAAATCCCACCAGCTCTTGCAGAAACAGATGGAATTGCAGGTGCTAAAAGTGCTTCACTGAAAACGAGACTGTACCCTAATCCAAGCGAAGAACTCCCAAATAATTTCACAAATTGGTACGCAATTCGATTTCCGAGACCCGTTTTGATGAACCCGCGAGCGAAGAAGAAAGCAAGAGCAATCAACCATGGAATTGGGTCACCGAAAGCGGAAAACGCAGCTGAAAAGGTCAGTGTCTTTGTTAAAACTGAAGCCCCTAAACCCATCAATGCAACCGCACCTAAAGGAAGAGGTTGAGTGATGATTCCAACAATGGTGGAGAGAAAGATCGCGAGAAGTTGCCATGCATTTTTGGTCACGCCTTCTGGGGTTGGGATAAACCAAATTATAACCCCGGTCAAAATTGATGCAATTAGGGGCTTAATTGAAGCTCCTTGCCATGGCTGTTGAGTTTTAGAAGGTGGGCTAGTTGAAGAAGAAGAAGCAGAGGCTGAAATTGGCTTTAATTTATGGGTTTTAGAGAGATGAAGAAGTGATGGGGAAGAGAGAAAGTTGCAGTGGGAGATAGAAGAGGAAGAGGAAGAGGAAGATTTAGGAGCGTTGGATCTGAGACGAGGGAGAGAAATGGAGGGATGAGATTTGAGGGAAAGGAGAGATCTAAAGGAGAGAGAATAGCAAGGGGAAGAAGTTAGACTCAGAGCCATTGACGCCATTGTTGAATGCTCTGAGTTGCAGGAACTGCGAGAGTTTCTATTCGATTACTGGTGATTATATTCACTTTTTTTTTTATAATTATTGGGAAGGTGATTTTCAGTGGGAATAATAGCCGTTTGATTTTGATCAAACGGTGGTGGTGAAGACTGAAGAGTGAGGTTTAGGTGAGGTCAGAGGAAAGGTGAGTAAGGTTGGACAGCTAATGACTTACTATTATTATTTATGTAATTATTTATTTATTTGATTTTGGGAAGGAAGGAACATTTGACTTATTTAATTTGGCCTATGGGCCTTAAAACCACACAATCACAGGATTCCTAATCCAGTATTATTTCTACTCCATTTTTTTTATATACTTCATCCGTAACACAAAAATGTAAACTTCGTAGGAAATACGGATTCACCTATAAAAGTTTTATGTGGGTTAATTGTGTTGTATGAAATAATGGCAAATGTGTAAATTGTATGAAGTTTTTTTTGCCATATATAGAAAGTTTTGTAAAAGTTGATATTTTTGTGTTACAAAGGGAGTATATAAATTTTAACCACTTGAGTTATCCATTATTTATGGGTGTTTGGTTGAAGGTTTTTACAATAGAATGATATAGTTGAAAGTTATTTGGTTGTGGTCATTTGAGTATGGAATGTTATACACTCATACCCAATGATTTCTTATCCTTTTCAATCTCATACCCAAACCTCGTAAAGATTGACATTTCATACATTCCCTAGTCATTAATACTATAAAAATTCATACCTTTGGTGAACCAGATAACTTTTATAAAACAATGGATTATCAATCCATGCCCTTGGGGTTGTTATCCAGTTATCCTCATACCATTTCATTCCAACCTTTTGAACCAAACAACCTCTTAATCTTTCAAATTGTAGGGCTATGTTTAAGGTACCTAAAATATAAAGTAAAATTGAACCAAGCATTTATTACCTTAATTATTGTATGATTTTTTCTTGTTTCTTCAAAAAAAAAAAAAAAACCACTAATAGAGTTGTATTAATTTCTTATATGTAGCCTCAAGGGCTATGTATAACATAATCTAATAAAAATTAGGAAAATTTTCTTTTAAATAATCTAACCTTGTGAGTTTTAGCAACCAATAATTTTACCTTTAGAATAATCCAACATTTCGATTTTTAGCAACTATTGAACCAAAGTTGAAAATGTGATGTCATTTACATGTTAAATAACTAACGTTAACTTGCATATACAACAAATAAAACTCGAAAATGAGAGGTTCCGTTCCGGTTCATTGGTTGAATTTGGGGTTCAAAGGTTGGATTATTGTTTGCTAAAAATCGAAAGATTGAATTATTGTTTGGTAAAACTCGAAAGGTTAGATTGTTAAAAACAAATAATCCTTAAAAAGTTTAAATCATATAATTGAAAAGTATATACGAAGTATTAAAGTAGGTCTATCAAAATTATACTTTTTTTATGTACATAAAACTAGATTCAGTCAATATTAACAAGTGAACAGTGACACTTTTACAAATGTAGCAAGTAAATAAATAGAGAGGGGTAGTAATCCCATTTTTTGCGCTTTAAATTAGATTCTTGAAGGTTTTTGTTGAAGTTAAATAAGTAGAACCAAAGAATTAGTATTGCTAATTTGTAGGACTGGGTAGGATTGGGCTTGTGTATTCGTAACCTATATATGTTAATTGGACTGGGCCAGTGGTAAGAGTATTGGATATAGCAATATAGCATATAGACATAACATATAGTTACACAATCAATCAATCATAGGATTTGAGTGGAGAGGGAACTATGCTCCATGCCTCCATGCCTTACCCCTCCTTAACTCATATTAAGGTTTTATTCAATTTATTTCAATTCAGATTTATTCAGGTCCGTTGTTATATTATTATTGTTGTTGTTTTTATTATTATTATTACAATTGTAATAATAATTGTTTCGGGTCTACTAGAGTGGTCAAACGGGCCCAAACTTTAAACCCGATTCTATTAGGATTAGAGATACATCAGATATGCAATTACAAGTGATGTGATGACACGTGTTATGGACCAGATTCACATATCAATACAGTATACGGCTGACTCAATCTAAACCCTAACCGGGTAACCTATGCCTATAAAAGGATTAGTCAAATCACTTTTTCAGTTATCTGATTCATAATTCTCTGATTCCACATACATTTGACTCCTTTTTTCCGATCTCTGACTTCAGCATCGGAGGGGCGTTCACGGGTTCTACCCCCAGGTTAGCAACCTTTCATTGTTTTGCAGGTCTAACCCCCGAAGAGGTGCACACGGAGTCAACCCAAACACATTAAACACATTTGACTATATTGAAGAAGTTCCGGAACAGGAACAATAATAATTATTTCATTAATATTATTTTATTATTATTATCATCATTATTATTATTATTATTATTATTATTATTATTATTATTATTATTATTATTATTATTATTATAGTTGAATGAAGAACCATGCCATGGTTGAATGCTTCTGTTACCAGTACATCTTCCTCCCCCATTGATAATGCTCTAAGAGGAGGGAATTTCATAAACCCTTTACCAGTACACATAAATACAAAAGCATGTGTGCAAACGCATTTTAAGGTCTCCTAAATAAAACTCTACATACATAATAATATACTTAATCTGTGTTAATATAAATTAAATAAAAAATTATTTTGCATGTACTTTAAGGATGAGATTTAAGTGTGTAAACGAGTAAATTAATCAAAATAATTATAATACAACTACACAAATAAGGATTAGATGAAGTAGTTTACTTTTCTTAAAATTAATTTGATAAATTTGCTGGTTTACTTAATTTTATATTATCTTTATAATTCAGATGAGTTCGACTTATATTTTCTATTTTTACTTCTATATGGTCAAACTAATAGCTTGAAAATAAACTTCTAAAAATTGCAAAATATTCTATCATCATCTACAAAACTACAACCATTGTAGATACTCGACGTCAGGAACATGTCTGGTGCACCGACGCTAAAGGAAATAACGTCAATAAGAAGCCCTATTAAAGGAACAATATCTAACAATTTAATCATAGTAACATAATCTAAATAGTGAACTAAATAGTCCCGCCAAACTCATCACCTAATACATAATCCAAGCTTTATTAAAATTGACTCATTTACGACGGGAATGGAATAGTCATTTGCGACGCCCCCTTTCTACGACTGGGTCATATTTTTGCAACGTGAAAAATCATTTACGTTTCCTTTTTATACAATAATGGGGTTACATTTTTGCGATATAAATTCCCATCATAAATAACAATTATTCCAGTAGTGTAAAATATGTCCACATCAGTGCCGAGTAATCCATTGCTCCCAATAATTAAAGTTAGAGCTCAATAACACTTAGTCGACATGCATCAACAATATTGGCGACTTGTTTTTTTAATATTGGAACTTTTGAAAAGAGACATCATCAATTATTTTTGGAGCAAATTTTTTGTTAATAAAAAAAACAACACGTGTATAATAATAACTTAAGCAAAAATTTATTTTGTTTATAATCAATAGATTAGTGAAAGATTTCAATATAAAATCGGGACAATTTTTATTTTTTAGGAATAGAGGAAGAGAGGGTAGCATCAAATGATTAAGATTCACATTTGACGGGTACATGAAGAAGGATTAATATTTATTAAAATTTCTTTATTTCAAATTTTCAATTCCCTTTTTTCTTGTTGGTAGTCTGTTTCAATAGTATATATTACTTCATTTTTACGAAAGGATTACATGGATTTATCAACAATATATGCACTATATAGGTTTTGTGGATTTAGGACAAGGCTTAGTGATTTATAAAGGAGAAATTAATTAATAACATTAATCTGAACTTTCACTAATTTTTCTAAAATAATCTCAGCTTTTGATTATCTTGGAATAATTTCCACTTTAGTGGTCGTATCTTATAAAAATAATCTTAATTTTTATTTTCTTATTCATAACAGTCCCATTATGAAATAACAAAAGTAATAAATATAAAACTTTAGGCCATATTTGAGAAAGATGGCCTTAAATTAAAGGTGAAATTATATATTCTAGACTAATTAAAATGTGGGATTTATTTTGAGAGGATAATTATTGAAAGTTAAAATCTGATTAGGTGGGGGTATTATTTTGTGAGAGTATAAAATTAAAATAAACCTGAACTAATCTGATCTGCTCTGAATACTGTAGGTCTGTAGCTTTTAAGTCGAAAAGAACATGACCTAATAAATAAAATGCATGTCAAATTAACGTATTACGAGCATACCTGGATCCAGAACGCCTATGGGGAAATACTCCCTCCGTAACATATTAATGGCAACAATTTGACATAAAGTAGAGAGAAAAAATGTCAAATCGTTGCCATTGATATGTTACGGAGTGTGTACTTTTTCCAGCAGCGCTAGTATGATTGATTGTATGATTGGTATCACAGATTCACATTACAAAGAGTTCAAGCTTTAAAAAATTAATGCACAAAAAAGTTACAGGATAATGCAAGTTAGTTATTCAATGCTGATATTGTCAAGAGTGAAATTGATTAAACGCATTGGAATACTTTAATATTATGAACTTTTCTGTCTGTTAGTAACTAATTCACATGTGATGTCATTCACTTGTAAGCTAGCTTCTTTAATTTGTTGATTGCCTAGGAATTGATTCTCCATGTTATAAGTAGAGCTGACAATCCCTGACACAGTACGATAACACGACTTGAACTCGACACGAATTTACTGAGAAAAACCCGAAACCGACACGACACGACAAAAAAATAAAACTGGCCCGTTTTGACACGATTGTCTTAGAAAGCAAATATTTTACATTTGTGTAACTTTTAACATAATCGATGGACGACCCAAAACTGACACGAAAGTTGACATGAACATGACCCGTTAACCCGTTTTGCCAGCTCTTGTTCCAAGTGAAATCAATTTACTCTGTAATTGGTGTTAGAATAATGGCTTTAAAAACCTAATTTTGTATGCTTAATTATTAACTCTAGTCCAGGATTCCATATGTTGAATGCCTTTAAAGTGTTATGATTAATTTCTAGCATTAGTAAATCCACCTATTCTCAGTTTTTAAAAATGAATATTTATTTGTTAATGAAATCAATACCTTTATGATTTGGTTGTTAGAATGGTTACATATTTTTGTAGCAATGTTTGGTATTGATGATGAGTACGAAAAATTTGTAACATCTACAAGTTCTCTATAAATAGGTCTTTTGTGATGGTCATGAAGAGATATAGAAGAGGAAGAAGTGGTATATGTTGGTTCTCGATCTCATGGTTTATGAGTTCACAAAGTTTTTCATACTTGAGCAAAAGTGCGTGTGTGCCTCTAATCCTTCACTTTCAAATACATGATTATGTGAGAGTGATGTTAACCTTGATAAACGAATTAATCATAACGTTTTGTACCTCGGATGGGCTGAATCTCATTTTCAGATCAATTGTAGGAAATTATATGGGTATTTCAAAGATGCTAATCCTAAATTATTGTTTTGTTACTCCACAAAAATTAACTATAGTAGCCTTGAAATAGCCATATATTTTCCTACAATTAGAAGGTAAATTCTATTATAGTAGAGTATCCATGATTTTGTAATGATAATTTTTTTAAAATATAAAAAAAATGTACAACAGATTTATTTAAAATTAGTTAGTTCGTGTCTTTCATATTGATATTTTCGTACTGTATATATACAAATTTAAGATCGAGAAAATAGATTGATATGTGAACAAAAAATTCTTTATCTCTATTATATAATACAAGGAAGAGCTATGGTGTCTCCCTTCATATGTATATCCCTCAATTAAAACAATTAAATTTATTTTGCAAATCCAAATAAAACATAATAATTAATAAGGAAACTTTTGTAAATCTTAAAAAATAATATTTTGTAAATCTAACTACTGGTCAATATTTTCTTGCTCTTTTTTTTTTACTGTATAATTTCCAGCTTTTCTCACATCTACTTTTCTTAGGGTTTATATACTCTCTCCATATTTTTATCTTATGCTAATTATTTTCGTTAGAAAGCTCTATAGTAGAAGAATAAAAAATAGTGTTTTGTATGGTCCGGTTGGTAGGGCGTATAATATTTTCCTTTAAAATTATTTTCCGCATTTTACACTGTTTAGTTGGACTGAAAATTGAAATAGAAAAGTTAGAGTGTAAAATTGAAATTGGTTGGACTGAAAATTGGTAGGGCGTACAATATTTCCTTCAAAATTATTTTCCGCATTTTACACTGTTTAGTTGGACTGAAAATTAAAATAGAAAAGTTAGAGTGTAAAATGGTTTTACACCATAGTTGAAAACGTTTTCCTCCTAAAATCACAGGAAACCTATATTTTCCATTCTCTATTCTTGCTTTATTCTCATAACTCATTTTTCATTCAACCAAACAATGGAAATCTCTTTTGAAAATGAGTTTTCCATTGGAAAACCATTTTACATTGAAAATACTTTACACCCTAACGAGCCTGTAATGTTAAGTTTTTACTACATATTTTGCTTTACTATTAGTAAAAATATACTGTATATATATCTTGTTCCAAAATTAGAATTGAAGATAAAATCTAAATTAAGTTATGGCCAATATGGAAATTTTGGAATCATCATTGAACTTAGTAAGAGATTATATATATATAATTAGTAACAACTCATCCTTTAAATAAATTAGTAAGAGATTATCTATATATATATAAATTAAATCTGTCAAACGGGCCTGAGCCGCACCCGCCACGGGGGAGTGTAAGTCCACTTTACACGACAAAGAAGGTTCCACCTTAAAACCATATGGTAGTAAGGGGAGTAACCCTTAGCCATATAAAGTGGAGACAACTCTATTATTTTTCCGATGTGGGATTTATTCCCAACACTCCCCCTCAATTCCAAATCTTCTCACAAAATCATTTCATAAAAAAGTAGTTTTTAGTTACTACATTTTGTCACGATTATAATTTTCTTTGTTTAGTCCCTAAAACTAAATGTAATTAATCATTTGATTTTTTATATCAAATTTTATATTATTGAAAATATATATTTTAATGTATATATATATAGTACTTGTTGTCATCGATCAATTCTTATTTGAATTGTTTCAAAGTTTATATTTTAATATCTAGTTTTGATAATCTTTACTGATGCACAACTAAACATATTATATTAGGACCCATCGTTTTTTATTTTAATTTATTATTTATTCTATGTGAACATACTATATTATTAACTTATTTGAACTTTAAACTCATCCGAATTAATTTCATGACACAAGTAAACTTTATTTTTGCTTATATTGAATCTATCTTTACTTTTTTTTTCTAATGTAACAAAAATAAGACGAAAAGAACAAACTTTATTAATTCTTAAAACTCAAAGGGTATTAATTAAAAAAGAAGGCATGAAAAATATGACTAGCTAGCTTAGAAAAAGAGATTATGTTACCTTAAATATAGAACCATCACAATCTTTTAATGAACCTTTTAATTTTTTATCTTAATGAAATGCAATGAGGTTAAAGTTTAGTGGATCATAATAATCATAATTACTCCAATTCAAGTACCCAACTACCGAGGCCAATAACTATAAACAATCTTTTGCCTCACAATTTAATCACATCATTTAATTAATTTAGCACCAAAGATTTATTTATTTATTTATTTATTTTAAAACATAAAACTCCAAATTAAATCACATCTTTCATAAAGTGATTAACACACACTAAAGATAATGTCATGATGGTTAATTAGAGAGAGAGAGATAATGAGAGAACATAGAGTCTTCATTCACATCAATTCAATTTGTATTACAATCAACATGCATCCCACTAATAACAAACTTCAATTTCAACCTCAACAAACATAATATTTTTGATTTTTTTTTTTGTTTGTTTGTTTGTACAAATGATAGTCTTACATGACTAGGGTTCCTACCAACTACCCTAAAAAGCTTAACTTTTTGCATAGCTTTATGGACTATTCACATATTTCCCTTCACAATTACATTATATATTCCTTCACAATTACATGAAACATGATTATTTGAGAACTTACTTATAAAGTTTGTTCAAGAATGGAACCAAAAAAAAAAACTTATATGCCCTTTAGCTATATATAGAGTGTGTATATATATATATACTTATGAAGTATATTGTAAGCTATATAAAGATGAATATCATGAAACCTATAATTCTAATTGTATAATATGACCTTTTTTGTAGGCGAACTTATTAATTATAGAATTTGTGATTTAATTACACGAGCACATTAATTATATAAGGCTCAATAATCTCTGTAAAAAAAAATCGATAGATATCAATACGGAATAGACCGAGAAACGGTCTATTCAATTTGGTAATCAATAAAAGGAAAGGAAGGAACGTCCCTCATAAGTTCCTCAAAATCCCAGTCTCCCAGCCGCGAAACCTCTTCTCCTTCCCAATTGTTTTCGACATCAGGGGTCGAGGCATCGTATCTCTTACTATTACTAGTAATAACGGAGTTGTTTAAAGGATGAGTAGTGGTAGTGTTGTTTGTGTTGCTAATTATGTGGTGGCCATGATTATTATGATGAGTATAATGATTATTGATGTTGTTGTTGTTGTTGTCAAAGTGATGGTTGTTGTTGTTGTTAATAGTGTTTCTACCAAAAACAATATCCCCAGAAAGTTGAGCATTTTCTTCAATGCTAATAGTCTCCAAAGAAGGAATAGAAAGCTCTCCTTGCAATAACCCATCATAATTATAGTTGTGATCTCCAAGCATCCCATAACTCCCACACATCATCCCATTATTATCATTATTATTATCATCCCCATTATTATTATTATTGCTACACATGCCATCATGCAAAGATGCCATGCTAATGCATGATGATGCATCCATGTACCCATTACTACCATTATCTAGCATGTCTAGAGCACTAGTACTGTTATTATTTACCATGTTGGGGAATGGATGATGATCCATGATACCATGATGATGATGATGTAGAGGAATTGCCATGGATTGCATGGATGATGATGTTGATGATGATGATGTAGAGTTGTTGTTGTGGTTGACATACATGGCCATGATGGTGCATGGATCTTGCATGGTCATAAACCCTCCTCCCCCCATCCCCCCATCTCGGTCTCTTGGCTCAGTAGACAAAGATGATTCACTTGCATTAGGTGATGATGAGGTTGAACCACTCTTCAACCTTTTCTTTACGGTCGAATTCCAGAAATTCTTTATCTCGTTATCTGTTCTTCCAGGCAATCGAGCCGCTATCTGGGACCACCTAATATGTATTTTTTTTTCATAATAAAAAATTCATGCATCAAAAATATAGTTTTTGTTAAAGGACCATCTCAACCAAAAGCTTAAGCTAATAGTTTAGGCCCAGGAATATGTTATGAACTCTATCACTGCCATTCACATGAAAGACCCTTTGGGCTTGAAATGTGGATGCAACACAGGCCCACCATACCTGGTGCTAATTAATTATTCCACTTGGAAGGGAGAGGGAGGAGAGATCCGAACCCGTGACCTTTGCGTCACGTTGGCTCTGATACCATGTTAAAGGACCATCTCAACCAAAAGCTTAAGCTAATAGTTTAGGCCCAGGAATATATTATATACTCTATCAGTTTTAATTTGAATGACAAAGATGTAATGGAAAACAACATATCTAGTTACGTTTTGCATGGTTATTTTTTTGCATGAACGAACATGAAATTGAAAGGAAAAGGACTATTATTATTGGAGTGTCTTAGCTTCAACTCAAAGTGCAAAATATTAAGATAGAAAACAACAGAAAATAAACTGGTGTCTCTTTCAGCTTGGTTTAATTTGTCCACTTAAAGAAGATATAGTTTCACGCAAGTATCACATACATGATACATACCATGTGATGCAACTAATATCATATATATGAATAGGACATTCTTTGTTTTAATTTTGTAGGGTCAGTCATTATATTTCTAGGAAATTAATTAACTCTAGATATATAAATTATTTCAATGTTTAGGTACTCATAAACCAGTAATTGATCGATGAGTGAACGATACAACACAATGTGTGGATCTAAAATTTCCACATATATAAGGGCTTATTTTGTAACATAGTTTTTAGGTTTATTAATTAAACTGAGAATCCTCTATTATATTACAACGTGGTGTACCACAATATGTGTAACTGAGACGCTGACTCTCATTGATTATTAAAAAAAGTTGAAAACTTGTAATGTGCACCAATAAAAATAATATTAATCGATGGAACAAGTTGTGGTACAAAATAGTGTGACACGAAAGAAAATAGTATGGCAAAGTATGGAGGGTGGTGCTAATTAACTTTGTTTAGTACGGTCCCAATAAAATAGTATGTGCAATAAGTTGACTCACACGAACTCCTAAGAAAATTTTAATTGTGAGTGAGAAAATGATAGAAAGAGAAAGAGATGACAAGAAAAAAAAAATAGAAACAATTGTTAATTTGTTACACATAATAGAGAATTTCTATTTTTGGTAAATACTGCATATAAAAAATGAAGGAAACACTACCACTCGATGATTTTCAGGGATTGATTTTAGTTTTATTTTACAAAAGTAGCAGGCCGTAGTGTTAAAATCAACCAATAAAAATTAATGGTACACAATTTTTTATTGGGATAGGACATGATTTGATCTCGTTTATTGCATCCGATCCGCTATTTGTTTTTTTTTTCTTTGACCATTTTCATCACCGTCTAAGGTTCTAACAGAACAAACAAAGAGAAACGGAGAAAGTATTGTATTTCATTACATTGTCATAATCTAATCCCTAGTATTGTATTTCATTACATTGTCATAATCTAATCCCTTTGAATTAGAGCAACTTAATTAGATGTAAGTGGAAGTGTTTGTTTATTAGTACTATTAACAGAAAGACTCATGTCTTCATCACAAGCTATATATATATATATATATATATATAGGACCAGGATCAACTAAAAACGTTTTCAACCTAAAAACCCCTACATTAGACACTTAAAGGGGTACACGTGTGATTACTAATGGCAATCTTTGTAAATATTAGTAACTTTGGTTGAAAACCATTTGTACCCCTTTAAACATCTAATGTACCCCTTCGACTGCTAATGTACCCTTTTAAACCATTTTTTGTCTGATTTTCAACCATCTTTAGGTTTTTAGCCAATCCTTTCTCTCTCTCTCTCTCTATATATATATATATATGTATATATTACTATTTGCATTGTCACATTACTTCAACCACAACAAACACACACCTTATATATTGTGCCCAAACTCAAAGACTTGAAAATGAGAAAGAGGAGAGGAGACTTAGGGTGCGTTTACTTTGGTGTAAAACATTTTCAATGTAAAATGACTTTTCATGAAAAACATCTTACGTTGGAAAACTCATTTTCATATAAATTTTCCAATGTTTACTTGCATGGAAAACAAGTTTTACTCCCAAATTTAGAGGAAAATGTTTCCAATAGGGTGTAATGTGTAAATGAGTTTTCACCCAAAGTTTTACATTTTATTTTTTCACCCAAAGTAAATGATGTAAAATAGGAAAACTGTTTTCAGGGAAAACATTTTTCGCTCTACTAAACGGACCCTTAGTCAGTTTAGTTTTCCTCTTTGAATGATTTTATATGAATAGCATGGCATTGAATTTTATATATTATGCACTATTCAACAACGAACTTTACTCTATGACGGAAATACAAATCTAATTATACACAAGTACGTTCATGTGATAATAATTCAAAAATAAGGTTACAAATCAAAAGACTTGGCAAATTTTCAAATGATTTATTTAATTATGCTTGTTAATTCCTTAAACAGAAAATGAGATAATGATCACCAGAAATTTCTAGATTAGCAAATATTCATAAATTCTAATCTTGAGTGGACCAACTATTAAATACTGATTACCTAGCTATATGCATCAAATCAAACGACTAGGCTTGTAATTAGAAAAAATAATCAAAGATGAGTACGAATCTGTTCTCTTCAACTTATTAGACTTGAAATTATCTGAACTGATGAACTTAATTACTAAACTTATTGGGCTTGATTAAACCTGATTAGCTCTGATTATAAGAAATAATTCGACCTTAGCACACCTGATTAGCCAATTTTTCTATAGCGGTCATCCTTTAAAACGACCACCACTATGGAGAAATCCTAGCCTTCCAAAATAATTTATTTTACCTTTTCTTTTTTTTTACCTATATTCTAATTATTAGATTTTCCAAAATTCTATAATTCATTTAAAAATTCATTTTTTATTTTTTTCCAATTAATTAAAATTAAAAAAAATAAATTAATTATGGAAAATATTATAAAATGAATTTTTTTTAAAAAAAATTATGGAATTTTGGATAATCTAATAATTAGAAAAATGATTTTTTAAAAAAAGGTAAAATAAAATAATTTGGAGGGCCAACATTTAATATGATATTGCGGTCATTTTTTTGGAGACCGTTGTAGAAGCCCCCCCTGATTAGCCCTGATCAAACTTTATTTAACTGATTATATACTAGATTGGACCTTATCTAAACTTGTTAAAACTGAAACTTATTTTTTTTTAAAATGAAGAGAACGCACCCTTAATAATAATAATAATAATATATTTATGCTCCTAAATATGATATTTTGGTAAATTTCGTGATCTTAATGATGATCACTATCTTTGTTCCCTAACTGTACGTTAAGAAAAAGGGCCATATAATTAATAACAAGTTCAACGTAATACCAAAAAGGCTTCCAAATGAGGAAAAGGCATCAATATAGAAATGCATAAATTCCAAAAAATCATAATTTCACAGCACATGGCAAACATCTCAATGCAAAAATGCTTAAATAAAAATCTATTGCTTAGACAAGGAAAGAGTGTGAAAGCAGTAACAATTGATTGCAAACATTTGATTAAGGATTTTGTTTTTCCAAAAACATAGAATATTTTAACCTAACCTACCTTATTATTACACAATAGATCCACACATAACATTAATTAATTAGGTTAATCAAACCTAAATAACGCAAAAGGGATAAGAGTAAGACATACATAAACAAGGTTAATTGAAGGTATATGTACGTAGTTGTGTTACACTTCCTTAGCTTTCACCTTCTAGGACTGAAGACGTAATGCCGTAACACACTACGCCTTAAGAAATAACTAAAATGTTTGGCCACTACTAGAAAAATGTTATTTATGACAGGAATTTCCGTCACAAAAATGTGACCCCGTAGCAGAAATGGGGATCGCAAATGATTTTTTCCGTTGTAAAAATGTGACCCCGTCGTAGAAAAAGGGTTGCAAATGATTTAGTATTACTTTTTAATTACATCACGGGGTCGTAAAAACAATTCATCTAATTCAAAATAGTTGCAACACCTTGTCTAAAAAGTAAGTTATTTTTGGGATTGGTAAAAGTGTTGTAATTATTTAGATCAGTAATACAAAGTTACAAACAATAAAAGGGAAAAAAAAGGTAGAAGGCATGCAATATATGATTTTAGATAGCACTCTCGACTTCTAGGGCTTAGACCTAGGGTCGAATTCTCATACTAGCTAGCACTCCAATCCTTGAGTCTATGGCATGTTTGATCTTTCTAAGATAGGAGCGGGTTGGGTACGTAAAATTTACTACATACCTGTGAAAGCTAGATGAAACAGATAAATATTTTATACCAATGATCCAAAATAATTGCAACACCATATCCAAAAAGTAATTTTTTGTGCTCAAAATGTTGTAATTATTTAGAATAATTCATCTGATACAATAGACGAAAACAAAAAAGGGTAAACTAGCAATTCAAGTAGCAATATATGATTGAAGAGAGGTTGAAGGTGTAGTGCAATATAGCACATACGAACACTCTCTCGACTTCTAGGGCCTAAACCTCGGGGTCAAATTCTCATATCGTTAAATTTATATTGAATATTAGAACACGTCAGGGCAACCCAATATGGAAGAGGAGAGTTATGTCACTTATAAGCCATCAGAAGCTTCCATCCTAAAACCAATTGGTGATAGAAGGAGTAACTTCTAGACTTATAAGTTAGTTTAGTCTCTCCTCATCTTCCGATGTGAGACACTCATTAATTTAATACACTATATGATCCTAATCCCTAAGGGCCGGGGCAGTATGATTGATATCCCAAAATTAAAATTAGCATATATATATAGGAAACATAATCACAAAACAATAATACCGTGTCATCAGTAACTAGAAACGATTAGGGTGTAGTTAATTAATTAAACAAGAAATGAAAATGTTGTTAATTAAAAGTACCTATTGCCAAGAAGAGAATGTAAATGAATGATAAGATCTTCTTCTTGAGGGGAGAAAGCGCCACGCTTAAGGTCAGGTCTAAGATAATTAATCCAACGAAGACGACAACTTTTACCACACCTTTGCAAGCCAGCATTCCTTGCAACATCACTCCAACATCCTTGTCCATTTGTTAGCATATAGTTTATCAGTTTATCATCTTCTTCTGGTGACCATAACCCCTTTCTTAGCTTCAATAATCCCCCATTACCACCGTTACCATTACTACCATTACTATTACTATTACCGTTACTATTACTATGCTGTTGTTGATGATGATGATGAGTGTTACTATTAGGGTTTCCGGCATTTCCGGAGCTCATCTTGGTTGTAGGATCAGTAGTGGGCTTTCTCATATTGATTGATTGATTATTATGTGATTGATTATTGGTTGATTTATTATTATATATCCCTTTGAATTTGAAAGGGAAAGTATGTAGCTAGCTTAGCTAGGCCAGGGAGTGTTTTATTTGTAACCAAGAAGTAAGGGGGGTGATGTACAGAGAAAACTAAGACTTTTATAGAGAAAAAGATGGGTGTGTATCATATCATATAATATCATATCATATAATATAATATGATATGATATTATATGATGATGGATGGATGTGGTGGCTAGCTGTGATGATCATCATGAGGAAGATGGTTGTGGGGTTTGCTTAGATTAAGAGAAAAGAGGCAGAGGAGGGGACAGTGTTGGTTGATAGGTCAAGTGATTAACCGTTTGGACGACCTCATTTTTTTATTATATTTTATTATCATGATTATTATATATATATATATATATATATATATATATATTATATATATTACAGTTCCATCCACAACCTATTAGCTGCAACGATTTGACATAAAGTAGATAGAGAAAAAAAATGTCAAATTGTTGCAGTTATTATGTTACGGAGGGAGTACATCAATACTACCTGATGAGCTGTTTTATACTAATAGGCACCTAGGTGCACCGCCTATGATTATATTTTGTTCATTTTATATGCGGTTTTGATAATGAATTTATTTCGGGCTGCTCATTTACCTTTTTATATTGCTCATTTTTTTAAACTATTATGCATATATTAAATGAGCAAAATATATATATGGGTGTACATACATGGGGTGTAGCTAGAATATACGGAGTACATTCTATTACTACATTACGCCGACAACTAAAACTTGTTTAGGAGTCCGCGCATCTTTTTTTGTTGCAATAATTTTGAGTGCACAAATGTATATTTTTTTTTAAATGTGATAATATGGTAATAGGATATATACTGGACCTTGAATCGTGCTATACTGCATGTCACTCGGCACAGTTTGATTGACCGACACACACATTTGAATGGGGAACTTAAAGAATCATTGCAAATACGTGGGTGATGTTCAAACCCTAGATCTCAGACTTATATCCGCGACATTCAACTATTAGACTAACACTCATATGCCTCGGCTCAGTGTAACAAATACTTTCTCCGTTTCATAATACTCGCAATAATTTAACCAAAAAGCTCTCACAAATTTGGTCAAAACCTTAATACTACTAAAATCAATAGGAAAGAGATATATATATATATATATATATATATATATATATAGAGAGAGAGAGAGAGAGAGAGAGAAATGGTGGTCTTGTCTTTGACTTCATGGCTTTGTCTTTTGTCAATACCATATATATTTCTTCACTCTCACGGTAATCATCATTCATATCATCTATGGATCATGTCATAGGGCAGCGTGAGATATAAAAAGTTTGTTTTCTAACCAAGCTAAGATTTTTGCTTCCAATACACATTATCTCTCTTCTTTCTTCTTTTTTTGTGAACGAACCTTCTTCATGATCATCTCTCGTAGCTTTTCTCTCTCTCATGCATACACATACATACACACGTGTATTTGAAGTTAGTGCAAAAGATAAAAACACAAATAATACCTTAATAAGATTGTCATATACTCATATATATCACCCATCAAAATATCATAAGCCCAAATCAGGATCCATTTCCGGTGAGGTGGCCTGACATGGCAGTTCATTTCACATTATTGGAGGTGTGAGGTTCGATTTTCACCAACAACACACTGTTTGTCCTAACCATTGTGCAATGCTAGCGACCAACGTGGCATTAACGTGGCAAAAAAATGCTTCTATATGATGCGGTATTTTATAAAACCGCATCATAATTAAGCATTGTAGCAAAATCACTTTTTTCTACTAGTGAGTCATAAAACTGGACCATGTGTACCTTACACTTTAAAAAAAGTTCGGATCATCAGTCATTTAATTATTAGTGTATATACGCACGGTAATCTTTTTTTTGAAGGAAAAGTATACATATAGAATCAAAACTTATTCCTCTGTTTGAAAAACCATCCTGAATTATCATTAATTAGGAAAAAGAGAATTAGAAAAAAAATGTATATCAATATATACGACTATACGTGTAGGGGTCCAATCTTCGAGCGAACTTATTATTCTATAGTCCTATTAGACCTACATAGGCTACATACCCAACATTAGTCATACTTGTACATGAAATCCAAGTGGGAGGAAAGTAGCAAACACACAAATGAGGAGAATGAAAAAAAAAGGTGAGTTCCCTCAAATAAAAATGGTAAGCAAATTATAGTGATAAAATAGAAAAAGGCATGAAAAAATCAAAAGAGATATGAATGTTTCTAGAAATAAACAGTATGTATATAGTACTGTTTTCAATTTCATTATATTGCAGATAAAATTAAAACTACCATTAGAAGTTTTAACTTTCAAGTACATCAACCACTTTTGTGCTCTTTACATTAGAAATACCCCCCATCACTGGATTATAATCAAGTAGTCATGAGATCCAAATTCTAGGAAGAAATCAAGTATGTTAGTGGGACCCATTTTATGAAAATTACCATATATGATACGGAGTATATTCATATATATTCCATCCGTTTCAAAATAAATGCAACAATTTTCATTTCAGGACGTTTCAAAATAAATGTAACAATTTTAATCTATTTATTTTTATAAGTATTTTCTTTATATCTCTCATATCATCACATACCCCACTTTCTCACCCTACTCTCACAACAAAAAATTGTCTAGGAGTATGTGTCTCCCTAATTGTTGCGTTTTTTTTTACGGATGAAGTATGTATCACGTCACTACTAGAAAAGATGTTATTTACGACAGAAATTCCCGTTGCAAATGATTTTTCCCATCGTAAAAATGTGACCCTGTCGCAAAAAAAAGGGAGGTCGCAAATGATTCTTCCCATTGCAATCCCGTTGTAAATGAGCCATTTATAATAGATCGAGTTTAATAAGGTTAGGTATTACGAAAATTTTGGCGACGGGCTCAAAAACCGTCATAAAAGATCTGCATTTGCGACGGAATTTAAGTCCATCATTAATGTGTACTCCGTTGTTAATGAAACAAATTTTTGTAGTGTATATATGCACTAAGCTAACAAGAGCAATTAGTTCTGAATTTTGATTCAGTACAGTTGATAATGCATAATTAAAGTGCATTATGATTCAAGCATGCAGTTGATTAATTTTCCTTACATTTTCAGTTACCTTGTTTGACATATTAATTTTTTTTTTTTTGGATGAAAGCATGAATAACATGTAAGAATATGTGTGGTTCACTAATTAATAATGATAAACTAGGAATAAATAAACTTTGCCTTATTGATCATAATTCATATGTAACGAACTGCACCTACACTGTCAATGTTTTAGACTTTTAGTGCTGATCGAGTGACAACTTTCTTTTTTATTAAATTGCTTAATTATTACTTCCTCCGTTCTAAAAAAAACGCAACAAATTAGGATGCACGGACTCCTAGGCATTTTTTTGTTGTGAGAGTAAAAGGGATAGAGAGAGAAAGTGGATGTGAGAGATAGAAATAAAATACTTACAAAAATTGAAAGATTAAAATTGTTGCATTTATTTTGAAACTTCCTGAAATAAAAATTGTTGCATTTATTTTGGAACGGATGAAGTATTATATTTTTTTTGAATAAATAGAGAATTGTTTGAAGTTTTATATTGACGGAATTTCGCACAGTACTAGTGACAAGTTTCTTTTTTAATGAAGTTTTATTCTGATAAGTGGGGTGCACATTATCATTAAAAAAATGTAGGAGTGCAGATATAAATTTGGGGTGCGTTCTATTCAACTTATTCGAACTGACTTGTTTTTAACCTATTACTGACTTGATTATAACTTATTCGACTTGACTTGACCTTATCCGATTAAATCTGATAAGTTCTGAGACCTGATAAAATAAGTTGAAGAGGATGTACCCTTGATTAGGGTGAGTTCTCTTCCTCTTATTTATTCTAATCTGATGTGATCTGATCTGATAAGATAAGATCTGAAAAAGTATAAAAATTTGAACTTATATTATGAGATCTGATCTGATCTGATCTGATATAACTTGAAGAGAACACACCCTTACTCTGACACTTCGACACATAATTGAATTGTGTCTAAATCATAGGTGTCACGGGATGATCTCAACCATAATTATGCAAATAGCAAGTCTCCTGTCATACAATGTGACGTGATAATCAACTTAAATTTTTGCTGAAAATTTGTAACTTATTAGCATAATACCATAACTTTTTATATAAACCTTTACTAGACACTAGTTATGTAAAAGGTAAAAGAATTAAATATTACTATTTTGTTGTGAAAAGTTATGTCAATTTGCTAGACTGTCGTCTGACATAAAATTTTGTATTATGGGCGGAGCAAGTTCTAAGGAAGCAAGGAGTCCAAGAATGATTTAAATTTTTTTATTTTTTTTAATAGGATAAAGAGATGTTACAAAGAAAATTAGGTAGCCCTTCTAACCAGGGTCATACCTAATATATCCTCCTCAAGAATATTGCAAATTTGAGAAGGAGGAGTACATTGAACACATAAAATAGATGGGATTAGATGCCCCACATTTGCGATCCAATCGGTCCTTAAATCATGTATATATAGATACTTACATAGGACCATTGATGAAATAAAATCACATGTACATTTTCTCATTAATATTGAGCAATTTCCATGGTGCTTCTAGAGGCTAACCATAGAAATCTAAGGGAAACTGAACAGACAAAAGAAGCTAGCTAGACAAAGAAAGGCTAACACTTTGAGAATGTAGACAAAAACTAAACTTTGATAACAATAATCAAGGTACGTTCTTCAGTTTTCATTCACATAGAAGCCAAATTGCCAATATTTAGGGAACAAAGCACAAAAATCACATGCTCTATATATCCTTATCATGTTTTGTATTACCGCAAGATACTTATTTGTTAGTATACATTTTAATTTTAAGAAAGATATTTAAGTATTTAATTAAATGAGTAATTAATTAATTAATTAAGATAAAGCATCAGTAGTAGGTAAAGTATAAGTTATCGAGTAATAATGATAAACTCTTAGCTGCTATTTGCATTTAACGGTTTTTGAATAAATGTCATAATTATTGTCCCGTGCAACGCAATTATTGTCCTGTGTAACATAATTATTGTCCCAGGGGTGTCGTTTATTGTCCACGTACTGTTTTGGCTTCACTTGTATGCGGGGTCACTTCCATTTATTTCTGACATAAATGGAGCAATATGATTGGCTGGGAAGCTGCTATTTGCATATATCTGCTAAGAGTAAATACTTACTCATATCAGTGTAATGTCGTACAAATTATGTTACTGACTTTGTTTGTATACATTCGCTCTTAAGTTTCTTCATTCAAATGCGTGCTAAAAAATTATGTTGACGTATGTGCATGCATGTGTTTGTACCTCCCAACTCCATATTACTTGCAATATATCAATTTGGCACGTATTTTAAGAAAAATATTTTAGCACGCTAATGAATGAATTAATTATAATAATTGTAAGACAAGAGTGAAACTATAATTAAGCTACTGTTAAATTTTTATTAATTTGCACATTTACATGCTTATATTTATTCCGAAAAGTGTGTGCCAACGGGATATGCTACACGCAAGTATATAATATAGAGCAATGGGAGTATTTTTTAAAAATAAGATCAAGTCACGATGAAAATTGACGCATTAGATGCTTAAAGGGGTATATATGTGATTATTAATGACATTTTTGTAGATACCAACAACTTTGATATGGGAAAAAAAGTATACCCCTTTAACCTAATATGTATCCCTTTAAACATAATAATGTGGGTCTTTGCTATTTAATTTTCAGCAGTTTTTCATAATTTTGTAATTTTTAGCCCATTCTCCCCCGGCCCCTATATATGTGTGTATATATGTCTATATGTAGTATATATATAACTATATGCTTTCCCTTTCTTGCTTTATTGTAATAATGTAGGCTGCAGCCTCTCTTTGTAGAGCAAAAAGCACTATTTAGTCATCAAAGGTTCTAAAACCAATAACAAATTAGCCAAATATATAACCTAATAACCAGTAGATTAATTAATAGTTGTATTATTAATTAACTAGGTTAGTACCCGTGCTATAGCATGGTTGTAAAAGTTTTTATTAATTAATAGTTGTATTATTAATTCTTAGAAATTTGTATTTCCAAGGAAAATATACTACAATCAATCGACCTCGTAGGGCTTGTTTACTTCATATTATATTCAATTTAGTTCAGTTCAGTTCATCTCTATTCAGTTCAGTTCATCTCTATTCAGTTCAGTTCATCTCTATTCAGTTCAGTTCATCTCTATTTAGTTCAATTAATACACTTCTATTCTATTCAGTTCAGTTCATCTCTATTAAGTTCAATTCAGTTCAGTTCAATTCATCTCTATTAAGTTCAGTTCATCTCTATTCATCTAATGTAAACGAGCCTTTGCAAAACCAATTAAAAGAGTTAGAACAAAAACAAACAAAGAAAGGTATGGTAGTAAAACAAAGAACTAGTAGAGTAGTAGGGATGAAGATTGATAGAGTAAGTCCGTCTGTAAGAAGATTAATGATATGCAAATAATAGCATATGGGAGCCGCAAATAACCCAAAAGTTGAGTTTGTCCCAAGAATCCACTTGCAAGCTAGACTTTCATTCTAGAACTCTAGAAGTAACCCCTTACAAATACTCAATGCACCCACATACATAATCCCTATTATATTAACTGTAATGAATTAACATTTTTTCTTTCTATTTTATGTCAACTTATTGCTTTTATTTTGTTACGGATGGAGTATATATATATAAGTATGTTCTATTTCACTACTAGAAAAGGTGCAATTTGCAACCGATCGAAATTTCCGTCGCAAAAACGTGATCCCGTCGTATAAAAAAGGAGTCGTAAATGATTTTTAAATATGAGCCCGTCGCAAAAAAATAGGGATCGCAAATGATTTTTCCCGTCGCAAATGCGTCAATTTTAATAGAGTTTAGGTTAGGTCGGTATTAGGTGAATTTTAGTGACGGGCTCAAAAACCGTCATAAAAGATCTAGATTTACGACGGGATTTAGGCCCGCCATTAATGTATTCTCGTCGTTAATGGACAACTTTTTTATAGTGTTTCTTTTTCGCTTATATAAGAAAATTTAAGTATAAATATTTTCAGACATGATCTAATAAAGATATATAAGGCCAAGTTAGAAGGTGAAATAATAATATAAGTACGTACAAATTAGTTAAAATAATTATAATTAATGTTTTTAAAATGACTTCAAATAAATTAAAAAAAAATTGAATAGAAAGGATTCATAATTACATTAATAGATTATTTTCATAATCTATCAACAATCAATATTCTACTTATTTATATATAAATGCTCTTGAGCTCAAATACTGAAATCCTCTCTATTTGTCCAACAAGATTCCAATTATCGATCCCCATCCGTGATAAAACCTAAGGTATTGTTTGGTTGTAATGGAAATTAACTTTTATACTTTTATACTCCATATATAGTAATTACAGATCAAATGAGATCATACCACCTTTCATATACGTCTAAAATAGAGAGTTCTGATACCTATATAGTAATTACACTTGCTCCTGAATTATACAAAAGTTACTAAAGTTTGTATATTAAATTTTTTAAATAAATATATATAGTAGTTTGTGCCCAAAATATAATTTGTTGATTTTTAGGGTTTGTTTACTTCAGATTATATTCAGTTCAGTTCAGTTCAATTCAGTTCACGTCAGTTCAATTCAGTTCAGTTTAGCTCTATTCAGCTAATGTAAACGAGCCCTTAGTGTCCATCACGCTCAAAATTCCGGATCCTACTGGTTATAAACTTACGAGCTGAGAATAATGCAATGTTATTATTACCTTAAAAAATACATATATAATTCCAAAAAGTTGATTATTGAAGGTGACTGTAAGAGGAAGTTAACGTAAACAAATGTATATATCCATGAAGAGTCTTTGAAGAAGACATAGTACATACTAACGGTGCAGATTCTGCACAACACCAAGAAGATTATTGTATGCATGACATGCAAGCTACTCAAAATCATATAGAAATTGGAGTAACTTTTTCCATGCTTTCATTTCACAATTATATTCTATTATTTATTTATAAACCTATATATATAACAGGATTATTAGGCCCTGTTATTTTGGACTTAAAAACTACAGTACTCAGATTAGATCAGATCAGATCAGTTCAGCTTTGTTTTAGTTTTATACTCTCACAAAATAATACCCCCACCTAATCAGATCAGATCAGATCAATCCTAAAGAAGAGAACCTTACTTCAAAAAAGATAGAAAGAACCAACACATTAAAAAGAAAAGCATTAAAAATTAATAATAATAATAATAATACCCCCTCCGTCTTCAAAAATCTGCAACAAATGATTTTTCACGTTTGTCGAGACAAAACATTAAAGATTAATATCTCTAATTATGTATTTAAAAAATTATAATCACTAAATAATAATAAAAAAATACAAGTTGAGACGAATCCAACAAGACCCTACATGATTACATTTTTCTTTATGTGTAAGTACACTTGTTGCAAGAATTTAAAAACGAAGAAGTAATAATAATAATAATAATAATAATAATAATAATAATAATAATAATAATAATAATAATAAAGAGGTTGCAAGGTAATAATAATAATAATAATAATAATATATATATATATATATATATATTAATATATATAAAAGGTATGGTTAACATGGAAGCTACTCTAAGTGGATGATGTAATGAGCTTTCTTATGCTTTCTCTTTACTGTAGTTTGGGTAGACTATCTTGGGCAAGCAAACATATCCTGTTCAAAAATCATGAGTATTAAGCCCAATTATGGGAAGCAACCCTTGCATATTGTATTTAATTCAATTCTTTAATTTGCAACTCTTGTAATATTTTCATGCATGCTATATTTCATTTTAATTATCTGATCTTCTCAATTTATTTAGTACTCCATCTATTTTATAAAGTTCTTTAATGCTATTATATCGAGGAAAAAAAATATATATAAAATAAGCCCAAATTTTTTTTATGAATTAGATTAAAGTAAAATGTTTTAAAAATATATGAAACGAACCAAAACGGAAAAAATAAAGAACATTACGGAATAAATAAAGCAATAATTTATAATTTTGGTTTCTATTTTCTTTTTTCTCCCTTAATATAACATTTAAGTCCCGTAAATAAAAAAAAAAATCATATATGTCTTATGATACGTGATTCAGTATATTATACCACTAATAGTAACATACAAAGTATTATTATTCTAAGGTTAAAAATTAAATTTGCTCATCGTTTAAATTTATTGATCTCAAATGACCAAAAAAAAAATGAAACTTTGTTTATTTGCGTATGATAAAATTCAAATGAACATACTTTTTTTTCCACTTGGTGGTATGGTGGTACGTTACAACACAACTAATAAGATATAATGAGGTGTATAATAAAACTTTGCTACCTCAGTACATCTAAAATCATGTGTACATCGGTATGAATTATAATTATATAGCAAATAAAATAAGACAAAAGAGTATAAGAATTATTTTTAAAAGGGAAGAAATTAACTTCAAATTTAAAGACTAACTAGAAAATTTACATGCTTAGGTAATAAGTACAATATAATAGACACACAAATCACCTGCTCAAATAAACAAATGGGGGATGCTGCAATGATGCCAATAGGCAAAAAATATGACCAAACAGAACAACAACTAACCATAAAATCAGGGAGAAGAAATGTAAAGAAGTCATGTGGCTTCAATGATTATGTTCATTCTTTCACCAAATTTTTTTTACAACAAAGAAAAAAATAAATCTTGTAATAGTAGAATGAAATATAATAATAATGACAATTAAGTGAACAATTTTGTTCAAGCTAATTTTTTTTTTAGACAGAAAAGTATACGGGTGGGTCCATATACTGTTCAAGCTAATTGTGCGGGGCGAACAATCTTGTTCAAGCTAAATTTTTTTTAGACAGAAAAGTATACGGGTGGGCCCTTATACTGTTCAAGCTAATTGTGCGGGCGAACAATCTTGTTCAAGCTAATTTTTTTTAGACAGAAAAGTATACGGGTGGGCCCTTATATTGTTCAAACTAATTGTGCGGGGCGGGGACTCGGACAAAATAAAATCATACAAAACGTCACATTTTAAGAAGCTTATGCCTAATAGGCTAATACCACATTGTGCTATGTGGAAAAAAAAATAATAACACAGACAATTTTGTAAATAAAATAAATTTTAGGACAACCAGTCAAACTAACATCTGTTAGAGCTGACCACCTCAAATAATAGATCATTATGGCGAGCGTCAAGAATGTGAAAAGCCGAAAACTATGGCCACGAAGAATGCGAGCATCACAAAGATTGATTCATTCCCCTTAGGGTTGATTTCTTTCGCAAATAACACTGATTAATTTAGGGTTTTAGTTTAATTCGACGGTAAAGCCGTCAAGAATGTCCGATGCTTCAATGGTTGAAGCTAAGGAGGAAGGGGGAAGGAGGAGGTGAGCAGCATTGAAAGAGGAGGGAGGAAGTGAAGCATTAGAAGAGGGGGTTGGGGAGAATTAAATTTTCAGCCTCTCGATTATATATAAGCTAAAGTGCGCTCAAACGTTGTTACGCTGGAGCTCGATTCTAGTCAACTTCCATGTGTTGTTCGTTGCTTTATAGTGCACAAAACCAACTACTTCAAACAAAATCAATGCATATATTGGCATATTGCATAACATAATTACTATGTATATTAAAAGATCTTGGAATCATGGACTGGGCCACGGCCCACCTCGAACACCCCTGGATTTGACACAATTTATAAAACAAATGTGTAAAAAATGAAAAATTTTACTATATGTAACAGATTTGATGCTCGCTTCTTAGCTTAATTAATATATATTTATGTAGATATATGAGTAATTAGGAAAAAAACTTAGTCTATCCACCACTAATAAAGAGTTATTGAGAGCATTGATAATAGAGCGAGTATCACTTAATATAAATAAGTGAAAGTATTGGGTCAGACGGTCTGACCAAATATTTTAGTCGGACGACTTACCCATTTACTCTTTCCCCACCAAATATTATGTTAATTTGTCATTCAACAATGGAGGGATGTACTGACTTCTCCTTCCTTCTCAACCTCCTCCACCTCTTCTTCTCCTTTCTCTTTCTCTCTTTCATCTTCATCCTCGTGGAGAAATTCGATTTCCGGTTGGGTTAGGTAAAGGAATGTAAGTAAATCTTGCACCCTTGTAGATTGGAGGTCTGAACTCTTAGATCGGAGGTCTGAAGAACTTGGCTTACTCTCTTGATGATACTCATGTGTTCCATGTGAGAAGTTAAATCGAGCGACATTCATCCCCGCTCTCAGTAGCTTCTCTAGCATCGGCACCGACCTCGAAGCCGGTCGTTTTCATCAGCTCTGTCCTTAGCTTTGGCTACCGCCTTTCAAATGAAATTGGTCCACCTTGCCACCACCATCCAATAGCTCCAATTGAACTATCTCCAATTCTCCACCACCACCATCTTTTTGGAGAAGACGAAAAAAGAGGAGGACCTAGTCTTTTGGCCAGGTTTTAATTATTATTTTTGTCCAGGTTTTAAACTTTTTGGCCAGGTTTTAAAATTTTTTAGCCAGCTTTTAAAGTTTTTTGGCTAGATTTTAAAGTTTTAAAATTATTTTTTTTCCAGGTTCGTTTTCATTTGTCTAGGTTTGTTTATATTTGTCCAGGTCAGTTCGTATTTTTTTACAGGTCAGTTTGTATTTTTTTCAGGTTAGTTTCTATTTGTCCAGATCCGTTTATACTTGTCCAGCTTCGTTTCTATTTGTCCAGTTCAGTTTGTATTTTTTTTCAGGTCAGTTTATACTTGTCCAGGTTAATTTGTATTTTTGTCCAGGTTTGTCCACATTTGTCCACGTTAAACACATATGTGTCCATGTTCAACAAAATGTGTCCAGATTTAGTTGGACTGGTCTGACAGTAACTTTACTGTCAGACCAGTCCGACACAATACCTTCTCTATAAATAATATTATTTAATTAATCTATTAGTAGTGGGTTGTCAACCCGGTGGATAGGTGTAGCAATATCCAAGTAATAAAGTATATAATGTATGTTGAGTTTTAGTCTATGGTATATGAAAGACCCGGTCTAGTTAAAAGAAATTATATTTTGGATGAAAAAATGAAATATTAAGGGATTCTTGGTGAGTTTTGAAAACGTTGATGACATTTCGTGGAAAAATTGAAACTAGGGTGCATTTTATATTAAAAAAAACTTTGTAAATACTAATGTTCTACTCCGTAGTATTTATATTTATATATTCTAAAATAAAAATTAAATGTTAAATACCTAAACTATACGTTTCAAATTACATGTATTTATTGCTTGTTTGGTTCAATTTACCGAATGATTTTTCCTAGAAGTTGTTTTTCATATGGAATTTTGTGGAAATTTTCAATTACATGAGGACCATGAATTAGTAAATTTATCAATTTTTTAGAAAATAGATTTTTCTATAGGTTCCGAATTCCAATATTTTTAAAGATATTTCAGATATTTATATACTTGAGTTCAAACAAAATATTTGAGTTGGTAAACAATATTTGAAATCATCAAATATCTAAAACACTAGGCAATTTTTGGATTGGTATATATTTTTCTCATCCTTAGTACCACAATGATGATTTGACAACCCATTGGAGTAGGGAGTATATGTCTATCTAGGTAAAAATGGTCACATTTTTACGTAATTTTGAATAAAATCTGGAACAGTGGAACATATGTATCTATCTAGGTAAAAATAGAATATTATTTTAGTAATATATTTTCAAAAAAATTACATAAATACTACTATGATATTTTGTGACACAATTCTACGTGTGCTTGTGCATAAAGCCTTTAAGTGAGGATCGACCTCATCCTCACATTCTTGGTATAAGGTCAAAATCACATAAATACTTATATATAAACCTCGATGTAGGTGCAACAGAGTATAATTTTGCTAATTTAATAATTTAATTAAGCAAAATGGTGGCTTTGTTTGGAAGTTAGCTGATAGTTTTTAGAGGTTAGCTGATTGAATTAACTGTTTTAACTAATAGATTGTGATAGCTGATTTGATTAACTGATTACATTAGTCATTTGTATAAAAGTGTTTGATAAATAACTGTTAGCTGATTCAGAGTAAAAAGAGCCAAAAAATTATAAGTTCTTCCAAAAAGCTAATCATATGAGCTTTTTCAAAAAGAGTTTTTCCATCCAAAAACTCTCTTCCAAACCACTAAATCCCAAACACCCATGTACACCTCAGTGGCGGATCCACCTTATAACAAGTGGGGTCCGTTGACCCCACTTGAACCTAAATGTATAAATTTTTCTCTTATAAAATTTAGAAAATTTCCAAATTTCCCCTAAAATTTGAAATTATTGACCATATTAAATTTATCAAATGCATTTTGACCCCACTAAATATTTTTTCTAGATCCGTCGCTGGTACACCTAGTTGCACACGGGCCCGGGTGCCCGAAGATTCCAATAAACAGCCTCTCTCAGGCGACGAGTTGAGTGAGTGAGTGAGTGAGTGAATGATTGATTGATTTTGTGAACCTCCCGCCGGAAAACAATGCTACTTCGACACACCACCAGATCATTGTCCCCACTCTCTTTCCTCCCTTCCCTCTCTTCTTCTTCTTCTCTGTTCTTTTCCTCTAAATCCTCTCTGTCAAACCTTAAACCCTCATTAATCCCTAATTCTCGCAACTTTACTTCCAATTCAACTTCTCTTCCTATCTCTGCAGTTTCCCCAACTTCTTTCACGAATTCTCAAACCCTAGATTTCGATGTCGAACCTTACTTATCTTGTTCGATGCCTGATCAACGTCTCAAAATCGCTGTTCTTATTAGTGGTGGGGTTGATAGTAGTGTCGCTTTGAGACTTCTTCATGCTGCTGGCCATTCTTGTACTGCTTTCTATCTCAAAATTTGGTTCCAGGTTTTCTCTTCTTCTTTTTCATTTCCACCTGCATTCTGTCTTTTTATTTGATTTATTGATTGCTATGTTAGGCCGTGTTTTTCGGAGCTGAATTCATCTGTACCTGATTGAACTGAATTGAATTTAGTTGAAAAACGGGATTGTAATGAATTGAACTGAACTAGATTAAGCTTAATAGAACATGGCATTAGTCAGATTTGACTAGAAACATTAAGTTTTGCGTAATTCTTGTTCAAAATGAAGTGTCCAAGTATCAAATGCACGTCCAAGGGACACTATCTGACACAGGCACTTGTTTGAAGTTTCATTTGATTGAATTTTCTTCTAATATGGTTTGATGCTTGGATTGAGCTTAGTGGTCATTGTAAACAATATTTAGAGTTTCAGCAGTCTTTCCAAAGTTCTTTTTTCCTTTGACCTGGATTTTATTGATGGTTTTTATAAATTATGCTTATTTGATAGGCAATAAGCAGGCATTTGTCAAAATGGATTTCGATGTGTATTTTCTTTAATTGCTCATATAAATTGGTATGGCCTGCATATTCGAAGTGATTGTTTATATGTTGAGTGATCTTTCAATTTCTTTCGTTTGGTTGTACGAAAACAGAGTAGTTATTAAACGTGTGTTTTGATTCTTTTCTATGGGGATGTCTAGGTTTAGGGTATTAGTAATGGATATATCAAATTTATAAAGTTAAATCAGCAAGTTATGAAATTGACACCCTAATAAAAAGGCTTAAAAGTCTATGGTTTCATAGGTTTAGGGTATTGGTTTTAAGAGAGACAATTAGCGATTTAAGCAGTTACCAAGTAAGGGATATATCAAATTTGTTTGTTTGGTATTATAAGAAATTACATTTCATAGGGAATTCAACTTACCAGTTACCAAGGGGGAGGTGGTCATATGTTGGGGAAAATTGTATTTCGCTTGGAATTGCAATTCCCATGCGTATTCTATTTCGGTATTTCCCTCCAATCAAACACAACTCCATTTTAGTATTTCCTTGGAAATTGAAATTCTATTTTCTAGGAAAGTAACCTCCAACAAACAACACCTTTGTTTATGTCAATGCTTATGACAAGTCATATGTATGATAAAAATATGTTATTTACATAGATATGACCATCAAGTTTGACTTTTTATTGTTTATAATTTAGATCAGTTTTATTGACGATTGCTTGAACTTAAATGTTTGTAGGAGGATTTTGATAACTTTTGGCTAGAATGTCCATGGGAAGATGATTTGGGATATGCTAAGGCTGTGTGTGATCAGGTAACGGTCTCTAATTACTATAGTGATACCGCAAGATGCATGGTTGACAATCACATCCCTGCCCCACCCAAAGGGAGAAAAGTTCTTATGTTAAATATACTTGGTATCTTGTTTGCATCTCATTAAAGCATTTCTTACTGAACTGGAAAATATTTTTTTCCCAGATTGATGTTCCGTTGGAGGTTGTGCATCTCACTGATGAATACTGGGAAAAAGTGGTATATTTTTGCCTGTAGTATAGGCATTTTTATGCACATGTAACATATCTTAGCACACCTTTTCTGTTCATGTTTTCTACGGCTTGAGACTCATGAGCCTCTCTTTTAGGTGTCTTACATCATCGAAGAGTATCGAAATGGCCGTACTCCTAACCCTGATGTGCTTTGTAATACAAGCATAAAATTTGGTAAGTAGATTGGTGGCCAGAGTGCCTGACCACTTAGGTTCTTTGTTTATCTGTTTTGGATTATGGACGACTCTTGTTCAAGGTTGTATTATCTTATCTATTCATATGCTTCTCTTTCAGGTGCTTTCATGGATGCTATCAGCAGTATGGATTTCCATTACGTAGCCTCAGGACATTATGCAAAAGTGACTCATTCATCTGTTGATGCACCGAATAATCATTCTTCTCTGGAGCTTTCAAGGGATATGGTAATCACATCATGTGTGTTTAATCTTTTTCCTGCTTGTTCTTATATTGTTTGCCTCTTACATTTTGCATCTATTTTGGCGCTTGTTTGAGACTTTGAGTATCTAACCAAGGCTCCAAGGTATCTGCTTATTTTAAAGTTTCCTGTATGGTTGAAATTAATGGGCTCATTTTTTTAACTTTATTTTCCAGGTCAAAGATCAAACTTATTTTCTGTCCTATCTTGATCAAAGTCAGCTAAAACGCCTTATTTTCCCACTTGGATGTATATCGAAGGTGAGGCTTGATTTCTTTTTATGCTATTGAAATATGCCTTTTAACCTTTTTTCCATAAAAAAGTTGTTAAATTTTGCTGGTTTTTTTTTTTTTTTTTTTTTTTTTTTTTTTTTGTAATTTTAATCAACATATTGTCTTAAGCAGCTACACCAAGAGTGTTTTACACCTGTTCATGAAATTTAGGATACTTGTTCTTGTTTCTAAAATTTGCGCTTTTTTGTGCTTTGCCATCCTTCCCTCCATCAAAATAAAATAAAAAGAAGAAGAAGAAAAACTTGCTTACCTTTCAAGATTTGATTTCATGGACATCTTTTAGGAAAAATTGATAAACACACTCCCGACTACGCCAAATTTCTAAAAGCAGTTCCAACTATTAATTATTTCATAGTTGTTCTAACTTGTGAGGTCAATCAATCAAAGCCTTATTCCCTAACTTGTGAGGTATTTTACAACAATGATCCCAACTATTGATTTTCTTGTAAAAACAATCCCAAATAGTTTATTTGGGACTGTCTTTAGAAGACATACCATATCTAGGACTATTTTTGTTGAACACCTCTTAGAGTAGTTGTACGAGATAATCAATAGTTGATACTATTTTTAAAGGATTGGCTGTCGTTGAGACTATTTTAATCAAATTTTCCCTTTTCTTAATTATGTTTAAACAAAATATAATGTCCCTGATTATTGAGACTCATATTGCAATATATGTGATGCCCTTTCTGATTTGCCCTGTAGCTTAGTAAGTTGGTAGAATGGTAAATTGCTTTGTTCTTTTTAAGTAGCTGGCTAGCTGCTACTAGCTTCCTGCAATGTGGTTGCTTTTTGCAAAACATATTCTGCTTTCCATAGCCCTTCTTGTTTAAAGCATGTTGATCCTGTTGCAAGGAAGTTGTTTTCCCTTTTGTAAATTGTAACATATATAAAGGATACCACAATTTGATTCTTTTTATTCTTTTGTTTTATTAATTTTTTAGAGCACCATTATTTTTCTAATAGAGGTTACCAAACTTTATATTTTGGCACAACAATTTGTCTTTTAGATATGTTTGTTATCTTGAAAAGGGGCTTCCGCTAGGTTATGATTCTTTGGACTATCATTCTAAATTTCAGTTAGTGACGAAATAGCTTTAAATCATTTCGGTTTTGTGATGGTCAATGAAGCGAGTTTATGAAAAAGACAATTACAAATGCATTATGCCAGGGGATCTAGGGAATAGGGATATACAGTACTGTTCTTCATTGGTTAAGTGACCATATACTTGCATGTATATGAATAGTTGAATGCTGGATTCTCCAATTTGTCTGCTCTTTTGCTTTACTCATATCTTGATTCTATTGGTGTTCAGGCATTTTGCATGCATACGGATTTAACCTCAATCTTCTGTCTTTTTTTTTAATTTCAGGATGAGGTCCGTAAACTTGCCAACGCATTTTCTCTTCCAAACAAAGATAGGAAGGATTCACAAGGAATATGTTTCCTTGGAAAAGTATGTTTTACCAATTAAAAGTGTTGATACAATTTTAGTTAGTCCCTTGAAGCCATTGTTGTTTCCCTACTTTCATGCAACACATGGAATTAGGATTTCTTTACATAAGTTTACATAAAGCCTTTATATTTTCAAGCGAAATTTGAATAATCCAAGTACTAGGTTATATGCTTAACCTACATGCGGCCAACATGTTGAATTTCATTTCAGATTGGCAAATCTCAAAGCTAAGTGGAGTTACAGAGTTACTTATACTGGTCTTTCAATAATGTTATTTTACTAGTCTCGAATAATGTTATTTTACTAGTCTCGAATAATGTTTGTAACTTTATACCTCACTGAAGTCATTTCTGTATTGCATATGATTATTTGGTGCTGTATAAATCCTTTAAGTCAAACCAGCCTAACTAGCCACTAGACTAAGTTAAATAGCAAGTGAAGGTCATTTGTCCACAAGGACTTAGGTTAATCTCTAGCAAATACTAGCTTAATGAGCTAGGAAAAAGTATTGAATATTGGATCGCTACTTACCATTAAGAGGTGTGGACTGATTATTGCTAGGAAAAAGTATTGAAGGTCATTTGTTATTATAAACACTAGTAATTAGGGTATCCATAATATGTTATTTATATATAATTTTATTTATTGGGAATTAGTCCTGAAAGCTGAAAGCCCTTATTCAAAGGTGCACTAAATTACTCGAACCCTCTTGCTCAAACAACCTATAATCTTAGTCCAATTAATTAAAAATAACACGATTGGTACCATACTTCAATTTTGTCGTTCAAAAGTCGAAACATCATGAAGAGGACTAAACATTATGTATATAGGATTTACTGCATGAATATATGAATAATGCATTCATACCATTTTCAGCATGTAATCAAAATGTTGCAAGGCATCTAAACAAGTTATAGACAGGAAAGCTATTGACTTCTGTGCTATCTTTGATAAATTTACCATTTATGGGGCTACCATTGGAAGTAGCATAACAACCAATATAAAACATAAATCATCCCCGAATCGCAACATGGCACTATGAATAGGTCTTCACCCCATTTCCAGCTAAAAACTACTTCCGAGAATACTGGATGAACTCATAAGAAACTCTTAAGTAGCAACATTATACTTGGTAGATGAGAAATCACAAGCTTAGCAAGTTTGTTTACTAAGAGAAGAAGAAACTCTTAAGGTCCTGTTCTTTTGGACTGAATTAATTTGAACTGAACTGAACTAAACTAAATTGAAACCTAAACTCAACAGGAGCTGAACTAAATTAAACTAAACCCCAGATTTAGTAAGAGTTGAACTGTACTTTACTGAATTGAATTTGTCTGAATTGAAGTGAAATGAAATTTCAGAGATTAAGTCCAAAAGAGCACGGCCTAAATCTCCCGAACTAAGACCAAATTAAACCTATATTGATCTATAACATCATAAAGAAACTTTAAACCCTTTCTACCATAAATAGTAGGATATGTCATCTTAGAACCTGATTAAAGGACAATAAGAAACGAAAAGCTAATTAGGGGCTAATTAAGTTTTGAAACAAGATTGAGGAGAGATTGGAACTAAGATAAAACTATGCTAGGCAGGCGAACACATACATAGAGTAAAGAAAGATGTTATTATAAGCTTCTGTTAATGAAAGTGAAGAATCCACAACTACAGCTTTTGACATAAATGGCCATGTTCACAGCTTCAAAAAATAACCCTGCCGACTGATCATCTTACAATGATCCCAACTCTGTGGGGTATCTTCTAAAATCATTCTCAACTTTGATTGGTCTTCTAATAACAATCTCTATAATTAACTATCAAAAGCCATGTGGGACTATTTTCAGAAGACATCCCTTAAAGTTGGGAGCTCTATGTGATAATCAATACTTACATATATTTTCAAAAGACTGGCAATAGCCAGTAGGTGTGATTGTTTTTATCAAAATTTCCAAAAGAACTAACAAATTTCTTGCTTTAACTCTTTAAGGATGTGTGGTTCTCTTCTTATTAGACATGAATTTATCTGAACTTATTAAACCTAATTATATCTGATTAAATTTATTGAAATTATTTGACCTGATTGAAGTATTGGACCTGATTATAAAAAAACAATTGAAACATATTAGATTTGACTAAAACATATTGAAGTTGTTAGACTTTATTAGGCCTGTGAAAAACGTATCTAAATTTACCGAAATTGATTAATGCTGAAACTTATATTGATTCTATTCAAAGTCTGGGCCATGCTGATTTTTAAGGGTCTACTATAGATTAGTTTTTAAGCATTCAATGTAATATTGTACATCGTGAGAAGGGTTAGCGTTGATCTGTCTTTTTCGAATTGCATTTTTCCCAGGATGCATGGAAACAAAAATTACTTGCTTAGCTATATCTTCTTGTTTGTTATTTCTTGAATCTAGTGTAACAGTTCTTGTTCTTTCTTGATCTTTATACTATAAGGGAGGGGTGAGCAATGGTGTCCCCCCATGATATTACATTTTTACCCCTTAGTAATTTATTCTCTAAAAATCACATTGTCAAATAAGTCAAAGTTACACAATTTAACACATTCACAAAAATTTATCAAGGTATTTTTTAAAAAGGAAATCCTACCATTAATTTATCAATCAATTAAGATCATTGACATTAATTTGCCAAAATCATAAATAGTGACCAAAATATCAATGTTCATTGACGTTAATTCTCTTACAAATGCAAAATTAAATCATTGTTATTTATATGCCAATCAATCATATCATTTAAAAAATATTTTGGACACTATTAATTGTGAAATTAATGCTTTGCAAAGTACTCTGTATTGTATTATATAACAAAAAATTTCTTTTATTATAAAAATTATGCATGCACGCATCGCGTGCACCAAACATTAGTATTATATGCTGAATGCTGCCTTATGACTGTTGGTCTTCCATTTTAGATAAGATTTAGTGACTTTGTTGCACGGCATATCGGTGAGATGGAAGGTATAATACTGGAAGCCGAGACAGGAGATTTTCTTGGAAGGCATCGTGGATTTTGGTTCTACACCATCGGTCAACGACAAGGACTACGCCTCCCTGGTGGGCCATGGTATTTTTTTTGGGGGTTCAAAAATCCCATCATGAAATTTCATCATTCTTTTGTAGAGAATGGTAGAGGCTATAAGTGAAACTGTAAATGAAGCTGTGCTTGAGACTTTTTGATGAATGTGAATGTTATCCTTGCCTCTCTCTTTTATGTGCTCTGCCTCTTATTCAGTGTTTCAATTGGATATTCAATAATTACTCTTTTTGAGCCCCCTCTTTTTTTGTGGTGTGCAGGTACGTTGTTCAGAAGGACATAAAAAATAACATAGTGTTTGTGTCAAGAAACTATTATTCGGTTGACAAGAGAAGGCGCGTGTTTCGTGTTGGATCTTTGAAATGGCTTGGTGGGTTGCCTCCTGTCAGCATGAGTGAGCTGCAGTGTAAGGTAAATATCATAAAGAGTAGTATTTTGTTTTATGTACTACTATATCCGTCCCAAAATAAGTGCTTAATTTTCCTTTTTTGTGCGTCCCAATTTATTTGCTCCATTTCTAATTCAAGTAAATTGTCCCTTGTAATAAAAGACAAATACCTTTACTATATATCAACGATCCAATAAAATTTGAAATGTAACTATACAATATTTATTAAAAGACAAAAAAAGTACGCCTAGGAGAACTTATTTTGGGACAGAGGGAGTATCATTATGTGTTTCATGTTTGATTTTTTATGATTCATCAAGGATGACAAACGGGTTCTTTGAAATGCCCTTGTGATTTGAAGGGAAAAGCTTCATGTCTATCAGTACATATTCCAACTTCTGCAGACACTGCCTATGCACTAATTGGTTTTTCTGAGTACCATCAATAAAAGCATATTGATTGTGCGAATTCTGAATGACTGGCCATTTATGCATCAAGGTCCTTTTCATTTTCACTGTAGCTGACCTGAAAACATGACAAACATCAACCTTTTGCATTTTGAAGATCATGGTCGTCTAATTTCTCCACTTAGCTTTATATTTTTTTCTAGTGTTTCTTCCTCAAACAATTTTTTCAGTGTGTGGTGGTAACCCGTTTATTCTTTTTGGGGGTGGGTGCAGGTATTTTCTGCTACCGTTTATGCATTACAGAACAATCTTACCTAATATTGATTCCCCCTCTTTCTGGTTGTTTCAGGTTCGACATGGTCCCAGCTTTTATCGTTGCAGTTTAACATTGGTATCTGGTGAAAACAGCAATGGAGATGTTGCTGTTGTCCATCTGTCGGAAGATGATCAAGGTTTGGCAGCAGGGCAGTTTGCTGCCTTCTACCAAGGGAAGACATGCGTTGGCGCTGGCATAATACTCGAGTTCTGGGATGATGAAGGTTTCCCGGTTTGTGAAAAGGCTCTTGAAATTGCCAGTATGGAAGATAAGTCAAAGCTAGGAGAACCAGTGAAAATTAAGGTTAAACCAGAAGGTCTTCAAACCGGTATCCATGAGAAGAAGGCTGGAATGCCTGATAAAGAAGTAGAAGTTGAACAGGAGGTGACTGATAGCCTATCCTCTAATTGGATGCAAAAGTTGAGACAGAAAATTATGCAGATGTTTTAGTTTTCTCATGTGTTTTAGAGTATAATGAGTATTTTGTAAATGTAGTTTAGGTTTCACTAGCCATATTGTACTGAAGTTGTACATATGTTGCACACATTTATAACATACGATTATTGCATAATCTTGGTCAGTAAGATTTTTGGGGTAGCCGTGGTTGTATACGATTTCTTTGATGAGACAAGTTAGCAGCTTGACAGGTGCTAATTAGACAGCACAACTCAAATGTAGGTCACTCTCCATTTGGTTATTAGGAATCGATTATAATTTTGTTAAGGAAAACTTTATGATCCTCGTGTTATTACTTTTTTTTTCTTCATATTTTCTATTGCCGTTCATTTCCATTGGGAATGGTGGTATTGGATGAGAATAAATATTTGTGTAGATAATTCGAGAAATTGGAGGGAAGCTAGTACTATCATTGGAATAAATATTTATTTTCCTTTCAAATTAAATTATAAATTTTTTCCCTTTGCTGATAGCCTGATATTTATTAACGGTTTTCAAATGGGCTGTGAATGTTATATCAGTTGTTTAATGATGGTTTTCTTCATTTGAAATCAAAGTATTGGATGTCAATGATGAGCCAAAGTTTGGAGTCGATAGAGAATAGATTAAGTTTTTATGTTGTCTGTCTTCCACATTCAGGACACTTGCTTGATTGTTATAATTCCTAGATGGGGCTTGTGTGGTTATTGGTTTAACGATGAGATTTGAAGGACTGCAGAATTGAAGATTCAACCTAATAAGATTTGAAGGACTGTACAAGTGAATTATTACATAAATTTTGTTATGCTTGAAGAAAGGGATGTCATGCAGGTTCCGGTGAAGATATGATTTTACTCGAAAATGTCAATATGTCATACCTTTGCAAGGTTGCGCAACATAATATGTCAAACATATTATTATATAACTAATATGAGAAATTCATTCTTTCATTATTAACTCACGTCATTGTATTTTTTTATTTACATATAAAACTAAATAGAGTCAGATATGTAATATGAATAAATACTTTAGTCAAAGTAAGCAATTAAATTGAGACGAGAAGTGCAATGTAATAAATTTAGTCGAGATTTCCAATTATATAGACATGCGTCACATGCCAATATGCCATTGAGGGATCAGTTGTAGCCTAATGACAAGGGGCTACGTTCCTATGACTGGAGTGACACCCCATGGTTGATACACATACTCGGATACCCCCTTTCTGTCTAGTACAATGATAGATCGACAATTCAATGTGAGGAGTTGTATGTTGGAGCCGAGTATATATTCTCGTGTAGAAAAAATTACTATCTCCGTTTCTTATTATTTGCAACAATTTGATACTTTTCTTTTCTACTTTATGTCACATTGTTGCAAATAATAAGAAACGGATGTAGTATAAACATAATACTCAATTATTTTGGCGCAGTGTAGTCTACAGCATTATCCTGTATAAACTTTTCTATCATGCGCAGTGTAGTCCATCTGATATTCTGATCGTACAGAAGATAAACCTCCATCGACATTACATTACATTAATTTCCGAATATCAGTGGCGTTTATCGGCGACATGGCCGCATTTTCACTATCCAAAACCTGCTATCTTCTCTCTTCTCCTTCGCAAAATTCTCGAACCTTCTCTTCCTTTACATCACTCTCTTCTTCTCCAAGTTCACCTTTTCTCTCTCACTCCTTTTTTAAACCCTCCCTAAATCTTCATTTACGACCTTCTTGTCTTCGTTCTTCTTCCTCTAATGGCGGAATTGAGCTCTCTGGTGAACATCAAGTAGAAGGAGTTGTTAAAGCTGATGAAGAAGACTTTGAGGAGTATTTGGATTATGATGGTTATCAAAGTGAGGGAGTTGATGAAGATTTTGTCATTGATGGAGAAGAGTTTGAAGCTGAAGCTAGGGTTGCTGTTCGTGAGTTTTCGACGTCTTTATCCCAAGAATTGAGTATCGGTATGTAAATTCAACTATTCAAGTCTGTTGGTATTAGCGTGTAGTTGTTGAATTGATGTTTTGATTGTTATACTTCATGTACTTAATACTTACGAAGTATTTAGTAGCTAAAGCCAATTGCGATACACTACTCATACAGTGATACTGCGTTTTGGATGGCACTTGTCAAGTATGAGATCCTAGTAGCCTAACTCAACTGCTTACACAGTGTACAACTGATTTTTTGCTCTTTTTTTTGGGTGTGGTAAGTCATAATTAATAGAGTATATAACATTGGAGTGGTGTTATTGCTTCTTGACTAATGACTATGTTGAGAAAATTGTGGAGCGGTGTTATTGCTTCTTTCTGTTTAGTCATTTAATGTTTAGATAATCATGGAGTCAATCTGTCAATTGCATCTAGTATTGAGGATGCCTCAAGTTTTAATTATATTGATTGCAGAGGAAGACGAGACAAATCTTCACCGAGAATCAAGAGGAAAACAGAGTCGACAGAAAATTGTACCTAAAAATGTCGGTGATCACTTACAGCTTATGTATTCAATAACTGTTGCATCTTGCTCTTATTTCTGTGGTTTTATTTGTCAGTTTCAGCTTTAATGTTTTTAATCTGTTAGAATACATATATACCTTTGTCTGGAAAAATTTGTCTTTTGCCCTTGTTTTAAGAATTTGGTTAGAATAGTTCACTACTTCACTAGTAAGCTGTGTCCAATTGGTTGTGCCATGACTTTAACTTTTGGATGATGATGGCTTTTGGAGGTTACATATTTTTAGGCTTCCTGTTATTTATTTGGAGGTTATATATCTTTTCATTTTCCTAATACATTCTGATTTTGTTATTGAGTTATAAGCTGCAACAAAAGTTATTCTTTGCCTCAATCTCTAGCCATAGGTTTGTGTGACTCCAAACAGCAACGACAACAAAGCCTAGTCCCATATTAATTTGGGGTCGGCTAGACATGAATAATTTTTGTGACTCCAAACGCTCACCCTAAAGTGCTTTTGTGTGAATCATGTAAAACCTGGTGACGAATTGGCAAATAAAATAAGAAGCTCGGTTACACTGTGACCTTCATACCATGGTACAACAAAATCTGTTTTCTTATTGTTTGTAGCTTTGAACTTGCTATATTTCCAACATAATCTATAGATAGTTAGATACACACACACACACACATCACAAAATGGGGTGGCTTGACATGATTGCAATTGTATTTATTTATGATAAATGTTTCCACGCATGCAGGTACCTGATCATTTTCTTCCTAAAGTTGCGATAGTGGGAAGACCTAATGTTGGTAAATCAGCATTGTTTAATCGTCTTGTGGGGGTATTTCTGGCAACTTTTTGCTCCTGCTTCCTTTTTCCCCTTGTTAATTCATTATTTGTTTTGATCTAACTCTATTTGTATAGGGTAACAGAGCAATTGTGGTGGACGAGCCTGGGGTCACAAGGGACCGTTTGTATGGAAGGTCTTTTTGGGGAGATCATGAGTTCATGGTCATAGACACTGGAGGAGTTATGACATTATCCAAATCACAGGAAGATGTTTTTGAGGACTTGAATGTATCCACAACTATTGGCATGGAGGGAATTCCACTGGCCACTAGAGAGGCCGCTGTGGCTAAAATGCCTTCTCAAATTGAGAGACAAGCAGCTATAGCTGTTGAAGAGTCATCAGTCATCGTATTTGTTGTTGATGGTCAGGTGTGCTCAGTGCTTCTTTCCTTGCCAAATGTTGTCAGATTTACGATTCATGCTTCCAGTGCTTTTAACTTTTTGATAAAGCATTTTTTTAACATTAGTTACTGAGTTACTGGGGCTGGGACTTAAATCACCCATGGTTGGACCCTCCCAACTAGATCCCTGCCCCCTTTTGCTTGTGAAGGACTGGATATTTCTCTCTCGCTTTTCTGAGCTTGTATGTTTCCTTTTCTCTAAATTGCTCTCTCTTAACTAGATCCACCACTTACTTCCAGTGGTGGGCCAGGGCTGAGCTTAGGGTGTTTTGACTTGAGTTTTTATATACATAATTTAATCTGTTTTCTGAATAACTATGAATTTTTATATCTAAAATTAATCTGTTTTCTGAATAATTCAATGATGGAAAGATGTGGAAACACTAGTAGCCAATGTTATGGATTTTACTTTTATGTGTTGATGTTGGAGTTTCATTAAATGAAATTAAAGTTGATCATATTTCCTTTTCTTGTATATCTCATTAAGAAAATTTCTAACAGGCTGGCATCACCGCAGGGGATGTGGAGATAGCTGATTGGTTACGCAAAAACTATTCAAAGAAGAATATTATACTTGCTGTAAACAAATGTGAATCTCCAAGTAAAGGGCTTATGCAGGCATCAGAGTTTTGGTCATTTGGGTGAGTTACTTGTTGCCTTTAAGCATTTCAAGCTTCTATAATCCATTTAGTCCCGTTCTTTTGGACTTAAATATGACATTTCCTTCGACAAATTTAGTTCAGTTCAACTGTTGCCGAGTCTAGGATATAGTTTAATTAATTTCGGTTTAGACAAATTCAGTTCGATTCAGATTAATTCAATCCAAAAGAGCAATGCCTTAATATTGACCCCCTTGACAATTCCCGTATCTATAACCTTGGTTACATATTTCCTTGATGTTACTGTGTTTAAGGCTATATATATTTGGGCTATTTTATTGGATGTTTGAATGTTTTGGGACTATGTAGAAGTTAGTAGAAATAGAGGCTAAGAACATTTTAAGGGGGTTGTAACTTAATAAGAGGGATAGACCTAATAAGAGATTGGAAGAAATGATTAGTCCTTTCTAATTTGAATAAGAGACAGACAAACTGAGTTAAGCTTGGTATTTGCTTGTTCAAGTTAATCTTGATGAGGATCTTTGGTGTTCAAGCATGTTTAGGCTCGAAGTCTCAAACAGCTTTTATCTTTCTTATCTGGGCTTGATTTGTTAAGTAGAAGGTTTGCTTGGGCTTACCTTGAGGTTTAAAAAGCGTGATTTATTGAACAAGCAAACTCGTCCAAATGCTCTTGAAATTTAGTAGACCAGAGAGGAAAAACCTGATATTCAAAATCAAATAATTCAAATGAAGTAAAGAAGTTGCTCTCCACGGCTCATGAGCAAAAAGCCATCATGTCCACTAATTAATAATTCCTCTAGTTTTTATTTATTTTATTTATTAAGCTTGCAATTGTCCCATGTTTAGAAGCTACAAAATAATTGCAACATTCCCATTTTGCATAATAATCCCCACCTTGATTTCTGAAACTATCCACCCAGAGTTCTCAGACTGCACTCACATTACCATACAAAAATTCTCTCTTCCTTGTAACTAATGCACATAGATGTATGTCAGTAAAAGCATATTTATCTGTTTCTAATTTGCTTCTTCAAAAACAAGGGGGGAGGTATATATAATTTTTTTTTTGAGCTTCAACAAGTTATAAACAGCTTTTTTAAACAAGATGTATGTCAGTAGTTAATATGTTCATCATCATTTACAAGCTGAATGCGAAGGTTTTGATCTTGGCTCAACAAACTTAGTATTTTTCTATGAACAAGTTCACATGATTAACAAATGGGCTTCTGTGGAGGCATGTTAGTCGTTTTTTCACTTTTTTGTGAATGAATCAACTCATTTACAGCCTTAAGTTGCCTTAATGGCCCTAAATAGGAGCCAGTTACAGGAGGACAAACAGTCAATATTAAGTAGGCATTTCTGTTTTCTTATTTGTACTCCTTGCATGTTTACATGCCTGATAGTATTTTAGTGGTTTTGTTAAATTAAGGGGGCAATGCTCACCATGGGAATTTTTTGGTGAGTTATTTTTATTGTAATTGCAACTACAATAATGTATTATGCATTTATGACCACTACTTGGTATCCTTATTATACTTTTATATGGAATTGAGAAATATCTACTGGATAGGTGCTATTGGGGAATGGTAGCCGATTTGGATTTGTGAACTATTATAGGTTATTCTGTTTTCCTTTTCTCTGAATTTTTTTTCTTGCTTGGTTGCTGATATAGGTTGTCGCCTATCCCTGTATCTGCCATTTCTGGAAGTGGAACTGGGGAGCTCCTTGATCTTGTCTGTTTAGGGCTGACAAGAAATGAGGTAGGATATGATTTTTCATTAAAATGAAAAATCCTATTCCCTGAGTCATGTACCTAATAATAATTAGTTATGTGTGTGTGTTTTTTCCCCACTTGTTGGTGTTACTGATGTGTGGACTTTTTTTATAATATCTTTTTTTTTTTTGCATCTGCATTATATCCCTATTTATATAATCAATGTTTGTGTATTTACTCGATCATGAAGTGCACATCTGAGATTCTTCTACCTTGCAAGTGTAGGAGCCTGTTGATCTTGAAGAAGAAGAAAACTACATTCCTGCCATAGCAATTGTGGGTAGACCAAATGTTGGAAAAAGCAGCATTTTGAATGCATTGGTTGGAGAGGACAGGACTATTGTGAGCCCAGTCAGTGGTACTACTCGTGATGCTATCGATACTGAATTTGTGGGACCAGATGGCCAGGTTTGTCTGTGGTTATGGATGACATTTATTTTGCTTAATTTTTATTTCCTTTAGGTGGAAAGGGGGTAATAAGGGCAAAGTATATATAGGTGCAGCTTACTTGAGCAATAGCTGTCCGATAGCGTAGGCACCAGGAGAAGGCGTGAGGCATGCGCACAATAGAATTGAGGCACACTATATTAACATAAAAAATATTGGTGCAAAATATGTTGGTGTGCAGATTGTGCACCTCTTTTGCTTCTTCAAAAGTGCGTCACTTTGCCTAAAAGAAAGCCCTTGCCCCCTGCTTCCAAGCTGCACATTTTTACACAATAGTCATATTTTAAATTGTAATTATAATCCATGAAATGGTCAAGTTTTATCATGTGAAAATGTATTGTTTTGGTTGTGTGAACTATGAAGTAAATTCTTGGCCATGAATTTGTGCGTGTCAATTGTTGTGGGGAAAAATTCTGAGTTCTGCATAGGATGGATAATAATATAATATTGATATGAAACGGTCCAGAGCCCACCTCCTTAACTCTTCTGATCTCCCTTCCTTTTTCCTTAGTTCCAATATTTCTCGCAGCACCTCACCTATCTATGATAGTTGCCACCTGCTAGAGTGTTGGTAGCTGTCATATGCAGAGGAACCCCTGGTGCTTTCATGTTTTTCTTCTAGTCTCCAAGGTTTTGCTAAGAGTTTGGAACAAAACAAGAACAACTATATCAAAGCCTTATTCCCAAAATATTTGGGGTTGGCTAGACATGAATCAAATATATGTATCACAGAAGTCATCCACATATAGCCTCCTCCTCCAATCTTTCCAATCTGCCACTAAATTTTCCTCCGGTCCCAACAGCCTCATGTCATTATCAAGCACCCTCCTCCATGTTTGTTTTGTTCTTCCTCTACCACTCACCTTGTCTCCTCTTTGCCACTCTTCAAGCCCCCTTACCAGTGCATTATACTCTTTCCATTTTACATGACCAAATCATCTTCGTCGACTCTCCCTCATTTTCTCCTCTGTGGAAGTTCCCTAACTTTTTCCTGAAAACCTCATTCCATATTCTATCAAGCTATCCTTTCTTCTATCCCCACTCATCCATCATATCATATGCATTTCTGCCACATGCCCACATTCATCTTATGAACATGTTAGTACTTCAAAACCCATCAAATTTTGTACCATAAAGCTGCCAGCATAACAGTTGTCCAGTAAAATTTTCCCTTTAGTCTATGTGGCATACCACGGTCTCATAGAAACCCATAAGCTCCCTTTCACTTTTTCCTCTTCACCCAACCCGATTGCCACCATTCTGAACTTACATGTGCAGCTGTGCTTCTTCCTGGCATAGGCAATTATCACTGTTTTGTTCATTTTCTTTTAGGTTTTGCCATTAAGGGGACTTTCTTGACACGCATATGCTGTTATATTTATAGCATACATATGTTTTGCAGAAATTTCGGCTAATTGATACTGCTGGAATCCGAAGAAAAGCTGCTGTTGCATCTTCTGGGAGCACTACTGAGGGTTTATCTGTTAATCGAGCAATACGTGCTATTCGACGCTGTGATGTTGTAGCTCTCGTGATTGAGGCAATGGCCTGTATAACAGAACAGGTAAAATTTCCTTTCAGTATCCTTTTCGCATTTAGTTGATAATAATCTTTTTTATTTTAGTTGTAAGCTAATTGAAGGTCCGACTGTTTCCTATCACGGACTTCAATTTTTTTCTATTGGGGGTTTGAATATTTGATAGAATTTAGGTTTTCACTGTTTCGGTTTCTTTAGAAGTATGTGTCTCTATCATTTTTTAATTTTCAATATAGCTGGCATTGGTATAGTTTTATATATATTTTTAATCATAGATTGACTTTACTGGGTGATGTTATGACACTGGCAGAATTTTGGGAATTGGTATAGTACAGTGCTTTTCTCGTCTTGATATATGTTGGTCTTGGAAAGTGAGATGGGTCTTGGAAAGTGAGATGGATCTTTTCATAGGATGTGCTTGGGCATATGCTGACTAAATATGCAAGAAATAGACGTACTAGGACTGCTTTATTTCATTATTTGGTAAGAAAGCCACCATCTCTTTGTTGATATGCGAATTTGAACCTTTGACCTTTAAGATCCGAGGTGGAGTTGGAGTCATTACTCCATACCTCACTCATGTACTAGGTAAAGGATCATTTGAGAACCCCTCTCTCGGTGAGAACCATGAGAACTCTAATCTACACCATAGATTTAACATCAAATCAATCTTAGCCATTTGTATTTTTTAAAATGAAAAAAAAAAGATTAGATCGACTTCTTTAGTTCTCCCCCTTCTCTAGTTCATCATCCTTGTTGGTTCATCATCATCATCACTAGTTCATCATCATCGCTGCCTCGCTGGTTAAATTCTGGAATCCGATAATCATTAACGATTGAAGCAGGATTAATGTTCGAGCAAATTAATCCTACTTGTGATGGTCATCTGATGTTTCATTCGCACCACAACGTGTGCTGCCCTTCCTTCAGTGCACCACCTTCCTGTCGGCATCAAATTGTCAAGATCGACTTGGTATCCTTCCTTGATTGTTAAAGGTTGACTACTTTAGAGATTGTGAAAATTATGTCTTTATGAAGGCAAGTTGCCAACACTGCAACAGAGACAGCTGATAAGTGTCATTTGCACCTTGCAGTCACATAGGCTGAAGGGAAGGTGTGTATAACTTTGTTGTTGGCGTTGCTTACAACTTGTTTTTAATTGATAGTATGTTTCTTATTTCCCAGGACTACAAGATTGCAGAGCGTATTGAAATGGAAGGGAAGGGTTGTTTGATTGTTGTGAATAAATGGGATACTATACCAAATAAAAACCAGGAGACGGCAACAGTTTATGAGCAAGATGTTAGACAGAAGATCCGTAATCTTCATTGGGCACCCATTGTTTATGCGGCTGCAATATCTGGTCAAAGTGTTGACAAGTATGAACTATCCCCTCTGGTGTCCTTTCATTATTTAAAATAATCAAGAAACTTGACTTTAGTAACATACATTTGATGAAATCTATATAATTATTCTTGTTTTGCAAATTATTGGCGTAGGGTTTTATTGTCGTCAAGTAAAACCCCCAAATCTACTTAAACCTAACTAACCCTATAATGATTACAAGGCAAGTACGGGTCAAAATCTTCAGGGACCAATGTGGAACACCAAATTTACCCTATTACAAGTAAGCTTGCTCGAAAAGAGAGAAAAGGTGGAAAGCCTAATCAACAAGTGAAATATGTATTAACCAAATCAAAGCAAGCACTAAAGTAAGGATCCACCACAATTGCATTCCACCCAACAATCATAATATAATACCATGGAGTTCATAAAAAGGAAATCTATGTGGAAAACCAATTCTAACTCACTAAACCTTTTTTAGGGGGTCAATGACTCTAATCTCCATTAAAAACATATATTTCAAGGTCTTTCATGAGTGAAATAAATGCATAAGATACTTCTAGGAGTGAGATAAATGTCACTAATCAACTGTTAAGAATGATAAATTTAAAATCCTTTTGATTTATCTTTATTGTAATGTACTCCAATAAGACTTTGTGACTCATAGGGCTAGGAATCTAAGTTGCCTGAAGAAAAGCTCTTTGGCTAGAATCTGTGTGACCTAATTTTGATTGGAGCAAACAAATCAGCAGAATTCTCTCTTATTCATACGTTGTTATTTTAGGTTTTTTTTATTTGTTGATATTATTATTTTAACCTTTCCCAGAATTCTGATATGCGTTAACTCCTGTAAAGTTCACTTAGCATAAAGACTGACATTTTTGGCATAAAGGACTATGTATTAAATCCTTGCTGCCAATAAATTAGCTTTGGCTGGTGGCATCAAAGACAATTCGTCTTTGGAGAACTTGACTACAAACAGTTAGTATTAATGATCTGAATAATCGGTCATTGTCAAATTGTTATTTCAGTGTTATTATTGATCACTGGTTACCGAGTGCATACTGGAAGAAAGAAATAGAGAATCCTGGTCATCCTGACACTATAACAGTGCTATAGTTAGTGTAAATGTGTTGTTGCTGAGACGTCTGGACGTTTGGTTGAAAATCATAGTTCCCAATTTTCCCATTCCCTTTTCTTATTTCATCTAGTTATCTCTACTTCAAGTAATATTTACTGTCAAATGGGAGATTTATTGGTATGGCGTATAGTTATTAGCTATAATTTTCACTGGAAGTGGCACTAAGGGTCCGTTTACTTTGGTGTAAAACACTTTCGATGTAAAATGATTTTTCATGAAAAACATTTTACCTTGGAAAACTCATTTTCATAGAAGTTTTCCATTGTTTACTTGCACGAAAAATAAGTTTTACTCCCAAATTTAGAGGAAAATGTTTCCAATAGGGTGTAAAATGAGTTTTCACTCAAAGTTTTACATTTTATTTTTTCACCCAAAGTAAACGATGTAAAATAGGAAAACTGTTTTCAGGGAAAATGTTTTTCGCTCTAGTAAACGGACCCTAAGAGACAAGGTTGCTCATGCACTGCTTATCACATGTTAATTAGTTCTAGAAAGATCGAGGTATTCTAGAGGAAACAGAAACTTAAAAGTGTTATGATCTGTACACCTGACCTTTCCCACTACCACACACAGATATGTTTGAAAGACTAAGGTTTTGTGGCATGGTTTAATAAGGCTGAGCCCCTCAGGAGCTGATGGTATTATATATTGAAGGCTTTCAACTTACTGTAAAACTTACTAGACATTTTAGATCTTAAAATTTACCATATCTAGCTTTCGTAGAGTTTTGATATTATAGTTCAGATTTTATTAGGTATAAGATGGATTACACCGCATCATACACTAGAAGAGGTTACACTGGAAGAGAGACTGCAATCTGCAGTTGCTGTATTTGCACACTCTGATTTGGCATTTATTTCTATGTTTATAGGATCATTATTGCTGCCAGCATAGTAGAAAAAGAAAGGTCAAGAAGGCTAAGTACAGCCACATTGAATCAAGTTATCCGAGAAGCTGTAGCATTTAAAGCTCCGCCAAGGACTCGGGGAGGGAAAAGGGGACGTGTTTATTATTGCACACAGGTTTTTTATTATTGTTTTTTAATGTTATATGGCTTTTTTAAGATGTGCCATAAAAAAAAGTTTGTTTGCCTGTTTTAGAGCATGATTACGATGGTCCTATACTCCTATAGTTTCTTGAACTAGTGTTTTCTTTTATTTTTGCATTATCTGTTGAGTCTTTTTGCCTGTTTGTTCTAATATACGCTATCTGATGCACTCTTATGTCATCTAAAACATGCCTACTGTTAATCCGACTTCCTATCACACATTATGTATGAAGCATGTGGGATGGTAGTATTGCATAACTTTCTAGTAGTACTACAGAAATGCTACTAGCAATGTATCTCAGACTTTTGTATAATGTTGCATATTGATCAATTATTAGGAACCTTTTTCCCGCTGTGTAGAAGTGAAATATCCTACATGTGAAGATCAAAATTATATTTAGCTCCTCGTTACTTGGCCAAACTAAAAAAAAGAGAATAAAACTCATTTAATTTGTCGCTCTTTATAATTAAAATACTTGTATGTTCTTGATGGAAGCAGCTTCTATACTGTGAAACAATGACAAACAATCTTCGTAGGAAGAGTTAAATGGGTCTAGACTGATTATTTTCTATCCAGTTACTGCAGCCATATCCCATATCGTTTCAATTCTTATAAGGTAAAGACTTAGACATGATTTCATTAATAAACTTTCTGATTTGATCTGAATTTTCTTAAAATAAGCACAAGAGTGCTTATTTAAGTTGTGAAGCAAATGGACCCTAAATGGTGTTATTCACAGTTTGGAAGTGGTTATAATTTTTGGATCTCTAAATTATATGTGATGCTTATTTTGGATGTAGTAAAATATGTTATTTGGGATAATGATTCATCAGTTTAAGCTCAGTACCACATCTTTGGTAAAGTTTCCAGCCTATTTTTTTCATTATTAATGATTACCTAGAAGCTCTGTTAAAAGTACACAATTTGTTACAGGCTGCTATCCACCCCCCTTCATTTGTTTTCTTTGTCAACGATGCAAAGCTTTTCCCTGATACATATCGTCGCTATATGGAGAAGCAATTGCGTTCAGATGCTGGATTTGCTGGTACACCAATCCGTCTTTTATGGCGCAGCAGAAGGAAATCCGGCAAAGAAGCAGGTCATTGTGTTGTGTCATTTATAGATGATGCTTCTAACGATGTAAATATTTATTAATTTTACATTATGTCACTGGATGCGCTGCTGATTAAAAGTTCTTATATTATCTGACAGGAAGCCCATCACCAAAGGCACGGGCTAAATTTCCGAAAAGTCAAAGAAAAGAAGCTGTAACAGTGTAATATTCGTCATTAAACAAGCTGTGGGCATGCTTATACAACTATCAGCACGGTTAAGAACTGTGTTGTTCTCCAGCATGGTGGTCCAGCTGAGGATCCAAGAGACAAATGATAAGCAACTCTTGAAAGTTTGCTTCAAGTTAAGTATGGTTATTAAGTATCAGCTGTTACCTAATATCTGCTTAACTTATTGATGTTTGTCATGATTGTTCAGAGTGCAATCAGTTAGTTTTGGTGGGGCTTGTGTTTTGGCGAAGTCTATTAATGATGTAGCTCTTACAAATTTTCTATTTTAGTTTTGTTTGTAGAATATGATGTATAGCAAAGAAAATATCTGTCAACATATTATAGCCACCAGTCTACGGCTCTCATGATCCTTAAACTGGGATTGTAATGAGTCACATGGCCATGTACATGTTCACTCAATATCGGTTCGTTTACCGTTGCTGAGCTGAAACAAGATTTTGAGTTCTAACTGATCTAAATTATTGTGTTAATCACCTTTAAAAAAAATAACCAACTCTGTTTCTGATGATAGCAGGTTTACAACCATTATTCATCCGCGTATCACAGAGGTCTAAGATAAACATGGAGAGATGTTACACGTGCAACTATATATTCTAAGGAAAGGTTAAGGAGGGATGCAATTAATCAATAATGAGCCATTGTATCATTGTATGTGGGGGGTTTTAGAGCACCATGCGAAGAATTATTCATAAATTTAGTACAATACATTTACACTTCAATATGATAAATATATATATTTTTTCCTTTTGGAAAAGTACGCAGTATCAACATAAGGCTCCTATCTCAGGAAATCACCTTGGCAGATGGGGCCGGGCCTGGGGTATTGAACTCATGACATCAAGGATCACGGGGAAAAGTTGGACCAACTGATCCAAGATCCTTCGACACAAGTGATCCTAAATTGAAAATATAAAAACACATTAAAATTTACATGGTTCAATTTGGGAAGCTACAATAACAATCCCATCATCCCATCATCTTATTGAGAATACAATAAATTACCACCAAAAGAAGAATAAAAAAAGAGCTCGAGTACAAGAAGAGGCATAGTGTGGTGGGTTGTAAAAAAAAAAAAAAACAAATACTCCACACAAGGTTTGCAAATTTTCTCAAGGAACAATCTTGTAAGCTTTCATCTTATCAACCCAAGAAATAAGAGAATTCTTAGTATTCCTAAACCCCAAAAAACCATGCTCCTTACTCTTATTCATACTATCCAATGGACATTCCCCTCCCAACATAACATCCACAAACCACCAAACCCCCACCTCCTCCAACTTTGTTGGCACCAAATTATTCCTCTTCACAATCTCCTCCCACACTTCTTCCTTCCCTTTCATCCTCTCTTCAAGACTCTGAACCCTTTCACCTCCATCTTCAAACTCCCCCACCTCCATCTCAAACTGCTCCCCCAACACCCTCCATAGTTGCTTCCACTTAAACACATCTCCATTACTACAATTAAAGGCTTCATTCTTCGCATACGGATCCACCGCCGCCCATATATGGTGCTCCGCTATCAAATCCGCGTCCGACACCATTGAATACCCTTCCCACGCCGCTTTCGACCCCGGAAATTTTAGCTCCACCCCTTCATGCTTGCATATTGCTGCATAAACACACAATGTCCCCAATATATTCATCATACTATTCGGCGAAAACCCGAATATTGCCCCGGGTCTATGAACCGACCACGTTAACCCGTCTTCCTTCTTTGCAACTTCCTCAAACAATATATCTTCAAGGTCGTAGTAAAAGTTGGGGACATTTAATCTAGGCATGTCCTCTGTAAATGGAGGTTCCAGAGACGTCTTAATCTTACCTAAACTCTCAAACGGCCCCACATAATGCTTCAATCCCGTCTGTAAACATACATGTTTTAGGTTCACCGCATTTGGAACGATCGAATTCAAAACGTTTCGAAACATCCTGCTATTAACCTCCCGATTCTCCGATTCAGAGACCCGGTTAGCCCAGCAAACGTAGAAGATGTTGGTGACATCTGTGAGAGGCGAAAGCTTCGAAACAGCGTCGTTTTCGTCGGAGATGTCGCACTGGATGTACTCGATTGGGTTATCCAGGTTCCAAGCGGGCCGAGGACGGCGGGCCAACCCTTAAACCTTCCATGGACCACCAGGGGTGTCGGAAAGAGGAAGGATCTCAGCGAGGCTGTTGCCGACGATCCCGGTGACTCCAACAATGAGAGCTACGCTTTGATAGCTTTGTGGTTTAGCTGATACGTCAAATGATGAGTCCTCGAGCTTTTTCTGCAAATCATGGTTTTTAAAAAAATTAATTAATAAAATTGATTAAATTAGATCTAATTACAAATCAATGGATCAAATAATGAATGATTAAAGACAAGGGAGAGGGAGATTATGCTTGCCTTAGCTGCTCCAATTGCACCGGACCACCACCAGCTCATTGTTCTGATTTTTTTTATTTTTTTTTGGGGGGATTGAGAGGAAGAAGATGAATTGAATGAATGATTGATTGATTGTGTTTGGTTGATGATTGATTGAGGTAGAGACGGGGAGAAGAGTAGATGTGAGTCACTGAATCATGTTATGATTTGTGAGGTGGCAACGTGATCAGGACATGCTTAATTGTATTCATTTTGAGAAGGTACACCTACCTCGACGAAGGTAATTTTATACAAATACAACTTAATTAATTAATGTTGATTAAGTTGATGATTAATGTTTATTTGATCAAATTTTAACATTTGAATATTGTTCATTAAAATTAAACTAATGTACATAATATGTACTCTCTCCGTCTCAATTTAATTGCTACATTTACATTTTCATATCTATCGAGACACGACTTCATATAAAAATATCTTGAACTATACGTACATAATAAAAAAATTATAAAAATTATATATTTGAAAAGTATGTATATTGATGCGATTATGCGAATTAAACTAGATCCATCCTGACTATGTTTTTCCTTATCCTCATAAAACTAGGAGCAGTCAAAAACCATAATGAACAGTGCTACAAATCAAAATGTAGAAACTAAATTGGAATTGAAGGAGTATATCATTTAATTGGTACAGTTTACCTTGGAATTTGTATAATTGTAGTCTAGTCCCTTCTCTCCTTTTTTTTTTTTGTATTAAAAAACAAAATTTACATGTGAAGTTTTAAGTTTTATATGTTGTACTCTTACTTAAGAAGTTTAATGGGGAGTAAAGTACAATCAGTATTTATATGATGCTCGCGTCATTATTTAATAATTAAAAATTAAAAACTTGTTAATTTTCGTGTTGAATCACAAAATTGTCATAATAATCATTCTTAAATTAGTACGGAGACACGACAACCACCTCTAAAATTCACAATTCATAATTCACAATTTAATGATCTATTGATGGAAACTCAATCCACAACTAACTATTTAGATCATTAGATGTATTCATGAAAAGTCCTAAAGGTGGGTTCGGTTGGAGTTTGATGAAGTTCGATTTGGTACTTAATTGTGATTAAAGTTCAATTATCACTAACCCTAAAAAAATTCAATTATCACTATATTCAATGTTTATTATATTAAAATTTTCATAATTTAATTATGTTCCACTAAGTTTTTGTAAGAATCGTGTTCATAACCTAACTATGATATATTTCAAAATACTGTATATACGAGTAATATATAAATGTGTTATGCCATCAGAAGCGTTCAATGCATGAGTGTAACTTTATTTTATATAAAATGGAAAATAGTATCTCGTGTTTATTCTTTTTTAAATTTGAGTGTTTTCTAAAGATAGTCAAATAAGTAAAGAATAGGAAAAATTACAACACATGCAATTACTCCATAATTTTTTTTGGAAGGAATTCTTCCATAATGTTAAAACAATATAATAAGGCCAGGAAAAAATAATATTAAATCATGATACATTAAAACATTAAAAACCACTATAATGACAATTTAGCATCTATCCTTAAATTTATATCTCAAATTAGTAAAAAGTAATCCATATTTTTCTTTTCCTTGAAATCATCTATTCCACGAAAATTTTCTTTTACGTATTTTTCTTTTCAACTAAATTTTTGTAAGAATCATGTATTCATGTTCATAACCTAGTTAAATATGACATATTTCAAAATAGTGTATATACGACTAATATATAATTTTTTATGCCATTAGAAACGTTCAATGCATGAGTGTAACCTTAATGTATATAAAATGGAAAATAGTCTTCCATGTTTATTCTTTTTTAAAATTTGAAAAAAAACAAGTATTTTCTTAAGATGTCAAATAAGTAAAAAATAGAAAAAAAATTACAACAAAATTATTCCATAATTTTTTTTTATTGGGAGGAATTATTTCACAATATTAAAACAATAGAATAAGGAAAAAATAATATTCAATCATGGTACATCAAAACATTGAAAACTGTTATGGCAATTTAACATCTATCCTTAAATTTATATCTCACATTAGTAAAAAGGTATTCTGTATTTTTCTTTTCTTGATATCATCTTTTATGTCTTATATATACAACATGAAACCATGGATCTCATAATAAAAATAAAATCCACACGAATCATTTTGACAAAACCCCGCGTAATTACCGACCGCCGTTAGGAGATTACCGACCGCCAAAGCGGTCGGTAAAAAAGCGGGGTTTTAAATTTTAGCCCCGCATTTTTACCGACCGTTTTGGCGGTCGGTAATCTCCTAAAGGCGGTCGGTAAATCCATTTACCGACGAAAAAACTGACGGTCGGTAAATGGCAGTCGGTATAAACGCGGATTCTTGTAGTGCCCTCCTCCTACAGGTAATGCTAATATGTACCCTGACTATCCTGAGATAGGAATCATGAATAGGACTTAGTTTACCTTATCATGTACATAAAAAAATGCAGAGTAGTTACCAATTCATTTTTTTGGATACAGAAAATTGACGACATTAATGAATTATTAAAGGATGTGAAAGAATTATTATCTAGAAAGGATATATTTTAAAATATATATGGCTAGCTAATTGATGAAAATTCATTGAGAGTAATCGATGGAGCATATCTAAGAATCACTAGTAACCAAGGGAATTGCTTCCTTCTATTTCCTCCTCTCTAGTTTGATCTCACCTCTGTGTCCCTGGGGAAATTCTAACGATTTGTCTGGATAACATGTTAGAAAAAAAATGATTGGGAGGGATAGAGGAGGAAGGGGAAGGGAAATAAATGAAAGGAAAAATGGAGCTATATTTTTCTTCCAAATCTCTCAAATTTTAAAAGAATAGTGTCCACTAAAATATGATGCATAATGAATCCTTCCTGTACTCCTCCTTTATTCCCTTAAATTTTTATCCAAATAAAGGACTTTATCCTCTTTCCTTTCCCTTGCTTTTACTGCTTATCAATAAACAGACTCTGGCCCAACGCCAAACTTGTTGGATCTTTGAAGTTAGAGGACAATGTATGCCAATAAGTAGAATTTTAGCAATAGTTAATAAAAAAAAAAATAGCATAGATTCTTATAATTAGAAATTTGCTCTTTTGTAAGATAACACTTATAAATTAACTATTCCATATTGCAATGACTTGAAATAATGGTTGGTTTATTAGAGTTCTTCTTATACATTTAGATTTTGCTTGGCATGGCATAAAGACTAACATACATGCTTATTAAGAACTAAAAGATGGTCTAACGGTTAACACTAGAAGTATCCTTTATGATGAGTAATAGGTCTAGATGTTTGAATCTTATCTAAACTATGCACCTCGTTTCACAGTAGGGGGGAAAAATGTGTTATCCTACAATTATAGATTAATTCATTTTTACATATTAATTCGTTTATATATGCTAGACTATTAATTGATTTACAAACGACACTAATGTTAACAAATGTACTGGAAATTGTTTAATAGGGTTTGAAAAATCATGTGTTTCTTAAACACATAAATAGCTTAGGCTCAAACTTTGCTATATTTTATTTGTGAACATCTAATTTTTCTTGTATGTTATATTGACGCTTGTAGGTAGATAAGTGTTTCTTATTGTGTAAGTACATAGTGAACTGCTAAACGTCGCTGACAAATTACTTAGTATCGCTGACATTTTGACAATTTTGCCTTTATTCTCTAACTTTCATTCTCTCTCGCTAACTTGGACTTTCCTGGACACTAAGTTGGACTATACCGGACTTACCCCGATGACCACCCTAAGCGTGTCGGAAAATGTCAAAACTAACACGGGCAACGCCCTGAAAGTCGTAAAAAGGGTGGGGCGCCCAGTAAATTTGCCCCTGACTTAGGTAGGGGCGAAAAATAAATTTGCCCTCACCTAGGCAGGGGCGCCTGTTTTATGTGCCCCCGCCTAGGTGAGGGCTCCTGTTTTAGGCGCCCCTACCTAGGTAAGGGGCAACTTTACTGGGCGTCCCACCCTTTTTACTTACTTTTCGGGGCGTTGCCCGTGGTGGTTTCGACATTTTCTTACACGCTTATGGTGGTCGTCGGGGTAAGTCTGGTATAGTCCAACTTAGTGTCCAGTAAAGTCCAAGTTAGCGAGAGATAAGGAAAGTTAGAGAATAAGGGCAAAATTGTCAAAATGTCGGCGACGTTTAACAATTCTCTTTCAGAACAAGTCCACCGCTTCAACCAAACGAATTCTTTGAATTATAAACAAAAAAAAAAATACAAATCCTTAATTTTTTTTTTCAATTAGTTTAGATCCAATTGTAGATTCATACATAGGTAAATCGCTATAATTTTGCAATTGCCTTTAAATTTCTTCGCAATCTTTAAACACAAATGACAAGAATTGTTCTCAATAGATATATTACGTAAAATATACGTTGTACAAAAATTTCTATGATGATCTACATATCGAATAAATAAATAAATAAATTGTACAGCCATCTAACTTTATTTTTTAAAAAAAGGAAGTACAACCAAATATTTGATTATTTTTATCACATAATTTTGTCGTTTCCTTGATCACTTTATACTTTACCATTGTCGTTCATCTTAATATAATACATAGTTTTTTCATCAGTTTTTAGAACTCATAAATTAAGCACAGGGCCTCCAAATTGGTTGAGTCAACCTCGTCTAATACGTTATTATTGAATAAAATTCTCTTTTATCATCTGAACGGATGAATTAGGTTGGCTTTTTTATAGCTAATCTAGTTTTTCTTTTCTTATAAAATTAGTGAAAAACTCCATGGACTGTCTATCATTTCATTTTTGCAAATTCCTCGTCATTTCAACTCAAAACCAAAAAAATCAGCCTAAATTTAGCATACACACCCAACATAACATATAATATGTATCAAGTAGAGCTCTAGAAACCCATGAATCTTGTCTTTCAAAGTCAAACTAGATTGTGTATATGCTAATACATGAGATATCACGTATAATTATAGAAAGTACTCCGTAACATGAGTAAATATCCCCAAGTTTATGTACTTAATTTTATGAAAAAATTTTTAATATCGAATATATGCTAAGTTGTGTATAACGGTTCTAAAATTATCCTAAAAATATAGTTTAAATTGATCTTTTTATCAAAGGATTGCTATTAATATTTAAGGTTATTTTTAATTTGAAAGGATTTGGGGTGTCCTTGGGATCCTGGAACCATCGTATGACTCGAAAGAGCCCAATATCCGTCCTTGGGGCCCCTCCTCATCTAAGGACCCCGTCATAGTATTTCGGATGTTTTTGTTCCCAGGCCTTAAAAACCCCGAAAAGCGTCGATAATAACCTTTGATTTCGGCTCTTGGGAGGCAATTCCAAGGTTGATTATGTTTTTGTCCAATTTTTGCGTGCTGGACCAATGGGGTTATAGGGAGAGGCCTTGTCAGTTTTATGCCTCCATAAGGGAGTATTGTCTCCTGCAGAAGCATTATTCGGTTTTGGGATATCCGTCGTGAAGGCCCCTTGTAACAGCCCCCGCCAAAGCAATGATTGTTAATTAACACAAACCTGTAATTAACATGCTAAATCACAATTACCTACAATTAACAACAATTTTTGTCTCTAAGACCACCTGTCAAATTTTCCTGATCTGGGTATCATAATAGGCCCAGCTCACAGGCTAATAAGCCTCACAAACTTATCATACAACCGAGTCTCACGACTTCTGATTATATATAAATACTTACATGCCAAAGTTCAACTATCATAAATACTTAATTACAAACCATTTAAAATATACACAAATATTACAATAACACGCACTTCCTTATAGCTTTCTCTTGCAGTTATACGTCTCTATACTTTCTCTTTCCAGATAATTCCTGCAACTCGAGACCCTGCCCCCACCAGGATAGGTCCGAAGACAAAACACAATTAGCGTACACAACCTTGCTAAAAAATACTATGGTGGCTGAATATACATTAATATAGAAAAGAATGCATAACTAATCTCATTAAAAGCTCTTTTGAAAAACAACCGTTATCACGAAATCGTTCATATTACTTTTCGTTTGTGGAAAGAAGTTTTTAAAATATCATTCGAAGATCTTTGTTCGGAGGAACGCGAAGGGACGGGGTTATACCCCAGTTTCCCAACTTATCGGTTACCACAACCGTTTTAAGGTCACCACGACCGTTATTTGTGCTTGCAAGACTTTATTGGAGTCGACTCCTAAAAAAAATGGACACCAAGTCCAGGCTACCACAGCCCATTTGCTGTTCTTCCTATAGCAAAACGTTCTTAAAAGAGAAAAGCTTACCACAAGCATTTGTAAACACCTTAGGTATTACTCAATATTAACATAAAGTGCAAAACTTTAGCATTCAAACCATTAATAGGCATAATCCTTAAAAATGAGAAATCACCTTTAGGCCCAAGGCCGCAAACAATAAATTATCACTAGGCACCAAGCCTCAAACGATTCAAAATATAAGTAAGTATCAAACCTCAACACTACAAGTCATCATTAGGCCTTTTGCAAAAGAATTCATGTTTTTAATCTTTGCATACATTTCTTGTTTTCGCTACTTAGACCAAGCTAGCCATTCCATGCCCAAATCTTTTTATGAAAATTCTAACTCAAAATCTTTACTTTCGTTCAGAATCATACAATTGGATTTTCACATCAGATTTGGGTTATTAACCCCATTCTAACACTTTTTGAATTCATAACTTAAATAAGTACCTCAGGTAGCATTTACTTCCTTTCGATACCAAAGGTATACAAATTTTCAATTAAGAATATAATGATCAAGCTGCTTTATCTTTTTCAAAACCTTCATGAAATTATTATCAAAATTGATTATGAATAAAATACAAAACACCTCAACATTTCCTTTTACAAATCAAACTAATGTCACAAGAAAATAAATGTCAAGTGTTATTAAAACCATTTACAAATCATTATCATTATCGGATACAAGTAAATATCAAATCATTGTTCTTCAAAACTTGAAGTCTTTAAATCGGTCCAAGGTCAAATAATGAGATGTAAATCAAGTTTAAAGACCAAAAAGAAGGAAGAGTATATGGCTTGGGATTGAAACACAAGTGGCTTAAGCAAAAATGAACCCAAGCAACCAACAAGTTGGGTAGCGTTGCATAGGTAAACTTTGAATGGGAATATCTTTTGACATGCTACGAATTTTGAAGTGAACCCAATTGGAGGTTAAAGATTATTTCAAGAGCTTTCTAACGAATGGTTATATGCTTGATTTCGATTAGAAATGAAAAAGTTGCGGCTGCTTAAAGTTGGGCTGAAAATAGGGGAGGTGGTCAGACCCTGGGTCGCGAGGTGCGACCTGGGTCTGCCTCCAGCCCTCTGTTTTCCTTCGTGATATAGTTTTGTGAGCCAACATGAATTGCTTAAAGTGTCTTACACTCAACAAGCTCTAACACATCATATAAGAGTAGTATTACAAAAATATAGCTTCTAAAACAATTGAAGGTCTCCAAATCATGAACTCTAACCAAAACTTTGTATATTTTCATACTTTCAATAATCAATTTATTTGTAGCTTAAAACTCAATAAATTAACACACTTGTGGCATGGCTAGCAAGGTCAATTAGCAATCACAACACCACAACTCAAATGTGATTTTAAACAACAATCATGTTGGTTCAACCAACACAAACCATGAAACCATTTCAAGGATTCCCAATATCAAACAACACAATAATTCAAACTCAATGCTTGAACAAAATAAGTTTGTCATTTCAAAATTCATGTTTGAGCATAGCCAAAATCAATCACAAAGGAGCAAGAAATTGTGTACCTCTTATAGCCACCTAACTTCCCTTTTCAATGGTTTCTCTTCCAAAAGAGTGTCAAACCTTGAGCTTATTTGGGTTGGGGATTTCTCCACTTCACTTGTACCAAATCCTTGCAATTGGCTACCTTTGTCTTCTAAATCAAGAGGGGAGTTAGAGGATGTGATTGCATGAGAAGTTTGACCAAGAAATTGAGAAGCTCACCTTGACCTTCAATGGAGGAGAAGGAAAGGGAGGAGGTCGGTGATGGAGGATGAAGATCAGAAGAGAAATTAAGGGCTTGTTTTTCCTTTTTCATAGGAATGAGTAGAAATGAAAGAGGAGGAAGAAGAGCACCCCCCTTCCATCCGGTTACTAGAGGCTTCTTGCCTTTTTTTTTCTTTTTCTTTTTTTTAAATAACTATGAGACACATGTCCCACACATGATCTAGGTGTCAAAGTTTTTTTTATTAATTTTAGGGTTTGATTTGCTTGCCTTACACAATTCGGTACTAGGTCAAGTGGTCCCCAATAATCCAATTTAGCTCAAGGTAACTTATTCTCGAGATCTCAATCTCTTGACACTTATCTCATAATTTAGCCTTCGGCTAAATTTTCGGATTTAAAATCCAAAATAAAACACTAAATATTGAGTTAATACCTCTTTATGCTAATTAAGCTCGTAATTAAATATTAAAAATTTTTGGACTGTTACACCCCTCGTCACACAAGGACCCTATCACAATGTTTTCGAATGTTTTTGTTCCCGGGCCCCGAAAACCCCGAAATGCATGGATTATAACCTTTGATTTCTGCTATTCGGAGGTTGTTCCGGGGCCAGTATCGTTATTTTTCCACCTTTTCCGTCTTCTTAAAGCATTTTTTTAGTTTTCGGGATTTTGGGTACTTCCAAATATCACTCTTCAACTTCTGATCTCTATCTTGGGAACTTCCCGGCAACCAAGGACCGCGTCACAGTATATCGGGAAATTATTATTCCTGGGTCCCCAAAATCCCGAAAAGCGTGGATTATAGCCTTTGATTTCAGCACTCACGAGATTGTTTTGGAGCCTGTTGCGTTTTTGTCCGCTCTTTTTGTCCCGGACCTAAGGGGTTACAGGGAGGGTCCTTGACAATTTTCGGCCTCCACAACGAAGTATTGTGTCTCTCAGAAGCTTTTTTCGATTTTCAAGGTTTGGGGTGTTTAAGGCCTTCTAGATGCAACATATCACTCTACCGCATTCGATATCTATCCTGGAGCCATCTCGGCTCCCAAGGACCCCGTTGGAGGGGTTTCAGGATGTTTTTGTTCCCGAGCCCCGAAAACCCCGAAAAGCGTGGATTATAGCATTTGATATCTGCTCTCATGAAGCCATTTCGAAGCCAGATCTTTTTTTGTCTGGTTTTTGTATCGTGGATCGAGGAGATTACAAGAAGGTTCCTTGTCAGATTTCGGCCTCCATAATAGAGTATTGTATCCTCCGGAAGCAATTTTCTGTTTTCAAGGTTTGGGGTGTTCTGGGGCTCCTGAAACCATTATATGACTTCGAAGAGCTAAATATTCATTCTGGGGGCTCTTCGTCACCCAAAGACACTATCATAGTATTTCAGGATATTTTTGTTCCAAGGCCCCGAAAAGCACGGATTACAACCTTTAATTTCGTTTTTCGGGAGGCTGTTTTGAAGCCGGTTTCGTATTTTTCCAGTGTTTCCATCCTGGACCTAGAACGTTGCACGGAAGGTCCTTGTCTATTCTCGGCCTCAATTATGAAGTATTGTGTCCTTTGTAAGCATTTTTCGGTTTTAAGGGTTTTGGGTGTTTTATACCTTCCCGGTGCATTGTATCCCTCTACAACGTCCGATTATCTATCCTATGGGCTTCCAGTACCCAAGGACCCTGTCACACTGTTTTGGCATGTTTTTGTTCTCGGGCCCTGAAAACTTCGAAAAACATGAATTATAGCCTCTTATTTCAGCTCTTGGGATCGTTGTTACGGGGCTGATTTCGATTTAGTCCCGTTCTTTTTGTCTTGGACCTAGAGGTTTACAGGGTGGGTCATTGGCAGTTTTCAGCCTCCATAACGGAGTATTGTGTCCTCCAGATGCATTTTTCGATTGTTGGGGTTTAGGCGTCCTAGGGCTCTCCTTGAACCATCGTACGACTCCAAAGGCGCCAATATCTGTCCTTTGGGCTCGTCGTCACCTAAGGACCCCATCATAGTGTTTCGGCATGTTTTTGATCCTAGGCCCCGAAACTCCGAAAAGCGTGGATGGAGGGTCTTTGTCAGTTTTCAGCCTCCATAACTGAGTATTGTGTGTCTTTGTTCTTTGGGCCGCAAAAACCACGAAAAGCGTGGATTATAGTCTTTAATTTCGGCTCTTGGGAGGCCATTCTAAAGCTGGTTCAGTTTTTGTCCGGTTTTTACGTCCGGACCGGGGGGGGTTGCAAGGAGGCTTCTGTTCAGTTTTCGGCCTTCGTAACGGAGTATTGTGGCCTCCATAATGGAGTATTGTGTCCTTGTCAGGGCATGTGTCCTGGGGGCTTCCCGACACCCAAGGACCAAATCACATTGTTTCAGGGTGTTCTTGTTCTTGGGCCCCAAAAACCCTGAAAAGCCAGGATTATAACCTTTGATTTCAGCTCTCAGGAGGTCATTCTGGGGTCGGTTCTGTATATGTTCGGTTTTTACGAAACTAACCAAGGGGTTACATGGAGGATCCTTTACTGTTTTCGGCCTCCAAAACGAAGTATTGTGTCCCTCATAAGCATTTTCTGGTTCTCGGAGTTTGGGGTGTTTTAGGTAGAGGTGGCAAAACCAACCCATACCCGTTTACCCGACCCGAACAACTCGACCCATACCCGATTTCGGACCCAAAAGTTACCCGAACTCGATAAAACCCCACCTGACCCAAACCCGACCCGATGTTTGCAAACCTGAATACAACCCGTACCCGAATCAACCGGTACCCGAACCTGAACCGACCTGTACCCGAACCGAATCGACCCAAAATACGTGTACCTGAAATTACCCGATATACATACATGTTGTCACAAGTTACAGACTCGACTTACAGGCGTTTATATTTATTTTCCTAAATTGTATAATGTCACTTTATTTTTTTGCGTATCAATCCTGAACCGTAAATAACTAAGCCATACTTAAATTTATTCCAGCAGCGAAGTTGAAGCTACAATGCGCCACGACCACCCAGTGATCATTCAAACATAATTGCATTGTTTTTTTTAAAAACCCCTTTGCTTTATATTTTAACCGTTTACCGAAGCTAATAGTGCACACCCGAATCGAGCACGACCCGAGTCTAACCCAAACCGAGCACGACCCGACCTGTTTCATACCCGAAAAATATGACCCATACCCAACCCGACCCAAATAATACACACCCAATATAGACCCAAACCCATTTTTACCCGACCCGACCCATACCCGACCCGCACTCGAGGGTAACTCGAATATGACTCGACCCGAATCAACCCGACCCATACCCGACCCGAAAGACCCGTTTGCCACTTCTAGTTTTAGGCCTTCTGCGTGCAACGTATCACTCTGCAATATCCGATATCTATCTTGGGAGCTTCCCAGCTTCCAAGAACCCCGTTACAGTGCTTCGCGATGTTTTTGTTCCTGGGCCCAGTAAACCCTAAAAAGCGTCGGTTGTTAACTTTGATTTCGGCTATAGAGAAGCCATTTCGGAGCCGATTCTGTTTTTGTCCTGTTTTTGCGTCTCGGATCCAGGGAGTTATAAGCAAGATCTTTGTCATTTTTCGTCTTCTATAACGATGTATTGTACCTTCCAGAAGCAATTTGTAGTTTTCGGGTTTTGGGGTGTTTTGGGGCTCCAGGTACCATCTTTTTGCTCCAAAGAGTGTGATATCTGTGCTTGGGGCACCTCGTCACCCAAGGACTTCGTCACAGTGTATTGGGTTGTTTTTGTTCCCGGGCCCCGAAAAACGTGGATTAGATGTTTTTGATTTCGACTCTCGGGAGTTCGTATTGGGGCCGATCCTTTTTTGGTCCTATTTTTGCATCCTGAACCCAAGGGTTTACAGGGGGGTTCTTGTCAGTTTTCGGCATCCATAACGAAGCATGGTGTCCCTAAGAAGCATTTTCGATTTTTGGGGTTTGGGTTTTTTGGGCCTTTCGGGTGCAACTTATCGCTATACATCGTCTAATATCTCTCCCAAGGGCTTCCCGACTTCAAGGACCACGTCACAGTGCTTCCGGATATTTTGCTTCCCGAGCCCTGAAAACCTTGGTACACGTGGATAGCCTTTGATTTTGGCTCTAAGGAGGCAGTTCAGGGGCCGGTTTCGTTTTTGTGCAATTTTTCCATCCTTTACCCAGGGCTTTGTAGGGGGCCCTTATTAGATTTCGACATCCATAACGAAGTACAGTGTCTTATGAAAGCATTTTTCAATTTTCTGGGTTTTGGGTGTTTTGGGCCTTTCTGGTGCATCGTACGACTCTACAGCCTCTGATATCTATCTGTGGACCCGGGACCGTAGGGGGCCCACTGCCTCTTAGGACATCGAATGTCGTTTGCATAGTATGAGTATGCTTGGCTCTAGATGAGTGTAAAAACTCAAGTAAAGGAGTCGTCATCGTGCTCTTTTTGGGGAGCTACACGGAACCCATATGTCCAGCCTTAAAAGGCAACTAGACTCCATAGTTAGGTCATTCACTAGATTATGGATTCGGGGACGAGGGTAAGGACAAAGTAGTTCACAATGTCCCCCCGCATCTAGCGGCCTCTACTCGATCTCATAGGTATTTTCATTATTATAATATTAAACAACAATTCATATTTCCATATTAATATTCCTAAAAGCACATAAACAAATTACTAGGCGAGTTAGAATTAATGCACAAATAAATCTAATAATTAGGTGACCACTTTGTAATTATATTAATTAAGGGTGCCTAAATCAGGTCGTCCCAAAATTATCTGACTTTAATGTGGGAACATGCAATTCAGGTCTTGTATTAGCAGGAATAATGTGGTGAAAAGCAAGAAACAATAAAAAGAAAGGATTTTTCCTCAGGTACCCCTGAGGTTTGGCGTAATAGCCAAAATAACCTCGTGGTTTTAGAAATAGCTCAAATATCCCTAAGGTTCAGGTTATTGTCTAAAATGCCCTTACTAATGACAGAATTATAACACCGTTAGATTTTTTAAAATTTTTCTTATTTTCTCCCTCCAACATCCCTCTCTCTCCTCCTCTGTTTTCCTCTCTCTCCCACCACTTCTTCTTCCTCCTCTTTACTTCATTAAATCACAATCAATAAAGCAGACCAGAGAAAGAGAAAGCAAGAGCAGAAACACCACAGAACTCGACAGCTCTTCTAACCTACCAACTAAAAATTCTCATTTTTCTCCCTCTCTCTCTTCACTTATGCAATTGTGAAATCTTTTATTTTAAGCTCAAATTTGCAAAAAAGCGGAAAAGAAACTCCACTGTCATTACAAGCATTCAAAACCTGATGATAGCAATTCCGATTTGATGCAGCAATGCTAACACTATTTATACATAAATTCTTCTATAAAGCCATCATTCATTTGGATCCCAACTATTAACGTATATATTGAAGAACTACTGTTTGTTTCAATCTTGTTAGGAAGCATACATGAGGCGCACGCTTGCAGAAATCAGTTGAACACAGCACATCATTTTAAACCTTTGAAATAATGAGTAGGGATTCTCACTTGCAGTTCCCATACTTTGAGACTCTAGCTGTACTGTTGAGGATTCATCCTACGTAGTTGTAAGGGATATGTTGAATAAGCGGCCAGTCTTCACCATTCGGGCACTGTCACCTGTGCTTTTTGAACCCCAAAAAAATTAAATATAAAACGAAAAAAGGGTCAATATAGTCTTATAGAGTCAATATTATAGAATACAAGTATTTTTTGTGGGAAATTTGATTTAATCTGTGTGTTCGAGTGATTAAGGGAGTTTGATTTGTTCAAATGTTAGTCCAAGATCGAATGCCCAATAAGGGTTCAGCTGATAATCCCTCAAATTTGCACAAATCCCAGACAGTGCTGCATTTCTTTGCATTGAAAATAAAAACTACAAAGCTTGAAACCATACATTTTCCCAAAATTGATTGGAATTCAATACATTGTATCATACTTCAGCATTTTGGGGTTTGATGCTTCCTGTTTGTGTCAGTACTATGGCTTCTGATGTGTTGAGAGGTTACTGGGCTCAGAGGCTTTTGTGGGAGATTGGAGGCTATGTAGTCTTTATTGTTTGTGATTTAATGGAGTAAAGAGGAGGAAGAAGAAGTGGTGGGAGAGAGATGAAAACAGAGGAGGAGAGAGAGGGATGTTGGAGGGAGAAAATAAGAAAAAGGCAAAAAAATCTAACGGTGTTACAATTCCGTCATCAGTAAGGGCATCTTAGACAATAACCTGAACCTTAGGGATATTTGAGCTATTTCTAAAACCACGAGGTTATTTCGGCTATTACGCCAAACCTCAGGGGTACCTAGGAAAAATCCCTAAAAAGAAATAAAAACAACAATATTTAGGAAAGCAGGGAGAAATTGTTGTTGAGGTTGGCCTCAGGAGAGATACCTGGCGCGCAGCGGTCAAAACAACCTTTCAGTGAATAAGTCTTTTAAACACCGAAAGATCAACCCTTAGGAAAAGTTTTTAGGAAAGTTTTGTAGTTGTTTGGGAAGAAATGCTTTTTGTGTTTTTTGGGGAATTTGTGTTTGGGAGAATTGGGGTTTTAGGAATATTTTCCTGTATACTAGTTTCCTGGATTTTTCTGAACGATTTTTGGATGATTTCTGAATCAATTATCGTACCCACTGGGCACACTTTTTATAGTAAAAACGGATGAAACACGTACACTTAGACTGGATAAGAAAACGTGGAATTTCAGGATCTACGTAGGTACGCACGCTGTGCGTAGGTACGTACAGCCTGCGAGGGTACGCAGGTTATGCGTATGTACGCAGATCCGTCGGCCAGCTATTTGCGTACATACGCACAGTGTGTGTACGTACGCAAGACCTGCGTACCTATGCAGGACCTGCGGGGGTACGCAGGCTCTGCGTGGGTACGCAGATTTCTGCATATGTGTTTGTTACGTGTATATGTTTATCCTGCTTTTCTTTGGGTTTCCTACGAATCATGCCACACTTGCACTTTAATTTTTTTATGAAAAACATTTAGTAATTTTCTAAAATCATTTATTAAAAAAACATTTATTTTCATAAAGGTTTTTCGTAAAATCGTAAAATCATTTCGAAAATAATTAAAAATATTATTATTGCTTTCAGCCTTTAGAAACGATCATCGGATCCCTGTAAAATTAAATCCTTGGTGTTTTAAGCTTTTCACTTTCTCAGAGCTGGACCTATTGCGACGTGGTATGACTTCATCATCGGCATAGGATGGGACAAATGTAGGTGTCTACACTCTCTATCTTGGGGGCTTCCCGGCAACCATCATATCTGTCACAATATTTCAGGATTTTTTCGTTCCCGAACCCTTAAAACCCCGAAAAGCGTAGATTATAGCCTTTGATTTCGACTCTTAAGAAATCTTTCTAGGGTTGGTTCTTTTTTTTTCGATTTTTGCGTCCCTAACCCAAGGGGAATAATATTTTTAAGTCATAAAATGGCATCTGGTACATTTATTTAAAACCTAAGGGGTATTTAGTGCATTATTGAAACAATAAGGGTACCTCGTGAATTTCGTGAAATCTCAAGGGTACCCCGTGAAAAAATCGAAAATTATACCTCATCCGTTTTCCTTGTGTTTATCTCATTCAGAATCTTTTGTAAAGATTAAGAAAACAATAATGATGAAGCACGATATTTTCTTCTATCATTAAAAATCAACTAGAGAAGAGACCATTTGAAAAACGAAAAGGTAGAAATAAAGGAACTTTAAATATAGTCTATACTAGATTAGTTTCCGCGCAGATGTACGGTTTTAATAAAATAATTATTTGTGAAATTTATTTATAGTACGCTAATCTATAATTTTTAGGTTAAAGATGATATGAAAACAAATAGAAAACTACTCTATACATATAACTGTGAGAATGCTATCTTAATAAAATGATATAAAGTTGAGATTTATTGATTGATATAAGTCAAACTTAAGATTTCGTAAAGTCCCATGTTACCTTTTTTCTAGAACATTATGGATTTTATTTATTTTTTTAAAAAATATGGTGAATTTTATTTTCAAGCATTCTTTTTTATAACTAAAGTTGTCAAATCACATTTTATTAACTTATTTACTTAGTTTTACATTTATAAAAATTGTAAAAATTAGATTTTAAAAAGCTACACATCGGAAAATCTCAAATAAGACTTATCATGATAATGTTTTTCCTTGGACATAAATCATGAAAGACGGTCCAAGTAAAATGGATGACAAGTGCCAGAGTTAAAGTGTCGTATCCAAAAGAAGTAGGATATATGTTGCTAATTCAACTAAAATTTTTTTATAGCAAGTCTTCTGTCAGACCGTCTAACAGCCTGACGGGATAACTTTTTACTAAAAAATTATAGTTTTTTAGCATAATACCTTTATATTTATATTTTGCTCATTTAGTATGCAGTTTTAGAAAAAATGAGCAAAATAAATATTAAATGAGCAAAATATAAACTTGGGTGCACGTAGCTCTACGTGCACCTGGGTGCATAGTATAGGAGCTCTACCAATATGGATCAACAAAAGCCAAAAACTAACCCTTCAAATTATTTTGAAAAGATACCTATCAAAATTGGAATTAATCCAGAATAATCAAAAGTTATGTTGAAAGTTAGGATTATTCATGTCAATTTTTCCGTTTTTTTTCTTTGTTAAAAATCTTCCTACTGATATAAAGTTATTGAATTATATGCTTTAACGCTGACGATGGTATTCTCACATTGTTGCTAATCTTACCAGTTGATATGTTATTAAAGTAGACTGATATCTAAGTTTCCTATTTTTAAATGTACAAATCTATAACTCTGAACCATAGAGGTAGAACCCAAGTACAACTAAAAAAATTTGTTCCATTATGGACCTTATGGTTGATAAATGCATCAGATAAGAGCCTTACTAAAATTCTAGACGTAAGTTTAATGTATTCTATTGCTTCTTGTTGATTAATTTTATATTTTAGTTAAGAATTATTATTCTAATTTCAAATCTGCAGCTGATGAAATACAAGCAAATGACAAAGAGGATGACGAAGAAGAATGCAAAGGAAACAAATGAAGAAGAGCTTTTTCTGTAATAATTCAATATGTAATAATTCACGCGAATTTCATCCGTTCAAACTAAACACACAAGACTTTTTCTGTTATTGGGATAAGAAGTCCATTTATGGAGTATAAAACAACCTAAAACTAGATGTGAAAAAAAAATCCTATTGAAATTAAAACAACTCTTTAATAATGCATTAATTATATCCAAGATATTTTAGATTAATATTGAGCAATCAAGAGCATTCGGAATCCTTTGACTAAATATACTTATCCTATATATCTCATCTAGTTCTAATTAGACGATTAATATCTAAACACCAAAAAAACAAAGCTAGAAAAATCACTCACCTAAAAAACTTACGAATTTCTATTCCGAATTTTTTTTAAGAAATTATTAAATTTCATGTGTCACCTCCACTTCTAATCTTATTATCAGAGGTTTGAATCCACATTGAACTAATATTGCTGGGGATTCCTTACCAAATAAAAAAAAATTGGAAAATGTATGTCATTTAGATATGGAGTATAAATAAATTACTTTAATTTAAATAATCTAAAATTATGCAAATATCCAATAATTTCAAATATACTATTTGTGTTCATATGTAATATCTTTCATTTGAGGAAAATTTGTCAGAAACTACCTAATAAATGTCAACTTTTGAAAAAAAAAAAAACTACCAAATATTTTTTTTTTAAAAAAGAACTACCTCATATCAAGTTTTTTTTGGGTACCACAACCATTTAACAGAAACTGTTAACAGTTCCGGTAATTCCACCCACCATAACCAATTTCCCTCCATTTCTTTTGTCCCCCCAAACTGAACTCTTATAACCAACTTCCTTCCCACTATTAACCTCATATCCTATCCCAAATCATTTCTTCTTCAAATTTTTACCCTCGAATTGGAGTTCCTCCACACTTTACATCAAGCAATTTAGTTAATTGTCCATCACTTAACTATTAGAGTTTTTATTTTGTAAACTATTTTTTTCATAATTGTGATTAATTTTTGTTAGGGTTTGTATTTGTTGTTGTAATTTAATCAAACTTGTTGATGTTCAAACCAAATTCTAATCAAACTTGTGTGTTGTAATGTTGTTGGAAGGATGTCTACCTCGTTGTACCAGCCAGCTTCTTCGTTGCCTACATATTGTCTTTGTTGGTTTCCTTTGGCTCATAAACAATCATGGACATCTAGGAATCCAAAAAGACGTTCTGTCACTTGCAAGTTTTATAATCCGAAAATTGGGATGAATGGTTGTAGAATCTTTATGTGGGTGGATGATGGAATGTTAGAGTGGCAGAGGGTTTTGGAGAAAAAATTGCGGGAAAAGCAAATTGAGCATTTGAAGCTGCAAGTTTGCAACTTAGAAGATCAAAAATCTGCTCTGGCCAAGGAAAATGAGAAACTGAGGTTGAAGTGCAAGAACTTAATGTTTTATTCAAAGATCAAGAGCATGGGGCAAGTGAATTATTGTGTTTCAACTATTGTTGCTGTCATGGTTGCTGCTTTTTTATGTTTTTCTTCTTAGTCATAATGAATTGATTTGTAATGTACTTCACTTAGTTTGGGGAGGGGGGTGCAGTAGTAGCTTAGTTTTTTTTTTTAATATATATATATATATATATATATATATATATATATATATTAGGTAAGGTGAACTAGAGCATCCTATCACAGGAACTCAATGCCCCTTATGAGGTTCGGTACGTGGTGGACAGTACAGAAGGACGAAGTCTTCACCATCCAACCTCGACCTACTACTCAGTAGTAGCTTAGTTGTAAATGAATGTATGAGATTATGGGATGTGTTAGGTTAGTTGGAGTATAATTAGAGCTGGGATGTTTGTGTTTGAACTCAATTGTACTGGATTATTAAGCAACGAATGACATTTTGTTGACTAATTGAGTTTGAATTTCTTATTTCAGGCTGACCAACATCTTAATTAACACAAATATAATGTAAAGGTTGTTTGCCATAAACACAAGGCAATTGCAGTACACTGTTTTCAAGCCATAACTACACTAACAAACACCTTACACATAGCATAGTACACCAAGTTTTCAAAAGTTTACACAATTTCCAAATGCTACAGTGGCAATGACAATGCTCATTGATGAAGCAAAAATAACAGAACAACTTCCATAACAACAAAAAGTATCTTAACAAGATCTTATGCATCTAAGTCATCCAATTTTTTCTTTTTTCCCTTTGACTTGATTTAATTTGCATCTTTGGTCTTGGAGTTGTAGCGCAAGTGTTAGCATTCCACGGCACGACATGAGTATAAACATGAAGAAGGCTTATAGGCAATTCTCAAATCAAGTTTAAGAAATACGAACAAACTTAGATTAAGATGAACAGGACTTCTAGGAAATATTTAAGATTAAATCGCAAAAACGATACAAACACCCACTACATACTTAATTAAGGAGAATTATCATCCACATAATCCAACAACAATATGGAATAATGAACTAATGCCTTGTGAACATAAACATCATTATTTGCTTTCAAATCCCCGATTAGACATCAAAGCTATGAGTTGATTGATAGAGTGGGAAAAAAGTCTTATATCTCATACTGTTTCATAGACTTTCATCTTTAACTTCAGCACTAAAAATTTCAAGTTAGACAAAGGTAAAATTCACATTTAGAAGTAGTAGGACCACAAACTATATAAAATTCACATTTAGGAACCTAGAACATTTTAAGTATTTTAACACTGGAACCAAACTAATATTTGCTAAATATTTAAGCGGGTAAAAGAGGCAGTTATTTACGTGATAGAACTCTACTCGTATCAGTATGATATTACCTTTACCCAGCTAAAAATAAAGAACCCACTATTACCAACATAATGATAAAACTTCATCCCTATACCGTAAAATTGCCATGTTTCTTAGTAAGAATCCATTGGAAAAACATCAAAAGTCATCAATCAAAAACTCAAATAAGCAAGCAGTTGGTGACTTGGTTCAGCTTGATATTACAAAGCCTAGGCTGCTGAGCCATCTAGAATATGCTCAGTAAGTTCATCTAAGAGCTCCCTTACTAATTAAATGCATTAGCAAGGAAACACACCAGCCCCAAATATCCAATCACCACAAACAAACCATAATTCTGAGTTCTGTAGGAAGTAGACAATTTCCGAAAGTTGACAGGATTAATAAGTAATACATTGAGTAGAACAGCATGTAAGCTCCCTTTGTTTAGCACCCTGTCAATTTCCACAGCCTTGACCTGTTCAACGAAGATCCACATAAATAAGCTTTGAAAAATAATCTTTCAAACTCTACCAAATTAAATGTACCAATTAGAACAGGCAGTGAAGGCAACAAAAACTGGCTCATATCAACAAGTTGGTTTGTTGCAAGAGTAGGTTTGTGGATTCTACTTGTCCACATGCATTTCAACGAACTTGTACGTAATTATGTATTGGAGTTAGGTGTTGAGGAGGAGATTTGTAGAATGATATAGTATTTTGACCCAATTAGTGAAGGGCTGTATTTTTGTGTGCTGTGTTGTTCAATGATATATATATATATATATATATATATATATATATATATATATATATATATATATATATATATATAGAACTAGGCTCATGTGAGAAGACTAGTTTTGGTGAGAAGGATGAGAAAGAACAATGACCCTTTGATCAACAAATGAAAGGTCGAGATTAAATTAGATTGCTTCCTCTTTACTCTATTTAAAATTTGCAAACAATGTATCTATAGTATAAAGTTAATGTATCTATACTCAATGTATTTATAGTTTTTAATGAATGTACCTATCGTTGTTAGTCAACGTACCTATAGGTTATAGTTGATGTATATAGGTGCTTCTCACAGTAAAAAACTTTTCACCGGAACTCAACCCTATATATATATATATATATAGAGAGAGAGAGAGAGAGAGAGTACTAGGCCTTGAACTTTTGGATTTAATTTTAGTCAAATTTAATCAGTTCAATTCAATTCAATGTAGATTAATTCAATCCAAAAGTATAGGACCTTATTCATCATTTGGTTGACATAGGAAATAATATGGAGTTCCACTTTGCTACGGCATCCAGGATGAGTAGTGCTTATGCAATGTTAGGATTTATAATCAAGCAAAATGCGAAAAATGCTTGGAATTCTCTGGCTGAGTGGGAGTCTCTTGCCAATCTCTGCCAGGATAAATTTCTTAAATTTAACTTGCTAGGTAGTACTAGGTATGCAAGGATTTATGTGAATAAAATTTATTTGATACTAGGATTTATGCAATACTTTCAAGTAATGTAAACGCACCAAATCTAAATCCATAGCAAGGAAAAAAAACATAAGGTACCAAATTCACTTTATAAGCACTCCATACAGAATAGGATCAGCATACAAATCATATTTGACATAGCAATAGCATAAGGATCAATAACATTTCCACAATATGATTACTACCTATTAAGTTTGGATGATGAAGATGTTAACGGTGACAGGCAGGGCTGATGATGATGGTGTTGTTGTAGAAGGGGGTTTTGTCGGGATGTTTTCCGAGGAAGATCCATTAGCGTCGTTGACATTGTCGGTGCAGAAGAAGAGTTTATCACAGATGTTTTTTCGAATAGCATCGTTGACATTGCCGATGCAGAAGAAGAGTTTATCACGTATCACACGCAATTTGAAAGATGGTGATGATGGTGGTTTTGTTGGCTTCTCCGATTTGGCGATTTTGGATGATGATGATGATGGCGGTGGTTTTGAGGGCTTTTTTGATGCGGCGATTTTGGAGGATGATGATGGCGGGGGTTGTGAGGGCTTTTTTGATTTGGCGATTTTGGAGGATGATGATGGAAGTGGTTTTGAGGGCTTTTTTGATTTGGCGATTTTGGAGGATGATGATGGCGGTGGTTTTGAGGGCTTTTTTGATTTGGCGATTTTGGAAGAAGGGTTGCTGTTCTTGCTGATGCGTTCTCTTTCTGAGCACTCCCACATGTAGTGGAATATAGCGACGTTGGTAGTCATCTGCGCCCTAGGGTTTGTGGTTTTTTGAGACCTTCTGTTGAGCGATGGCGGTGCTGCCCGAGAGTAAAATTGCTTCAGGGTATTATCATGGAGGGGGGACTAGTTATTTTGGAAAATATTTCTTTGTATGGATGGATCCCATACTCTTATACTACCTCCGTTTCAAAATATGTGCAACAAGATTTTGCACGCATTTCAAGGGTGATATTAGAGGATGTAAACGAATACATTAGTTAATATAATTTTAACACCAATAAATTATACTTTCACTCTTGTTGGTGCTTAAGTTATTCTATATAACGACTTCATTTACAACCTATAATCTCCACCTAAAAATACGTGCAGAAGTCTTTGTTGCACATATTTTGAAACGGAGGTAGTACAAAAAATCAAATTTATAAATTGGTTCAAAAAGAAAAGACGCCTTATCAAAAATAAAAGGCTATTCGTCTAAAATGAGTTAAGCACAAACTTAGGCCCTGAACTTTCACAAAAGTTGCAATTTGGGTACCATAGTTGCAAATGTTGCAATTTAGGTACTCAAAGCAACTTCTGTTAAAAGTTAACCATACATTTAGGCCATGAACTTTCACAAAAGTTGCAGTTTGGGTACCATAGTTACAAAGTTACTCAAAGAAACTTCTTTTAGCTATTCGTTTTAAGGTGTTATCTTGACAGCAATTGCACAGAGAAAATGACGCACCATTTAAAATGTCATAATTGATTTTCAAATAGCAAATCAAACCAGCTTTGTAATTGTTTTCAACGGTAGAAAAATAGGGTATATATGAGCAAAAAAATTGGGTACTCGATTTTGAATTTGGAACCGGTTTGGACCCGGCGGGTCGAACCCGAAACAAGCTAAACCAATACCCGGTTCCGAATCCGATTATTCAATAGTAAATATTAATATATTCCCTCCGTACCTCAAAGATCTTACATGTTACTATTTGGGGAGAAACCAAGGAATATTATAAAGTATTGCAAGTGGGGGCCAATTTCTATTTAGATTGGAGAGAGAAATGTTATGAATGGATGAAAATCATATTTGGATCCCACATGGTGGGCCATACACAGATAAAAAATAGGAAAAATGGAAATAAATAATCCCACCTTTGTGGCATCCGCTCAAAATAATCCCACCTTTCATTTATTCCAAAATAATCCCACCTTTGTACCTTATCTTCTCAAAATGGACCATTACCTGTTGTTAACAAAGTGTGACCGGTTTACCAAGTTAAGTTGCATACGTGTCAGCTTCTAAGTGGTCAATACTTTTTTTTCTTTTTTATAATAAAAATAAAAATAATAATACATCAATTAGGCAATTTGGGGGCGATGCAAACTACCCCTCACTGCCGCTCTTCACTTTGACTTCATCACCACTGTTCGACGCGATCTCATCGTCGGCCATCATCTCGACTTCATCACCACCGTTCGCCGTCATCTAATTACTGATTCCGCAATGTCACAAGTTTAGGGGTTGCACGAATTCAGGGTTTGGTGATTTCAAGATTATTGGGGTTTTGCACAGTACACATTTTTTGGGATAGTTTGCAGTGAGGGCAACTGGCATTTGTGCAAGGTAGCATCGCACCACTGCAACAGGCCAGCAGAAACACCACAACGTCCTCTGTGGGCCGTCGCACGCAGCAGGGGTGATCAAAGCTGCAGGGGCTGGACGGGGGATTGGGGTTCTGGATAGAGAAGGGTTGCTGGTCAGGGGAAGGGGGTTCTGGTCAGGGGGAGAGGGTGGACAGGGGGAGTGACAGGGGAAGGGGGTTTGGTTAGGTGGAGAGGGTGGATGGGGGGGGGGTCCTGTTCGTGGGAGAGGGTGGAGCAGTGGACAGAGGGTGGAGCAGTGGACATTGGGTTAATTAAAGAGAAAAAGGAAGAAGGTAACCTGTTAAGGAGGTTCTAGGTAAAAAGGTCCATTTTGAGAAGATATGGTACAAATGTGGGATTATTTTGGAATAAATGAAAGGTGGGATTATTTTGAGCGGATGCCACAAAGGTGGGATTATTTATTTCCATTTTTCCTAAAAAATAATAAAAGGTAACCAAAAAAGGAATAAAGTAAAAGATGTAAGATCTTTGAGGAACATCCAAATGGGGAAAGATGTAAGATCTTTGAGGTACGGAGGGAGTATATAGTAAATTTTTTATTTTTGACGATTAAAATATTATTTTATAATATCTTTTTACAAACATATTTTCATATAATATTATTTTATAATATGTTTTTAAATAATTTTTATTGAATATAAAACATAACCGGGTATCCGGAACCAGAGCCGATTTTCACCGGTTTCGGATCCGGGTCCGGAATATTTAGACCCAGTTGAACTGGTCCTAATTCCAGTTTCAAATATTTGGACCTGGTTGGAACCAGTTTCGGGTCTGGGTCCAGGGGAGCCAACTGGGTACCCGATTGTGCTCACCCCTAGTATATAACAACATTACAGAGAGGATGCTAACACAAATTCACAGCAACAAATTATATTACCAAACAAAAATAAACTTTTTTTTCATAGCAAAAAATCTCTACATTACTTTTTTTTTCCCTAAATGTTGCATTTAATTTATTCTGAGTTAAAGATCAACCATTTCTTTGTGCAATTAATGCTGTCAAGATGCAAAGTTTAGTACTTTAAACAGATTAGTCAACAAAACTTGTTTTGAATACCCAAATTGCAACTATTGTAACTATGGTACCCAAATTGCAACTTTTGTCAAAGTTCAAGGCCTAAGTGTGTGCTGAACTCCGTCTAAAATTGTTAAAACTCTCTTTGCCCCAAAAAACTCTCTCCCCCAAACATCCCCAAAAAATTTAAAAATAATAGCACTACAATATGGCAATTGTAATCTCCATAGGAATGACTATGGGTTGAGTATATTTCTAAACTAAATTGGTCTAATAGCGCGAATAACTATAAATAATATATATATATATATAATCTTATGTTATAGTTTGAGACCATGGATACTGAGATGGTCTCAAATTGTATGTAGAACTACATCGGCTACTTTGATTATTATTAGGCCCATTGAAAATGTGAAAACCCATGACTAATTACTGGGTCTTTAAGAAATAAGATTGGCCAGCTAATAATTTAATACTATTACCTCCATAGGAAAATACTGCTATTCATCAAGAGTTTGTCTTAATTTGTGCCCCAGAACACAATTCCTTTTACAGAAATATCTAACTGACATTGCCCTTGCATTTATTAGGGAAAGGGCTCCACTTATGTACACCGGTGTAACTGTGTTATGTGAATGTTAGGGGCTTGGGGCGACATACTTTTTAAAGTTATTTTTTTTAATAAAAGACACATTTTTCAATTGCAATAGAATAATAGATTAATGATAGGCTTATATTGTAGCCTATAAGTCTTCCCAATATCACAATTTTTATCTAAGAGTTTGTCCTAAAAAGTCTCAAATGAGAATTGATCCACAAACAATGTTGAATATATCACTTGGTTACAATATGTATTTGTTTGTTTTACATACACTACAATATATTTTACATATATAAGCATTTTTCCTCTCGCCATTCTCGATATTAGAAAAGCGAAAGGGATGATGAAATGAAATTCATATAAAAATATTATGTTGTCTCTATTGAGTTCACAATAATTTTTTCACCAATTTTAATAAAATGATTAAAATTATTACATACAATTACTAGCAAAATTACAAATCAATGACGTATTAATATTAAAAAAATTATTCAATAACCTGTCTCACACATTAAAATTATATTTTAAAACAAATCAAATGGAACAAAAGGATGAATTTGACAATATAATTCAAATCGCATCTATTTACCAAAAAAAACAACAATCAACATTTTTATTAAACTTAGTTGAATTGTCAAACAAAAGATTGTTTGAAGAGAAAGAAATGAAGGGAAAGAAAGGAAAGGAAAATGGAGGGGAACAAATCACTTTTTCTTTTTCTTTTTTTTTTTTGAAAAATAGGTTCCGGGAAGGAAGGGTGGGGATAAGGAGGCCTTTCTTCCTTAATAAATATTATCTCTCAAAAGTTGGAGTGATTTAGATGGAAAATAGAGCTCCACAATCCCCCTCCATTTCTTTCCTTTTCCCTTCTTTTTTCCTCCCCTTCCTTTCCCTTCCAAATTACTATCCAAATATATTATTAAGGCAATAAGTTTGACATGTTGTAGTAAATATACATGCATACAAGTATACAAAAAAAAAAAAAAAAGAACTACAAAAACAATTTGATATTATATTTTAATGATTATGTTTAATAACCACCTTTTTGTTCTATAATTAAGGGTAAATTATGCGAACATTACCCACACGAGTCTTTGACAAAATAATATTTTCTCTATAACAAAAAAAAACGCAACAATTGTACTTTTGGTACTATTCACATCTTCTACTTTGACCACGATTTCTGATTTATACACCAGGAAAAATATAGCCATGTGAAGTCTCGTTGGATTCGACATAACATGTACTCCCTCCGTCCCTTTTCTTTTGCTACATTTAGGATTTTACACTATTCGCAGGATAACTTTGACTCTCTTTAATGTTATACATATAAGGAAAAATATAGTCAAGTAGGATCTCGTTTGATTCGGCTCGATGTGTACTTTTTAAATATATAATTTTTATAATTTTTTATTACACGTGTTTAAAGATATTAACGTTTAAAGTAATGTCTCGGGAGATGTGAAAAGGTGAATGTTGCAAAAATTAAGGGACAGAGGGAGTAGTTTTTTTACATGTAGTTTTTATAATTTTTATCAAAACATAATTAGAGATATTTGAGTTTAAAGTATTGTCTCGGCATGCATGAAAAGTACAATTATTGCGTTTTTTTGTTACAAAGGAAGTAAAAGCTTTTTAATAACAGGTTATTTGTGGATTTTTCAAATTGATACTTTTAATCCACATTAATTTCACTACAATGAATACTTGAATATAGAGAAAAGAAAAGAAGCAAATCCCCTCATTTGGATAAAATAGAGAAAAAACCTTTTTCTTTCAACTTTAATAGACCTATCCTTCCAAAATTAAAAGGGTTCGGAAGGCAGATGGACCTCCGTTTTCTCTTCATTTTCTTTTCCCTTTCCTTCCTCATCTCCCTCGCGTTCATTTATTTTTATCTTGTTATCCAAACAAATTGAGACCTAAGGTAATCAACTAATCGAACCGTAAATCACCTTGCAAAAAGAGTAGATCAACATAAAAAAGGGGTGTTCCCACAAGACCTCCACAAGAGTTAGAATGAGATTCATTTCTCCTTCAAATTTCCCCAATTTAGAAAGATAGTGTTTATTTAGGAGGAAAAAAAAATGAATCCCTGATTCCCTCCCTTTTCCCCTCTTCCTCCACATCTTTATCTAAACAAGGAAACCTATTCCCTTTCGCATCTCTTTCATCCCTTTCTCTCCATTTCCTCCCATACAAACATGTTCAAAAGAGAAAAGGTAAGTGTGCACTCAAATGCACTTGAAGCCTTACAACTATCATTCTATCTAAAGGCCAAGAGTGCTTCAACTTCGAAATTTTGAATTTTCTTTTAGCAGAAACTTCAGCCTTTTGAAATGGCCTCCAATGAGAATGACCATCAATAATGGCTTTACAAATTAACAACCAGTATCATTTATGTTGTACATGGATTTAATCAAAATCCTAGGAAGAAGCAACTTCCAATAAAAGACATCAAATTCCAATGCACTTTGGTAGGCCTTTTATGTCGTTAAAATAAAAGACTTATCAAAAGTAAATTTCTCCTACTCTCCAATTACAACTAGTGTAAAGGGCAAGTAAGGTTCGTATCCACAGAGAACGGATTTATGTTGATTTAATTGTGTTAATATATATTTGGATTATTAAAAGGGAGAATCACTAATTCCTTAGTGATATTGGTAACAAGGGGGGAGTTGGAGATTTTAATGATAAAACAAACTAACAACTAATTGATTATGGGAAAATTCTAGTTTTAAAGAATCTTAGGATTCGGTTACAACGACTCTGACTCGGCTTATTGAATTAGACTCTCAATTACCAAACCATTTCAATACTCAATTAATTATTGACAAGAGTAAACTCTTGTAGTCCCCTTAATTAGCTAGACAAGATAAATCGTAAATTGCCTAAAACCCTTAATGTTCAAAGAACACGCAGTGAACAAAAGCTTTAAGAACGGAGACACAATAAGAACGCAATTGTTTAGAGAATACGCAATAAACAATTAACGTTTAAACAAGCTCTACTAAATTGTTCACAATAAGAATACGCTTAAGCATGAACAAGATAGTTGCTACTCGAGGTTGAACACAATAATCGATTGTGTTCAAACCCTAGTAATGATTTTGTAAAATATAATAACAAGACAAAGATCAAGCTAAAACATTCAACAAAATCAATAACAATTCATATAAGAGCAAGTAAATAATTGAAGTAAAGAAATAGTTTAGAGTTAGAGAATCCTCACAAGGAGCCTTTTGGAATCATTGAAACCAATCCCAAGAACAAGTTTAAGCTACCATTTCCATTGATGAACAAAGATTCTTCATTGATTCCATGATTAAATATCAAAATTACAAACTAAAGATTTAATAGTTTAAATGTAATCTAAGGAGAAACTAGAGAGAATTTAAGCTAAAAACCTATTTGAACATGAAAAACTAGATATTCTACAATGAGAATCCACTTTTCTATTTATACTAAACTAAATTATAACCTAGAAATCAAGTGGATGAAGCCGCGTGCAGAACAGAGCAGACGGGCGCTGGCAGCGCCCTCGAAGGCGCGGGGCGCGCCCCTCCTTGGAAGTACTACTGCAACATGGGCGCTGGCAGCGCCCCATAGGCGCGGGGCGCGCCCCTCCTTGGAAGTATTGTTCCGTGGAATGGGCGCTGGCAGCGCCCTCAAAGGCGCGGGGAGCGCTCCCCTGTAAAATGCTACTGTGAGATGGGCGCGGGGAGCGCCCCATAGGCGCGGGGAGCGCCTTCTTCTTTGGCCACTTGCTCTATTTTTCCTTGACCATACAGGCGCTGGCAGCGCCTTCAGGGCGCCCTACATTCTTCAAGACTTTATCACACTTTTTCCAAGTCCCGAATAAGTCTCGGTCTTCCCAAATACAGACAAAATATGGAAAGAAACACGAGCCTGAAACAACAAAAATAAACTAAGTCCTAAAAAGCAATTAAATTATGAAATGCAATATTAAATTAAGTTTCGAGACATAAACTTTCGTTTAAGCTTAAAGTTAATTAATATCACAAAACACGTTCTAAACTATTACAAACTATACATCAAAATGAGCTAATTGATTAATACAAACTGAACACATCAAATACCCCCACACTTAGTCTTTACTCGACCTCGAGTAAATCAAAAGAGAGTAATAACGAGTTATAAGCCAAAAGTTCGCAAAAACAACTAAACTCCAACAAAAATCCCTAATGAACTTGTTCTAAATCAAAACATAATAAAATTATGATTTGAGCTAAAACAATTTATGAGAAGGAGAGAAAAAAACAAATAAACCCAAAAGTGAACTTAATGAATTCAAAATACAAACAAAAATTCTGGCACGGTTCACACTACTTACAAAAATCAAAAATGGGGAAAGAAAGAACAAAAAGTGTTCTTACCAAAGTATTCCGGAAGATGAGATTATCCGGTCTTCAATCCAAAAAGCAAGGAACTCCTCTCTTTTCTTGTTCTCTCATTTTGCCTAGGAGCCCTTTCGGGTTTTCATCCTAGCTTTCTCATTTCTTTTCTTTCCTTTTTTTTTTCTTTTTTTTTTTTCTTCTTTTTTTTTTTTCCATTTAGCTCTTGTTTTACATAGGTTGCCCTTTCGGGTTTTCAACCTATCGAGCTTTCTTTCTTTTTTTTTTCTTTTCTTTTTTTTTTTTTTTACAAAATTATATACAAGTGAACGTACCCCCACATTTGAGTGACACAATGTCCTCATTGTGGGTTTACATTCACCATCTTGTCAAGCATTGGAGGACCGCCCGGGAAAAGTGGATCCCGGAGGCCTCCTCCTCCTCTCCTCCCTTTGTTGCCTTTCCCGCTCAATTTCTGCGGTTGGGTCAACATAAGGGGTACCATGAAGATGCATGGTGTGCATCGCTGTAATCATGGAAGACATGGGGTACATCACGTCCTCCATCCGGTGTACCTCGTGCCGAAGGGCACCTACTTCGACTTGCAAAGAGTCGAACCGCTGATTGAGGAGATTAATCCCCGACTGATCAGAAGAAGCAGGGTTCGGCTCGTGCATATGTATTCCACCTCGTGCCCGAGGTCTGCAGTTCACCATGTTTACATCACCATCATCATCATTATTTTCATCATCATTTTCATCATCATTTTCATCATCATCATCTTCTTCTTCTTCCTCTTCATCTCCCTCATCATACTCCTCCTCACTGTCACTCTCCTGCCACTCCGGGTTAGTAGGTGGAGGATCCGGAAATTCAACCCCAAACACATTTTTCAAGTTTTGTTTGAAGGCTAGATGGGGGGGCAGAAAAAATGAGCCGCCCGAGTACATCCCCTGATGGAAGTACGCTGCGGCTGAGGCAAATTCATGTAGGCCTCATGTCCCGGTCCAAAACGCCAGACGAACGACCTAGGAGTATCACTCTGATCAGATATGTAAATGAAACTCCGGGTTTGCAGAACCCAATAGGTAAGCAAATCCTCAGGGTCACTCCCGACCCGTCCATCAGGGTATTCGATTTCCTTCTTACTCTTCCCCTTCTTGCGCTCAAGATACTCATATATCAAGGTCACCATACCTCCCATAGCTATTGTTCCTTTCTTGCTCTCGTCTACCAATTCGAGGCAAGCATCAACCCACAATGCCCCCCAATGCGGGTGATCATTTCCCTCGGGAGTCATGGCCCAAAGGGCCTTAAGAGTGGTTAAAGGAAGCTTGTTGGCCTCCGCCCGACAAAAAATGGGCATAGCTATGAAGAATGCGACGAAACGGAGAGCCGGATGAGGTATGGAGCTGATTAGGGCGTTTCGATCAAATTTAAGGAAACGAGTGATCCCTCTATAGAACTCTTGAGCGTTGAAACCCGTAGGTCTGGAAAAGTTACCAATAGGAGTGGACTCCCACCCAAAAACCTCCTCAAGTTCATCATAGTACAATGTATGCGTTTCATCATTGAGGTTAAAGGTTATGTAGCGGGACTCCTCGCCCCTGGGCTTGTTGGGGTCATTATCCTTTTTCAGGGTGGCAAGGAATTCAAACGTGAAGGAGTAGTATGTGTGGGCATGCTCGTTTAGGAAGCCGTCCAAGCCAACTCTTCCTAACAACCTTGTCACAGGTCGGAGAATCCCGAGCCTTTTGAGAGTTCTGTGACAAGCGAAAGCGGTGGCTTGGACGCTGCGTTTTCTTAGCCGGGTAAAAATGGTTTTCTGTGTGGGGGTGAGTCTTTTTAGGTTGAAGAAAGATGTGGAAGGAGAGGTTACATTCTTCCTTTTTCTTGAACCGGAAGTTGAGGCCATTTCGAGTGAGATTTTTTTTTTTTTTTTTCAGAGAATGGTTGGGGAGAGCTGGCTTAGGTTAAGCCAAAACACTGCCAAAATACCTAAATACAATCATAACACAAAACCATTAGTGTGAGTGAAAAATTTCATTGATGAAATTGTGATTTGAGTGATAACACAAGAAGTGAACTTCGAATGTTATCATACTTCACAACAACAATAATGCAATTCAACGAAGAAAAATTGTTTAAAAACAAATTCTTACACTAAATTCATTTAGGGAACAACATCACCACTCTTGAAAACAAATTTCATTGAATCAAACCACTCAAAACCTCCAAAAATACACTAGCTTGGCAAAGATTACTTCAACCATGGCAAGCACAAAATCAGAAATTCAACCTCAAGCTCAACAAAATATTAACACTTCAACATAGCATTTCCAAACTCAAGGACAACAACACACTACATCACAAAACCAAGTACCAACTTGCATAGGTGTGTGTTCAAAACACTCAAGTAAGGAGATTTCTACTTCAAAATAAACCTCAAATCATCACAAATTCATGAATTAAAGTATAAAACAAGATTCACAAATTTCAAGCAACAAAAATGAAGTAAAAAGAAGTAAGAAATATACCCCTGCGCGCGCCCTACACACAGCCAAAAGGAGAGAAAACGAAACCCTAAAACGCACACCACGGACGAAAGAGAGAGAAAAATCGAATGAGATGTGAAATTTTTTTCGAATTTGGCACAAATGGAGAAGATTTGAGAGGAGAAATGAGAAAAAATGGAGGTCTTTGTTGAGGTTAGGGTTTAGAGGGAGAGAGAGAGCCCGTGCCTTAATGAACAAAAGGATGAGAAATGAAAACTGAAATGGGAATTAACACATTAAAAAAAACACGAACTGGCAACTGAGGGTAGGGCGCTGGCAGCGCCCTCGAAGGCGCGGGGCGCGCCCTACCTGAAGCCTAGTTTGTTTGTTTTTTTTTTTTTTTTAAAACGGCGCGGGGCGCGCTAAGATGGCGCTGGCAGCGCCTCGTAGTCAGTAGCATTTCTCAAAATAGGCGCGGGTAGCGCCTTTACGGGCGCGGGGAGCGCCATTAAGTCAGTAGCATTTCTCAAAATAGGCGCGGGTAGCGCCTTTAAGGGCGCTAGGAGCGCCATATGCTCAGAGGCCACTGACCTGTAGGCGCTGGCAGCGCCCACGTAGGCGCTGGGCGTGCCATACCTGATACCCTAGTACTTCAGCAAAATCCTTATATATTTATTATTTAATTAATTTTAATTTAATTTTTTTTTATTTAAAAATATTTACAAGACACTCACTAAGCCTCTTGTTCTTGTTCAACTCCTTTGGGAACTTAACACCGGTTCATCAAAAGGTTAACAAGAACAATCAAAAATACTTTGGTATCGAGGAAAATAACTCATTAGATTGAATCGTTCCCTCTAAACCAAAGGAACACTACAAAAGCAATAAAAAGCAATAAAGTCGGGGTGTCTCCCGAAAGCTCCATTTATTTAACGTCGTTGGCACGACCCGGCAACCGGCTCATTCATACACCGGCTCATCCAAATCAACCTCCTCCCCCCTAGTTTGGACAAAGGCTTCAAAATAAGGTTTGAGCCTTGGGCCATTAACTTTAAAAAATTTGGAGGTGTCGGTGGATTGGATTTCCACGGCCCCATGGGGAAAAACCTTCATAACAACGAAAGGTCCAACCCAATGGGATCGAAGCTTTCCCGGAAACAACTTAAGTCGAGATATTTACAGAAGCACCTTCTGACCTGCCTCAAATTCCTTCCGGGAAATGGATTTGTCATGCCAAGCTTTAGTTTTAGCTTTGTAAATCATGGCATTCTCATAGGAATCGTTCCGGATTTCCTCGAGTTCATTTAATTGGAGTTTACGGTGCAACCCCGACTCATCTAAGTTCATATTGAAGCTCTTGACAGCCCAATATGCCTTATGCTCTAATTCAACCGGTAAGTGGCATGCCTTACCATAAACCAAACGGAAAGGAGACATGCCAATTGGTGTCTTATAGGCCGTACGATATGCCCATAAGGCATCGTCCAGTCTTAGACTCCAATCTTTCCGATTGGGGTTCACCGTTTTCTCCAGAATGGATTTTATTTCACGATTGGAAACCTCGGCCTGCCCATTTGTTTGAGGGTGATAAGCAGTCGAGGTTCGATGAGTAACACCATACTTTTTCAAAAGTGCCCCAATCGTGCGATTACAAAAGTGGGTTCCTTTGTCACTTATCAAGGCTCGGGGAACGCCGAACCTTGAAAAGATGTTCGATTTTAGGAAATCGGAAACCACTTTTGAATCATCGGTTCGAGTGGGTTTTGCCTCAACCCATTTCGACACGTAATCCACCGCAACCAGAATGTACAAGTAACCAAATGAGGTGGGAAATGGTCCCATGAAATCGATACCCCAAACATCGAAAAGTTCACAAAAACTGGTCGGATGTTGAAGCATTTCATTCCGTTGGGACATATTACCAACTCTTTGGCACTTGTCACATGATTGCACGAAATGGTATGCATCCCGATTTATACTTTGCCAATATAAACCGGAGTCCAAAACCTTTCGTGCTGTCCTTTTTGGACCAAAGTGTCCACCAAATGGTGAAGAATGACATAATTGTAAAATTGGAATAACCTCATTTTCCGGAATACACCTTCGGATTATCAAATCCGCACAATGTTTCCATAAGTAGGGATCATCCCAAACATAGTGTTTGGCGTCATTCCTCAACCTGTTTTGTTGAGCCTTGGTGAACTGCGGAGGAAACATGTCAGTAACCAAATAATTCACTATATAAGCATACCAAGGCAAGAATCCCTTGAGGAAATACAAACACTCATCAGGAAATTCCTCCCGAATAGGCTCAAACAGTGATCTCTCCGTAGAACACTCTCTCTCTATTGGTGGGACTATTCGACTTAGATGGTCAGCTACCACATTTTCAGACCCTTTTTTATCCCGGACCTCTAAGTCAAACTCACTTAGCAGCAGAATCCATCTTATTAATCTCGGCTTGGCCTCCTTCTTCGCCATTAAGTGACGAAGAGCCGCATGATCGGTATAAACAATGACTTTAGTACCGAGTAAATAAGATCTGAATTTTTCTACAGAGAACACAACGGCTAAAAGTTCTTTTTCAGTGGTGGTGTAGTTCCGTTGTGCCTCATTAAGGGTCATGGACGCATAATAAATAGCATGAGGTACTCGTCCTACCCTTTGACCTAAAACTGCCCCGACGGAATAGTCGCTGGCATCACACATGATCTCAAAGGGTAGAGACCAGTCAGGGGGTCGAATAATGGGAGCCGAAACAAGTTGCTCCTTCAAGGTGTTGAATGCCCTTTTACATTCATTATCAAAGTCAAAATCCACATCCTTTTGAAGAAGTTTACAAAGTGGGGATGTGATTTTTGAAAAATCTTTGATGAACCTTCTATAGAATCCGGCATGACCCAGGAAAGACCGGATGTCTCGAATGTTGGTTGGAAAGGGTAAGGATTGAATGATATCAATCTTTGCCTTATCAACCTTCAAACCCTCATTCGAAACAACGTGGCCTAATACTATGCCTTGTCGGACCATGAAATGACACTTTTCAGAGTTTAACACCAAATTTTTATCAATGCAACGTTTTAAAACCAGAATAAGATGTGCCAAACAAGTGTCAAAAGAGTCCCCATGGATTGTGAAATCATCCATGAAAACCTCTACAAATTTTTCTACATATTCAGAAAAGATGCTCATCATGCATCTTTGGAATGTGGCCGGGGCATTGCAAAGCCCGAATGGCATGCGCCTATAAGCAAACGTGCCAAAAGGGCACGTGAAAGTGGTCTTATCCTGATCCTCAGGCGCTATAGCCACCTGGAAGTACCCCGAGTACCCGTCTAAAAAAACAGTAGTAAGAGTGGCTGGCAAGCCTTTCTAACATTTGGTCCAAAAAGGGTAAAGGGGAGTAATCCTTCCTAGTTACCGCATTCAACTTGCGGTAATCAATGCAAACACGCCACCCATTTTGGATGCGTGTAGGAACTAAGTCACCATCCCTGTTCTCTACCACAGTCACTCCAGATTTCTTTGGAACAACTTGAGTCGGACTTACCCATTTACTGTCAGATATGGGGTAAATCATACCTGCCTTGAGTAGTTTCAGAATCTCTTCCTTAACTACCTCCATCATTGGTGGGTTAAGTCGCCGTTGTGGTTGGCGAACAGGTTTTGCTTCTTCTTCGAGCAAAATCCGGTGCATACAAGTCGTTGGACTTATGCCCTTGATGTCGGCAATGGTCCAACCAATGGCTTCCTTGTGCTCAACTAGCACTTGGAAAAGCCTTTTCTCCTCATCCTCGGTGAGCTTGCTAGAGATGATTACCGGTAATGTTTCCTTGGATCCAATAAAAACATATTTGAGATCATCAGGCAATGTCTTAAGCTCAACTGCAGGTGCCTGCAAAACAGATGGCACAAGCTTGTCCAAAGGACCAAGTGAGGTAATCGAATTATCAGCAGTTATAGAAAGGGGTAAACTATCACACTGTGCCAAATCGCACAAGGTGTCTTGCACACTAGCACTTAACACATATTCACTATCAGTTTCACCCAATGCATTTTCTACCGAAACTAACAGATCATCTTCTCCATCTATGTCAAAGATACCCTGTGTCATTGTATCAAAGACATCAACGGAAAAACAGGAATGACCCTCAGGATGGAATTTCATGGAGTTATATATATTAAATTCCAGACACTCTCCATCAAACTCCATAGTTAATGACCCGGTGTGAACATCGATTTTAGCCCGAGCAGTTTTCAAAAAGGGACGTCCTAGCAAGATTGGGGTGGCACTGCCATCATGGTCCATATCTAAGACGTAAAAATCAGCGGGAAAAATCATTTGCCCAACCTTGACCAATACATCCTCCACTATTCCCTTTGGATAAGCGTTGGACCTATCGGCCAATTGGATCACGACACTCGTTGGCTTTAGATCGCCAAGCTTTAAAGCTTTAAACAATGAAAAAGGAATCACATTAATTGATGCCCCTAAATCTAGCATGGCGTTACTAAAAATGATATCACCAATAGTGCAAGGTATAGTGAACATGCCCGGGTCACCACACTTGGGAGGTAACTTTTTTTGGAAAATGGCCGAGATATGTTCACTCACCTTCACCTTTTGGTGCCCTTTAAGCTTATTTTTCCTTCTACTAGTGCAAAGTTCTTTTAAAAACTTTGCATAGCGAGGGATTTGTTTAATTGCATCGAAAAGGGGGATATTTACTTCACATTTACGAAAAGTCTCATAAATATCCTTATCACACTCCTTGGTGCGAGTGTCTATCATTGCTTTTGGGAATGGGGGTTCCGGTAAGTACGGAGATGAAGATGGACAAGGTGTCTCCACTTGAGGTAATGGTGGTGTAAGAGAAGGCAAATTGCTTTGTTCTTCGTTTACTACCACCTCACCCTCAAGCTCTCTCGCGCTCACTTGGAGCTCCTTCCCATTCCTTAGAGTGATAGCACTAGCATTAGACTTGGGGTTAAGCTCTGTTTGGGATGGAAGCTTCCCCGAATCTAACTTACCCTCTAACCTAGACACAACACCCGACACTTGGCCCATTTGTCTTTCCAAGTTCTTAATACTCGATCTAGTTTCATCTTGGAATTGGACCATGTTACTTTGCATCCCCGACACATTTTTGGTCAACATATTTAACATCTCCTCCGTAGAGGAGTTGTTCGAATTAGAATTTTGACCTTGTGACCATTAGTTTTGGGGCCTTTGGTACTGTTGTTGGGGTGGTCTATTATATTGGTTACTTTGGCTATTTGTATGTTGGTAGGGTTGGTTATTTGGATTTTGATAGGGTTGTTGTTGAGGTGCTTGTGGGTTGCCATATTTAAAGTTGGGGTGATCTTTCCAACCCGAGTTATACGTAGAAGAGTATGGATCATACCTTCTAGCATTAGCTTGATTTGGAAAACCCATGGCCTTAGCCTCCTCACCTTGCTCCTCATTAGATTGAGGGCAAAACTCGGTAGGGTGGTCATTGGCACAAATTCCACAAGATTTTACTTCATGTGATCTATTATTTTTCACCATGAAGTCCCTCATCATAGAGGTGAGAGCCTCGAGTTTCCCATCAGTTCTAGAAGATCCAGCACTTGAATTTTCAAAATTGGACATTCGAGCACTAGCCCTTCTACTGAACTGACGAGTACCCTCTGCAGATTCTTCGATAAGTGCTCTTGCGGCTGAGGGGGTTTTATTGAACATAGACCCTCCACTAGCCGCATTGATCATGCGCTTATCGTCGTCTTGCATACCATTATATATGTAGATTATTAAGTCTTGCTCCGAATATCCATGGTAGGGACATCGGGCGCAAAGTTGCTTGAACCTCTCCCAATACTCGTAAAGGTTCTCATCTAGGCCCTGTTCAATGGTGGAAATTTCCTTCCTCATAGTACTAGACTTTGAGGCCGGAAAATATTTTTCCAAGAACCGCCTTTTTAATTCATTCCAGGATGTAATATAACCTGGAGGCAAATAATACAACCAATCACTTGCGGCATCCTTCAAAGAGAAATGGAATGCACGCAATTTTATTTGTTCTTCCGTAACTCCACTTGGTTTCATGCTTGCGCACACCACGTGAAATTCCGAAAGATGTCGGTTAGGGTCTTCACCCCCTAAACCGTGAAAACTTGGCAATGCATGGATTAGACCGGATTTCAACTCAAAGTTTGCACCTTGAGGCAATTCGGGCAAATCGATGCATAATGGTTGTTGGTCCATGTTTGGAGTGGTTAGCTCCTTCAAGGTTTTTTCAGGAACCGGTGGCATAATGCCCACTTCTAAATCAAGATCGAAAGGTAGAACACGGAACTGGTCACGTATCTCCCTTCTGGATCTAAGTAGGGTTAGTTCTAACTCGGGATCGTATTGTAGGGGTTTGTTGTTCGTGGAGCGAGTTGCTACCATAAACAACCAATCAAAACAATAAAAGTCCTTAGGTAGAGTTAATTTAAAAACTTAACACAAATCAAAACAACACCGCTCCCCGGCAACGGCGCCAAAATTTGGTAGGCCTTTTATGTCGTTAAAATAAAAGACTTATCAAAAGTAAATTTCTCCTACTCTCCAATTACAACTAGTGTAAAGGGCAAGTAAGGTTCGTATCCACAGAGAACGGATTTATGTTGATTTAATTGTGTTAATATATATTTGGATTATTAAAAGGGAGAATCACTAATTCCTTAGTGATATTGGTAACAAGGGGGGAGTTGGAGATTTTAATGATAAAACAAACTAACAACTAATTGATTATGGGAAAATTCTAGTTTTAAAGAATCTTAGGATTCGGTTACAACGACTCTGACTCGGCTTATTGAATTAGACTCTCAATTACCAAACCATTTCAATACTCAATTAATTATTGACAAGAGTAAACTCTTGTAGTCCCCTTAATTAGCTAGACAAGATAAATCGTAAATTGCCTAAAACCCTTAATGTTCAAAGAACACGCAGTGAACAAAAGCTTTAAGAACGGAGACACAATAAGAACGCAATTGTTTAGAGAATACGCAATAAACAATTAACGTTTAAACAAGCTCTACTAAATTGTTCACAATAAGAATACGCTTAAGCATGAACAAGATAGTTGCTACTCGAGGTTGAACACAATAATCGATTGTGTTCAAACCCTAGTAATGATTTTGTAAAATATAATAACAAGACAAAGATCAAGCTAAAACATTCAACAAAATCAATAACAATTCATATAAGAGCAAGTAAATAATTGAAGTAAAGAAATAGTTTAGAGTTAGAGAATCCTCACAAGGAGCCTTTTGGAATCATTGAAACCAATCCCAAGAACAAGTTTAAGCTACCATTTCCATTGATGAACAAAGATTCTTCATTGATTCCATGATTAAATATCAAAATTACAAACTAAAGATTTAATAGTTTAAATGTAATCTAAGGAGAAACTAGAGAGAATTTAAGCTAAAAACCTATTTGAACATGAAAAACTAGATATTCTACAATGAGAATCCACTTTTCTATTTATACTAAACTAAATTATAACCTAGAAATCAAGTGGATGAAGCCGCGTGCAGAACAGAGCAGACGGGCGCTGGCAGCGCCCTCGAAGGCGCGGGGCGCGCCCCTCCTTGGAAGTACTACTGCAACATGGGCGCTGGCAGCGCCCCATAGGCGCGGGGCGCGCCCCTCCTTGGAAGTATTGTTCCGTGGAATGGGCGCTGGCAGCGCCCTCAAAGGCGCGGGGAGCGCTCCCCTGTAAAATGCTACTGTGAGATGGGCGCGGGGAGCGCCCCATAGGCGCGGGGAGCGCCTTCTTCTTTGGCCACTTGCTCTATTTTTCCTTGACCATACAGGCGCTGGCAGCGCCTTCAGGGCGCCCTACATTCTTCAAGACTTTATCACACTTTTTCCAAGTCCCGAATAAGTCTCGGTCTTCCCAAATACAGACAAAATATGGAAAGAAACACGAGCCTGAAACAACAAAAATAAACTAAGTCCTAAAAAGCAATTAAATTATGAAATGCAATATTAAATTAAGTTTCGAGACATAAACTTTCGTTTAAGCTTAAAGTTAATTAATATCACAAAACACGTTCTAAACTATTACAAACTATACATCAAAATGAGCTAATTGATTAATACAAACTGAACACATCAAATACCCCCACACTTAGTCTTTACTCGACCTCGAGTAAATCAAAAGAGAGTAATAACGAGTTATAAGCCAAAAGTTCGCAAAAACAACTAAACTCCAACAAAAATCCCTAATGAACTTGTTCTAAATCAAAACATAATAAAATTATGATTTGAGCTAAAACAATTTATGAGAAGGAGAGAAAAAAACAAATAAACCCAAAAGTGAACTTAATGAATTCAAAATACAAACAAAAATTCTGGCACGGTTCACACTACTTACAAAAATCAAAAATGGGGAAAGAAAGAACAAAAAGTGTTCTTACCAAAGTATTCCGGAAGATGAGATTATCCGGTCTTCAATCCAAAAAGCAAGGAACTCCTCTCTTTTCTTGTTCTCTCATTTTGCCTAGGAGCCCTTTCGGGTTTTCATCCTAGCTTTCTCATTTCTTTTCTTTCCTTTTTTTTTTCTTTTTTTTTTTTCTTCTTTTTTTTTTTTCCATTTAGCTCTTGTTTTACATAGGTTGCCCTTTCGGGTTTTCAACCTATCGAGCTTTCTTTCTTTTTTTTTTCTTTTCTTTTTTTTTTTTTTTACAAAATTATATACAAGTGAACGTACCCCCACATTTGAGTGACACAATGTCCTCATTGTGGGTTTACATTCACCATCTTGTCAAGCATTGGAGGACCGCCCGGGAAAAGTGGATCCCGGAGGCCTCCTCCTCCTCTCCTCCCTTTGTTGCCTTTCCCGCTCAATTTCTGCGGTTGGGTCAACATAAGGGGTACCATGAAGATGCATGGTGTGCATCGCTGTAATCATGGAAGACATGGGGTACATCACGTCCTCCATCCGGTGTACCTCGTGCCGAAGGGCACCTACTTCGACTTGCAAAGAGTCGAACCGCTGATTGAGGAGATTAATCCCCGACTGATCAGAAGAAGCAGGGTTCGGCTCGTGCATATGTATTCCACCTCGTGCCCGAGGTCTGCAGTTCACCATGTTTACATCACCATCATCATCATTATTTTCATCATCATTTTCATCATCATTTTCATCATCATCATCTTCTTCTTCTTCCTCTTCATCTCCCTCATCATACTCCTCCTCACTGTCACTCTCCTGCCACTCCGGGTTAGTAGGTGGAGGATCCGGAAATTCAACCCCAAACACATTTTTCAAGTTTTGTTTGAAGGCTAGATGGGGGGGCAGAAAAAATGAGCCGCCCGAGTACATCCCCTGATGGAAGTACGCTGCGGCTGAGGCAAATTCATGTAGGCCTCATGTCCCGGTCCAAAACGCCAGACGAACGACCTAGGAGTATCACTCTGATCAGATATGTAAATGAAACTCCGGGTTTGCAGAACCCAATAGGTAAGCAAATCCTCAGGGTCACTCCCGACCCGTCCATCAGGGTATTCGATTTCCTTCTTACTCTTCCCCTTCTTGCGCTCAAGATACTCATATATCAAGGTCACCATACCTCCCATAGCTATTGTTCCTTTCTTGCTCTCGTCTACCAATTCGAGGCAAGCATCAACCCACAATGCCCCCCAATGCGGGTGATCATTTCCCTCGGGAGTCATGGCCCAAAGGGCCTTAAGAGTGGTTAAAGGAAGCTTGTTGGCCTCCGCCCGACAAAAAATGGGCATAGCTATGAAGAATGCGACGAAACGGAGAGCCGGATGAGGTATGGAGCTGATTAGGGCGTTTCGATCAAATTTAAGGAAACGAGTGATCCCTCTATAGAACTCTTGAGCGTTGAAACCCGTAGGTCTGGAAAAGTTACCAATAGGAGTGGACTCCCACCCAAAAACCTCCTCAAGTTCATCATAGTACAATGTATGCGTTTCATCATTGAGGTTAAAGGTTATGTAGCGGGACTCCTCGCCCCTGGGCTTGTTGGGGTCATTATCCTTTTTCAGGGTGGCAAGGAATTCAAACGTGAAGGAGTAGTATGTGTGGGCATGCTCGTTTAGGAAGCCGTCCAAGCCAACTCTTCCTAACAACCTTGTCACAGGTCGGAGAATCCCGAGCCTTTTGAGAGTTCTGTGACAAGCGAAAGCGGTGGCTTGGACGCTGCGTTTTCTTAGCCGGGTAAAAATGGTTTTCTGTGTGGGGGTGAGTCTTTTTAGGTTGAAGAAAGATGTGGAAGGAGAGGTTACATTCTTCCTTTTTCTTGAACCGGAAGTTGAGGCCATTTCGAGTGAGATTTTTTTTTTTTTTTTTCAGAGAATGGTTGGGGAGAGCTGGCTTAGGTTAAGCCAAAACACTGCCAAAATACCTAAATACAATCATAACACAAAACCATTAGTGTGAGTGAAAAATTTCATTGATGAAATTGTGATTTGAGTGATAACACAAGAAGTGAACTTCGAATGTTATCATACTTCACAACAACAATAATGCAATTCAACGAAGAAAAATTGTTTAAAAACAAATTCTTACACTAAATTCATTTAGGGAACAACATCACCACTCTTGAAAACAAATTTCATTGAATCAAACCACTCAAAACCTCCAAAAATACACTAGCTTGGCAAAGATTACTTCAACCATGGCAAGCACAAAATCAGAAATTCAACCTCAAGCTCAACAAAATATTAACACTTCAACATAGCATTTCCAAACTCAAGGACAACAACACACTACATCACAAAACCAAGTACCAACTTGCATAGGTGTGTGTTCAAAACACTCAAGTAAGGAGATTTCTACTTCAAAATAAACCTCAAATCATCACAAATTCATGAATTAAAGTATAAAACAAGATTCACAAATTTCAAGCAACAAAAATGAAGTAAAAAGAAGTAAGAAATATACCCCTGCGCGCGCCCTACACACAGCCAAAAGGAGAGAAAACGAAACCCTAAAACGCACACCACGGACGAAAGAGAGAGAAAAATCGAATGAGATGTGAAATTTTTTTCGAATTTGGCACAAATGGAGAAGATTTGAGAGGAGAAATGAGAAAAAATGGAGGTCTTTGTTGAGGTTAGGGTTTAGAGGGAGAGAGAGAGCCCGTGCCTTAATGAACAAAAGGATGAGAAATGAAAACTGAAATGGGAATTAACACATTAAAAAAAACACGAACTGGCAACTGAGGGTAGGGCGCTGGCAGCGCCCTCGAAGGCGCGGGGCGCGCCCTACCTGAAGCCTAGTTTGTTTGTTTTTTTTTTTTTTTTAAAACGGCGCGGGGCGCGCTAAGATGGCGCTGGCAGCGCCTCGTAGTCAGTAGCATTTCTCAAAATAGGCGCGGGTAGCGCCTTTACGGGCGCGGGGAGCGCCATTAAGTCAGTAGCATTTCTCAAAATAGGCGCGGGTAGCGCCTTTAAGGGCGCTAGGAGCGCCATATGCTCAGAGGCCACTGACCTGTAGGCGCTGGCAGCGCCCACGTAGGCGCTGGGCGTGCCATACTTGATACCCTAGTACTTCAGCAAAATCCTTATATATTTATTATTTAATTAATTTTAATTTAATTTTTTTTTTATTTAAAAATATTTACAAGACACTCACTAAGCCTCTTGTTCTTGTTCAACTCCTTTGGGAACTTAACACCGGTTCATCAAAAGGTTAACAAGAACAATCAAAAATACTTTGGTATCGAGGAAAATAACTCATTAGATTGAATCGTTCCCTCTAAACCAAAGGAACACTACAAAAGCAATAAAAAGCAATAAAGTCGGGGTGTCTCCCGAAAGCTCCATTTATTTAACGTCGTTGGCACGACCCGGCAACCGGCTCATTCATACACCGGCTCATCCAAATCAACCTCCTCCCCCCTAGTTTGGACAAAGGCTTCAAAATAAGGTTTGAGCCTTGGGCCATTAACTTTAAAAAATTTGGAGGTGTCGGTGGATTGGATTTCCACGGCCCCATGGGGAAAAACCTTCATAACAACGAAAGGTCCAACCCAACGGGATCGAAGCTTTCCCGGAAACAACTTAAGTCGAGATATTTACAGAAGCACCTTCTGACCTGCCTCAAATTCCTTCCGGGAAATGGATTTGTCATGCCAAGCAACAGGAAGAAAGAAACAGGAAGAAGAAAAACAGATGGTAGTGGCACCTACATTATTCCTAAAAGAAAAACTCTTCTGAGCTAGCATGAAAGATAGAAGCTAACAGTAAGTCAAATAGCTCAATTCTTCTTGTGAAGACAACAATCTTCACCATGCTGCCCAATGTAGTTGTAGAAATCAATCTACTCAGACATTATTCAACACAAGTGTACTTAAGAACATACTCTCCTTAAAGATCTGATAGCAGTGTGTAACAAATGGTCTCAACTAAAACACATTGCACCGGATTTATCATTCTTGCACAACATGATAACCGAAATTTTGGATTCAGAAACACTGACCTGTTGAATTAAACCCTTGATAGTATGCAACATTTTCCCATGACCTAAAAGTTCCGCTCACCATTTGCACTTAGACCACAGGCAATAACTATCTCTCACTAATATCACTCTGCAGGCGATCACAGTTTCAAGTCACTTCAGCTCCCAAGCAACTATCATCTTATTACAATTGTTTATCTTTATCAACCCCTAAATAAGTTAGAATCCACCATAACTCTCCCTCATTAATAAAATTACTAGTGCATCTACAAAATGAACTATCAATTTGGGTAAATCTCAAAAGCTGACTTCCTCCCTGCCATCACCTTCTTTAGTTCACTATTTATTTGATCAAATTGAGAAAAATATTGACCAAATTTTCCACTTAGGTTCAAAAAAAATGTCATTTGAGATCTTATGTTGTTCGTCACAATGTGTATGGTCTAAATTTCATAAAAATTACTTGTACATAGAAAAAAAGATATTGATACTCGAAGTTGTGTCTGAACCCATGAAAAAGAAAATAGAAAGAACTAGTCAAGAAGAGTAGTATAAAATTATTTTAGAGCCAAGAGTGTAAGCGTGTAACAAAAAACATTCAACAAAATATTAATCTTCAGTTTAGCAAGTTTCTTTCACAACTTAACAATATGAATTCTCTCTTCAACAACACACCTCAGATCAACCAAAGATTCAAATATATGGAGAAGTAAAATCGAGCAAACAAATATATATATACTCCCTCCGTAACGCAATAATTTCACCTTTGTGAAAATTGCGGACTCCCATGCAAAATATGTTAGTGGGTTAAGTGTGTTATAATTGTGTAGAGGAGAGAGAATTAATTTAGATTAGGTAATTGGGACCACATGGTATTTGGAGGGAAAAAAAAATCAGATTTTTTTTTGTGGGTCCCATGCTGTCCAAGTCAGCAGTAATAACATCAAGCATTCTTTTTCATTTCACGTGAAATGCAATAAGTTGGAGGGAGATTTTCATTTTTTGCCAAAATTTCACCCAAATTTGGTTTCCCTCCAATTTTTACATAACATTAAAAACAAAATGAGGCTATAAATACCCCATACAACAGCCATAAATGTTGTTCCAACACCATCCAAAAAATTCCACCCTTCCCTCCATATTCTCCTATTGTCCTACCAGCGGAGATGGGAACTAAGCACTAATATCCAGGTAACTTTACATCAGTTTACAATACTTCACAGCACACACAGCACATATTAGTAAAGTTATAAATTTACAGATTTAAAAACCCAAAAAATAGATTAAACAACACTGTTAAAATCTTCATCCTGCTGTCCAAAATGGATGATGATTTTGATGATGGTTTCTTTGCTATGGATCAGTTGTTAATGGAGGAGGGTCTCCTTGCTTCATCAGTACAAACCACTGAAACATGGCAAAGAAACTTGGTCAGACCTGAACCTAAAGACTTGACAAATGCACAAAAAAATCAAATTGTTTTTCATTGTTTAGCATTGAAAAAGGATGGTAAACTACCTTATGGAGTCCAAGCAAAAATAGCCAAGGAGCTAGGATGTCACAAGAGCACTGTTAGTAAAATAATGAAAAGGGCACAAGAACAAATAGCAAGGGGGGAAGCCATTGATGTCAGTTCTTTGAAAAGAGGTCGTGTAGGTAGAAAACCAACTTATGAAAACAAAGAAGAATGGCTTCAGTTAGCCCCACTTCATCTTAGACAATCTTATAGAGCATATGCAGGTGCATTGAAATGTTCTCATATGCATGTGTTTAGGCTACTAAAAAAAGGTTTACTTAGAGCACACACAAGTCCAAACCATCCCAATGTTAGTGATAAAAATAAGATTGATAGGATTAAGTGGGTTCTTTCACATATTGAACCAGCAACAACAGATAGTAGGGCCAGATTTATAGACATGAACAACACAATTCACATTGATGAAAAATGGTTTTATCTTAACCCTACCACAAGAAGATTTTATCTGTTGCCCAAAGAAATAGATCCCTACAGAACCTCTAAGTCAAAGAACTACAGCATTAAAGTTATGTTCATGGGGGTGACATCTAGGCCTATTTACAGTGAGGATGGAGAATTATTACATGATGGAAAATTTGGGATATTTCCATTTGTTTCAAAGGAAAGGGCTAAGAAAAAGAGTAAAAACAGACCAGCTGGGACATTGGAAACCAAAGCTGTCACTAAGATCAATCAACAAGTTACAAGAGACATGATGATCAACCAAGTCATACCAGCAATTAAACAGAAATGGCCAGCATGCATGCCCAAACAAATACTGATTCAACAGGATAATGCAAGACCACACTTGCCAGATACAGACCCTGCATTTAGGGCAGCTGCATCATCAGATGGGTTTGATATGCATATCATAAATCAACCAGCACAGTCACCTGATTTTAATGTCTTAGACTTGGGATTATTCAGGGCACTACAGAGTTTACAATACCAGTCATTTCCCAAAGATGTTGATGACCTAATTCAGAAGGTGCATGAGGCATATGAAGACTTTCAACCAACCTTAATAAGACATGCATTTATAAGCCTACAACTAGTCATGGTGGAAGCATTGAAGGTGAAAGGGGGAAACAATTATAAGGTTCCACACATAGGAAAAAAAAGGCTAGAAAGACTTGGACAACTGCCAGATGTCATTGAAGTGGAGCAACAGTTGATAGATGATTCAGTGGCTTATTTGAATGAGGTTTGTGTAGCACAAGGGGAACACACAAACACAGAGAATGAAGATGACAACAATGGTTACACTCCAGAGTTCATAAATGCATACATTGAACAAGAAGAGCAGTGGAGTGCATATCTTGATGGGCTCCAGGACCAACACAGTGACAATGAAGATTCAGATGAAGAACTGACATAGTAAGGTATGGGTGGTGTATGATACAACTTTTTGGGACCACTACTTAGGTAAATTATTAGGAATAGATTACACAACTTTTTGGGAGTGAATGCAATGAAACATTTTTTGGGAGTGCATCATGTAAATATACTCCTTTATGAACCATTCAACATTTTAACAGACTGCCTCAAGTAACCAGACTTGATTTATAATGTAAAATGTTGGTTACTTGTAAATGTAGGTAATCTCTTTTTTCTTTGAAACCTAAGGGGCAGTCTTGTAATGAAGTGCTTTGTAATGTTTTATGTTACTTAATGGAATGGAATGGTATTCAGTGAAATGCATTTGTTTTATTTTTACATGCTATAAGTAAACCTTTCAACACTGCACACACCATCAGGTAAAAGTATCACACACTCAACAATAACTGTATAGCTTCTCAATAGTTATTATAACTAGAGCAACATATAACAGTTTTGTTATTCAGTTGTACTGAGTCCCTTCATCATTTGGGTGGCAGGACATACAAAAGGGACTCAATAAACACACACATAATTAGGCAAAAACAATAGCATAAATGCTCTATATCCCTCCAACATGTCATTGGGATTTTGTGGAAATTCTTTTGGCATAACATAATCATCATTCATCAATGTTAGCTTCTCCCCCCTTACACACACACACACACACACAAAGCAACTATGTATACGAAGGGACTCATTGTACAAATTGGATTTGTACACAAAGGGACTCATTCCATAGCCACTGCCAAATCACAAAACACAACCAATTAAAAATTACAAATTCATAGAATTGCACCATTTTAACATAAATTAACAGAACATAACCATATTAAAGGGACTAATTGTACAAATTGGATTTGTACACAAAGGAACTCATTCCATAACCACATCCAAATCCAAATCCAAAATCCAACCAAATCCAATGCCATATGCATAATTGCACCATTTTAACATAAATTCCACATCAAAACCATATTAAAAATTAACAGAACAATAAATTAATTCATAGAACATAAATTCACAGAACATTTAAAAAAAATGGAAAAATTAACAGAACATAAATTCACACAATAAAAAATCACAACTTAACAAAACCATAAAAAAAAAAAGCCCAACACAATAAAAAATCAACTCAAAACATATAAAACTAACAGAACATAAATTCACAGAACATTAAAAAACCATATTAAAAATCAATTCAGAACCATATCAAAAATGAACTCGGAACCATATCAAAAATCAACTCAGAACCATATCAAAAATCAACTCATTGTACAAAACCATATTAAAAATTAACAGAACATAAATTCACAGGACATAAAAAAAAATTTCACACGATCAAAAATCACAACTTAGTTCACTAAACATAAATTCACAGAACACAAAATTTATTTCGCATCAAAAATCAAAGCATAAATTCCTATATCACAACATAAATTCACTGAACATAAATTAAAAAAAACACACAAACAAATTCACATAACTTGCTAAAAATGACGAAAAAAAGCTTAAAGAAATCGAATCAAACCCAAATCTTTTTTTAAACTCTTGGTCGTCCTTTAGTTCCTCAGCAACCATCACAAAATAGTCGAACAACTTTCGATCAATCTCTTCAACTTCATCATCGGACATCAAATTTTCCTGAACCAAATCAACGGGTTCTTCCTTCACTTTGACAGGCACATGCAAAGGCACATCTACCTTCACTCCCTTACCCTTTCCCTTCACCTGCTCATGAATAGGAACAGGCTTAACTTCATCCTCAGAATCATAGATCTTAACCCCTTTTCCCTTCTCTCTCCTGATTCTGTCGACAATTCCAGATCTACGAGTTTGTTTAGGGACTCGTTGTTTCTCAACACTTTCAATAGCCTTTTCCTTTCCTTTTCTTTTCTTACCCATTGATTGTAGTTCTTCGTTCGCCAACTGTAGAATCACATCTTCGAAAGCAATCGCACCCACGGGACCCAAAGCTTGAAGATGAGAGCTTGAAGATGAAAATGGTGAGTGCTTGAAGATGAAAAGAGTGCGTTGAATGGGAACGAAGACAGAGGGAGAAGGAGGAAAGGTGAAAGGCAATTGATTGAGGAGAGAGAAACGGCGGATGGAGGATGAGTATGGGATTAGGGTTTATAAGAACATCATAAAGAAACTGGGTTTGGGTGGGTGAGAGGTGAGAGAGATGGATATGAATGGGTATAAATTGTTAGGGTTTATGATTAATTGGTTGGGTAGTTGAAAAATTTAAATGGGTTGTTGAAAATTTGGTGGGAGTAATTAAGTTGGTAATAAATTTGGTTAGAAGATTAAAGTTTTATGGTTTGTTTAATGTTATTAAGTAATGGCATAATTGTAAATTTAGTGAACTTTTTTATACCAAAAATGGAAAGTTTGTAGAATGGTGAAATTAATTTGTTACACCCATTTTTGGCAAAAGGTGAAATTATTGCGTTACGGAGGGAGTATATTAATTTAAGAAAACACATATAGCAGCATACAAATTTAATCGAACTCCAGATCATCATGTAAAAAGTTCACATACCATTAAAATTTATTTGATACTAGGATTTATGCAATACTTTCAAGTAATGTAAACGCACCAAATCTAAATCCATAGCAAGGAAAAAAACATAAGGTACCAAATTCACTTTAAAAGCACTCCATACAGAATAGGATCAGCATACAAATCATATTTGACATAGCAATAGCATTTAAAGTAGTTACAAGGGAATATGGTATAGCGAAAGAATGAAAGAATGAAAGAATGAAAAATGAAACAATGGAGTAACAAACTCCCATTTTCTGAAAGTGTATATTTCTTGTCATACAGCCTTCTCCAACCTTAGTTCAGACTTCAGATGGTGTCTCAGCACTCTGCATTTCAAAGTTTACCAATACTGGCATTTCAAAGTTTACCAATACTGAAATTGAACTGCTGCTGTTAGTATTATTGTTCTCGTTCTTGGGTGAACCCCCTTCCTCTTGTCTTTCTCCTCCGTCGTGCCCTCCGGGTTCTCCTTCGACTCCTTCGCGCCCTCCGGGTTCTCCGTCGCCCCCTCCTCCCTGTTCTCCTTCGACTCCGTCGCCCCCTCCTCCCTGTTCTCCTTCGACTCCGTCGCCCCCTCCTCCCTGTTCTCCTTCGACTCCGTCGCCCCCTCCTCCCTGTTCTCCTTCTTCCCACTTCACAAACGAACGCACCCTCGCACTAACATAGACAACTATGACAAGTAAAAACGTGAAAATGAGTATTACCCAGGTGATAATGGGCCTAGATAATTGTTTTGAGCCAAGATACAGTAAGGCAAGGCTGGTTGCCAAAGACCCCAGCCCTGCTGAGAACCCAACGGCGTTAGTGAAGGTGGACATTCTTAAAAAAATGGTGGGTTACAAGAGGTGGCCAAAGACAGCAAAAGGACTTATGAGGCAGAGGATGATGGAACACGTTTTTTGTTAAATGTTTGGCCTTTATGACCGTTTTATTTCCTTCTTCAAAATCCCAATGGAAATCTTTATGGAGATCTTGCATGATATTGTATAGAATTTCATTCTATTTTTTTTTTTTTTTTGAGAGAGAAAACCAGGAATTTCATTCTCATTCTAACTTTTTCCTTGAAACTTTGATTAAATTACAAAGTTGACCAAGCTGCAATATGTAACCTTCATATCTTAGTGATATTTTCTCAATTTGAAATAAGGTTAATAAGATCGAACGATTTCAAATAACCTCAACAATGTCTAATAAGATTTAATTAAGAAAGGAGGAAAGCCACTGCCTTCTTTGAAATAAACTCACGTGCTTCATTATTTTTAGACAGACAGAGAGACATACTGAGTTAAGATAAATTGTGGGTACTAAACTTTGGTGGATATAGCAGTTTGGGTACTAAAGTTTAAATTGTTGCAGTTAGGGGATTAAAGTAACGGAAGTTAATTAATGGTGTTAAGGTACTGAACTTTCCTAGATTGTTTCTATATTTAAATCATTAATTATGCTATTGCTGAAAATTAAATCATTAACAACTCCAAATTAATTCTCAAAACTTGTTTAATAATAAATATCATAATGCAGTAAAAAAAAATATCATAATGGCAGTTAATGTTGTAACTGTAATAAACCAACAACATATTAATTATTAAAAAAAAAATTCTTTCATCAGCAGAACACCAACAGCAGCAAAATCCGACAGCATCAAAACACCAACAGCATCTCCATCAACACAAGTATCAATTGAACTGCAATGATTAAAATACAAATCAAATTATTTTTATTACTAATAATTTCATGCAAGTGTCAAATTATGAGTAATAAGAGAATTATATTAGTTGTGCAGCAATAAGGCAATGTCAAGGAAGAATCAATTGAGTAGGGCAATGGACAGAAAGTGGGAATCAGATTATGTCATTATTTTCTAATCATTTGTATATTACATGTACTAGTAAATATTTAATGAATTAAGGTTTACCTGTTTTTTGTTACATTCTCCTTTGCATCCTTCTAGCCATAGCCATATTCTATTATAAGATTAAAGAGAAATAACTTATTAGCAACAATAGATCGGTAAAAACAAAATGACACAAACTATTGAAGATAATTAAAATGTAATACCTGCAAATGCTCCCTTGATATAATATTTGAAGTTTGCGAACCAGCTTCATTTTGTGATTGAGTGAAAGAATACTCCTGACTAAAAGAGTAAACAGTTTGTTGACCCTCATAATCTGAGTAGAATGCAGATCTTCTCTGAAAAGGCTGGCTTTGGCTTTGTAATCCAGTGGCTGTTTGTGGAGCTGGTGTGTTTTGAGGGGTTTGATATAGAGAAGATGTTGGTCGAGTGGTTGAATGTGGTATAGTTGAAGCTTGAGGGGCAGCAATTCTTTGATAGCCATTGGGGTAGGTGTAGACACCTACACCTCTTTGGTGCATTGGTACATTAGTAGTATTTTGTTGTGTGTTTCTTGGTGAACTTGTGTTTCCGTTGACAGTTTCCGTAGGCACATTTTTACAAGCTCTCTTGTTGTGTCCTTGAATGCCACAAATGCTACATGTCATGTTTGAGCCTGTTTTCTTCAACTTCCCTGATTTGGTCACCTCTCCAGCTTGTTTCTTTCTTTTCACTTGAGGTCTATTGTTCACTTTCTTCAGTTTTGGAGCAATGACCAAGGTATCTGAATTTGGCCATTCTTGAGGACCATTCAATGGTTCCAACAAGAACTCATATGCTTTCATATACACCTCTTTTCTGAAGTACCCACTGACATAGTGCTCTGGTTGGTCGACTTTGTTCCAAATGGCCACTACAACATGTTTACAAGGTATACCACTTACTTGCCATCCATTACAGCTGCAACTCTTCTCGTTCAAATTCACAACATACTTGGTTTGTGTTGCCCCTTCCCTAACCCCATAACAAAATCCCCCATCCCAAAAGGCATTCCATCCTCTTGCCCAAATCTTATGTTTTTCAAGTTGTTGTTGTATTCTTGGACATAAAAGCATATCTTTCTTACCTATTTCATCCCTCTTTTTGTGCAATCTTTCCATTAACCCCTCTCGTATATCTTCTAACATTGTGATGATGGGCTTGTGTCTCGACTTCAATATGTAAGCATTGAAAACTTCTGACATATTGTTGTCCACACTATCACAACAAGAGAGAGGAGTGTAGAAAGCTCTGCACCATTTTTTATAATTTCTTTTCATTAAATCTTCACCAGCAGCAACAGATATGCTTTTCATTTTCAGTAGTGCTTTTGGATATAATCCAGAACTGTCTTCTGTACTCTAAACCACCACCAAAAACACCTCTGAAATTGCAGTAAACATGTCTAGCACATACCCTTGTCTCAGCTTGTGGAAAGACATCTACCAAAGAGTTTAAGAGGCCCTTCTGCTGATCAGACATGAAGGTGTAACCAGCACCTTCTTTAGTTGTTAAGTCATCCCCTAGCAGCTGCAAAAACCATGTCCATGAAGCCGTACACTCCTTTTCCACCACTGCCCATGCAATTGGGAACATTTGGTTGTTCCCATCTCTCCCAACAGCTGTAAGGAGTTGTCCCCCATAAGGCCCTTTTAGGAAACATCCATCGAGAGATATAAATGGTCTACAACCAGCTAAAAACCCTTTTCTTAATGCATCAAAACAAATGTAGATACTTTGAAAGACATTACCATCCATCTTAATTACAACCGTATTTGCCTTATTACTCCTCTTGATTTCAGCAGCATACCTAGGTAGAAGTGCATATTGCTCTTGGTACTCACCTACGATCAATGCCTGACCCCTCTTTCTTGCTCTATATGCCATATAATGGCTCACCTGTATCCCCCGCTCCTGCCAAATTGTCTGAATGATTTCTGTTAAGCTCAAGTAAGGGTTGATTTTAAACTTGGTCTGGTAGTTTTTAGCAATCCATGTAGCTGTCATCTTCTTAATTCTAGCAGACCTGCCACAATTGTGATTTGGCACCAAAGTTTTCACCATGAAGGTCCTTTTACCCCTTTCCCAAGAAGCCCATATCTTCCAAGGACAACCTTTATCCTTATTGATGCATTTTGCCCCAACTCTATTGCAATCATTCCTAGAGAAAGGTAGGTCCCTACCAATTTCAATCGAGTAATCTATTATTGCTTTCCTGAAGGTTTTTGCATTTTCAAAGTGCTGGCCCACATAAAACTTACAACCAGTGCTAGTATCACCTTCATCTACCCCTTTGTTTGGAAGTTTGGACTTAGGCATTGAAGGTGGTGGTGCAAGGTACCCATAGTCGTCCTCATCGGATTCATTTGGGCTGTCAAGGTCACTATCGCCATCAAAATCACTTCCAAAAAGGTTTTCACTCATTCCCTTATTTGCAGCAACCCTCTTAAGCATCTCCATTTCCTCACCATATGATTTCTCCTTCTTTTTCTCTTCAGTTACTTTCTTTCTTGCATTGGCCAGTTCATCATCATCCTCATCAGTACCTTCTGAATCGTAATCGATGTCTACGTTGGTATGAACCTTAGAATGACAGTCATTTGTCTTAGGTCCAAGTGATTCATCTACACCACACAACAACTCCATGAATGACCCACCACCATCTAGCAGATTATTGTCCACTAAACTCACTGTTTCATGCTCTATATATATGTGAATTAGCTTAAACTCTAATAGCAATGCAAGGAAAGGGTCAAAGGTATGCTTATCAAAATCCATATATCTTATGCCATTGTGAAATTCTTTCCTAGGATCAAGAAAGTGTAGCTTCACAACATCATTGTAACCCAAAGTATCAATTAGTTCCTTAACATAAGAAGCATCAATTGATTCTGGTAAGTTTTGAAACACATCAACCTTACCACCATCATACATCATATCACCACAAACAACCCAATCTCCACCATGATGAACAATAAGGCAAGGTTTAAAGTTCCCCATATCTGTGAATAATTACATAATCAATTAAAAAAAGTAGTTTAGTCATAGATAATGCATAAGAAAATAGTTAAAACAATAGTATACTCTAAGAAGAGAAGTCCAACAAATACTGTAAGTTAAAATAGTAGTCTCATTAATTAAATGAATTAGTACAATACGGAGTAGCTATTAAAATAGTAGCTTCATTATACAAAAGTTACAGGCATATATATATATATATATATATATATATATATACACACTCAGTAGCTTGCATAATCCATCTACAACCTAACTCAAAGCAAAGCACAACAACTTTGACATTTAGATTGAAATTAGTTTTTAATTCAAAACCCTAACCCCAATTTAAAAATAAAGCACAATACAAATTGACCCTAATTCCAAAACCTAACTCTAATTACCGACACTAAACACAAAGATTATACTTAATTATACAAAAATAAGTGAAATTAACAACTTTACAACACCACAACAACAATCTTTAAGCAAAATTCATCCTAACAAAAGGGGAAAAACAAATACTTTAAACCAATTGAAAAGAAACAAACAGTAATACGAATTTTGATGATAAATATAGAATAAGAATACCTTCTTTAGATGTCATTGTCTTTGAATGTTGTGAGGTAGGCTACATGAGAGAGGATCAGTAAAAAAATGGAGTTGAGAAACGACGAAATCAGGGTTTTTTTTTATTATTTTTCTAATTTTTAAGAGTTGATGAGAGAATTTATGAGTAACATTGAAATTGACCCGCTAAAAATTACCGCTTTATACTAGAGCGTGATTCCACGAGCTTTTTTTATGCGCTTCACACTTTATTTGACAGAATCTAACATAAACGTAACAGACGTTACGGTATAGTACTCTATTTGCAACTTTGCAAACTTTAGTACTCTAACTGCTATTTTTGCTAAAGTTAAGTACTCGGTTTTATGCTTAACTCGAGACATACTTCATTATTCTTTTTTTTCTCTGAAATATAAATGTTTGACAGCTGTATACAGCTGTAAGCAAGTTCCTTTTTTTTAAAAAAAAAATCTTTCTTTTATCTTTTCAACTGCCAAGCAGCCAAGTACAACTATGAACTGACACTCCAATACAGTAATTATTTTTTTGAAGGACCAATACGATAATTTTAATAAAACTAGTTGTTCACGGCGCGCGTTGCGCTCCATGTCCAACATTTTTCGGTTCTTGCTATTTTGTATCGTGAAGATGTTGTGTGATTCCTGTATGCGAAAACATATGTAACTATAATGTGATACACATAATGTTTGACATAATTTTGTTTCTATTGTTTACGAAATAGAAAGCATATATCATATATCATATATAGCATATTTCATATAATTGGTAATAGCATATATCATATATAGCTGGTAATAACAAAAAGAAAGCATGAAAGAGTTCAAAAGCTAGGACACAAAACCCAAAAAAAAAAAAAGAAACCATGCTTGCATTAGAGCACCATTACTCATGAACAAAAAAAAAAGGTTCATGGGTCACTATCACATTTTCTCTCTCATCCACATCACCAAATCAAACCATTTTCTATTTCCCCTCTTATCCATGAACAAAAAAAAAAGGTTCATCAACTTTTTACACTACCCCACATTTTTATTTATAATAAAATGCTATATATAAATAATTATGATTAACACTATTAATTGTAATTATAATTATGATTAACACTATTAATTGTAATTATAATTATGATTAACACTATTAATTGTATTTATAATTATGATTAACGTAAATTAATTAAGTAGTTGCGATTACCTTAATTTAATTAAATATTTGCAATATGCTAATTTTTTATGATTACGATTAACGGAAGTAATTAATAAAAAACTTAAACAATTGTGATTAACGTATGTGTTACATAATTTTCGATACAATAAATAAATACATTAATCAAACAAAAACTAAGTAGAACGAAATCATCTCGAACTAACATTTATTCATCCTAATCGTGGGTTAGCAACTGCCGTACGAAAATCAGGAAACGTTTTAATCGATATCCATTCATCAAAGAAGCGAAATTTATTACCAAACATCCCTTCGAAATTGTTTTGTGCGTCTTTTATGACATCGTCCTCTGTTTGGTGGTTTTGCCTTCTACTTTCAGCCATGTCATAACACGCACACCATTTTTCAACGCCATCTGAAATTTGTAACCATTGGGCTTTTAAACTTTTCAGAGTTCGAGCTGCAATATGTAGAGGATTACACTCCCGGGCAGCATCATACAATTCAAGAACACTAGCCCAAAATGCAACCACATCTTGCTGTTCTTCGACAGCGTGTTGGTAGTGGGTGTTCATGAACGCTGAAACAAGAGCAACTTTTTCAGCCTTACTCCATACTCTTCTGTTATTTATTGATGTGGAACCATGATCCATAATTGTAGTATTGAAAATTAAAAGGATGCTTGGTTTTTTTAGGATTGTTTATTTTTTGGTTGAATAAACAAAAATTGTTGGAAAAAAATAAACTTACTTATTTTTGGGTTGAATAAAAATGACAATAAGAGAGCTTATTTATAGAGGAAATTTAGGTGATTTTTTTTTTATATATAATTATATGTGTCAAATTATAACCACAAAATCTTAAGCAATACATGTGTTCAATTTGTTCCCACATAATATAAAGCAATTGTGATAGGGTTAATTTGTATCCACAAATAATAAAGCATATGTATGTATAACATTTTAATCCACACAATTTAAGGCAATTGTATAACTTCAATTTTAATCCACATAATATACAGCTTATATATAATTATAACTAATTTTATATAATGAACTTGATTAAAAACTTGCAATAACTAATTTTATATAATGAACTTGCAATAACTAATTCTATATAATGAACTTAATTAAGTTACATGGCTCATTAAATATAGCCATTAAAAACACATAGCATTAAATAATACAATATTTTTAAAACAAAAGGAAAAATAATCTAAATTTGAGTACGCCCGAATTTGCTCCAAATATGCTCAACCAAATCGTTTTTTAATTGTAAATGAGTTTGTTGATCTTCAACCTCCGTTTTCCGTCGCACGTATAAGCTGATGTCGACAACACGATCTGTGTGATATTCAAAATCATCACTTTCGACACTACTCTGGCTTCCGATAAATTCAGAAGTATCAGTGTAATTTATATACGAATCTCGTTCATCTTCAACTATCATATTATGCATTATGATGTACGATGACATAATCTTGTGAAGAATGCTGACATCCCACGCAAGAGATGGTTTTCTGATGATAGCGAATCGAGCTTGTAAAACTCCGAAAGCTCGTTCAACATCTTTTCTTGCCGCTTCTTGGACTTGAGCAAACAATTTTTGTTTTTGAGTTTGAGGGCTCGTAATTGATTTTACAAAAGTTGCCCATTTGGGATAAATACCATCGGTAAGGTAATACCCCTTATTGTAACTATGACCATTAACGACAAAATTAACAGGAGGAGTTCGACCCTCTAATACATCTTCAAACACGGGAGATCTATGTAGCACGTTGATGTCGTTGCAACTACCTGGCATCCCAAAGAAAGAGTGCCAGATCCATAGGTCTCGATCAGCTACAACTTCCAGTACAAGAGTAGCGACTCCTTCTCTTCCTTGATACTGTCCTCTCCATGCGTTTGGGCAATTCTTCCATTCCCAATGCATACAATCAATGCTCCCTATCATGCCTGGAAATCCTCGCTCTTCACCAACTTGTAGTAATCTTTCCATGTCCCTACCATTTGGTCGTCTTAAATATTGCTCCCCAAATTGGTCTATAACACCTTCAGTAAATTTTTCTAAAGCCACCCTTGCAGTACTTTCGCTTAATCGAACATACTCATCACAAGCATCAGCAGCCAACCCATACGCCATTTGCCTAATTGCTGCAGTGCATTTCTGTAGTGGAGACAACCCGAGACGACCTGTTGCATCCCGTTTTTGTTGAAACCATGTGTCATTTTCTGTGACTGCATTCATAATACGTTCGAACACATGTTTTTGCATTCGAAACCTGCGTCGGAATAACTGAGTTGGGTAGACTGGATGTTCTGCAAAATAGTCATTAAACAAACGGATATGACCCTCTTCTCGTCCTCTATCTGCACCACGACGTTGTCGACGCCTTCTTCGATGGGTAGTTGTTGTTATAATGCTAGGTATGCATTCATATATGACAGTGTTGATCATCTCATCTACATCTTCATTTTGTTCTACATCAGAGTTGGAAGATGAACTATCTGTTGAGCTAATATTAATTTTGTAGGAATTCATTTTTAAGTAAAAGGTTGAAAATAGATAATTAAGTTTTCTACACCTAAAATGTGAATCTATTTATAAAATGGTGACAAATAGTCACATAGGTTCTGATTAAAGTAAATTCTGAAAAATATTCACATGGGTTCTGATTAAAGCAAAGTATAAATGAATGGTGACAAAAAGTCACATGGGTTCTGATTAAAGCAAAGTGTAATTCAATGGTGACAAAAAGTCACATGGGTTCTGATTAAAGTAAAGTAAATTGTATGGTGACAGTTATTCAGATGGGTTATGATTAAAGTAAAGTAAATTGTATGATGAGAGATAGTCACATGGGTGCTGATTGATTAAAGTAAATTCTGAAAAATATTCACATGGGTTCTGATTAAAGCAAAGTATAAATGAATGGTGACAAAAAGTCACATGGGTTCTGATTAAAGCAAAGTGTAATTCAATGGTGACAAAAAGTCACATGGGTTCTGATTAAAGTAAAGTAAATTGTATGGTGACAAAAATTCAGATGGGTTATGATTAAAGTAAAGTAAATTGTATGATGAGAGATAGTCACATGGGTGCTGATTGATTAAAGTAAATTCTGAAAAATATTCACATGGGTTCTGATTAAAGCAAAGTATAAATGAATGGTGACAAAAAGTCACATGGGTTCTGATTAAAGCAAAGTGTAATTCAATGGTGACAAAAAGTCACATGGGTTCTGATTAAAGTAAAGTAAATTGTATGGTGACAAAAAGTCACATGGGTTCTGAAAAATACCGATCAAATTAAACATAATTAAACATAAATAAACATAATTAAACATAATTAAACATAAATAAACATAATTAAACATAAAAAATTAAAAACCCCTATATTGTTCAAGGTAACTTTGAAGTTGTTGCATCATATTCTCCTCCCATGGTGTCCGATCTTGTTTAGCACTTAATTGTTGGAGCATTTCCCAATTCATTTTGATTTGTTGCATTTGCATGTTTCTCTCCTCCAACTCAATTTTCTTCTTCTTCCTAGCTTCCTTCTGTTTTTCCAATTCAAGTTTACTACTTTGAATCTCACCATATAGTTGCAGTCTTTCACCAAAAGAATCAAGTGCAGTATTTGCTGGCTCCTTCCCCTTAAGCCTTGACTTTGCCTTTTTCACACCTTCAGGGCGAGGTACAAATTCATCATCCTGAAAACCACTAGTGGGTGTATTTGGTGTTGAACCGTCGCCCTCGTCCCTTCTTCTCTTCCCACTACTACCGCTCCCTAAGGAGTCGTTCAATGCAGGTTCTTTAGATGGACGACCACGCTGTGGTTTGCCAAACTGCTGATCCAAGATAGAGCGATACTTGTCCCATTTTTTAAGTAACACCCACTCGTCATAGAAACCAAATTTTCCAAACGAGTGTTGATGGATTGCATTAGCCTCTGCGAGCACATCATCTTCATTTTTCCCACTACTCTTCCTAGCCCGTGCCTTGTCCATGCTTCCGCACCACTTCGAAACCGCATCTGATATTCTTATCCACCGCTCCTTCAAACTACTAGCAGTTCTTTCAGAAATTTCCTCTTCACTGTTTTCTCTAGCTGCATTGTATGCTTCCAAAACCCTACCCCAAAATACCCCCTTCTTCTGCTGAGTACCTATAATCGTATCTGTGCTTGTGTTCATGTATGCCGAAATAAGAGCAGTGGTCTCTGATCTAGACCAGCTTCTTTTCTCTGATTGATTTTCTCTGATATTTGGGGTGAGATCGATGGGTTGTTGTGACAGAAGTTGTGTAAAGTTTTGTTGTGATAAAAGAGGGTCAAATGCATCTTCCTCATCACCATCTTCTTCATCAGACTCATCCACACCATAATTTTCATTGGTGCTCCCGGCTCCACCGGGGGCTGGATGAGCAAACGAATTAAAACCACTGCTATATTGTGACAATGATTGATTTGGGGAATGTTCCCAATTTTGTGACAGTGGAGTATTTGAAAATTGTTGATAGTTTTGTGACATTGGCTGATTTGGGAATTGTTGCCAAACTTGTGACATTGGTTGATTTGGGATTTGTTGCCAATTTGGTGGTATTGTTTGGTTTGGAAATTGTTGCCAAGCTAGAGATGAATTTTGTGGGAAATTTTGTTGATTTTGGGGTAAAATATGTGGATTTTGCAAAGTATTTTTTTGTGATTTTCTTTTCGAATTACCCTTTCTGCTAGTATTAGGATTATTTGGATTCATGATATTATTGAAAAAAAATGAATAAGATGATCAAGGTGGTTTGGAGTAAAGAACAAAGCACACTACTTAGATTATTTTTGGAGAAACAATTATATGGAAAAAGGGTGATTTTTTTTTTTAAATAAAATATGGCAATATGTGTGTCTATTTAAAGAGGAGAAAAAATTATGAATTTTGGTGATTTTTTTTTTTTTTTTAAATTAATGTATGTGTTAAAATTAGATCCACAAAAATATACACACTAGCTTTTTTTAATTGGCTGAGAGCGGGCCACGTGTCGCGTTCTGCAGCGGACACGCGGCCCGCGTCAAACTTCTTTTTTTTGACTGAAATTCAGCCAAAACGACGTCGTTTTGGCTGGAAGAAGGCCAAAACGACGCGTTTTGGCTGAATTTCAGCAAAAAAAAAAGAAAGAAAGTGTGCTGATGTGGAAGATGAACCATTCGTTCATCAGTTCGTCAGGACGAACTCATGGGCAATTGTTCATGATGAACAATTTATTTGTTCATTGTTAAGAACAAAAATAAATGGTTTGTTTTTACAAACCTTTTTTTTTGTTCATTGTTAAGAGTGCTCTTAAATGCAAAGGGGACAAAAAAAATCATATAAGATAACATAACCTAAAATGGATAAAACTCAAAACAATATATGAGGCATGTTTGACAAACTATAGACAAAATATCAAATTACCCTCATAAACTATTTTAGTGAAACTATAATATTGTAAGCATTGTTTTGTGAATAAATAAACATAAGGAAATATGGTGTAGCATATACCACACAACAAAAATAGCAAAGTAAACTATTTAGGCAGCATGGTTACTGTTAAAAAGTAAGAGTGTAAAAGCAATAAGCCTCATATCTTCAAAATTTACCCTTAATTAACATAAAAGCTTCAACATAAATAATGATTAACATTAAAATTCGAATTTTAACTAAATTAAATTACCTACTAATCAATATAACTAATGATTGAAATTAAAATTCCATGTTCAATTAAATTCTCCTTATATTTTGTCCAATCACACCAAGACTTTCCTCATTAAACATCAGTTCCCAAACATACTGTATACACACTGGAGGCAAATTGTGAAGAAGACTAAACAGCTTCAAACAAGCTTTGGCAGCACCATATGCAGAGTTCTTTCTTCAATTAACTATCATATTATGTTCAGAAAAGCAACTACATTGAAATGATAGATATATATCATAATAATTAATAAACAAGCTCAGCGTATTCCTAGCATAGTAAAATTAGATAGAGCCCAATAACATAACATCACATGCAAATTTCAATTCGGGAAAAGAAATCGGAAATGAACCCCCACATTAAAATTACAAGCAGATAATTCAAACCCACATCAAATTAACCATAATTCAAAGCACTCATCACCTAAATCTTCTAGATCTTCAGCTCAAATGAAGTTTTAGAAGAAAGAATATAAAAGAAAACCAATAAATCCAAACACAAGATTCAAATCTAAAGGAAACCCACCTGCGTTTAGGAGCAGAAAAGGCTTCATGAATACGCGGCAAAGGATTTGAAGTTGATGGCGCATTTGCATCATCAACCCACATTGGATAGCTCCAACAATCATTTTGAAGGCTTCATGCAGAGCTCGTCCATCTTGACATGCATAGCTCCAATCATCATCAACCCACCATCATCATCCTTAACCACCCAATTAGCATTTGAAAATTAACATGCAAATAGTAAATTAGCCTCAGTAACTTGATCATCTTGATGTAATGACAAAATTAGCAAATTAGCTCCAACCCAATAGCAAATCAATTTCTTGATCATCTTGATCCCCTTCCAAGCCTCGATTAACATCCACTTCAGGACAAGTTCCCAATAGCAAATCAATTTCTTGACCATCTTGATCCCTCTGTTCACAATTAGCCTCCATTGGTAGCTTTGCGTCGGTTAACATCCAATTCAGGGCAAGCTTTACCAATTAAAAATGAATTGTCCCGAACTCGTCCTCCATCATTACACGCATAGCTCCCAAATTCGTCCTCCATCTTTACACAGCCCCAACCCATCATCTTTGCATTGAAGCCATGTCGATGAAGCAGAGTGAAGTGAAGGCCCAACTCTTCTGAAGTGAAGAGGTCTTCCATCTGCACATGCATCACGAAAGCAGAGTGAAGCAGGGGAGGAAACCGACACTGAAGTGAAGAAAGGAAGAGGAGCAAGAAAGGATGATGATAAGCTCAATGTTAATGCAGAGAGGGAGAATTAGAACATGGAATAGATGGGGGGTGGGAAGAGAAGCAGTGGGAAGGGAATTTGCACATGTGATGAATAGTAAAACTATTCTCACTTTTTAATATGTATAGATGTAATGAGCATCATATCCTATTCATCCCATCTATTTTTTATAATACATAAATTCTAATAAAATGTAATATCTTTTTCACTCAATTATAATTTTATTTTTCAGTATAAATTTATCATTGAATTTTATACTCTATTTTTTAGAAATTTATTAATGTCAATATTTTTTCTTTAATGAATTATATTTTTTTTTCTTTAAAAAAACTATTGCCGTATTCATATCCGAGTCCAAAGTTAAGACGGTGTCCCCGTGTTCTAAATTTTTGAGAATGACGTATTGGACACTCGGATCCGTACCAATATCGGATACCCGTACCCGTGCAATGTAACATAGGTCATGGGACTCCTCTGTTTGGGCTCGTCTTTGGATTACATAAGTATAAAAGTAATTTAAAATTGCAAAATAAATTACAAATAATAGAATAAAATTTAACGATACGCAGATCATATTTAAATTACAAAAATACGAAACAATACGCATACCGTATTTTCTAACTTGAAATGGGCCATACTAGTCATTCATAGCAACAATATATAACATCGCATATCAATAATAATTTTGCCATGCACAAACACATATTACATGCTTGCCAAAATTAAAATATCATAATATTCTTAATTAGGCAAGTAAATAACATGAGAAATAAAATATGTAACAAACAATAAACTTTAATTCAATTAATTTCTTTACTTAATTATAGGATAATCAAATTATCCAAACAATATTTTATTTTGGAATCTTGCTCAATATTCCCTCAACAACTTTTAGTAACAAAAACCCATCAAATCTTCAAAAAATCTGATTTTATTAAATATTTTTATTTTTATTTGAGAAAACCCAAGCGAAGTCGCCACACATGTAGCCAATACCAATCGCGAGCTCTGTTCAGCCACAGCACCTGCAGCCGCCACTGGCTACCGTGGCTCCCTCCGTGGCTGTCCTTGCTCAAAAATCTCTCTTACTCCCTCCGTTCTCTATTGTTCTGTGCACTTTCTCCATTTGGACATTTTCTATTGTTTTGTGCATTGTGGTTTATTCCATTTTGGAACATGCTTTTACCTAGGATGCTCAGACTCTGGTACGGGAGTCGAATTCAGGTATGGGTTCGAGTGTTAGACTCGGAAAATTCAAAAACTAAGGATACGGGGACTTGTTTTTAAAGAGTTTAAATTTTGGCGGGGAAACGAGACGTTATTATTCTTTTTATAAAAGAAAAATAAAATTAAAGCACACTTTACATTAAAAACAAAGAAGTTAAAAGCAAATTAAAAAAAAGCAGAATATAGAATTTCCCATGGGAATTTTAATTTACTAAGGGGGCCTTAATAAGTTAATTCCATCATTTTGTACGAAATAGAATTTCCTAGGAAGTTCAAGTTCCTATAATTGTGCCAACCAAATAACACAACTTTTCAATTTCTTGGAAATTCTATTTCCCATGTTTTTGAGAATCAAATAGTCGACGAAACAAACTCTAAGTTAGTGAGCAATCCTGTTGGAGTGAAAGTAGTGAGTAGGGATGGCAATCAAGATTGGATTTGATGCACAAGAAAAAAAAATCCAATTCAAATCCGGAAAAAGAAAATCCACATTTGACCCCGTTTGAAACAATCCGACTTCGAGTTGGAGTTGGATGTTGGAAAAAATCCGACAAATTAATCCGACTTTCACATGGGTTTGGATTTTCTATTTTCTTAGAGTTTATTTTATTAAATTTGTATTATATTTTAAGAGACATTTGATATATTTATGTATTTGATTAAGATATACTAACTAACTATGTATTAACAATACAAAACTTGAGTTATTTCAAATTAATTTTAGATTTTTTTCTTCAGTAAGGGAATAATAGTTATTATAAAAGTGGGAGTCAAATTTTCGAAGTTGGGCGTCGGAGTTAGAACTGGAGTCAATTGATGGAAATTTAATTTGGAGTTGGATCGGAAATTTGACCACTAGCTAGAGTCAGATTATGCACAATCCGATCCGAGCTTGGCACGTTGCCATGTCTAGTAGTGTGAGAAGTTATCTCAAAGTGAGAAATAGATACCTAAAATTGTGCACTATTTATAGGAATGTGCAGTGATAAAATGTACAAAAATCAGGTAGGTTTGTGGGGTTGTTAATGATTGACTTTCATGTTAAGGTAGTCTTGTTTACCAAATCTTCTTTACGGGTGATTTTGTCTTTCCATGTAGTAGTGTGCTAGACTTGGAGGAGGCCTAAGTGAGCTCTATTTTTATTAAGCATCTATCTATCTTTAACTGTTATTAAAGCAGAAACCACTGACATCATCATTTGATATATGTCAGCTTTTTAAAGATTTTTTTCCCTCCAAAACTTTTTTTTTTTTTTGATAAGGAAAGAAATTCCGGTTAATTCCTAAAGTAGGACCAACCCATAGCATCCTTTCTTAAAATTAAAGAAAGGTTCGTAGAAAAGGAATGATGCCAACTAGTAAGATTTGGATGATTGTGCCCTTCATGGGCAATATAATATGCTGCCTGGTTTGCTTCTCTATAGCAGTGGTTAATTTGGACTGAATTAAAAGAAGTTAACTCTATTTGTATATCTGAGATCATATTGTTAATTTCCCATGGAATTTTCCATATATTTTTTACTGCATTTATAACTGACAAATTATCCCCCTCAATGAGGAGATTTTTAACATTTAAAGATTTGGCTCCTTTAATACCTTCCTTTAGTGCTAAACATGAGCAAGACAAATTCATAATCCCTCCAAAACTTTATTTAACTTTATCTTATTCTTTTTTTTTTTGTTTTAATTTCTTTGTTTATTTTTTAACTATATATTTCTTTCCTAATGTCATATCCATACATAATGGAATTTGATACTTATTTTTGTTTAAATTAATGTTATTTTAATTAGTTAAAGTTCAACTATCACTGTGACAAATAACTGAAATTTTGACAAATTAATTTAAACTTAAAATTAAATTACCTTGATTATTACAATCTTTAATTTTGTAATCTATATATGTCTGTCTAATTTTTTTTTTTAATTTTTTTTATATTGACAATCATGAACAACTTTTTTTCATGTTTCTCTTAGTTTTTTTTCCCTTCTTGTAATACCACATTCATTACCTAATTTTTGTCATGTTTTATCTATTTATTATTGCTTTCTATTTGTATTATTCACCATTCTATATACTCCCTCAGTTCCATAATTTATTGTGCATTTACTGTTTGCGGGAAAAACTAAGAATAATGTATTATAATGAGAGTGGAGTAAAAAAAAAAATAGATTGGAGAGAGAGTGTGTAAAAGGGAGGAAAGTAAGGGAAAGTGGGAAAAGTAGGAAAAAGTGGTAGGCCCACCCTATTAAAAAATAGTAAAAGCATGTCCTCAAATGGAATAAAGCACAATGCACAATAAATTATGGAACGTCCATTTAGGGAAAGTGCACAATAAATTATGGAACGGAAGGAGTAAATACTATTAAAAAATTAATGAGCTGAATTAGCAATTTATTTGTCTTTATTAGATTGAACACTTTAATTTTGGCCCTTTTCATCTATTGTACCTTGACCATCTTTTATGATTTACATATAAGGAAAAACATAATGATGAGGAGTCTTATTTGAGTGATTCAATCTGTAGTTTTTTAATATCTAATTTTTATAGTTTTATAAATGCACATGTGACTCTACAAGTGTGAAAGTGAAATGTTGCATCTAAAAAAATAAAGGTTGTTTTATTGAAATACAGTATATTAAATATTGAGACTTTAGTTATAAGGAAAGGCTTGAAAACAAAGCCTTCAATCCACCAAATTATTAAAATAAAAATAACATCCAATATATTATCAAGAAAATATAATATAAAAGAATTTTTAAAATCTTAAAGTCTACTTATATTCAAGCACTAAATAATGACTATTATATCGATTTGCTGAGATTATTGTGTTATAAATAAATTTCACAATTTATTTTATTAAAACCGTGCAATTGCACAGGCACTAATCTAGTACTACATTACTAAAGTAATAACCACCATAATATTTTCTAGTACACATGTCAAGTTATTGGAAAAAATTTCCCGCCAAGAAATTAAATAATATAATTTTTGGAATTAAAAAAGAAGAATAACAAAAATGATTAATAGGGAAAAAAGAAGAATCTAGACCCTAACAACTAGCCACTTTACAACAAACTTAATCCATTTACCCACTGTTAAGTTATAACTAAATTCAAAATTTCAAAAAAGTATTTCCAGAATCTACGACATTACTGTGAATATATTTTAAAATGAAGCATGATTGATAAGCGCTCATTTAAAAAAAAATACATGTATTTTGTTACATATGTAATACGAAATATTATATTGCTCATCTTAACAACTAAATTTATATTAACCAACTTAATGTATGCTGATAAAATGACTAGATATACAATCATTTGAAAATAATTTTTCTAACTAATTCGAGCATTGCTTGGGCAAGAATCTAGTTAACATTTAATTGTTGGGGATGTTAGAGGAGGTTAACCAAGGCTCTCTTGTCCCAAAGAGAGACTACTTACACTTGATTTGATGTGTGAGAATTGAAGCTAATCAAATAAGCATAATGAACTTAAGTGTAATAAGATAGTAAAAGCGATAATATGTAGTTTTTAACAATTACTTGAGGCTTCAATTGCAATCTCCATTATAATTGCTAAGTAGTCCAAAAATACCTCCTTCTAAGACGTAGGAAAACAAAGAGCACTAATTTTTTGATAATCCATCTAAGTAATAGTATAATAGCTTTTAGGCCTAAAGAATTGCCTTCTTTTTGCTGCTGGTAAACAAGAGATTTTAAGATGTAGAAAAAGTGGTGAAGGAATAGTTAAGCAAGGAAAACCGAAATTGCTTGAAAAACCAATGGATAAAACTACAAGCTCTACTTTTCTTATTGGAAAATTGATTAAAATAATCCGACCTTTTAGCATTCTCTTCAGAATGGTCTAACCTTTCAATTAACTCAGTATAATTCCATCTTTTTAGAGCATCTTCTTTACATGGTCCATGATCGGTTTTAACCTCTCTAACAGGTATACAATTCCTCTTATCATGCTGTAAATAGCCCTACATTTTTACTCCCTCCATCCGTCTAAAATTGCTATATTTTCCTGTTTAGGATGTCCCAAAAAGAATGCTACATGTCTGTTTGTAGAAATTGGGGTCCATTTTTAATACACAGTTAAACATATTTTTTTCTTAATTACAAACACAAAAAGACAAAATTACAATCTTCCCTCTTTTTTTTTTTTTAAATAATTTGGTCCCATGTGATTTGCCTATATAATGCATTTTACTTTTCTTAATTACAAACACAAAAAAAAAAAAAGAAAAAAAAACTAAACTCCACCCCTTTTTTCCTAAGGCACTTCTAAAAATGCGCCTTTCCCCCTTGTAGCAAACTTAGGGGGACAGAGGGAGTATAATTTTTTTTATAAAAAAAAAGAAGTTCTTTCACTGCCAATATTCCACTTCAAACCAACAATTGAGCAAACCCCAACACCTCAACCATTATTAGGTCCGTATCTACCATTAGCACCATTATTGTTATTTGCATCCAATTACCTGTATAATTTTCGCCTGTGGTTGATGAATTCATAGCGTAAACTTGGGTGATTTGCAACCATCTATAAACTTCAAACTACGCATCGCTGATAAAATATTACTTCCTCTGCTCCACAATAATTGCAACATTATTGTTTTGAACACTATTTACAATTACTCATGTAATTAGCATTTGAGTCTTATATATATGGAAAAACATAGTCATGTGAGATTTCGTTGGATTCGTCTTGATGTGTACTTTATTTTGATGTAATTTTTATATTTTTTACTAAGACGTATCTGAAGATATTAATAGTTTAAATTGCGCATCAGCAAGCGTGAAAAGAGAAACGTTGCAATTATTTTGGAGCGGAGGAAGTATTTTACGTTTTTGTGTATTATCAATTAAGGTAGAAAGATTATAAATTGATTGTTAACCCACTAAAAAAATCACAAAAGTTGAAACTTTGTGGAAAAATCAGACATTGGAATGCGAATAATTAATCAAAATTTAAAAATTTCAAGTATTTTTTTGAGTACTTGTGGGAAATTTCTGGGAATAAATAATATCATTATGAATTGGGAATGTGGCTGCATATTCCATTATACTCCCCTGGAAATCTCTTATGTGCCCAACTACCATCTCCATTACCACTCTCAAAGAAGCTGTTTCGAGGATAAGCTTGGGGCTGCTGCTTGTCTTTATATTTGTTGCTCTTGTAACTAATTTTATTAAGATATGGTGTGGTTTGTTTTGTGTATCTATGAAACATCCTTATTGGAATAAATTTGAGAAGTGGAATTGACTAATTGAGCTTAAGGTGGTAAAATTCTGATCAATTGTTGTGTTTTGAGCTTTGTGTTTGTGTATCATTTGGTGTAGTTAAGTTTTGGGGGAAAATGCAAACCTCGCAAATAATTTTGCCTTTGCAGCCAGTCACTGGTTATTATGGTCCAAAATAAGAACATAGGGTATAAAAGTGGGATTATATGATGTTAATTGAAAAGTCGAATCAATTTTAGAAGAATGCTTAAAGCTTGGATTATTTTTATCAAATTTTCCTTTTTTTACCCTAAAACGCACTTAAGTTACAACAAATGTGAAGAGGCTACATAAGGACACTACAAAAATTTCCTCAAAAGAGCTGTCATCATCCCATCTCAAGTGTTGAGCATGGGTCTAGAAACTATAGGCTATATATCTGTACACCTCAATAATATGGTGACGCAATGATGCTTTAAAATCCTACTACTATTCATTACATTAAAATTGGAACTAGGGCACGATTGTTTAGTTTAGAGCAAGGGTCGTGCATTTGTGCCCAACATACCCTTGGTGTAGGGCTGGGCACCATCATGCTGGGTTTGTGCTCTAACTCGTGCTGTCAAGCTAGAGCTTCTGTCTCCAACTCTGCAAGTATAAGATCAACACATTGATGCCAGAGGAGCATTTTCTCTCGGAGTGCAAGTTCTTTACTGAATTTTGGAAATGAATTTTGAAGCTCACTGGGTATTTGGGTACCCATGGTTGGTAGGTGCTTTTAATGCAGAGTTTCAGCATGGAATCACAATGGCTAGCAGAAGGAGAGCAAACTAATACTTAATGTATGTTGTTGAAGCTGTCTATTGCATTTGGCTATAGCTTAATGCCAGATTTTTGCTAATATAATAGGCAGTCTGCAAGTGAGATTTTGCAATAATAATAACAATAATAAATAATTACAATAATAATAGTAACAATAATATAAATTAGAACAATAAAATAATACTAATGATTACAATAATAATAACTATAATAAAATAAACAATAATCACAATAATAAAAAAAATATGAATAATCATAACAATGAGAATTTAAAATAATAATAATAATAATGATAATAATAATAATAATAATAATAATAATAATAATAATAATAATAATAATAATAATAATAATAATAATAATAATCATAAGTCTTATATTTTTATCCTATATACTACCCAAATCACGTTAAGATTAGCTACAGAAATAAATCTAGCCTAATTTCTAAGTAAATTTCGACACATTTCTCAACAATATAGTATACTGAAATTTTTGAAAAATATATTGCACTTACTTTATCAAATAAATATTTTAAATTAGAAAGCATGGAAATGGAAGAACATGTTGCTTTATCTTATTAGTACCCCCCGGCCCAATAATGATAAAAAAATACTTACGGATCTTAGCAGCAGTAATATCACCAATTTTGCCATTGACCTTCTTCTAAACTGAACAAACCTTGAATTTACTCGAACCAGCAATTCCCAACACAATCAACAAAATTGACCAAACATTTAATTCTTAGGATTCACTCAAAAAAAAGGAAGAACCAAAAAATCCAACTTCAAACATAAATATAGTACAATTTTTACTAGTTCCACAACCTTCCACAAAACTTTAGTTTCCTGAAATCACCTTTCGCCTTCAAAATGAGATGATGTTCTAATACCGATAAAACCATAGAAACTGAATATAATTCGAAATTCCCAAAAAAAAAAATGAAAATCCATAATTTAAACCCTAATTCGAAATCCCCTAAATCAAATCCCTAAATCAAAAATTAATACAAATGGATAACGCTAAATAAATAAAAAAAGTTGAAAAATTACAGATTTTTAAGGTTTATGCCGAGAAATTGTTGGAGAGCAACACAAAAACTCACAATTTGAGTTGAGCAGCGGTGGTCGAATGATGGTCACAGAGAGGGAAGCGGTGGAACCCAATCGTGGTCGAATGATGTATAAGGCAGCAACGAGTGATGGTGAAAATGACAGCAGTAGTGGAGAGGTTGGAGAGAAGCATGGAGATGGAAATGGTGAAGTGGAAAACATTTGGAGCGAAAATAAGAGTCAGTCGGGAAGAACGCCAACATAGGAGTTAGTAGCAAAATAAAGTTGATAAAAGAACATTTTTGGTATCGTTTTTCATTGAAATGATACAATTACCTACGTATTTGTATCGTTTTTTGAAGAAACGATACAAATAGGAGATTATTTGTATCGTTCTTTTGAAGAAATAATGCTACAAATAGCAGATTATTTGTAAAACACAACCAAAACGCATGTGTTACTACCCAATTATTAACAAAACATAGACATAAGTAATCCACCAATTTAGACCTAACTTTCATTATTTAAACAAAATAATTTCAAACAAAATGCTGCTGTCCAGATTATACAAAAACAATAGCCCTTCGGCCTAAGCACAACATTTCACCAAAAATTCCCGAATTCGCACCATTAATCCCAAACATTAACATAAGCATATTCAAACATAATTTGGGCAAAAAGGAAATTTAAAACATGTTTATACATACTCACATTACATGACCAGCTGCTCCAAAAATTTTGAAATTTAGTCCAAACATTCATCTTATGTAAATTATTAAAAATTAACTATTTCAGTAAGAAAATAATCAAAACCACTTAAAAAAAATTCCGAAAATTATGAAAAATTAACATAATACTAACTACAGTATAAGGAACATAACCACATTTGACAAGCCAAATTCGCACTAACTAATTGCACAAGATCATCACACTACTTTGTAACATGATTCTAATTATGAAGTAAGAAATTTAAGCACTCAAATTATTTCCTAAAACCTGGATCAATTTGGCTAACAACACAATCAAACATATATATTTTTTGTAATTAAAATTTATAGATTAAAATAATACATATAACATAAACTAAATCATGTTTAATGGAATAAATCACCTAAATATAATTTGAAAATTGCCACAAAACATACATATATTTCACAAAATTCATCATCATGGCAAACTAAACCACACAGAAATTTCCCATAACAACAACATCAAAATTACATTTAAAACAATTAAATATTTAATTAAAATAAAACATCAAAATTAACAGAAACATAAATCCTAATCTTAAAATTATGCAAACTAAAAATATAATCATCAGCTTAACATGATGATAGACGAAAATAAGGAAGAAAATGCATAAACACAAGACATGTTATTTTCGGCTAATACACATTGTATTACAAAATAGTTTTCAAAATTAAACATACATTGTTCAAAACTTTTTAAGCCTAATTCAAACCCCTAAACATCATGATTTCTAAAAGGATTATGCTAGTTACCTTGAAAACAGTTGTGAAAACTACAAGAACATGATGCAAAAGTGCCACCAAAACGCCTAGGAACACCTTTCTTTCTTGCTTGCTTCAAGAGTATTTTTGTGAGGAATTTTTTTAGAGGTATAGTGTGTGTGTGTGTTACAGTAGAAAAATGCTGTATAAAATGGTTGCTTAGACGTGTAGAGATAGGAGGAAGGCAAAGAATTTTGGTGTAAGTTTAATGTAAAGCTTAGGGGGGTAAAAAACCATGAGTAAGAAAGGAGTTGATGCATGATTAATATCGGGGTTACAAGTACAAATGCAAGCCTAATAAAAAATCCTACTAATAGCTTCGTTTGGCCAATCACTACTAGCTTTTAAGCCTTTGAAAATTTTATTTCATTAAAAATGATTGTATATTATGTATTTAATTAATTAATATGTTTCACTCCAGTTGGAGTAATGTTTATTGATTTAAGTTTTTTACTAATTAAGTCACACAATAAAAACAATTTCCATTTTTAATTGAATAAGAGAAGAAGTAAATTAGACACATCAAGTCATAAACTTTTAAACTTCATTAAGAGTGAAATAGTCATTTCAAGTGGACACCAACACCTCCCCTCTTCCCTTATATAAAAGAGATATATGTAACTTGTTACAATTTTGGTCGGTCCAAATTTAACTACGAGTATGCATGTGCATATTGCTAAATCTAATAATTTTACAACAACGAATAATTTTTCATATATATATATATATATATATATATATATATATATATATATATATATGTATGTATGTATACATATATATGTATACATACATATTACTCCCTCAGTTTCTATTTGTTGTTCTTTTTTGGAATCTTGCAACAATTTAAAGGGCAAGGGAATCTTCGAAATAATTCTCAATTTATAAGAAAAACATAGTCATGTCGGGTCTTCTTTGATTTGTCTCAATGAGTACTTCAAGAATATCAAATTATTATAATTTTTAATAATATATAATTAAAGATATTGACGGTCATAGATGTGCTTTGATTTTACACGTTTTCCCAAATGAGAACAACAAAAAGAAATAGAGGGAGTATTAAAGTCAGAAAAATTAAAATAAATGCAACCTGTAGGACAAATTTTTGAACATCATCATCATCATCATCATCATCATCATCATCATCATCATCATCATCATCATCATCATCATCATCATCATCATCATCATCATCATCATCATCATCATCATTATTATTATTATTATTAGCATTATTATTATTATTACTACTACTATTATTATTATTATTATAAACAACATATCATCAGAAAATATTTACTAAGAAAATAATTATTTACTAAATATTGTAGCACAAAATATAGTGGTATTACATAGCATGTGTGCATAGAGGCAAGCGTAAGCCTCGGGTGTTGTCTGTATGTGCAGAAGTGTTTAAGGAATGTTGAGGGACAGGCAGAAGTTCCATAATTGGTATTGGTTGCATGCAGCAGCTATCGCACATATCAATGTTCGTGCATGTGTGAAATGGAGCGACATATAGTAAGTGCCGCGTATAGTGGTGTCAATGTGAGAAGTGGGGTTGTCTGTAGCAATCGTTTGTGCATGGGTGAAATGGAGTTACGTATAGCAATTGTCGCGTATAGCGGTGTTGATGTGAGAAGTTGGGTTGCGTATAACAACTGTCACGTATAGTGAAGCTGAGGTATGCTTTTGTAAGGCACTTATGGTGTTGGGGGTATTTCAGTAATTTTTGTGAGAGCGAAGAGGGTACCTAAAGATTCGGTGAGTAAAAGGTTATTTTTGTAATTTTGCATGAGCCGAGAGGGTATTTTGATAATTTGTTGGGCAGAATGAAAAATAGATTAATGTTTGGAATATGACATAAGGGAAATATCAAGACGAGGGAAGAAATGAAGAAGAAAGAAAAAAAGGGGGGAAAGTTCGAAAATCTGAAAAACGGAAAACTTGTGCTATAGTGCAAGTTTTTTAATGACTTACGCTATAGCTCAAGTTTGTACAAGTTTTAAAACCATCTTTTCTTTCCTCTTCCTCCTTTCTCTTTCTTTCTTCTTCTCAACATTTCTCTCTCTCTCTCTCTCCTCCATGGACGTGTTGGTGGAGCTTGGATTTCTTTGCCATTTTTCTCATATTTAGCACTAAACTCAAGGAAATTAAGTATGTATTCTAACCAAACTTGTTTTGTGCGTTTTGGTTGACATTTGATATGATAATTTTGGCCATGTTGGTTTGAATAGGGGATTCATATATGTGCATTTTAGCCTTGTTTTTGTGTAATTTTTTGCCTGTATTTGACTTGTGATTGTGTTTAGGCATGTTTGGGAGTAATTTGGAAAATTTTGTTGTCATTTTGTGTGAGCTTTATGCAAAAATTTGTGTGGCCGTGTTGGTGTTTAAATATGGAAATTTTGCTTCATTTATGCTCAAAACTACTTGTGTGATACCACATTTTGATTCTAGAACATGACTTTAGGTTTACTTTTATGATATGCACAAATTTTGAAGATTTTGGTGTTAGACTTGAAAAACGTCGAATGCTCTGTCATTTTTCTGAAGAAAAAAAGTGATTGCTCGTATTCATATGTTCTCCTCTCCTCACTCCATGGACTTGTTCATATATTCAAAGTTTAAACAGAATTTTAACACCCTTTTGCACAACATCTTAGATCATAATGAGACAAACTCCAAAAACACTTTAATAAGTGCTGTCCCTTTCTTTTCTTTTCTTATTTCACCTGGGAGGGGTGAGCAATGGTGTCCCCCCATGATATTACATTTTTACCCCTTAGTAATTTATTATCTAAAAATCACATTGTCAAATAAGTCAAAAGTTACACAATCAACACATTCACAAAAATTTATCAAGGTATTTTTTAAAAAGGAAATCCTACCATTAATTTATCAATCAATTAAGATCATTGACATTAATTTGCCAAAATCATAAATAGTGACCAAAATATCAATGTTCATTGACGTTAATTCTCTTACAAATGCAAAATTAAATCATTGTTATTTATATGCCAATCAATCATATCATTTAAAAAATATTTTGGACACTATTAATTGTGAAATTAATGCTTTGCAAAGTACTCTGTATTGTATTATATAACAAAAAATTTCTTTTATTATAAAAATTATGCATGCACGCATCGCGTGCACCAAACATTAGTATGCTGAATGCTGCCTTATGACTATTGGTCTTCCATTTTAGATAAGATTTAGTGACTTTGTTGCACGGCATATCGGTGAGATGGAAGGTATAATACTGGAAGCCGAGACAGGAGATTTTCTTGGAAGGCATCGTGGATTTTGGTTCTACACCATCGGTCAACGACAAGGACTACGCCTCCTGGTGGGCCATGGTATTTTTTTTGGGGGTTCAAAAATCCCATCATGAAATTTCATCATTCTTTTGTAGAGAATGGTAGAGGCTATAAGTGAAACTGTAAATGAAGCTGTGCTTGAGACTTTTTGATGAATGTGAATGTTATCCTTGCCTCTCTCTTTTATGTGCTCTGCCTCTTATTCAGTGTTTCAATTGGATATTCAATAATTACTCTTTTTGAGCCCCCTCTTTTTTTGTGGTGTGCAGGTACGTTGTTCAGAAGGACATAAAAAATAACATAGTGTTTGTGTCAAGAAACTATTATTCGGTTGACAAGAGAAGGCGCATGTTTCGTGTTGGATCTTTGAAATGGCTTGGTGGGTTGCCTCCTGTCAGCATGAGTGAGCTGCAGTGTAAGGTAAATATCATAAAGAGTAGTATTTTGTTTTATGTACTACTATATCCGTCCCAAAATAAGTGCTTAATTTTCCTTTTTTGTGCGTCCCAATTTATTTGCTCCATTTCTAATTCAAGTAAATTGTCCCTTGTAATAAAAGACAAATACCCTTACTATATATCAACGATCCAATAAAATTTGAAATGTAACTATACAATATTTATTAAAAGACAAAAAAAGTACGCCTAGGAGAACTTATTTTGGGACAGAGGGAGTATTATTATGTGTTTCATGTTTGATTTTTTATGATTCATCAAGGATGACAAACGGGTTCTTTGAAATGCCCTTGTGATTTGAAGGGAAAAGCTTCATGTCTATCAGTACATATTCCAACTTCTGCAGACACTGCCTATGCACTAATTGGTTTTTCTGAGTACCATCAATAAAAGCATATTGATTGTGCGAATTCTGAATGACTGGCCATTTATGCATCAAGGTCCTTTTCATTTTCACTGTAGCTGACCTGAAAACATGACAAACATCAACCTTTTGCATTTTGAAGATCATGGTCGTCTAATTTCTCCACTTAGCTTTATATTTTTTTCTAGTGTTTCTTCCTCAAACAATTTTTTCAGTGTGTGGTGGTAACCCGTTTATTCTTTTTGGGGGTGGGTGCAGGTATTTTCTGCTACCGTTTATGCATTACAGAACAATCTTACCTAATATTGATTCCCCCTCTTTCTGGTTGTTTCAGGTTCGACATGGTCCCAGCTTTTATCGTTGCAGTTTAACATTGGTATCTGGTGAAAACAGCAATGGAGATGTTGCTGTTGTCCATCTGTCGGAAGATGATCAAGGTTTGGCAGCAGGGCAGTTTGCTGCCTTCTACCAAGGGAAGACATGCGTTGGCGCTGGCATAATACTCGAGTTCTGGGATGATGAAGGTTTCCCGGTTTGTGAAAAGGCTCTTGAAATTGCCAGTATGGAAGATAAGTCAAAGCTAGGAGAACCAGTGAAAATTAAGGTTAAACCAGAAGGTCTTCAAACCGGTATCCATGAGAAGAAGGCTGGAATGCCTGATAAAGAAGTAGAAGTTGAACAGGAGGTGACTGATAGCCTATCCTCTAATTGGATGCAAAAGTTGAGACAGAAAATTATGCAGATGTTTTAGTTTTCTCATGTGTTTTAGAGTATGATGAGTATTTTGTAAATGTAGTTTAGGTTTCACTAGCCATATTGTACTGAAGTTGTACATATGTTGCACACATTTATAACATACGATTATTGCATAATCTTGGTCAGTCAGATTTTTGGGGTAGCCGTGGTTGTATACGATTTCTTTGATGAGACAACTACAAGTTAGCAGCTTGACAGGTGCTAATTAGACAGCACAGCTCAAATGTAGGTCACTTACTCTCCATTTGGTTATTAGTTATTAATAAATTGTGCTGATAGCCTGATAGGAATCGATTATAATTTTGTTAAGGAAAACTTTATGATTCTCATGGAAAACATATTTTCATTTTCAAGTTTTAATTTTTTTTCTTCATATTTTCTATTGCCATCCATTTCCATTGGGAATGGTGGTATTGGATGAGAATAGATATTTGTTTAGATAATTCGAGAAATTGGAAAGAAGCTAGCACTATCATTGGAATAAATATTTATTTTCCTTTCAAATTAAATTATAAATTCTTTCCCTTTGCTGATGTTTATTAACGGTTTTCAAATGGGCTGTGAATGTTATATTAGTTGTTTAATGGTGGTTTTCTTCATTTGAAATCAAAGTATTGGATGTCAATGATGAGCCAAAGTTTGGAGTCACGTCATTGTATTTTTTTATTTACATATAAAACTAAATAGAGTCAGATATGTAATATGAATAAATACTTTAGTCAAACTAAGCAAATAAATTGAGTCATGAGAAGTGCAATGTAATAAATTTAGTCGAGATTTCCAATTACATAGACATGCCAATATGCCATTGAGGGATCAGTTGTAGCCTAATGACAAGGGGCTACGTTCCTATGACTGGAGTGACACCCCATGGTCGATACACATACTCGGATACCCCCTTTCTGTCTGGTACAATGATAGATCGACAATTCAATGTGAGGAGTTGTATGTTGGAGCCCAGTATATATTCTCGTGTAGAAAAAATTATAAACATAATACTCAATTTTTTTGGCGCAGTGTAGTCTATAGCATTATCCTGTTTCCTGTATAAACTTTTCTATCATGCGCAGTGTAGTCCATCTGATATTCTGATCGTACAGAAGATAAACCTCCATCGACATTACATTAATTTCCGAATATCAGTGGCGTTTATCGGCGACATGGCCGCATTTTCACTATCCAAAACCTGCTATCTTCTCTCTTCTCCTTCGCAAAATTCTCGAACCTTCTCTTCCTTTACATCACTCTCTTCTTCTCCAAGTTCACCTTTTCTCTCTCACTCCTTTTTTAAACCCTCCCTAAATCTTCATTTACGACCTTCTTGTCTTCGTTCTTCTTCCTCCAATGGCGGAATTGAGCTCTCTGGTGAATATCAAGTAGAAGGAGTTGTTAAAGATGATGAAGAAGACTTTGAGGAGTATTTGGATTATGATGGTTATCAAAGTGAGGGAGTTGATGAAGATTTTGTCATTGATGAAGATGAGTTTGAAGCTGAAGCTAGGGTTGCTGTTCGTGAGTTTTCGACGTCTTTATCCCAAGAATTGAGTATCGGTATGTAAATTCAACTATTCAAGTCTGTTGGTATTAGCGTGTAGTTGTTGAATTGATGTTTTGATTGTTATACTTCATGTACTTAATACTTACGAAGTATTTAGTAGCTAAAGCCAATTGCGATACACTACTCATACAGTGATACTGCGTTTTGGATGGCACTTGTCAAGTATGAGATCCTAGTAGCCTAACTCAACTGCTTACACAGTGTACAACTGATTTTTTGCTCTTTTTTTGGGTGTGGTAAGTCATAATTAATAGAGTATATAACATTGGAGCGGTGTTATTGCTTCTTGACTAATGACTATGCTGAGAAAATTGTGGAGCGGTGTTATTGCTTCTTTCTGTTTAGTCATTTAATGTTTAGATAATCATGGAGTCAATCTGTCAATTGCATCTAGTATTGAGGATGACTCGTAAGTTTTAATTATATTGATTGCAGAGGAAGACGAGACAAATCTTCACCGAGAATCAAGAGGAAAACAGAGTCGACAGAAAATTGTACCTAAAAATGTCAGTGATCACTTACAGCTTATGTATTCAACAACTGTTGCATCTTGTTCTTATTTCTGTGGTTTTATGTGTCAGTCTCAGCTTTAATGTTTTTAATCTGTTAGAATACATATATACCTTTGTCTGGAATTTTTTTTCTTTTGTCTTTGTTTTAAGAATTTGGTTAGAATAGTTCACTACTTCACTAGTAAGCTGTGTCCAATTGGTTGTGCCATGACTTTAACTTTTGTATGATGATGGCTTTTGGAGGTTACATATTTTTAGGCTTCCTGTTATTTATTTGGAGGTTATATATCTTTTCATTTTCCTAATACATTCTGATTTTGTTATTGAGTTATAAGCTGCAACAAAAGTTATTCTTTGCCTCAATCTCTAGCCATAGGTTTGTGTGACTCCAAACAGCAACGATAACAAAGCCTAGTCCCATATTAATTTGGGGTCGGCTAGTCATGAATCATTTTTGTGACTCCAAACGCTCACCCAAAAGTGCTGTTGTGTGAATCATGTAAAACTTGGTGATGAATTGGCAAATAAAATAAGAAGCTCGGTTACACTGTGATCTTCATACCATCAACAAAATCTGTTTTCTTATTGTTTGTAGCTTTGAAAACTTGCTATATTTCCAACATAATCTATAGATAGTTAGATACACACACACACACATCACAAAATGGGGTGGCTTGACATGATTGCAATTGTATTTATTTATGATAAATGTTTCCACGTATGCAGGTACCTGATCATTTTCTTCCTAAAGTTGCGATAGTGGGAAGGCCTAATGTTGGTAAATCAGCATTGTTTAATCGTCTTGTGGGGGTATTTCTGGCAACTTTTTGCTCCTGCTTCCTTTTTCACCTTGTTACTTCATTATTTGTTTTGATCTAACTCTATTTGTATAGGGTAACAGAGCAATTGTGGTGGACGAGCCTGGGGTCACAAGAGACCGTTTGTATGGAAGGTCTTTTTGGGGAGATCATGAGTTCATGGTCATAGACACTGGAGGAGTTATGACATTATCCAAATCACAGGAAGATGTTTTTGAGGACTTGAATGTATCCACAACTATTGGCATGGAGGGAATTCCACTGGCCACTAGAGAGGCCGCTGTGGCTAAAATGCCTTCTCAAATTGAGAGACAAGCAGCTATAGCTGTTGAAGAGTCATCGGTCATCGTATTTGTTGTTGATGGTCAGGTGTGCTCAGTGCTTCTTTCCTTGCCAAATGTTGTCAGATTTACAATTCATGCTTCCAGTGCTTTTAACTTTTTGATAAAGCATTTTTTTAACATTAGTTACTGACTTACTGGGGCTGGGACTTAAATCACCCATGGTTGGACCCTCCCAACTAGATCCCCTGCCCCCTTTTGCTTGTGAAGGACTGGATATTTCTCTCTCGCTTTTCTGAGCTTGTACGTTTCCTTTTCTCTAAATTGCTCTCTCTTAACTAGATCCACCACTTACTTCCAGTGGTGGGCCAGGGCTGAGTTTAGGGTGTTTTGACTTGTGAGTTTTTATATACATAATTTAATCTGTTTTCTGAATAACTATGAATTTTTATATCTAAAATTAATCTGTTTTCTGAATAACTCAATGATGGAAAGATGTGGAAACACTAGTAGCCAATGTTATGGATTTTACTTTTATGTGTTGATATTGGAGTTTCATTAAATGAAATTAAAGTTGATCATATTTCCTTTTCTTGTATATCTCATTAAGAAAATTCCTAACAGGCTGGCATCACCGCAGGGGATGTGGAGATAGCTGATTGGTTACGCAAAAACTATTCAAAGAAGAATATTATACTTGCTGTAAACAAATGTGAATCTCCAAGTAAAGGGCTTATGCAGGCATCAGAGTTTTGGTCATTTGGGTGAGTTACTTGTTTCCTTTAAGCATTTCAAGCTTCTATAATCCATTTAGTCCCATTCTTTTGGACTTAAATATGACATTTCCTTCGACAAATTTAGTTCAGTTCAATTGTTGCTGAGTCTAGGATATAGTTTAATTAATTTCGGTTTAGACAAATTCAGTTCGATTCAAATTAATTCAATCCAAAAGAGCAATGCCTTAATATTGACCCCCTTGACAACCCGTATCTATAACCTTGGTTACATATTTCCTTGATGTTACTGTGTTTAAGGTTATATATATTTGGGCTATTGTCTTGGATGTTTGAATGTTTTGGGACTATGTAGAAGTTAGTAGAAATAGAGGCTAAGAACATTTTAAGGGGGGTTGTAACTTAATAAGAGGGATAGACCTAATAAGAGATTGGAAGAAATGATTAGTCCTTTCTAATTTAAATAAGAGACAGACAAACTGAGTTAAGCTTGGTATTTGCTTGTTCAAGTTAATCTTTATGAGGATCTTTGGTGTTCAAGCATGTTTAGGCTCGAAGTCTCAAACAGCTTTTAGCTTTCTTATCTGGGCTTGATTTGTTAAGTAGAAGGTTTGCTTGGGCTTAGCTTGAGGTTTAAAAAGCGTGATTTATTGAACGAGCAAACTCGTCCAAATGCTCTTGAAATTTAGTAGACCAGAGAGGAAAAAACTGATATTCAAAATCAAATAATTCATGAGCAAAAAGCCATCATGTCCACTAATTAATAATTCCTCTAGTTTTTATTTATTTTATTTATTGAGCTTGCCATTCTCCCATGTTTAGAAGCTACAAAATAATTGCAACATTCCCATTTTGCATAATAATCCCCACCTTGATTTCTGAAACTATCCACCCAAAGTTCTCAGACTGCACTCACATTACCATACAAAAATTCTCTCTTCCTTGAAACTAATGCGCATAGATGTATGTCAGTAAAAGCATATTTATCTGTTTCTAATTTACTTCTTCAAAAACTAGGGGGGAGGTATATATAATTTTTTTTTGAGCTTCATCAAGTTATAAACAGCTTTTTTAAACAAGTGATTTACGAGTAGTTAATATGTTCATCATCATTTACAAGCTGAACGCGAAGGTTTTGATCTTGGCTCAACAAACTTAGTATTTTTCTATGAACAAGTTCACATGCTTAACAAATGGGCTTTTGTGGAGGCATGTTAGTGGGGTTTTCACTTTTTTGTGAATGAATCAACTCATTTACAGTCTTAAGTTGCCTTAATGGCCCTAAATAGGAGCCAGTTACAGGAGGACAAACAGTCAATACTAAGTAGGCATTTCTGCTTTCTTATTTGTACTCCTTGCATGTTTATATGCCTGATAGTGTTTTAGTGTTTTTCACTTTTTTGTGAATGAATCAACTCATTTACAGCCTTAAGTTGCCTTAATGGCCCTAAATAGGAGCCAGTTACAGGAGGACAAACAGTCGATACTAAGTAGGCATTTCTGTTTTCTTATTTGTACTCCTTGCATGTTTATATGCCTGATAGTGTTTTAGTGGTTTTGTTAAATTAAGGGGGCAATGCTCACCGTTGGAATTTTTTGGTGAGTTAATTTTATTGTAATTGCAAGTTTGCAACTACAATAATGTATTATGCATTTATGACCACTACTTGGTATCCTTATTATATTTTTATATGGAATTGAGAAATATCTACTGGATAGGTGCTATTGGGGAATGGTAGCCGATTTGGATTTGTGAACTATTATAGGTTATTCTGTTTTCCTTTTCTCTGAATTTTTTTTTCTTGCTTGGTTGCTGATATAGGTTGTCGCCTATCCCTGTATCTGCCATTTCTGGAAGTGGAACTGGGGAGCTCCTTGATCTTGTCTGTTTAGGGCTGACAAGAAATGAGGTAGGATATGATTTTTCATTAAAATGAAAAATTCTATTCCCTGAGTCATGTACCTAATAATAATTAGTTATGTGTGTGTGTTTTTTCCCCACTTGTTGGTGTTACTCATGTGTGGACTTTTTTTTATAATATCTTTTTTTTGCATCTGCATTATATCCCTATTTATATAATCAATGTTTGTGTATTGACTCGATCATGAAGTGTACATCTGAGATTCTTCTACCTTGCAAGTGTAGGAGCCTGTTGATCTTGAAGAAGAAGAAGAAAACTACATTCCTGCCATAGCAATTGTGGGTAGACCAAATGTTGGAAAAAGCAGCATTTTGAATGCATTGGTTGGAGAGGACAGGACTATTGTGAGCCCAGTCAGTGGTACTACTCGTGATGCTATCGATACTGAATTTGTGGGACCAGATGGCCAGGTTTGTCTGTGGTTATGGATGACATTTATTTTGCTTAATTTTTATTTCCTTTAGTGGAAAGGGGGTAATAAGGGCAAAGTATATATAGGTGCAGCGTACTTGAGCAATAGCTGTCCGATAGCGCAGGCACCAGGAGAAGGCATGAGGCATGCGCACAATAGAATTGAGGCACACTATATTAACATAAAAAATATTGGTGCAAAATATGTTGGTGTGCAGATTGTGCACCTCTTTTGCTTCTTCAAAAGTGCCTCACTTTGCCTAAAAGAAAGCCCTTGCCCCCTGCTTCCAAGCTGCACATTTTTACACAATAGGGAAGATATAGATTTATATCAAAAGCTTGCTTTAGATTTGTAATCTACTCTTTATTCTTGTTAAGTCATATTTTAAATTTTAATTATAATCCATGAAATGATCAAGTTTTATCATGTGAAAATGTATTGTTTTGGTTGTGTGAACTATGAAGTAAATTCTTGGCCATGAATTTGTGCGTGTCAATTGTTGTGGGGAAAAATTCTGAGTTTTGCATAGGATGGATAATAATATAATATTGATATGAAACGGTCCCGAGCCCACCTCCTTAACTCTTCTGATCTCCCTTCCTTTTTCCTTAGTTCCAATATTTCTCGCAGCACCTCACCTATCTATGATAGTTGCCACCTGCTAGAGTGTTGGTAGCTGTCATATGCAGAGGAACCCCTGGTGCTTTCATGTTTTTCTTCTAGTCTCCAAGGTTTTGCTAAGAGTTCGGAACAAAACAAGAACAACAATATCAAAGCCTTATTCCCAAAATATTTGGGGTTGGCTAGACATGAATCAAATATATGTATCACAGAAGTCATCCACATATAGCCTCCTCCTCCAATCTTTCCAATCTGCCACTAAATTTTCCTCCGGTCCCAACAACCTCATGTCATTATCAAGCACCCTCCTCCATGTTTGTTTTGTTCTTCCTCTACCACTCACCTTGTCTCCTCTTTGCCACTCTTCAAGCCCCCTTACCAGTGCATTATACTCTTTCCATTTTACATGACCAAACCATCTTCGTCGACTCTCCCTCTTTTTCTCCTCTGTGGAAGTTCCCTAACTTTTTCCTGAAAACCTCATTCCATATTTTATCAAGCTATCCTTTCTTCTATCCCCACTCATCCATCATATCATATGCATTTCTGCCACATGCCCACATTCATCTTATGAACATGTTAGTACTTCAAAACCCATCAAATTTTGTACCATAAAGCTGCCACTGCCAGCATAACAGTTGTCCAGTAAAATTTTCCCTTTAGTCTATGTGGCATACCACGGTCTCATAGAAACCCATAAGATCCCTTTCACTTTTTCCACTTCACCCAACCTGATTGCCACCATTCTGAACTTACATGTGCAGCTGTGCTGCTTCCTGGCATAGGCAATTATCACTGTTTTGTTCATTTTCTTTTAGGTTTTTCCATTAAGGGGACTTTCTTGACACGCATATCCTGTTATATTTATAGCATACATATATTTTGCAGAAATTTCAGCTAATTGATACTGCTGGAATCCGAAGAAAAGCTGCTGTTGCATCTTCTGGGAGCACTACTGAGGGTTTATCTGTTAATCGAGCAATACGTGCTATTCGACGCTGTGATGTTGTAGCTCTCGTGATTGAGGCAATGGCCTGTATAACAGAACAGGTAAAATTTCCTTTCAGTATCCTTTTCGCATTTAGTTGATAATAATCTTTTTTATTTTAGTTGTAAGCTAATTCATGAAGGTCCGACTGTTTCCTATCACGGACTTCAATTTTTTTCTATTGGGGGTTTGAATGTTTGATAGAATTTAGGTTTTCACTGTTTCGGTTTCTTTAGAAGTATGTGTCTCTATCATTTTTTAATTTTCAATATAGCTGGCATTGGTATAGTTTTATATATATTTTTAATCATAGATTGACTTTACTGGGTGATGTTATGACACTGGCAGAATTTTGAGAATTGGTATAGTACAGTTCTTTTCTCGTCTTGATATTTGTTGGTCTTGGAAAGTGAGATGGGTCTTGGAAAGTGAGATGGATCTTTTCATAGGATGTGCTTGGGCATATGCTGACTAATTATGCAAGAAATAGACGTACTAGGACTGCTTTATTTCATTATTTGGTAAGAAAGCCACCATCTCTTTGTTGATATGCGAATTTGAACCTTTGACCTTTAAGACCCGAGGTGGAGTTGGAGTCATTACTCCATACCTAACTCCTGTACTAGGTAAATGATCATTTGAGAACCCCTCTCTCGGTGAGAACCATGAGAACTCTAATCTACACCCTAGATTTAACATCAAATCAATCTTAGCCATTTGTATTTTTTTAAAATGAAAAAAAGAAGATTAGATCGACTTCTTTAATTCTCCCCCTTCTCTAGTTCATCATCCTCGTTGGTTCATCATCATCATCACGAGTTCATCATCATCGCTGCCTCGCTGGTTCATCATCATCGCTGCCTCGCTGGTTTATCATCATCACTGCCTCGCTGGTTAAATTCTGGAATCCGATAATCATCATTAATGGTTAAATTAATCCTACTTGTGATGGTCATCTGATGTTTCATTCGCACCACAACGTGTGCTGCCCTTCCTTCATTGCACCACCTTCCTGTCGGCGTCAAATTGTCAAAATCGACTTGGTATCCTTCCTTGATTGTTAAAGGTTGACTGCTTTAGAGATTGTGAAAATTGTGTCTTTATGAAGGCAAGTTGGCAACACTGCAACAGAGTCAGCTGATAAGTGTCATTTGCACCTTGCAGTCACATAGGCTGAAGGGAAAGTGTGTATAACTTTGTTGGCGTTGCTTACAACTTGTTTTTAATTGATAGTATGTTTCTTATTTCCCAGGACTACAAGATTGCAGAGCGTATTGAAATGGAAGGGAAGGGTTGTTTGATTGTTGTGAATAAATGGGATACTATACCAAATAAAAACCAGGAGACGGCAACAGTTTATGAGCAAGATGTTAGACAGAAGATCCGTAATCTTCATTGGGCACCCATTGTTTATGCGGCTGCAATATCTGGTCAAAGTGTTGACAAGTATGAACTATCCCCTCTGATGTCCTTTCATTATTTAAAATAATCAAGAAACTTGACTTTAGTAACATACATTTGATGAAATCTATATAATTATTCTTGTTTTGCAAATTATTGGCGTAGGGTTTTATTGTCGTCAAGTAAAACCCCCAATCTACTTAAACCTAACTAACCCTTTAATGATTAGAAGGCAAGTACGGGTCAAAATCTTCAGGGACCAATGTGGAACACCAAATTTACCCTATTACAAGTAAGCTTGCTCGAAAAGAGAGAAAAGGTGGAAAGCCTAATCAACAAGTGAAATATGTATTAACCAAATCAATGCAAGCACTAAAGTAAGGATCCACCACAATTGCATTCCACCCAACAATCATAATATAATACCACGGAGTTCATAAAAAGGAAATCTATGTGGAAAACCAATTCTAACTCACTAAACCTTTTTTAGGGGGGTCAATGACTCTAATCTCCATTAAAAACATATATTTCAAGGTCTTTCATGAGTGAAATAAATGCACAAGATACTTCTAGGAGTGAGATAAATGTCACTAATCAACTATTAAGAATGATAAATTTAAAATCCTTGATTTATCTTTATTGTAATGTACTCCAATAAGACTTTGTGACTCATAGGGCTAGGAATCTAAGTTGCCTGAAGAAAAGCTCTTTGGCTAGAATCTGTGTGACCTAATTTTGATTGGAGCAAACAAATCAGCAGAATTCTCTCTTATTCATACGTTGTTATTTTAGGTTTTTTTATTTGTTGATATTATTATTTTAACCTTTCCCAGAATTCTGATATGTGTTAACTCCTGTAAAGTTCACTTAGCATAAAGACTGACATTTTTTGCATAAAGGACTATGTATCAAATCCTTGCTGCCAATAAATTAGCTTTGGCTAGTGGCATCAAAGATAATTCGTCTTTGGAGAACTTGACTACAAACAGTTAGTATTAATGATCTGAATAATCGGACATTGTCAAATTGTTATTTCAGTGTTATTATTGATCACTGGTTACCGAGTGCATACTGGAAGAAAGAAATAGAGAATCATGGTCATCCTGACACTATAACAATGCTATAGTTAGTGTAAATGTGTTGTTGCTGAGACGTCTGGACGTCTGGTTGAAAATCATAGTTCCCAATTTTCCCATTCCCTTTTCTTATTTCATCTAGTTATCTCTACTTCAAGTAATATTTACTGTCAAATAGGAGATTTATTGGTATGGCATATAGTTATTAGCTATAATTTTCAGATGAAGTGGCACTAAGAGACAAGGTTGCTCATGCACTGCTTATCACATGTTAATTAGTTTTAGAAAGATCGAGGTATTCTAGAGGAAACAGAAACTTAAAAGTGCTATGATCTGTATACCTCACCTTTCCCACTCATGGTATTAAATCAAGGTCACATCACCGCATCGCGACCGCATTGTAAAGGATTTTGAGCTTACCGCGACCGAGATATTAGGCCGAAATGGCCGCGAACCATCCGCATTGCCCGCGAATGTGGTTTCGCGACCGTTACCGCTATCGCAGCCGCAACCGAGATTTACAACCATGTTCCCACTACCACACACAGATATGTTTGAAAGACTAAGGTTTTGTGGCATGGTTTAATAAGGCTGAGCCCCTCAGGAGCTGATGGTATTATATATTGAAGGCTTTCAACTTACTGTAAAACTTACTAGACATTTTAGATCTTAAAATTTACCCTATCTAGCTTTTGTAGCGTTTTGATATTATAGTTCAGATTTTATTAGGTATAAGATGGATTACACCGCATCATACACTAGAAGAGGTTACACTGGAAGAGAGACTGCAATCTGCAGTTGCTGTATTTGCACACTCTGATTTGGCATTTATTTCTATGTTTATAGGATCATTATTGCTGCCAGCATAGTAGAAAAAGAAAGGTCAAGAAGGCTAAGTACAGCCACATTGAATCAAGTTATCCGAGAAGCTGTAGCATTTAAAGCTCCACCAAGGACTCGGGGAGGGAAAAGGGGACGTGTTTATTATTGCACACAGGTTTTTTATTATTGTTTTTTAATGTTATATGACTTTTTTTTGGATGTGCCATAAAAAAAAGTTTGCTTGCCTGTTTTAGAGCATGATTACGATGGTCCTATACTCCTATAGTTTCTTTTATTTTTGCATTATCTGTTGTATCTTTTTGCCTGTTTGTTCCAATATACGCTATCTGATGCACTCTTATGTCATCTAAAACATGCCTACTGGTAATCCGACTTCCTATCACACATTATGTATGAAGCATGTGGGATGGTAGTATTGCAGAACTTTCTAGTAGTACTACAGAAATGCTGCTAGCAATGTATCTCAGACTTTTGTATAATGTTGCATATTGATCAATTATTAGGAACCTTTTTCCCACTTTGTAGAAGTGAAATATCCTACATGTGAAGATCAAAATTATATTTAGCTCCTCGTTACTTGGCCAAACTAAAAAAAAGAGAGAATAAAACTCATTTAATTGGTCGCTCTTTATAATTAAAATACTTGTATGTTCTTGATGGAAGCAGCTTCTATACTGTGAAACAATGACAAGCAATTGTCGTAGGAAGAGTTAAATGGGTCTAGACTAATTATTTTCTATCCAGTTACTGCAGCCATATCGTTTCAATTCTTATAAGGTAAAGACTTGGACATTAATAAACTTTCTGATTTGATCTGAATTTTCTTAAAATAAGCACAAGAGTGCTTGTTTAAGTTGAAGCAAATGGACCCTAAATGGTGTTATTCACAGTTTGGAAGTGGTTATAATTTTTGGATCTCCAAATTATATGTGATGCTTATTTTGGATGGAGTAAAATATGTTATTTGGGATAATGATTCATCAGTTTAAGCTCAGTACCACATCTTTGGTAAAGTTTCCAGCCTATTTTTTTTTATTATTAATGATTACCTAGAAGCTCTGTTAAAAGTACACAATTTGTTACAGGCTGCTATCCGCCCCCCTACATTTGTTTTCTTTGTCAACGATGCAAAGCTTTTCCCTGATACATATCGTCGCTATATGGAGAAGCAATTGCGTTCAGATGCTGGATTTGCTGGTACACCAATCCGTCTTTTATGGCGCAGCAGAAGGAAATCCGGCAAAGAAGCAGGTCATTGTGTTGTGTCATTTATAGATGATGCTTCTAACGATGTAAATATTTATTAATTTTACATTATGTCACTGGATGCACTGCTGATTAAATGTTCTTATATTATCTGACAGGAAGCCCATCACCAAAGGCACGGGCTAAATTTCCGAAAAGTCAAAGAAAAGAAGCTGTAACAGTGTAATATTCGTCATTAAACAAGCTGTGGGCATGCTTATACAAATATCAGCACGGTTAAGAACTGTGTTGTTCTCCAGCATGGTGGTCCAGCTGAGGATCCAAGAGACAAATGATAAGCAACTCTTGAAAGTTTGCTTCAAAGTATGGTTATTAAGTATCAGCTGTTACCTAATATCTGCTTAACTTATTGATGTTTGTCATGATTGTTCAGAGTGCAATCAGTTAGTTTTGGTGGGGCTTGTGTTTTGGCGAAGTCTATTAATGATGTAGCTCTTACAAATTTTCTATTTTAGTTTTGTTTGTAGAATATGATGTATAGCAAAGAAAATATCTGTCAACATATTATAGCCACGAGTCTACGGCTCTCATGATCCTTAAACTGGGATTGTAATGAGTCACATGGCCATGTACATGTTCACTCAATATCGGTTCGTTTACCGTTGCTGAGCTGAAACAAGATTTTGAGTTCTAACTGATCTAAATTACTGTGTTAATCACCTTTAAAAAAAATAACCAACTCTGTTTCTGATGATAGCAGGTTTACAACCATTATTCATCCGCGTATCACAGAGGTCTAAGATAAACATGGAGAGATGTTACACGTGCAACTATATATTCTAAGGAAAGGTTAAGGAGGGATGCAATTAATCAATAATGAGCCATTGTATCATTGTATGTGGGGGGTTTTAGAGCACCATGCGAAGAATTATTCATAAATTTAGTACAATACATTTACACTTCAATATGATAAATATATATATTTTTTCCTTTTGGAAAAGTACGCAGTATCAACATAAGGCTCCTATCTCAGGAAATCACCTTGGCAGATGGGGCCGGGCCTGGGGTATTGAACTCATGACATCAAGGATCACGGGGAAAAGTTGGACCAACTGATCCAAGATCCTTCGACACAAGTGATCCTAAATTGAAAATATAAAAACACATTAAAATTTACATGGTTCAATTTGGGAAGCTACAATAACAATCCCATCATCCCATCATCTTATTGAGAATACAATAAATTACCACCAAAAGAAGAATAAAAAAAGAGCTCGAGTACAAGAAGAGGCATAGTGTGGTGGGTTGTAAAAAAAAAAAAAACAAATACTCCACACAAGGTTTGCAAATTTTCTCAAGGAACAATCTTGTAAGCTTTCATCTTATCAACCCAAGAAATAAGAGAATTCTTAGTATTCCTAAACCCCAAAAAACCATGCTCCTTACTCTTATTCATACTATCCAATGGACATTCCCCTCCCAACATAACATCCACAAACCACCAAACCCCCACCTCCTCCAACTTTGTTGGCACCAAATTATTCCTCTTCACAATCTCCTCCCACACTTCTTCCTTCCCTTTCATCCTCTCTTCAAGACTCTGAACCCTTTCACCTCCATCTTCAAACTCCCCCACCTCCATCTCAAACTGCTCCCCCAACACCCTCCATAGTTGCTTCCACTTAAACACATCTCCATTACTACAATTAAAGGCTTCATTCTTCGCATACGGATCCACCGCCGCCCATATATGGTGCTCCGCTATCAAATCCGCGTCCGACACCATTGAATACCCTTCCCACGCCGCTTTCGACCCCGGAAATTTTAGCTCCACCCCTTCATGCTTGCATATTGCTGCATAAACACACAATGTCCCCAATATATTCATCATACTATTCGGCGAAAACCCGAATATTGCCCCGGGTCTATGAACCGACCACGTTAACCCGTCTTCCTTCTTTGCAACTTCCTCAAACAATATATCTTCAAGATCGTAGTAAAAGTTGGGGACATTTAATCTAGGCATGTCCTCTGTAAATGGAGGTTCCAGAGACGTCTTAATCTTACCTAAACTCTCAAACGGCCCCACATAATGCTTCAATCCCGTCTGTAAACATACATGTTTTAGGTTCACCGCATTTGGAACGATCGAATTCAAAACGTTTCGAAACATCCTGCTATTAACCTCCCGATTCTCCGATTCAGAGACCCGGTTAGCCCAGCAAACGTAGAAGATGTTGGTGACATCTGTGAGAGGCGAAAGCTTCGAAACAGCGTCGTTTTCGTCGGAGATGTCGCACTGGATGTACTCGATTGGGTTATCCAGGTTCCAAGCGGGCCGAGGACGGCGGGCCAACCCGTAAACCTTCCATGGACCACCAGGGGTGTCGGAAAGAGGAAGGATCTCAGCGAGGCTGTTGCCGACGATCCCGGTGACTCCAACAATGAGAGCTACGCTTTGATAGCTTTGTGGTTTAGCTGATACGTCAAATGATGAGTCCTCGAGCTTTTTCTGCAAATCATGGTTTTTAACAAAATTAATTAATAAAATTGATTAAATAAGATCTAATTACAAATCAAAGGATCAAATAATGAATGATTAAAGACAAGGGAGAGAGAGATTATGCTTGCCTTAGCTGCTCCAATTGCACCGGACCACCACCAGCTCATTGTTCTGATTTTTTTCTTTTTTTTTTTTTTTTGGGATTTGAGAGGAAGAAGATGAATGAATGATTGATTGATTGTGTTTGGTTGATGATTGATTGAGGTAGAGACGGGGAGAAGAGTAGATGTGAGTCACTGAATCATGTTGTGATTTGTGAGGTGGCAACGTGATCAGGACATGCTTAATTGTATTCATTTAGAGAAGGTACACCTACCTCGACGAAGGTAATTTTATACGTACAAATACAACTTACTTAATAATTAATGTTCATTAATGATTAATGTTTATTTAATCAAATTTTAACATTTGAATAGTGTTCATTAAAAATAAACTAATGTACATAATTAATATACACTCTCTCCGTTTCAATTTAGTTGCTACATTCACTTTTTTATATTTCTCGAGACACGACTTAATATAAAAATATCTTGAATTACGAACACATAATAAAAAAAATTATAAAAATTATATATTTGAAATATATATATATATTGATGCAAATTAAACTAGATCTATCGTGACTATGTTTTTCCTTACCCTTATAAAACTAGAAGCAGTCAAAAATCACATGTGAACAGTGCTACAAATCAAAATGTAGCAATTAAATTGGAATTGAAGGATTATATCATTTAATTGGTACACTTTACCTTGGAATTTGTATAATTGTACTAGGCCCTTCTCTCCTTTAATTTCTTTGTTTGTATTAAAAAAAAAAAAAATTACATTTGAGGTTTTAAGTTTTATATGTTGTACTCTAGCTTACTTAAGAAGTTTAATGGGGAGTAAAGTACAATTAGTAATTATATGATGCTCTCGTCATTATTTAATAATTAAAAACTTGTTAATTTCCGTGTTGAATCACAAAATTGTCATAATAATCATTGTTAAATTAGTACGGAGACACGACAACCACCTCTAAAATTCACAGTTCACAATTTAATGATCTATTGATGGAAACTCGATCCACAACTAACTATTTAGATCATTAGATGTATTCACGAAAAGTCCTAAAGGTGGGTTCGGTTGGAGTTTGATGAAGTTCGAGTTGATACTTAATTGTGATTAAAGTTCAATTATCACTATATTCAATGTTTATTATATTAAAATTTTCATAATTTAATTATGTTCCACTAAATTTTTGTAAGAATCATGTTCATAACCTAACTATGACATATTTCAAAATACTGTATATATGAGTAATATATAAATGTGTTATGCCATCAGAAGCGTTCAATGCATGAGTGTAACTTTATTGTATATAAAATGGAAAATAGTATTTTGTGTTTATTGTTTTTTAAATTTGAGTATTTTCTAAAGATGTCAAATAAGTAAAGAATAGGAAAAATTACAACACAATTACTCCATAATGTTTTTTTTGGAAGGAATTCTTCCATAATGTTAAAACAATATAATAAGGCCAGGAAAAAATAATATTAAATCAGGATACATTAAAAACTACTATAATGACAATTTAGCAGCTATATATCCTTAAATTTATATCTCAAATTAGTAAAAAGTAATCTGTATTTTTCTTTTCCTTGAAATCATCTTTTCCACGAAAATTTTCTTTTTCGTATTTTTCTTTTCAACTAAATTTTTGTAAGAATCATGTATTCATGTTCATAACCTAATTAACTATGACATATTTCAAAATACTGTATATACTACTAATATATAATTTTTTTTATGCCATTAGAAACATTCAATGCATGAGTGTAACTTTATTGTATATAAAATGGAAAATAGTCTTTCATGTTTATTCTTTTTTAAAATTTGAAAAAAAAAAAGTATTTTCTTAAGATGTCAAATAAGTAAAGAATAGAAAAAATTACAACACAATTACTCCATAATTTTTTTTTTATTGGGAGGAATTATTTCACAATGTTAAAACAATAGAATAAGGAAAAAATAATATTAAATCACGGTACATCAAAAACATTGAAAACTGTAATATCAATTTAACATCTATATATTCTTAAATTTATATCTCACATTAGTAAAAAGGTACTATGTATTTTTCTTTTCCTTGATATCAGATCATCTTTTATATCTTATGTATACAACATGGAACCATGGATCTCATAATAAAAATAAAATCCACATCAATCATTTTGTTAAAATCATGTATCCCATAAGTTCTAAACTAATTACCAAAAATTTTATAATACAAAAATAACATTATATTAGTACATCAATACAAGAATGAGTTAAGCCCACAAGAATGACCTAAAATTTTATGACTTTTCACCTTTGAGGACCTGTTACTTTTTTTTTCCCATAGTTGAGGACCCCTTTTTTGAGGTGAATTGTAAGTAATGTAAGGTTAAGATGAGTCCTTAAGTTAAAATGAATATATAAAATAAAATTTATTAAATTATTAAAAGTAGGGAAAATAAAAATAAGAAAAAATGACTAATTTTATTTTCTTTCATTCATCCCCAATTTACATCACTTCAAACTGCTTGTCACATAAAATACTATCTATTATTAATCCACTTAGGCCCTACTCTTTAGGACTGATCTGTTCTGAACTGATCTGATTAGGTGGGGTATTATTTTGTGAGGGTATAAAATTAAAACAAAGCTGAACTGATTTGATTTAATTTGATCTGATCTGATTACTGTACCTTTTAAGCCAAAAGAATAGTGCCTTAGTTCACCGATTAAACTACCTGGACCACTTCGAAAGCCACCAAAATCACCACATAACACAACTTAGATCAGATCAGAAGAGTGCCTAAAAGTAACCCTGAATTCCCCATTAGACTATCCCCGATAACTCAAATACCTCAATAAACTACCTAAAATCACTACAACCCGAAGACAAAGCCAATAAACCTAACACAATAATCTAATGAGGAACGGAAGAGAAGTAAAAACATATGTGATGACAAATTGATTTCATTGCATGAAAATCATTTGAGTGAGGAGAGAAAAAATGGGGATGAAAGTGTTATTAAAATTAGTCATGAAAATGTGCTTCATGTTTTGTTTTAGAATTGAATTCAAGCATTAATTTTTTACTTGTCATTTGATCGAAAAGGAAAATTATATTGATGGGAGATTTAATTTAGAGGTTGAAATGAAGTAATCCGAGTTCTTGCTTAATTTATTTTGGTTTTTTTAAAAATAATTTAACTTTGATTATACAATGCTAATATAGTTTGTTCACTTTTGGAAATATAAATTAAATAGAAAAAATTGGCAAAAATAAACTAATATTTGGCCGATCTTCTACAATTAAGTCAACCTTTTTGAAAATACAAAATGAAACTAACTTTGTTATCATGTTCTTCATTTGTCTTTCCCAGAGGTATTTTTATGGATAAAGGAAAAGGTTGATCCCATTGAATTGCGGAATTTCATTACACTTGCATGGGCGTCCTGGACTTGTAGGAACAAGACTATCTTTGAGGTTGAGAATTTTGATACGGTTAGTATTGCGAAAGGGATGCTCGATTTTGTAGATGGGTGGATGAATTATAATGCTAGGGTTATTCCTCCAAGAACACGTGAGGCACTTTCACTCTCTTGTAATAGCTGGTCCAAACCAGAGGCAGGGGTGGTGAAAATTAATGTGGATGCTCATATGAGCGATGGTGGATTTATGGGACTTGGAGCCGTGGGGAGAAACTGCGATGGTGGCATAGAGTTTGCAGCTGTACGAAGGGTGCGAGGTAGTTGGGGGGTGGAAGTGGGTGAAGCTTTGGGTGTTCTGTTTGGTGCTCAAATGGCAAGACGTGATTGAGACTGATTCTTTATCCCTGTTCAAGAAGCTGGATGGAAGGAGTGAAGGAAGGACCTCTTTGTTTTTATTTATTAGTGACATTTTGTCTTTTAGTGATGATTTTATTTCTTATGCGTTTTCTCATGTGAAAAGGGGTGGGAACTGTGTTGCTCATCTTGTAGCACGGGAGGTTACTGAGATTGGAACGGATCGCATTTGGCTTCCTCCAATACCTCAGCCTATCTGTAATATTGTGGATATTGATTTAATATAATTTCCCATTCTTCCTTTCAAAAAAAAAAAACTTTGTTATCATTTAAGCCAAAAATATGTTAAATGATTATTTATCCTGTTATTTTCTTTTATTTTAGATCACTATTTTACAATCATTCAACGTATTTTTGCTTTAAATGACAACACTAATTAACCTGAAACAACAAGTAAATAGATTAAATAATCATTAAACCTATTTTGCCCTTAAATGATCATAACCTAGCTTACTTTTGGATTTTTAAAAGGTTGGCTTAAATGTGAAAGATCAACCAAAGATTACTGGCATATTTTTGGCAATTTTTCCAATTAAATATTTATTAATTAAATGAGGGATATGTGAGTTATAAGTGGGTCATAAGTTGGTTAAATTGCTTAAAACCTAACCATATTTCTTTATTATGATCGTTATAGGTCGTCCAAAGTGAAAAGTTTGATAGTTTGAGACCTTATTATGATCTTAACTCCTAGAAGAATAGTTTAAGATAATACTCCCAAATATTAAAAGAAAAACTGATGTGCAACATCCAATCCATTGTGATCACTTTTGTAATAGTATTTTGCCAATGCATATAAGAGTAGTAGTATTGTACTGTAATGTACTGGGGTATAAGTGTAAGACTAGCTCTTCAATTCACTCCCAAGTCCCATCTTTAGGGAAGCCAATAATTCTGCAGATTATTATATTGCGTCTCTCGGGCATTGGACCTCCATGCACATTGATATGATCTTTTTTTAGATGCTAAGTTATCTTATTTTTTTAGCTTTAGATAAATCAGGATTTCTCTTCGAGAAGAAGAGATTCTTGATGTTTTCATTGTTTACCTTTTCTCCAAAAAAAATAAATAAATAAATAAAAAATCACTCCCAAGTCCCACCCAATAATCATAATTGAATTTGGAGAAGGTCATAGTACACTATATATATATATATATGCAATTATGGTTATTAGCTAGAATTGGATCGGAGGTTGTTTTATTAAATAGGTGGAGGTTAGTTGTTTTCATTCATGGTTAGCAAGAATTGGTAACAAATTGCCAAAAAAAAAAAATGCTGAAATAATTAATTGAAATTACTGTATCAATGAATGCGAATCATAATTCATATAATTAAACATGCATGTTTTTTTTTGCATGTACTTAATTTGTAGCCTATGGAGTGAATGTATGGTATTGTTGATTCCACGTTATTCTACATATATTGGTTAGCCATAATAAATGTTTGTGTACGTACCCTAACAACTTGCATTAATCAAATTAAACTAGTCCTTTTTTACAAGAATAATAATCAAACTACTCTACCAAAAAAGTCCAACAGCCACTATCATAATAAATTAATAATGAATATGTATTGAGGACAAAGGGCCACCTCAGTGACGTAGGAGGTTCGAACCTTACCCCAGCGCGCGTTATGCTGGGGATTTTCCCCCTCCTCCTGTACTGATATTTTAAGATAGGATTAGTTTCAGGTACTCACTTATAGGCTTTACCGTGTAAAAAATATATAAATAAATAAAATAATGAATATGTATTGATCCATGTGTAGCCATGTCGCCCCAACCCACTATAGATCCACCATCAATTTTTATTTTTTTAATACTTCGTATATCAAAGAAAGTATGTACTACCTCCGTATCAAATTATGTGCAACAAATGAGTATTATTTATAAGGTATAAAATATTCAATTGTTGCACATAAAATGAAACGGAGGTAGTATAAAATATTTGTTTTTCTACAAGATGTTCTCAAATATAATGAAAATATATGTATGAATATATTAGTAAACCCCTACATTAGACACTTAAAGGGTACACGTGTGATTACTAATGGCAATCTTTGTAAATATTAGTAACTTTCGCTAAAAACCATTTGTACCCCTTTAAACATCTAATGTACCCCTGCGACTGCTAATGTACCCCTTTAAACCATTTTCTATCTGATTTTCAACCATCTTTTGGTTTTTAGCCAATCCTTGATCATATTCTCTATGGCCATAGAAACAATTTTATACCAAATCCTGAAAAATTACTATGGGTTGAGATAATAAGAATATTAGCTTAAAAGAATATTTTGCCTAAGATTCTACAATCGATTATATGTTAGTTTATAGAATACATTAATTCATTGTTTAAGAGTTAATACAATATTAATTAATAAAATCCATACAAAACAATACATCATTCATTCATTATATGATAATACAAACAAAGCTTAAACCAATAAAGTGTTGTCACTGTTGTGGGTGGATGCTCGGAGCATCGCGGACCGTCGGATGTGGGTGGATGCTCGGAGCACGACTCGACGACGGCGGAGGGTTATGTGGTCATTACCCTTACTCATTAGGTAGTTAGTTGGACCTAACTTAATAATTATTTAAAAAAACAGTTAACCGTTAGTGAAAATCTCTAATAGCGACTGTAACTGTTAACCGCTACTTTTAACAGTTCGGTAACCATAGCCGTTAAAAATAAACGGTTCGGTAAATTAACCGTTAAAAAGTGACCGTTATACGATTAATGGTCACGGTTAATGGTTACGGGTTTTTTTAACCCTAGTACTCGTACTTCATATCTCCTAAGACCCCTATGGTTGAGTTATGATCCTCTCGATTTCCTCTTAGGCACATGTTATGTGCATGTTTGTTAATAATTTTCAACCAACTTCTCAAATTACCTGTAGACATGATCCGTAACACCACGATTTTTTTTAAAAAAATTGAATACTAACTCACTAACAAACTTTATTACGCAAAAAAAAAAAAAAAAGCACCTTCAAATTAGTGCTTATATAATCAAATTTCAAATGAAAGAAATTTTTAATTTGGATGAACGAACTAGTCTTATAAATTGCAAGCAAAATATATAATTTGTTGAGGTTAAAGATTATACTACATTGACCTAAGTCTCCTGTTGACTCTTGGGAAGATATTATGGATTTGAAACTCAATGTGCACAATATGAAAATATCTTTTATTATCCCTTCTCCAGGATGTGCCATGTGCACAAATTATTGGTTGGACTCGGACCATGCAGATGGGTGGTGTCAGAACTGAGTGACACAAATAATTTTGATCCCTATTAATGGACCAAGATAGTAAAATGTTTGTTGATGTCTTGATGAGCAATCTTTTTAGGAAAATGATTGAGCAACCTTTAGGGTTGTCAACCCTCTTATATACATTAGAATAAAATAATCATATTTATCCAATAAATTAGAGAAAAAATTGCATAAAATTAATATTTTTTTACCAATGAAAAATCAACAGCTAGGAGTGTAGACAAACCTTACGACCCGTTTGGTTGTTGATAATAAATTATATTGTAGTAATGGTAATGGATTTAAAGTCTAATTTTATTAAAGAAGAACCTTATAATCACCATAGAAAACATTGGGAATGTTGGTATAATGGTATTGGACGGGAATGGATATTTGTAAAGAAATTAAAATTAGATAAATTAGAGTAAAGCTAGTACGATCACCATGAGAATGATATTGATTTTCCTTCTAAAGTTACATATAAACTCATTTTCATTACCACAATTTATGACTAACTGTCAAACGAGTCGTTAACATTAGCCAATCACTCCCTAGTAGTAGTAAAACTACCTTAGCATAATTAGCATATGAAAGGCATGGCTAAAATTGATAAAAAGGACGAAGTAAGTGTCATTGGGTTAGCTCATCATATAAAACAACTACGGAAATCATCAATATATATACTAAAAGAGAATCAACTAAAACCACATCTTGCCACGTGCTGTGCTCTCATTAAAAAAATTCTCGCCCTTTTCTCTTAACCTAAAAAAAAACATTTTTTTTTTCTATCTTAAAATATTTTATACCTTAATAAACATTGATATACATATATATAAAAGTAATTTTATTCTCATAACGTATGTATAAAAATCGAAGGTTTTTTGTTCGAGAACTTGAAATGTTTGTTAAATTCATAAGAGATATATTTATAAAAAAAAAAAAAAAACACTCATAACTTACAAAAGTAATTTTATTCTCTTTTATCAAAACTATCCTTTAAAAACTAACAACGTTTGATAACGATCATTGAGGGTTAAAGTTTTTTCTAAAATTGTTTAAATAACACCCCTATCCTTGGGTGATATTGTCCTCTTTGGGTCCTAGCTCGCAAGGATTTGATTGGGAGTGGGAACGACCCACTCAAAAGGTTCTTCTAGGTTGAGGTATCCATCTCTATATAAAGAATACTTCGTTCTCTTCAACTTCCGATGTGGAGCTAATTTTTTCTCGCAAAAAAAAATTAAAAGGTCTTTTCAATTTGACAAATTTTCTTTAATATGATTTTCTAAGGAGCTAATTTAAGGGGTTTTTTTCGGTTTAATATAAAGTTCACGATTTTATGTTATATTTTTAATATTTCACGCAAAAATAAATTTCACTACAATTTTGTTAAGTCGTGCATTTTTCATGTTTAGACAGGGGTTACATGAAAATTTATTATATAAATAGTATATGTATGAATTACCGGGTGTTTAGTGCAATGGTTCTTACTTAATGTTCTGTGTGGGGGTTACGCTTTATTTTGTATAAAGGTTACTCATTGTTTTGTATGGGTTATTCAATATTTTGAAGAGTGTGCTATTTTTATTTTAAAAAACTATATTAATATATATAGGTTGCTATTTATAATTTTTTTTAAATATGATATTAAAGTCAGTATTTCAGGTTTGGTTTAAAAAAAAATCAAGGAAATGAATTATATAATTAATATTAAAATTAATATTTACAAAATTAATATTAAAATTTACAAACCGTGCATCGTACAAATACTACGCTATTAATACATAAATGAGGAGGGGACTACACATAAAGATAGTGAATCTTTTGGATCATGATTCATGCTGATCAATAGTGAAGTAGTAATAATAATATAGTAGCCTAGCTAGCCACTATTTATATATATAGATTTTAGAGTCTTCTTTTATTCTTTATCTACCAAAAGGGATCTATATAATTATACAATTATATATATATATATATATATATATATATATATATATATATATATATATATATATATATATATAGTGTTATTATTATAAGAATTTATTTGGAGCCAAAAAAAAAAAAAAAAAGAGGAATAATGGAAAAGGAAATAGAACAAGTGAGAGAGTGTTATAGAGAAGGGAAAACAAGAGATGCATCTTGGAGGAAGCAACAATTGAAAGGTTTACATAAGTTTATGACTGAAAGAGAAGATGATATTTTTAGAGCCCTCAAGCTTGATCTTGGCAAACATCCTGTTGAATCTTACAGAGATGAGGTTCCATTTTTTTTTTTTTCCTTTCTCATCTTCAACTGTTTCATTGCTTTTTTTGGCTTGTTAATTTATTAAGGTCATATCAACTTCTATGCTTTCTCTGTTATATATTAATTGCAACGCTTGATTTAGGAATTTAATCGATATCATAAATTGGAATATATGTCAAGACATTATTTGTCATGCACCATATATTAAAACCCCCTAATATGTTGATATACATACGCATATGATCATATGACTCCGTCTTATTGTATATATATAATTTAAATAAATAAGAAAATATGTTCTCAATTTCTTTTATCTGGTCTGTTTTTATAAAATAATCAAATAATTGCTTAGCTGAGTAAACATAATATTTATGTAATTTTTATAGCATTAGTATCATAACTAATTATATGTATATTATTGTACGTAAAATAGGACTATATATACGTCTTGTTTCACAAATGATTGTGGATGAAAAATGTTTGCATGTATTTTTTCGGAGTTTTTTTGAAAATAAGATCTTTTTCATGGAATAGTTTTGAGATTTTGTAGTTATTCAATGTACTATTCTATACGTTCTTTGGAATATATATATGTATATTTTTTTCTTGAAAAAAAAAAGTTTTAATTTTAATATACATAAAATTAAAATTGGGATTTTATTGGTATACATAAAATGTAGGGATTAGAGTTTAGTGATTGACATAAAATGTAGGGATTTTTGAGTTGGTTGAAGATTTAGTTTGAGATGTTTTGTATAAAATTATTATTATTATTATTATTATTATTATTATTATTATTATTATTATTATTATTATTATCATTATTATCATCATTATTTTTATTTTGCATTTTTGGTATAGAAGTTTAATTCTAAGGAGAGAATGACACTCTCCTTTATTTATATAATAGAGATTTATTACGAAGTATTCTCTTCGTAACAAAATAATTGCAACGATTTGAAATAAAATAAAGAGAGAATATCAAATCGTGGGTTGCAAATAATAAGTTACAAAGGGGTAAATTTTTCTTAACTTAGGAAGTACTTCGTACTCAAGAAGTTCATCTATTATCACTCCTCAATTTTTTAGGGGATTATCTCTCATCATTAAATGAGTTTTTTTTGGCATTATCCTTTTTGTCAACTAATTCAATATACAAAAGAAATAGAGAGTATTTATTAATATGCCATTATTTTATCTTGATGATTATCATCTCGCTTTGAACAGAATTAGAATTTTAGCCGCTTAGATTAGTTGTTAGCTATTAGTTAGATAACATAAATGTCATTATTTCTTTTAAAAAAAAAAAGAAGCTAAAAGCAACCCTTAGGCTAAAGAAAAAAAAAAAAACATAATTACATTAGTGAATATAACACCATTTTTAGAAGGGTACTTAATATTCTTGCAGATCAAATTAGATAAAAACTTTTTTTAAAAAATCTTATGGTATTCTAAAAAAAATAGAAGATCTTCTCAATTTCTAGATAATTACAAGATTTCAAATAACCGTCGAAAGTATATATCCCAATTCCGAGATGTGGTTCACATTGAAAAATTAGAGAAAATATGACTAATATAAAACTCCTTCTGTTTTTTTTAGATGTAACGCTTCACTTTTCATACTTGACGTCTTGACGAGACACAACTTGGACTCGTAATATCTCTAAATATATAAGTGTATAAAATTTATAAAAATTATATATTTAAAAAGTGTATTTTGAGGTGAATCCAACAAGATCCCACATGACTATATTTTTCTTTATATATAAGTAACAATTAACGGTCAAAGTAAGTCGAATGAATAGTGCCAAAATCAAAGTGTTACATCTAAAAAAACGGAGGGAGTATATATGCTTGGTGGGATATCTCTCAGCTCATATTACAAATTATTTTTATAATAGAACCCTACCGTATATAATCAGACCCTCCTCCGGACTATGCTCGCAATTAGGCCCAGTAAAATTTGCCAATAACAAGAAGAAGAAAAAAAAGACAGGAGTAAGATTAATTGTCTAGGCAAATCCGGTGCGGTGTTACCTAGCCCATATTGACAACGGGCCATTGCCATGGGCCCATGTCCAACGATTGGTGCAGAAGATCATACTCAAGTATCTTTGTGACCGGACCACGGATTAGAATTAAGTCAATTAATTACTTAAGGGTTTGTTTACTTTAGCTCAATACAGCTGAACGGAACTGAATACAGGTGAAAGTAATATTTTATAAGAGAAGAAAATTGAGAACTGAACTGAACTGAATTGAATTTAAGGGCTCTTAGTACTCCCTCCTTTCTTAAAAGATTGCTCCATTTACTTTTTCTCATCTCCCGAGACACATCTTTAAATAAAAATATCTTGATATACGTATAATAAAAAATTATAATCATTACATATTAAAAAAGTACACATTGAGTCGAATCAAACGAGATCTCATTTGACTATATTTTTCCTTACATGTATAAAATTATAGAGAGTCAAAGTTATCAAATGAACAGTACCAAAAGTCAAAATGGAACAATCTTTAAGGGACGGAGGGAGTACCTCACTTTCCTTTTGTTGATGCTCTTTTTTCCTCAGCTTTCGTATGTGCTTTAAGCCGAAGTAAACAGGCCCTTACTCTGAAGTGGTGTTTGATAAATGCTGATGTTGAATGAATGTTTACAGGTAGGAACATTAATCAAAGACATTAATGCTGCCTTGGACAACTTGGCTGATTGGATGTCTGGTAAAAAGGTCAGTTTATAAAGAAGTTGTTGTATATACCCGCTAAATGTATGTGTTCCCTACGTATAAATCCAATAACAATAAATTCTAGAAAATTCAACACTGTCCATTCAAATTGCGCTCATAATTTATGAGCACCAATTAAGTGGAATTTACAGGTGGGAATTTCGTCAAGTCGGGTTGGGTTTGTGTCAACCCGTTTACATAAACAGATTGAATCTCCTTGACTCTAACCCAGTAACCTGACCCGTTTGACAAGCGGTTGTGTCGTGTTGACCCACTTATTTTAACGGGTCAAACCTCTCAACACAAGCCCGTTAATAATGGGTCGATTTCGTGTTGGGTTAGCGGGTCTTTTGTGTTTTTTATATTAAATTGACAATTTAAATGTAATCGCGCGTGTCGTGTCTTGTCAACCCGTTTTACTTAAACGGGTTGAAACCCTCAATCTAACACGACTCATTTAATGTGTCATGCCGTGTAAACCCATATACACTTAAATGGGTCAAACTTCTTGACCCAAACCCCTTTAATAACGGGTCAACTTCGTGTTGGGTTTGTGTATAAGGGGAGATTAGGTACCACATGTAACATTTTGCTAGTGTAATCAAGTTATGCAAAAATGAACAACCATAAATAATTGAATTTGGGTGATTAGTTAGTTAACATTTGATTTGGTTTGTACACAGATTAAATTACCACTAGCTGCATATCGCACATCAGCAAAACTGATTGCAGAGCCTCTTGGTGTTGTCCTTATATTTTCATCTTGGAATTTTCCAGTTGGTACGTCTATATAAACAATAAATGTTATTATTATACAAAAATTGATACCAGTGGTATACTGGTATCAACTATGTACTTCCTCCGTTTTTATTAGTGTAACAAATGATGAATTTTTAATATCTCACAAATATTTCAATATAACATTGATATAATTAATTAACTCAGATCAGTTGATTGTTTTTTGTTCTCGATTTGTAATGGTGAAGGGCTTACTCTAGAGCCCCTAATAGGTGCACTAGCAGCCGGGTGTACAGCAGTGGTAAAACCATCAGAATTAGCCCCGGCCTCCTCCAAACTTCTGTCCGAGGCGATCCCGGCTTATGTCGATTCTAGTGCTGTTAAGTTCATTCAAGGTGGAATTGATGTTTGTACTCAGCTCTTGCAGTATAGATGGGACAAGATCTTCTTCACAGGTCTAGCTAGCCTTTTACCTCATCTTGTGCAATTTATTTGCCATGGCCTATGCCCCCAACTATTTGTCTACTTGCATTATTACAAAAATGTTCATTAACAGTTCGTTTGGTAGCCAGGAAACAATACATACTGAACAATGACAATAACAATAGTAATGTTAAAGGGGTCATTTATTTTTCCATCAAAAGCGTAAGCTGCTAGTTCAAACTTGGGATTAGTATTAATACACTCTATCGATTATTCACCCTCACATAAAATGCCATGTGGGCTTGAAATGTGGATATAATGCAAGTACATCATATTTGACGCTAATTGATATTATGTTGGCTCTGATACCATGTTAAAGGACCATCTCAATTCTCAACTACAAGATTAAGCTAATAATTGAGACACGTGATTAATTTAATACTCTATCAACTAATGAGTTTACGCCTAATCTTGGGATTGTATTTTTACATTCCCAAATTCATTTTTGTACTCCACTTTCTACAATCTTTTAATTTGATAACGTGTTCATCAAGAAGTAGAATGTGAAATTATATTAAATTGATAACCTTTAAATTGTTCACAACTATATAAATTTTAAAAAAAATTATATAACTACTCGTGTGAGGTCTGATTTGATTCATTTGATTAAGTATATTAAACCATACATTCATACTGGTACAGGAGGTAGTCGAGTTGGAAGAATAGTGATGTCAGCTGCTGCACAACATTTAACACCAGTAGTTTTGGAATTGGGTGGGAAAAGCCCATGCATCGTTGACTCCTTCTCTAAATCTTGGCTTACCCAGGTATATATAAAGTTTACCACCATTTTTATGGTTAGACAATTTCACCACTTTTAACTTAAAAACTGTAACTGTTTCCTATAAATTTTTAACTTTTTACATAACTAGTTAAGTATGGTTTTATATTTAAATAAGGATGTCGATGAGTCGGGTCAAATAGGAGACCCACCTTATCTCCGCCCAAATTTCGCTGGTGGTATAGAGCATACAGGGATGGAAATAATAATCATCATATATATATATATATATACATCCTCTATCGGAACTTTGATAGGGATGGATTTTTGGGTGTACCCACCCTATCTCCGCCCCACCCTATCCTATAAATATAAGATTGATATTAACGTTGTAGGGCAACGTGATATTAACGTTGTAGGGCAATGAGCGAGATATTAATGTTGTAGGGCAACGAGATATGGGGATTAGGTAAATATAAGTGGATGTTGAAGCAAGAATTATTTTACATCAACAATTTCTGTTGAGGTAGGGATAGAATGAATTCTGGACCCACCTCGGGGAAGGGGTAGGGGATGCGGCTTACATACAATATTAAGGTAGGGTATGGTTGACATCCCTATACATTCAATGGCTGAACGTTTTAAGTAAAAATATATCATGTCAGACGGTCTAACAGTAGAAATGCTGAAAATTTAATTAGTGCCTTAATTAGTAATCTTTTGAATAATGAGTTGTTTTACTTGATCACTTGTTTAATAATTTTCTTGTTGCATGTATATTTATATACTGGATCATCACAAGGTCATCGTCAAACGATTGCTAGGAGGAAAATTTGGAATATGTGGTGGGCAAGTTTGTATTGGAGTGGATTACATCCTCATAGAAAGAAAACAATCCTCAGAATTGGTAAATCATGATTTACGTCCAACACTAATTTTTTTATTTTTATTTTTAATTATTACATATAATTAGAAACATTATTATTATTTAATTGATATTTTAGGTTGAGTTACTAAAGGAAGGGATTAAGAATACTTTTGGAGAAAAAAATCCAGAAACATGCATGACAAGAATTATCAACAAAGCTCACTTTAACCGACTGAAAGGACTTATTGAAGAACCTCAAATCCAAAACTCTATAGTCTTTGGTGGATCATTTGATGAAGAAAGACTGTAAGTCAATTTATAAACTACTTTGTAATTTTTTTTTTATGTATGCGCCGTCTGGTTGGGTGTAAAACATTTTCCATTTCAATGAAAAATGATTTTTATGAAAAATAATTACAATGAAAGACTCGAGTGTAAAATAAGTTTTTCTCTGTGTGGTACCGTGTAAGAAGAAATATGGAAAATAATGAAAATGATACGAAAAATAAAGAAGTAGGAGGAGAAGTCAACATGCATGGGAATGTGGGATGTAAGAAAATAAAGGAAAGGAAAATAGTTTTGAACTTTTGCTTTTATTTTCGTACATCAAATGGTTTTCGATCATTGTAAGAGATATTTTATTCCTAGGCTCTATTGATTTTAAAGCAAACTGTTTACCTAGAAAATGATTTTCATTCCCATTTCCTTTTGTTTGTTTTGAAAAGAAAGGAAAATAGTTTATTTTCCCATGGGTGAAAAATATGGTCTTTCTAAGGAAAGAAATTAAATATTTTCCTCTTCACCATATTTCGTAATTAGTTTGCTTCTTTTCTCTTCTCACCCATCATTTCTCTTCCATTTCTTAACAAACATGAAAAAATTATTTCTAAAAGTATATTATTCCTTTGGAAATATTTTCAATGGAATGTTATTTTTTTTTCTCTTTAAAATAAACTGTTTTCCATTATAACAAACTGAGCCATAAGAGAGATAGTTTTACATACACTACTTTAGAAATTAAATCAAACAATGTAAAATAGTAAATAGAGAAAATGGTTTTCAAGACGAATTATTTTACGCCCTACCAAATGGAATGGTAATAATATGTTGTGAGCTTGTGATTAGGTGAAGTGTAATAATATTATCAAATATATGCAAGTCATTTTGATTGAATCCATATTAATTAATTAAAATCCAAAAATGGTGTGTAGGTATATTGAGCCAACTATCTTAGTGGATCCTCCACTTGATTCCGAAATCATGACAGAAGAAATATTTGGTCCCTTACTCCCAATAATTACGGTATGTAAATATAATTTTCTTCTTTTTTACAGCAGGAAATTAAATTAAACTGAAATAAATATATGTATTAATTGATACACACTTTATATTGTATTTCGTCCGTCTCAAAATAAATGCTCCATACATTTTCTTTTTTTGTATGTCCCAAATTAAATACTAAATTAGTACTTTTTACTATTTTTGATATTATGGCTCACTTATAAAATTACATTTATACCCTTAACATAATATTAATTAATTGGAATAATTACATTAATAGGTATCAACTATTGCACTTTTTATTTTATAGGTACCAACTTTTGATTATTCACCAGCAGCACGAACTATTACATAAAGTTGCAATGATAGGTATGGATGACCTATAAATTGCAACAATATTTAGGTCATATACCTATCATTGCAACTTTATTTAATAATTCGTCCTGTTGGTGAATAATCAAAAGTTGGTACCTATAAAATAAAAAGTGCAATAGTTGGTACCTATTAATTTAATTATTCCTAATTAATTCTAATTTTACTACTTTTGACACTATGGCCCACCTATAAATTTACACTTACTACTTTTGATATCATGGTCCACCTATACCAACTATAACCTTAAAAATCACTCAATTTCTTTTTGTAGCATTATTTAAAAAGAGACAGAGGGAGTAACAAATTTTATGAAAAAACAGTATGTGAATTTTGTGAGAGAGGTATATATATATGTAAATAATATGAGAAAAATGATGAATGTGAAAACAGTTGGAGAAAATAGAAGAAAGTATCGAATTCATAAATTCAAGGCCAAAGCCACTTGCACTATATTGCTTCTCCCACAGTGATGAATTCATGCAAAGAGTAACTTCGGAAACATCTTCTGGTGCTCTCTTATTCAATGATACTATTATTCACGTAAGTTTCTGAATGTTTGGCTCCATAGGTATTAATTTTTGGGCACCAGGATATGGAAATGCATATACTTCATTCGCTCCATAATTGTTATAACGTTTGTAATTTGTCATTATTTATTGAAAATTCTTCTATAGTCGTCGAAAAAAAGAACACCAAAGTCAAAATAATCTAGGCCGTTGATTTTTTATGTTAATTAAGTTGATTTTGATAATTAGATTTGACTTTTATTGTAGATAAAAATATACATACATTTAATTTTTTTTTTGTAATATTAATTCATTTTTAATATTTTTGAATTCGCCTAAATTAATTTTAAATTTTGCTATTTTAAAAATTAAATTAAAAATCCGAAATTAATTTAGATAAATCCAATAAAATTAAAAATGAATTAATGTTACATGAAAACAATATACAATGTTTATTTTTAAAAAAAAGTCAAATCTAATTACTAACTAAATTATTTTTACTTTGGTGGTCGTCTTTTCGACGACTATAAAAGAAACATCCATTATTCATGAGCACTCACAAAACTAGTTTTTGTACTTTGTACGTGTAAAATAAAATAGACAAATAGTCATGTGATATCTTATGAAAATTCTATTGTGGTCTTATGATTATGGACTGCAACTAACAATGGAGGGCTGAGTTTTTTTTATAATTATTTTTAATTATTAAGGGCTTGTTTACTTCAGATTAAATTTAGTTCAGTTCATCTCTATTAAGTTCAGTTCAGTTCAGTTCAATTAATACACTCTATTGAGTTCAGTTCAGTTCAGTTCATCTCTATTAAGTTCAGTTCAGTTCATCTCTATTAAGTTCAGTTCAGTTCATCTCTATTAAGTTCAGTTCAGTTCAGTTCAATTAATACACTCTATTAAGTTCAGTTCAGTTCATCTCTATTAAGTTCAGTTCAGTTCAGTTCATCTCTATTAAGTTCAGTTCAGTTCAGTTCAATTAATACACTCTATTAAGTTCAGTTCAGTTCATCTCTATTCAGTTAATGTAAACGAACCCTAAATCTAAATAAAAATCATATTTTAATTACTTAAAATACATTTTTTTTATTTTTGGAAATTATTTTCTATCAAAAAAAATAAAAAAAAACCTTAATTTCCAAAAAAAAAATGTTTTTAAAGTAAGTAAAAAATGATTTAAACTTAGCTTTGATAATTAAAAAAAACAATTCAAAAAAACCAGCAATATCAGATTCTCAGCGCACCATTATGGTATTTTATAGTCATAAGAACACAATATAATAGTATCTATCATTCGGGATCTTATTTGTACTTTATTAAAATCTAATTTCTTATAATTTTCGGCTAAATATAGCTAAAGATATTAATATTATGAATTATGCATTGACAAACGTGAAATTACAAACGTTGAAAAATAATTATGGAGCGGATGATGAAGTGCATGCATATATGATATATACCTAGTATTTATATTGGTTAATAATTATTTAACACGCAAATGAAAAAAATGGGCGGGCGGATGCAGTATGCAGCAGAAGCAGTACCATTTGGAGGAGTGGGAGAAAGCGGATTTGGAAGGTACCATGGAAAATATTCATTTGATACATTCAGCCATGAAAAGCCAGTGCTAAAGAGGTCTTTATTCCCTGATTTTTGGTTCCGCTATCCTCCTTGGACTTCTAAAAAGCTACAGCTTTTGAGAGAGGCTTTTTCTTTCAACTACTTCTCCATCATCCTTGTTACTTTAGGTTTGAAGAAGCCCACTACTTTTCTCAAAGATTTCTAGCTAGCTAATTAAGCTATTAGCTAACCGCTCATCATCCATCCATCCATCATCCATCATCCATCATCATCTCATCTTAGCTTGATGGTTTATGATAATATGAATTATAATATGATTTATGATTTTTGTATAATTATTAAATTGCACGTACGTGATGAATTTTACTATTATAATTCACAACTTTATATATTGTGAATGTTAGATATGTATTACATTATGATCGATTGTTATGTATTATTGATTTATTGATATTCTATATTAATAGTACTTTCTCCGTTTTTTATGATGTGCAACAAGCTTGTATATATACACGGTCCTCTTCTGTACAAATTATAATTGTGAATGTAAAAGTGATGGAGTGAGGATGAGAAGTACGGAGTATATAATAAAGAGATAGATACAAAGAAATGACATAAAAAAAAATGCGAATACATGGTCTTCTGCACAAATTTTAATTGTAAATAACATGAGAAAATTAAAAGGGAAATGTTCCAAATAAAAAAACCGAAACAAATATGATATTTTAAAAATAAAAAATAAAAAATTTACTGGCATATAATTTGCACTTCCAATAACTAATAATATTCCATAGTTGGAAACTAATGCAAGGTTAAGATGAGTCATAGATTGAAAATTGAGTACTCCGTAATTAATTGGTCCCACAACAAGTTAAAAGTAAAGTTAAAATAAGTAGACCACTTATTAAATTTATTAATTAAATTATTAAAAGTAGCTAGGAAAATAAAAAAATAAAAAAAAATAAGTAGATAAAATGACTAATTTTATCTTTTTTCATTGATCCCCGATAAATTCATTTAATTAGTTCACCAATTAAACTATGTAGACCACTCCAAAATCACTACGTAGACAACTTAGATTGTCCTTGAAAATTGAAAACAACACTGAATTTCCCATTAGGCTATCCTTAACATAATAACTCAAATACTTCAATAAACAATCTAAAATCATTGCAACCCGAAGACAAGCCCAACAAACTTAACACAACATATATATATATTCAATATTCTAACGAGAGTACAGTGAAGGAAGGAAAAGTAAAAACACATATGTGATGGTAAATTGAGTTCATTGCACGAAGATAATTTGAGTAAGGAGAGCTAGAGAAAAAGAAAGTGTGCTTGATGCTATGAGGTTGAATTCAATGGGAAAAGATGGAGCTGAGGTGCATGTTTTTTTTTAGAATTGAATTCAAGCATTAATTTTTGACTTGTCATTCGTTGAAAAGGAAAATTGATGGAAGATTTAGAGGTTGAAATAAATGAAGTAATTCGAGTTCTTATTTTTATTCATTTTAAATAATTTAACTTTATTTATACAATATTAATCTAAGCTAGTTTGGTTACTTTTGGAAATGTAAATTAAAAATTTAGTAATTAAATGATAGATGTGAGTTAAAGATGGGTCATAAAGTTGGTTAACTTGCTTAAAACATAACCCTAGCTAGTTCCTTAGCGGTGAAGAAAAAAGTTACAGGTCCTTAAAAGTGAAAAATTTGATAGTTTGAGTCCTTATTATTACGATCTTATTAACTCGTCTTCCGCAAGTTTTGGGTCTTCCTCAACCTCCATCTCAAGTCGTCTTCTGCAAGTCCCGGGTCTTCAATTCTTCAACCTAGCTCTCTCTTCAGCCATCGTTTCTTCTTCAACACCCATCAAATCTCTGTAGGTCGGCGATCGATCTACGCCCTGTGAGCCGACGACCGCACCCAAGATCTCGCGACCAACTGCCAGGCACCAATAGGCATATCTAGGTATTTAATGTTCAATTGTTTATGAATTAATTTAAAACCTAATTTTATAGTTTTATAAAAATAAAGATTTAGTTCTAAGCATGTTATAAGGCAATGGAAAAATTGCGTGTGTTTTTGGAAGGTTAGTCTTATTTTGTTAGATAATTTCATGAGTTTTAGGTATTATATTTAAGATTTCAAAAATTAGTTTGCAAACTATACTACTACATCAAGTTCTAGTTAGATGTAAGTGTCAAAATTTTGCCCTATTCATGTTATGTACTCCCTCCGTAACATATTAATGGCAACGATTTGACATAAAGTAGAGAGACAAAATGACAAATCGTTGTCATTAATATGTTACGGAGGGAGTACATAAGTACATTAACCAAGATTTGAGCGTAATCTGTAATAAAAAACACAGTCAAATGGGGTCTCGTTAAATTCATCACAACATTTAGGGTGCGTTCTCTTCACCTTAAAAAAAATAAGTTTCAGGTTCAATAAGTTCAGATAAGTTCCAATAAGTTATATCAGGTCTAATAAGTTGAATAAGGTCTAATAAGTTGCAATAAGGTCCAATAAGTTCTAATAAGGTCTAATAAGTTACAATAAGGTTTAATAAGTTCCAATCAGGTCTAATAAGTTCCAATCAGGTCTAATAAGTTCAAATCAGGTCTAGATTATTATTTTTAATTATTGATCAAATAAAATTAATTAAATTAATAATTAACTTAAAGCACTCTACACAACATAAACCAATTTTATTTTATCATTCTTGTTTTATAATTTTTTTAGAGAAATCAATCAGAGTTAGATTGAATTAAAGTATTTTTTTATATTATAAAATAAAACTTATTTTTTATTTTGGGTTTGATTTAATTTTGGTCCAAATTAAACTTTACCCATCCTCCATATTATTATTATTCAATCCATTCTAGTTTGTTAATTTTACTACAAGTGAATTAAGAAAAATTAAATATGTAGATAAGTTGTTATTGGAATTGATAATATTAATTAATAATGGGTTTGAAAAAAGATATACTAATTATTATTACCTTTTTGAACGTAATTCAACAATAAAAAAAACATAGGTTCGAATGTATAGAATATTATTATTATCATCATCATCATTATTATTATTAATTTATTTTATTCAATCATATAAAATACGTTCCAATAAGTTTCAATCAGGTTTAATAAGTTCTAATAAGTTCCAATAAGGTCTAATAAGTTCTAATAAGGCCTAATAAGTTCCAATAAGGTCCAATAAGGTCCAATAAGGCCTAATAAGTTCCAATAAGGTCTAATAAGTTCCAATAAGGTCTGATAAGTTCAGATAAGTTCAGGTCTAATAAGTTGAAGAGAACGCACCCTTAGTTTTTTTATATGTAGTTGTTATAATTTTTACAATCCCGTAAATAAAGAGATTATTAGTACTACCTTCGTTTATTATTATTTGCAACGATTTGACACTTTTCCTCTCTACCTTATGTCACATCGTTACGAATAATAAGAAACGGAGGTAGTATTTAGAGCTTTGTTTCCGTAGGATTAAAAAGTGGAGTTTTACCTCTAACTAGAACATGGGGTAGTATAGTACAGACTACTTCGTAGTATATATACATAATTTTCTCCCATTATAAGACGCAATATAAAAATTATACATGCAAGTAAACACTAGTATTTTAGTAGGTAAGATAATTACCTAACTGGACTTGGAAAAAATAAACCCGATACGTTGGTCATTCAAAAACCGGCTTGAAGAAGTGGATCATGAACAAGAAAAAAAACAACCTAAAACCCGTTAAATAGCGTAAGATTAAACCGAAAACCTGAAACGCGTTATAACAGAAAGTCATTTTTCACCGGCCAAACCGACCGATTTGTGAGGTATATACCCGATCATGGGCCTTTGGGCACTTCCACACTTTCCACCAACCATGGAAGAAAAATAATTTTCCCGCCAAATTGTTACGTTTTGTTTCTGCTCTCTGCAGTCAGAGGCGCGGATGCACAGTTGGGAAAAAAAATCAGCTATAATTTATTATTTTTTTTTTAAAAAGAAAACAAAACCTAGATCTAAACGGCTACAAGGAATTTCCTCGACTTCTCAATTCACCCAACGTCTCTCTCCTTGTTCTCTCTCTCTTCTCTCCTTCCTTATTTTCTCAGTTAGTTGGGCCGCCGGCGGCGGGTAATCGGACCCGGGGCAGACCGCAGACGGTAGTCGGAAAGTCGGCAACGGTCAGCCGCCGTCATACATCAGCCTGTTAGTCGCCATACCGCCACTTGCCAACGCAGCAAGTCAGCAACGGCACTTCACTGTAAGTCTACAGCTGAGGACCTAAGCTAAACCTAGTATCATTTTGATATTAAGTTTTTTATGCTTATGATGATTTTTTTTTTCTTTTTTGCGCTTATAGATTGAATTTTTGGCTGAAGATGAAATGATTGAATTGTGCCTAATATGAGAATGGAGAATCTCAATTTCTGTTTTTGGCTGAAGATGAAATGATTTAATTTATGTTTCTTTTTTTTTTTTTAATTTTCCATTTTATAATTTCTTTTTGTTATTTTATTTAATTATGTATTTATTTTGATTACTTGATTTAATTTCTGTTTTTTTAATTATGTATTTATGTTTGTGTGAATTGAGACTTGACAAACTTGAAATTAGGATTAATTTCAGTTTTTTAATTACGAATTTGTGTTGATTATTGATTTAATTTCTGTTCTTTAATTATGTATTATGTTTATGTGAATTGAGACTTGACAAACTTGAATTAGGATTTATTAATGTAGTCAATATAATTGCATATGATAATTTTGAAATCTGGAAAAGGCATTTCAAGTTTTTTTCTTGAAAGGGAGTCAAAAAGAATGTGCATAAGGTTCTAACTATGAAAAGACATTTCATGGATTACTTTTCATTGTTGAACTGAATCGATGGATCTGAACTTTGATTATTTATTTATTTATTAATTAATTTTTTATGTTGAAATTTTCAGGGTGCTACACTTAGTTCAAATTCCTTGATCCCCCTTCCCTGCTCCTGCTTTCTTCCTTGTTATCCCCCTCCCCCCTTTTTCCTCTTCTCTTTTTTTCCCCCTGCTACATTAAGATTCTCCATTATTTGCACAGAGCTTTAATGGCGGAAACCCCAATCAAAACTAGGAGACGTTTAGATCTTAAAACCCCCACAAAACCCTCATCTTCCCCTTCTCTTGTTCCTCCTCAAACCCCTGGTACTCAAACTCCATCTTACCGTTTTTCCAATATCATTTCATCAGCAAATGAATCAACCCCACTCCGTCGTTCTTCTCGTCGTTTATCGCTTATTTCCAATGATTTAAACCTCACCCCAGAAAAGCCAATTGAACAATTAGCCCCTAAAACCCTAGCTAAATCTCTCAAAACCCCGAAATCCACTAAGAAATCCGAACTGTCGAGTTCTGGGATTGAGAAAGCATCAACCCAGGATCCGATTCATCCAAAGTCTCCTGCATTGTCTGAGAGAAGGAAGAGGAAAAGGGGGGATGTGAAAACTCGAGCCCAAGCTCGAGCTCAAAATGTGCCAAAAAAGAAGGGTTATTATAAGAAAGTAGTGTATGATGGGTGTGAATTTTCAGTTGGGGATAACGTTTATGTGAAGAGGAGAGAAAATGCAAGCTCAGATGATGAGGATCCGGAGGTGGAGGAATGTAAGGTGTGTTTTCAAGGTGGGAGGGCGTTGATGATCGAGTGTGATGATTGCCTTGGTGGGTTTCATTTGAAATGTCTAAAGCCGCCATTAAAGGATGTTCCTGAAGATGATTGGACTTGTGGGTTTTGTGAGGCCAAGAAATTGGGAAAGCAAATTCAGCTTCCGGTGCCACCAAAGGGTAAGAAGAGGGTTAGGACTTTGAGGGAGAAGCTTCTTTCCAGTGATTTGTGGGCTGCTAGAATTGAGAGGTATATTGCCTTTTGATTTTCATGTATTTTTGTTCAATTAATTTTGTTTGATTGAACTAGGTCAATAGTTGAATGAGGATACACTACGATGAAATTGAGCTAGTATTTTGACAGTTTGTGAAAGAAATAGGAAAATAAAAAGATATGAATTTGTAAGATGTAACTGAGCTTTTGATGATTCTGTGCAGCATATGGAAAGAAGTAGATAGAAGCTACTGGTTTCGAGCACATTGGTACATGATCCCAGAGGAGACTGAAGCTGGAAGACAACCACATAATTTGAGGCGAGAGCTGTATCGCACCAATGATTTTGCTGATGTAGAGGTAGCAAGAGTTACATTTCAAATTTCTGTCCATTTTTAGTTTCATAGGAGAAAGTCAATGATGGGGTGATATTTAAAAATACTAATAATTGTGTGACCGACCCAAATACCATAATCCTGTAAATATGTTCTACTATGAATCTGCGCAAAGGCTGCAATGAGTCAATGACTGCATTCAACATTTGACATCCTTCTATCTTGACTCAGGTTTATTTTTGTAATTGAGGAAAGGACCGGAAATGCAAATCAGAGATGTATATTTAATTTAGCCTATCAGTTTACCTACTTAATAAATAAAAAAATGCCTGTTTATCTATAAAAATAACTGAAAGTCCTTTTTGGTCGTTAAGGTGTTTGAACTGATATGCTAGGATACCTGGCTTGTTTCATGAAAGAGATAGACAAACGAGCCTCAATGCTTTTGGTTTTAGGCCCCTTTTGTTTTAATGGAAAACAATTTTAAAAAAGATGATTTCCAAAGGAAAATACAGTCCGAAAATAGAAATTAAAATTTCCAATGTTTGTTTCCATGGGAAAAAAAAAGTAGAAATGGAAGAGAAAGGATGGGTGGGAGTAGAAAAGGAGGGAAGTAAGGAAATATGGCGGAAAATGGGGCATACCTTCCTTGAGTAGAGGAAAAATGTTTTCCTCCTTCAAAAGGACCATTTTCCACCTATGAAAAAAGTCAAAAAACTATTTTTCATTATTTTCAAAACTAAGGAAAATGAGAAAATGGTTTTCCATAAAACGTTTTCCTTCAAAACAAATAGAGCCTTAATGCAAGAATTTTGATGTTTCATCTGGCCGGTTTCATATATTGCTTATCATCTCTCATATGGAGTAATTATTTTTAATGGCTTTCACATTCCACCCGAAGCTGTAAATTCCATACTGCAGAATACTTGTAATGAATTGCCACTGATAAGATCATGCAGCCATTATAAAGGTTTTTTTTAAAGCGTGGTAACAATTAGATGGAACTTTCACCAACTTCAACAATTCATTTGCTTGTTTTAGTGATGGAAAAGGGCACCATACCAATTCTCTTGAGAAGTTCCATATGCAATAGAATTTATTGCTGACAAGTTCACTAAAGTAGAAAAAAATGCATGTTGGTACTATGTCTCGAAAACCAACATTTGAAGATATCTCTTATTGTTATAATGTTATAATTATTTCTGTGAGATGGTTTTGAATTCTCTAGCCAGTGTTGTGCATCTCTTTCTGATTGCTCTCTTTTATCAAGGAGTTTTCCATGTTTATGATTTGTTATGATCAATTAATATGTAAAGCAGAGGCTTGTGCATAATTGAAACTTGAATTGTACTTATCATGTTGCTTTTTTGTTATATGTTTGAAGCCAATGTTCTCTATACTTGATGTTACAGATGGAATCTGTAATTAGGCACTGCTACGTTATGAGTCCAAAAGAGTTCGCCAAGGCCAGGAATGAAGGTGATGATGTCTTCTTTTGTGAGTATGAATATGATATACTTTGGCATTCTTTCAAGCGGCTTGCAGAGCTTAATGTTGAAGAGGTAGGCTTCTGCCCTTCCTTAGGCTGTTTTCACAATGGCACACTGAAGTTTTGACATTACCATTCTTTCATAGGATAGTGACATTGATGACGATGATAGTGCTAGTGATGAAGATTGGAAATGTACAAAGGACTTAGAGTCTGAGTCAGAGGAAGATATGGACTTTGAAGATGAGATTGAAAAGAGAAAATCTTCTGGACCATCTCATCATGAGTTGGCTGCAGTATGGACAATACCCTATACCTTAATTTGCTTCAATGGCACTTGAAATGGATCTATTCATCTATCTGATTTCTAATTTATTACAGAATTCAAGGAAGGGGCGCATCTTTGGACTTCAAAAGATAGGCGCAAAGAGTATTCCAAAGCATGTAAGATGCCACAAACAAACAGAGCTTGAACGAGCCAAACAGACGTTGCTGTTAGCAACTTTACCAAAGTCTCTCCCTTGCCGCAACAAGTATGTATTAGGTGATTGTTTTGCTGCATTATTTCTTTTGTTTCACACTTTCATTGCTTAGTCTTATTGCTAAATATGTCCACACAGAGAAATGGAAGAGATCACTGCATTTATAAAAGGTGCTATTTGTGATGATCAGTGTCTTGGACGGTGTTTGTACATTCATGGTGTTCCTGGGACTGGCAAGGTTATGGAATTTCATCTTCCCTTTTCCCCTTTATTTAGTTCTTTGATTATACAACATCTGTTTAACCTTCACTGTTGTCTTGTTACAGACTATGAGTGTACTTGCAGTGATGAGGAGCCTTAAATCCGAACTTGATTCAGGAAGTATTAAGCCATACAGTTTTGTAGAGATCAATGGTCTGAAACTAGCTACTGCAGAGAACATATACAGGGTTAGTTGTTGCAAAGTGTTTGTGTGTGTTTTTATTCTATTTTTTAATTCTGTAAACAACGCCTAGTTTTTATTTTTTTCAGTTGTTGCAATAGTTTTTTGATCAACACCTTGTACTTGTCACTTTGTCAGTTGTGTAGAGATGAATCTGAATTTGTAATTCTTAACAGGTTATTTATGAAGCTTTAAGTGGACACAGGGTTGGTTGGAAAAAGGCTTTGCACTTCCTCAATGAGCGTTTCTCAGAAGGGAAACAAGTAGGGAAAGGCGAGAACAAACCTTGCATTCTTCTCATAGATGAACTTGATCTTCTTGTAACCAGAAATCAATCGGTAACCTTTGCCTTCTTATTATACATAAGCCGCTTTAATTGGCTTGCTAAAAAGAACCTTGACTATAAATGGCCTTCCATATGTTACAGGTTCTTTATAACATTCTTGATTGGCCAACTAGACCCAATTCCAAGCTGATTGTGATAGGTAGAATTCTGTTTAATCATACTTTCTCAAGGAGGAGACTTGTTCTATTGCAGAAAAGCTTCATTACATATCTTGTTGTGCTTGGATGTCATAATGAAATATTGTAGCAATCAGGATTCATCCAATACTCTACTTGCAGGAATTGCTAATACAATGGACCTTCCAGAGAAGTTGCTTCCTCGTATTTCAAGCCGAATGGGAATACACAGGCTGTGTTTTGGACCCTATACCTACCAGCAGCTTCAAGAAATTATAATGAGCCGACTTAAAGGAATTGATGCGTTTGACAAACAAGCAGTGGAATTCGCCTCTAGAAAGGTGATTATGCTGTGTGCAATTACACTTTTTTTACTCAATGAATGTCTCTGCAGTTGCTCCCATATATTTTTTTTGGTAAATAGTTGCTCCCATATATTGAACTGATGTTTAAACATCTTTTTATTCAGGTAGCTGCTATTTCTGGAGATGCACGTAGAGCTCTGGAGATCTGTCGGCGTGCTGCAGAAATTGCAGATTACCGCATTAAGAACCAGTTCTCTCCGGCTGATACTGCCTCAGTTGGTACGTAAATATTCCCTAACAATATTATGTGCATCAAAATTCTTGTGATAGAAAGCAACATTATATGTGATTATTTCTTGTTACTTGAATACCTTACCTCAGAATCATGTCTTAAATCACTGTAATTTTTTTTAGCAAGCAAAAACGACAATTTACGACACCTTTCATGACTTTTTTAAGTGATTGTTTTATTCATGAATCTTCAGGAAAACCCCACGTTGGCATGGCTGATGTTGAAGCAGCTATTCAAGAAATGTTCCAGGCACCTCACATTCAAGTAAACCAACTTTATATTTCATAACTACTCGTATTTGATTAGAGACAGAAATGTAATTTCATATATGACTTTGCAATTATCAATACCTTATAGCATTAGAATATTCTTCTTAGGGCATACAAAAGATTAATATTTCCCTCTGTGAAATAGGTGATCCGGAGCTCCAGCAAACTGGGAAAGATGTTTTTGGCGGGTATGGTGCATGAGCTTTACAAGACAGGAATGACCGAAACCACCTTTGAAAAGGTTGGGTTCTTCAGATCCTTGAGGATTTCTGTTTTGTTTCTTTTCCTCCATCTCTACAATATCGCTCTGATAGTTTTACAGTGTTGTGATGCAACTCCTAAGTACTGTAAACATAGATTGATCCATAATGTCATTGGAAACGAGTCAATGAAAAGATAATAATGTAAAAGGCTAAAATTACAAACCGAGACTCAATACAGCCTTTTTTGAATTGACTTCCTTCTGTTCCTTGTTTTGCAGCTGGGTTTCACTGTTTCCTGCTTATGTACAAGCAATGGTGAGCAATTTCCTGGGTGGGATACTCTTTTGAGAGTTGGGTAAGTACTAATTTCTGATGCACATCTTCTGCTACTCTTTTTTTCCCCTAAGATGACACTATTTGTTCTTCTGATGGACTTGAATTTGGTGGTAATCCATGATATTCTGCACATTAATACTAGTGTTCTAATGTAATACCAGCACTGTTGAAAATACAAGTTTTGAAACAACCTTGAACCGCCTTGGGAAAGAATTGACCAAACTCTTATTGTACCATAACAATATTTACAATATTCATTATCTATCAGCAGTTGTCACATTGTGTCAAACTGTCAACCCTTAATAGTAAAGATAATTATTAGGTTTACCTTGAAACCATCAATAATTGTTGTCATATTTATTTTCTCCTCTATACTTTACTTTTGTACTTGATACAATAAAACAAAATTCAATCTTAAGCCATGTTTTGGACACCCAAAATAATACTACAATTGAGTTGTAGTTCGGAAGAGGAGTATTCCATATGAAGAGGGACTGCGTGAACTTCTCCTACATGTCCTTTTCCTTTTCTTTTTTTCCTGTAGACTAACTCCATCTGTTTTCATACAGCTGTAAACTTGGTGAATGTCGAATCATTTTATGCGAGCCTGGTTCTAAGCACAGGTTGCAGAAGCTGCAACTGAATTTTCCAAGGTTGGTTTTTTTTTTTGGTACAATACTACAATGTCTAATGCTGCTCTGTAGTGGATTTTAGACTTTTAGTTACCCTAACACAAAGTCACAAACTATATCTTCCATGATTGTTTTGTTAAACTTTACTGTAACTCAGTTTTGTAATTCGCACGTAAATCAACTGCAGTTTGCAGGATGTAAACTTTTTAACTCAGTTTTTTTTTTTTTTGGGGGGGGGGGGTTGGGGTTGTCTGTGTTCCAGTGATGATGTGGCATTTGCTCTGAAGGACTGTCAGGAGCTTCCATGGTTAGCAAAATACTTGTGATTGGAGAGATATCCACGAAGATCACAAATCAATTCCTACTTTGATGGAATAATGAGCCATCTTGTTTTATTGTTGTAATTTCAATGTAATGTCATTAAACTTTGGTCTTTTAAGTTTTAAATGTCATTAATTTATCAATGTAATTGATGTGTAAACGAGGAAGACCAAATTTTGTTAGCCTTCTTAAGTCAAGTAGGGGGATACTTCCAAGGAGATGAACTGTATCATATGAGGCATTAGTGATTTAGTGTATTTGAATTAAGGTTAACTATAATTCCCTGAAAGTGGTATAATTTGATTGCTTCTGAACATAAATTTTCCTGGCAACTTGGGTATATTAAGGACTTTATTAGGAAAATTAATTTTGTTTGGGTATAATTTTCTTTGGTTTATGCTCCATGTGGTATAGCATATAACGTTTGGCTGGAAAATTAATTTTTCTCTTTTTGGTACTTTGATTGGGAAAGGAGTGTAAAACATATTCCCGTAGTACTTTTTTTAGTTGCTAAATTTAGTTTTTCATATCTCATGAAGCACAACTTTATATGTACAAAATAATAGTTTTAAGCCAAATTAAAAGAGATTTTATGACTTTTTTATATTTACAAAATAATAGTCAGTGTTTATCATGTGAATATTGCAACCTAGTCAAAATGGGCAACTTTTCATCAAAAATAAAAAGGGCAACTAAATATGGAATGAGGGAGTATAACAGAGTAAAAATGCTCTCCTAATGATGGAATGAAAAACTTTTCCACAAGGAAAATAATTTTTTCCCCATATCCTTGCTCACTTTTTTACTCTATTTCCAATAGACTTTCTCATTTCCCCTTTCATTTTCATTTGTTTCCCATAAAATTCCTTACATAACAAAACATTGGAAACACTAACTTTGCAATTGCATCTCATAAAATTCCTTGAAAAATTATTTTACACTAAAAAGTGTTTTACATCCAACCAACCAAAGCCTAAATGAAAAAATTGTATTAGATCTCATTATCAATAGAAATTTAGCCTGTGCTTCATTTGTTCACACCAATTAGGCTTCACTATGCTTGTAAGTCGAAGGCTTGTAGCAAAAATCACCAGTACAAAGGCATAAAAAACACAATTCCAAACATATCATTAATCAAGCAAAAGCCTTTGCATACACTAACTCAACCATTAGAATTTGCAAATACAATGTCAAAAGGAAAAGCTACTCTGTAAGACTACAGTATATTGCTATTGATCATTCACAGCAGTATCAGAAAAGCTAGCCGCTGATGTCTAAGCTTTCATGACCTCCAGCTTGTTAGCAGACGGGATTGGAAGAAAACTGAAAACCATACAAAATTACTGAGAACCATCAACGCATGCAGCTTGTCTAGCTAGTGTTGAGGTCGTGAGCCACATTGGACGGCCCAAAATTGCACTTCCATGGACAGAAAGATAAGCCGAGTTGAGTCTAGTTGGAGTAGACAAGAACAAGGAGAGGAAAATCAGCATGCCAGTTTGATAAGAATGTTATTCAGATTAAAAATACAAAGGTTGAAAAAGTAAAGACAGTACCGATCAACATCAGGTGTAGCCAGGGGATCAAAAAGTTCCTCCCTCTGTTCCATTCCTGGAATAACACTAGCTGCAGCAGCCATGTCCTGAACACCTTCAGCCTATAACCAATGCCACACAGTTAGCAAAGGCGGCAATTGGTGTGTTTATAAAGGAAACATCCCCCATTAAGATTGTCTTCTAATTTCTGTTCAAAAACCTCTGTGACCATCAATTGACGATCACAGACTAGAGTTGAAAATCTGGCTAATACACTGAAGCAGCCAGCAGGTGCTACTAGAGATGTAAGCAGGGTAACTTGCGCATTAATTAATATGCCCTGTACGTGAATTTATAATCTAACATAATTAATGACATCGAAGGACTGTAAATAAAGTTGACCAATGCCATTTGTTTTGTTTTATTTTATGCATTACTGATTTCAAAAAAGGAGCATGGCTCAGGTAATACCTAAATATGTTCATGCCTGATGTATCAGTGCTTAAATCAAAACTTCAGAGGTTTAGAAACTCTTTACAGATAAAACCCATACTCTATAGTGACTAGGATATGTAGATCACCAGGTCCATATCAGGTTATCAGAGCAACTAGCTACCTGTCAAGAGTGTTAGTGAAAAGCAAACAGAAATTTAAGACACCGGACTACAGCTGCGGGCAAACCATATACAATTCCATTTATATCATGAAAGGATAAATGTAATTTACAACAAAAGGATGGAGATCACACCTGTTGAGGATATTGAGCATATCCACCATAAGCATTGTATGCGTATAATGATGGATCTTGAACAGCAGCATATGCATAGGCATCATAACCTTGTCCATATCCATAGTATGCACTCCATTGACTCGGGTCCATTTGCTGACCCCATGCGCCAGATTCCTAGGTTATTTCACTCAAGTATTAACCTCTGAATTTGCATAAAGATTAAGCTGAAAGCAAATGTTCTTAAAATTGATTCAATCAATCCAATATGGACAGCCAGAAATTTCTCCAGGGGAAAGTTACCTGTTTAGCAGTCGGGCTCTTTCCCCATAAAACACGAACTACTTGCTGACCAATCACAGTTCCTTGTAGCTTCTGTATAGCTTCTTCAGCAGACGGTCTGAGAGCAAAAAAACAAGTATTTCAGGCATTAATCAAAGTAGACCAAAAAATAACCAGCATAAAATGCAATCTTAAAGGATAGCCCATCCAAAGGAAGATATAAAAAACAGACATACAATATATATATATATATATATATAGCTACACCTCCATGGACCCCATTAGCACTCCAGAGAAACTACTAAAGGCTCATAAATACACCTACCTAGCTGCAAACTGCACAAAACCACATCCCTTACTAGCTGGGATCTTGACATAGCCGATCTCTCCAAAATGCAAGCAATGCTGTCTCAGCTCTTCTTCAGTCACGTTTGGGTCCAGATTACCAATATATATCTGCATAAAGTAAGTGTGCACAGAAGGTAATTAGAAAAGTAATGTTTATCCAATTTGCATAGGGTCCTTTCTTCTTTAATTTTACCGTGGTATTATTTGGATCATTCTCCATTGCCAATGGTTGAACAGGCTGGATAGGTGGCACAATGTATGCTGGAGCAGGATACAAGGCTGGAAAGATAAACTGAAACTGATTAAATACCACATAATCAAAGTTGCAAAGTAAAACAAATACAGAATGCTAAAGTGCCCTGAGAAGACTTTCAAACAATAACAATATGCCTGACAATGGTTACCTTTAGCTACAGCATATTGCTGCTGCATTCCAGGTGACTTTTTAGGAGTTGCAGCACTAATACGCATTGGCCTTGACAAACAATATTGACCATTCATTTCAGTCATGGCCCGGTTTCTTTCAATCTCATCAGCAAATTTGACAAACCCATATCCCTTTGAACGACCTGTGCTTGGATCAGTCACAACCTTTGCCCCCCTCACTGAGGGATAGTGAGTTCTAAAAGTCTCTTGCAATAGATAGTCTGAAACATCCGGTGCCAAGTCTCCAACAAAAATAGAATGCTCAGGACCTGCATCAGGTCTTCTTTCTCCGATCCCAAATGACGCCCAATTTAATCGGAACGGCTGCTCAGTTCCTGGCATGGGAGTACCATTATATGATTGTAAAACACGTTCAGCAGCTGCATGTGAAACAAACTCAACAAATCCATACCCCTCTGGATGGCCGGTAATCTTGTTACGTATGACCTTCACAGAAATAACCTGCATTGATAATGCACAAAATTTATTATTATGAAGTCACCAATAACCATAAAAACAGCTACCGCCGTTGAGTATTGATCCCATTGAAGCAAGATCAGGAGAGAGTCAAATGTACATTATTGTACTCCTTAACTCATCATAAAAGTTACTCCATTCTTCTCAAAATAGTTAAGAAAACTTTCCAATTCCATCCGTCCAAGTTATATAAATAAATAATCCCTTAATAACACTATTGTTTTTGTTATTATTATAGTAGTTTTTTAGGCCGGTTCAACATAGCTTAATTCAATACAAAAGAATTGAGTCTTAATTGCATTACTTGATACAATTTGATCTTGTTTCAAACTTCAAATAACTAAACAAGAGGCACAACGGGAAAAGGAAGGGGGACACTAACAAAGATGAAGCAAAGAGAAATAAAGGCAAGTATCCGGATTCAGGACGAAACCTACTATTGGCTTGTCAAGAAGGAGGCAGCATAGATCTAGTCTGAAATTTTTTCCTACACCCGGGAGCATAGTGATCACCGTGTATTCGCTCTTAAAAACACTTGTGTTATATATTTTGAACATTCTTGTTTAAGAGTAGAACACTTATTTTATAAAATTAAGTGGTCATGAATATTCAAAATGTTCAATATAGATGTTCCAGGCGCATAATATGGATGTTTAGTTTTAAATATAGGTGTACGGCATTCATTCTAGACTTAGGTGCACCATTCACGGATTTGATCTAGTTTGCTAAGAAGTGCGCTAACCAGCAAGGAACACTAGGTAGCGTGGTGTTTGTTATGGATGTGAAAGTTATATAATTTAAACAGTTCATTTTTTTCCGCAACATTCTCTCATCCTTATCCAACCAAACCCTCATAAATACCACTCAATTCCCACCTAACCACCTCACTGGACCTCAAAATTTCCTTCAAAAATAATTAATCCATTTTTTCCCAAATCCTAAAGTAATTAAACTCAAGCCTTGTTCTTTGGGACATAATTTCTAAAAGTTCAATTCACTTGAGTTCAGTTCATCTCCATCTGAGTTAGGATTTAGCTTAATTCAATTCAGTTCAGACAAGTTCAGATTAATTCAATAAAAAAGAACAGGGCCTTAGTGCAGTATCTAGGGCATAACATCATACAAGGGCAATGAAGGAAAAGCCTTAAATGGATACAAGTGCATTTGGAAGGCCCAACTGAAGCTTGTAAAATAATCAACATCTCGAACTCACACTAAGTTCTTAGTAAACCTAGATTCAGCTCAAACATATAAAGTCCATGAAAACTAGCTTAATTTCATGCTACTATCACTGTAAAAATTTGTAGAAAAAATAACTTATAGCCGCCAAAATTCCTTCAAGAATTACAAAACATGATTCCAAACTTCATGATTCGAACATTCATAGATAACTGCTGATAAAAATCCATCATTCAGCAGAAGCATAACAAGAATAAATTTAATGTATTTCCTGGTGTTGAAACTATATTCACTAACAATCATAATTTATTTTCCTTCAAAAAAATAAATAAAGAACAATCATAATTTCTTTAAATTAAAGAAAACCCCACCTCAAAATTCATAAAACGAAGTAAGCTAGTGAGATAATTAGCAACAACTTGAAATTAAACAAGAAAGAATTAAAGAAAAAGGAGAAGGAAAAGGGGAGATGATACCTCTCCAGTTTGCGCAAAGCAGCTATGAATATAAGATTCGTCGACCCAAATTTGAAGGTCACCAATCCAAAGAGTTCGCACTTCTTCTAGTGTTTGTGGTTGATGATGATGAGGCGCTGCCATTGTTGTTGTCTTCGCACTTCACCACCAACAGGCCTTCGCTTTCCTTTTTACTCGGTTTTTTTTTTTTTTTTTGAAGGAAATAAAGCTCAATTCAAATGATCTTTAAGTTTGGTGTTTGCTCGTGTTCCAAAATATTTGACCAACATGAACGATTTGAGGAGGAATGATACTTACTATTTTTTTGAAGTATAATAGAAGGTGTTATTAACTTATTATCATCTCCAGTTTATGCGCACATTATTATATGGTTCCTTGCCAAAACGACGTAGTTTTGGAGTTAAAAAAAAAATCTGTTTTAGGTTTTTATGTAAAAACAGTTTCTAAATTCATGGAAAAATCAGTTTTTTTTTGTAAAATCTCTTATTATAGAATTCCTACTTTCAAGGAATTAAAAGCATTTTCTTAATTCATAAAAAAAATCAGTTTTTTTTATACGTAAAAATTAATTTAGATTTATGTTACATTCATTAGTTCTTTATTTAGATTTATGAATATTGTTTAAAAAAAAAGGAATATTGTATTGGTAGGAAATGAATATTGTGTATTATTTGTTCAACATATTATGATTTTGCATGGGATGAAGATTTTGTTGCAAAATGAATATTCAGTTATCGCAAAAGTGAATGTAAATTCAGGTTCTTTGTGGTAAAATGAATATTTAGTATAACAAAATGAATATTCAGTATTAGAAAATGAATATTAAGTTTAGTTGGTGCAAAGTTGATTGTTGGTTCAGATTCTTTGTGATAAGATGAATCAACATTAAAAAAATGAATATTCAGTATTAAAAAATGAATATTCGATATACAATAATTAATATTCATTTTAGTTGTTGCCAACGTGAATGTAAGCTTGGATTTTTTTGTGGTAAAATGAATATTCAGTATTAAAAAATTAATATTCATTTTAGTTGTTAAAACTGACTCGCTGACGCGCGAGACCACAATTGTTTTATGTGCTCCTGGGAGCATTGTATATTGTAGTTTAAAAAATTAGTTTTAAAAAAATGAAGCTTTTAGTTTTTTTTTTTAAAAAAAAAAAAATTGTGGTTAAAAAAAATGAATATTATAATGTACAAAAATGAAGATTGATTAAAAAAATGAAGATTGTAGAGTAAAAAATGAAGATTCGCAGGACCACAAAAAGCTACGTGGTCCTGGGAGCACCATATAATAATTGCAGTTTATGCTAATATATTATCTTAGTGAATTGCTAAATAAAGATTTTTTTTACTTACTAAAGCCCCCTTATGGACGAAATTGCTCTTGACCCTTAAAAACATAATAATTCGCCTATCACATCCCACCTCCACCCACCCTTTATTTTATATCAAGATTAATCATGCAACAAAACATATTATTACACTAAAATAATGAATTAAAACATAAATTATGAATTAAAAGCATTACAAGTGTTTTTGCACAATGGTCTTATTCAAATACTCGTAACGTTTTACACATATGATTCCTTGTTCCGAGAGCTTCGATTTGATATATTATATGTCAAATTTCACTGCGAAACGAAGGAGATATGAGCATTTGAAGACCAAGTGCTCAATCAGAATGGCCGGGGCGCATGACCTATGCGCCCCGGCATAGGTCCAAGCGCATGGACCATGCGCCTCCAAGCACCTGGACCTAGGCTGGGGCGCATAGACCATGCGTCTGGACCTATATTAGGGCGCATAGGTCATGTGCCCTAATATATGTCGTGTTTTTTTTTCTACGTCCAACACACGCACGTGTAGCCAAGAACAAAATTGTCCAAATGCGGGCTTTAGTAAGTAAAATGAGGGTTGCATTTAGTAACACCCATTATCTTATCTATGTTTTATATTATGCAATCTGTGTATTAACTTATCTTGTCTGTGTAATATTAAGGACATAATTTTACAAATTGACCCTATAATTTTTTTTAAATTACAAACCAGTTAGTTCTTATATGAGGGACCAATATGCAAATATTTTACGGAGTAGTAGATTTTGTCCAAAATCTGATATAGGTTTATCACTTGTATTCACTTCCCCGAATTGAGCCCAAACTTAATTGCCCTTTACCATAATTGTAGATTTGTAGTCATCGTATTTTACACTTTATTTTTTTTATTAAAATTTTAACAAATATTTATTAATGTAACCTGAATTTACATTAAAAAAACATGAAAATATTGGTTGTTTGAGTAACTCTATTGGAGCCTTAACTAACTGAATAATAAAAAAAAAAACCCTTTGTATGATTGTTTCCATAACTTGTTTTAACCTTAATTGAGTTTGATCCGCCCGAAATGACTTAACCTTATTCTTGAAGAATTAACCAATTGTTTCAACTTAGCTCCTAAAATGACTTGAGATGAACTAATATGTTGTAACAACCACAAACAATTTGAACTGAAATAACCCTACTCAATTTATTCCAGTAATTTTGTAAGGAAAAAGTTAAATGCGCGCAGCTCTAAAGAAAGCATATAAAAGGCTAAAAATAGATTATTTTTTTTTTTAAAAAATACATTAATTACCTTGTTCAACATATATTTTTGCCATAAATTACTAAATATATACTAATTTAGGAAATATATTGGATGCTTATATGTAACCATATTATTTATATATATAAATTGTAAAAAATAAGTCAACCTTTAGCCGGTCTTCTCAAATTAAGTCAAACTTTTGATTAACTCAAAATAAGTCAACCTAATATAGATATATTCTCAAATTAAGTTTTTTCAATAATTATTTTTTGATTAAATTAAGATTTTCAATGAAAACCCATATAAACAACAACATATTAATGCATCGCTTTGATTTTACATTGAATTTGATGAATTTCTACACCTTAAATTGTACAAAAAACTTAATTTGAGCAGATATGTGTACAAGGTTGACTTATTTTGAGTTTATCAAAAGATTGACTTATTTTGAGAAGATCGACGATAGGTTGACTTAATTTTTACAACTTTTCCTAAAAAAAACAAAAGGTTTTTTAAAATTTTCTCATTTGACAGACTTAAAGAGTTTTTTTTTTTTTTTTTGGCAAATGGTCAACCAACAAACAGACTAAAGAGATTTCCTAAGTGCCAAGGCCATATCTCGTGTCGCTTGGACTGCATGACGACCGACCTATCACCCTTAACAGAAGGAAAATTATTGCATAATAAGATAAAGTTAGACATGGTGATTTTAATTTCTACTGGAGAAGATTTCGGGTTAATCAGGCAATGAATTATAATGCTATTGTCCGTCCAAATTGTAATATGGTCACGACATCCTACACAGTTTTTGCAACCTAATGAGTAAGGCTTGAGCTTCCACATGGAGTGGGCAATGCCCATCTAGTTGTTGTTGCAAGCCTACCCTTCATAATTTTTCAAGTTTCATCTACTTTGCAGAGCAAACTACCATAAAAATCATGTTGCCCTTTTGTCCAACTAAAAATTTCCTCGAACGAGCACACTTCTTGTTTGTCAATGCTTTTTTTTTGGCACAAATAGCAAATCATTAAATTAAACGAGAGTTATGTTATTTCGGATGAACTACTACAAGAGGGGGGTGAATTGTAGTATGGAACATGATAGTCAATTTTTGCGGAAATTAAAGAACATGAAAGGAAAATAAAGAGAAACGATGCAAGAGAGATTTAGCGAGGAAACTTTCCAGGGCCCAACTAGAAATAAAACCTCGACCCACTAGGGATTTCTCTAAAACACTTCACTATAGGGCAACAACTTAGTTACAATCCATAATATTCTATTGGACCCGTAAGTTCCTCTAGGAACTTACTTCTCTATTCTTTATATTCTAGTGTTCTTTTCCCTTTTCTCTTTCTCTCTTTTTCACTTTCTCTTTCTCTTTCTATTCTCTGTTCTTTTTCTCATTCTCTTTCTCTTCTCTTCTCTGTTCTCACACTTTTCTCAAATTCTCACCCCAATTACAAGAATTCTCTCAAACCCTTTACAAATTCTCCATTACAAGAGTTCACTCAAACTCACTTCTCTATTATTAAAATTACAGACTCTTGATAGAATAAAACTCTAATATATTGATCATAAACCTGACTGGAACTTGGAACATAATCTGGAACATACGATAGGAACTTTGAGTGGAACCGACTCAATATGTGGGTATAAGATGGTACGTTTTTGCTCTCCACATTATTGAAGTTTGGCTCACCTTAGACATGGTGATTCAAACAGTATTTATAAGCAAATAGGTCGTGCTTCCCAAGAAACCACTAAATACACCACTAAACTCACTCAAAGTACTGTCAGGAACTTGTAACTGCCCACTACATTGCTGCCCATGTTCCCACTAAGAATAGCCACGTCCCACTACTCATTGACTCCTTATTTTTAAGATTAATTAACCTCTTTGACTGACTTATTCTTCAGAATTAGGAACATAACTCAACTTCCTAAGATAACCGAATTTGACACAATCAAAGTTGTACTAACAAACTAGATTTTTAGCTAGTCAAATAACCAACTTTTAACTTAGTCAACAACTGAATTAAATCTAGAAAAATCAGTCATCTAACTAGTAAAAAGTCATTCAAAATAACAACTCATCACTTCCTAAAATTTAGCTAACCAATTTATCAAGTTTAGTCAAAACCACATTTTTGTTAAATGAAAATCAGAAATTATATTTTAATAAAAGCTGAATTTTTTCTTCAATAAATTCTGTAAATATAACCCTTCAAAGTTTGAAAATAATCAGCCCAAATAATTAGAATAATAACAACCTCTAACCCTACAAAATAGGTAACTAACTATGACTACTAACAAATTCAAACTAGGTTGTTAAACATTCCTAAAATTAAGGATTCCATTCTCCAGCAATATTCTGAGTGGTTTACCAAATTAAATCAGTCTAAAATTATGCTATAATCCTGCTAGACACGTGGACTACCATAATTGACCAAACAGACACAAGTTCCTCTAGGAACTGGACTCGTGTTCCTTTAGGAACTGGACTCAAGTTCCTTTGATAGACAGACCTAAGTTTCACTTGTAACTTAGCTCGTGTTCCAGTCAGACTCATGACTCAACATATTTACAAAAGTCTTAGAAAATTAAATTCTTAATTTTCTAGTTTCTTCTCACCTTCAAGATGCTCCAATTTTGGAAATCTTGATTCTCATTTCTCTTGATTTGTTTCTTTCCAGGAACTTAACTCGTGTTGCATAGGAACTTCAGTTTAGCTTGTTTTCTTGATTGTGCTTCTTCAAGTATTCTCTTTGCAAGGCTTCAACCTGGTACCTCTTTGAGTTGCATTCCCACATTGAAACTTTTCTCTTGTTTGATCTCCCTTGAGCACTTGAATACTCCTTCAAGTTCTTCTTAGTTGATCTTCTCTTTGAAGTTCTCGTTTAGGAATACTTCTCCAATTGAATTCCTTCTCTTGAACTTCTTTATTTAGTTGCTTCAACTCAGAAGCTTCTCTTGATTTGTTCCAACTCAGGAACTTGTATTGCATACATCTTCAATCACAATAGGAACTTTCTTCCTTAAGACCTATGAACTTGTTTATGCACATCTTAACACAAATGTTAGTTAGATAATCATCATTTGTTAGTTATCATCAAAACCATACATAGCTCAACAAGTTAAGGTTAAGAATTACAGACCGGGGAGGGGTAAATTAAGTTAGGGAACAAACCCTCCAAATAAGAACTAATACAACTTTGATTAGAAAGTTCAATTAAACTAGAACATTGTTCAAAAGATAATATTAAAGTTGTCAATGCTTTTTGATGTCCGATATAGGAGACTTGCCATCTATTAAATTTCCGACCTGCTAATACGGGTACCTAACCTGGGTTTGGATTTACTCCAAAGAAAAACCATAATGCCAAAGGAGGGATACAAATCTTGCCACCCTAACCAACCTTTCCACTTTATTATTATGGAAAATTGGAAATAACGAAGTAATAAAGTTCTTGAATTAAAATTAAACTAACATGAATAAAGAATAATGATTATTTTATATTCTTTACACATAAATTATTCTTTCCGATTAATTTAAATTATTCAATTCTTTAGGCAAATTATTCTTTCCAATTAGTTTAAATTATTCAATTAAATTAGTTTAATTTATTATATTCTTTAGACATAAAATAATTAAATTTAAATCTTCCATAATGATTCATGCTAGTTAATTAGGAATGGATTAAATTAGATTTTTTTTTTGAATTGGTTAAGTAAGGGGTATGAAGGTCATTTCAAAGGGGGCGTCATTGCTCCCCTTTTCTTATAATAGAGATTAGTAATTTATACCCTCCGACCATCTATTAATTTGGTAGTAGAAAATAATTCTTGATTTTTTAACACATGGTGGGTGACTACACAAACTCTTTATCAACTTACTTCCTTGTGGTGTTGTGAAATTTTTTTTATACCTGTGAAGTTTGGATAACAAAGAACTAATAATAAAAATAATCAAAATACAACTCGTACAACGGACGGGCAAGAAAACTAGTTTCTGTAACATTAACTATTCTAAACTAGGTTAGCACTCGTGCGATGCACGGTTCTAATAAATTAATAAATCTAGCTGATTGATAATGATGATTTTTTTATTAATGTTTAAATATGTAGTGATGACTGATGAGCTGTAAACTTTTCGTTATTCTGTTATTTTATATAATGAACTTTTTATTAGAATAAAAAAATATTATATTATATTTTAAAAAATGCATACCCCAAAAGGTCAAGAGTTTTTTGTGCTTAAAAGAGTGCATTGTAGGTTTGTAATATAAGTTCTCATGATTTTTTATATAATTATGTTAGCCCCATGTATTGCATTATTAAGTCATTTTTTTTAGTAATCATCAAATGTATAGAGAAAAATATGTACTTATAATGTCATTACTTTTTAAATAATGAAGCATTTATTCAATTTTAAAACTTATTTAAGGATAATTTTTTTTTGAAAGAAACTATTTTTTTTCATGATTTGTTTGGGAGGGGAAAATATTTATTCAAGAAACTTGTAAAGTTAAAATAAAAAATGATGCCATAATTTATTTTGGAGGGAAAAAGTTATATGAGATTGATGACATATGTGTCCATAATGATGTCAGCAATTGTCTGTTTTAATAATAGTTAAAAATAGATAGAAAGATAGGTTTCTATTTGGGGTAATACACAATCTTTTGTCAGATCATTAGACGGCATGAAAAAACTTTTAGCTCAAAATTTATAGGAAAAATTTATATGAATAATTCCAACTATTGGAAGTCTTCCAATATTAATCCCAACTATAGGTTATTACACTATAATTCAAACTATGGGGGTAATATTATGATATTAGTCCATACTAACTTTTGAACGGCTCCGATTTTCTTCGTAGAAAGGGAGGAAGCTATAGTCAAGTATAATAAATAGGGAAAGATGAAATACAACGAATTATTTATGAATTGGTGACCGATTACAATAGGCTAATTAAGTCAATGGACTAATATCATAAAACAACCACAAAAGTTTGGATTATACTGTAATAACTAATAGTTGGGATTAATATTGGAAGACGTCTAATAGTTGGGATTATTTATATGAATTTTTCCAAATTTGTAACATTTTAATATAAATCTATAGTTTTTTATGCTTAAAAAATTGCAATTGTTAGAAAAAAAAATTTAAAATTTTTTGGGTAATACAAAAAAAAAGGTTTGACTTTATGCTAAAAAGTTAATTTTTTTGAAAAACAATTTTTGATTTTAAGAGGGGAAAAAATGTAGAGCTTTTAGTGATAATTAATTTCTCATGTACTTTTAATTTTTGTAAATTATTAGATGTATATGAGACATTGGACTAAATGGTGAACTTTCCAATTCAAATGTATAGAAATATGTGTGCATTTGTTGTAGGTTGGAGGAGGGAAATTATGGTTTTGAGAGGGAAATGACTTTTTGTAGTGGCAAGAAAAATAGTACTCCCTCTCCGTAACTTAAAACTTTCAACAATTAATTTTGCACGCATTTTGAGGAAGCGATTTAAAGGTGTAGACGAATGAATTAATCAAAATGGTTCTAATACAAGCAAGAATGTGATTATAAGTTATTAAAATTAAAATTAAAATTATTTTGACTAATTCCTTCAATTACAACCTTAAATCACTTCCTCAAAATGCGTGTAAAACTAATTGTTGAAAGTTTTATGTTACGGAGGGAGTAATGTAATAAAGATGAAATATATGTATATCAGCTACAAAGATAATTTTTTTTTGTCTTTTTCGAACAAAAATGGTAAATTGTAATAATATCTCAAATTGGACAACAACACTATTCATACATATCAAGTTTCAACAAATGACCTGACGTTGCGACACAGACTCACTCCTTGACTCCTTGTACAGACAACCTCACAAGCTGAAGAGCACCTTGGGAGATTAAACAGCAACTTACAGAATTGACATTCTTTTTCATGTTGTAGATTGCCTCGGATATCAATGCAAAGCTTTTCCAAAACCATTGCATTACATAGAATGTATTTTACCCACTTAAGTTCATTGTCAATCCCCTTCATCCCCTTTATTTGTACTGTCTTCATCTTACTAACCAAACAATCTGCTACTGAATCTGGTGTGCACCAATTCCCCTGCTCCATTGCAGTACCGTAATCTTCCCACCATAGGTTTACCTCAAGATGCTCTAATTTGGGCAAATATTCTAAGCAAATCAGCAATTCCTTGCACCAGTTTGTTTTCAATCGTGTTAAATTAGGAAAAATTGTCATGTTTCCATGGTGAAGTCGACTGAATATATTGGTTCTGTTATCAATTTGCAGCTCAAGGCTACGGACACTTGACATTCTTCCCAAAAACTCTAGCATCCGATTGAAATAGTTATCCCCTCCATCTTGTAGCTCTGAATCACTCAACTCGAGGGTTGGTTGATTGGAATCTGCCCTCAAGTCAAAACACGCACTAGATAATGAAATTGGATTTTGAATAAAGTAGTAAATTGAGTGGGAATCGCGGACTTCTAGGGTTTCCATTTTAGGGGCGTCAATTGAAATTTGAGTGGGTCGCGGGTGATCCCATGAACTCATATGTATCTTCAATGACTTCAAATTAGGGCAAACCACATTCACCAAAGGATGCGGAATTTGAGGTTGGGGTAGAGAAACGAGATCAAAGCTCAATTCCAGATGCTCCAAAAGCTGGCAAGACTTGAAAACAGAGCCGAACAAAAGAGGGACGTCAAGGAGGTAGCACAAACTAAGATTCTTCAGATTAGGAAGATGAATATCAGCATCGAAATCATCAAGTTCGATCTTCAAGAAACCAATCAATTTCAAGGAAACCAGAGAATGAGAGGCGAAAAGGGAAGCGGCAGGTACGCGGAAGAAGCTTCTGAATCCGGCATTGAAGATGATGTGGTCAATGCTACGGTGATGAATCGATCGAAAACAGGACGAAGTTGCGTCAGGGTGATCTAGGTTAGATTCGGACGGGAAGACGAGATAAAAGAGATGGAGTTTGGGGGAGGTGAGCTGAGGAAGAATGGAGAGGACGAGGGAGAGGATTGACTGAGAAGTATTTTCTGACAAATCGAGGTCGAGTTGGAAAGAGGTAATTCCGGTCCAGAGATTACGCCAACGGCGGCACAAGGTGGAGGTTCTGGCGGCGGAGGTGATCGGGAGGAGAGATAGTATGTACGTTAGAATGGAGTCGGGAAGTGACGTCAGCCGATCTTCCTCATACTTGATCGTCTTCCTGCCTCGTCGTCGACGGCTGCCATGGTTGCTGCTGTTGCTTTCCCTCATTTATGATTTTTTGAAATAAATCCCGACACCGGTCCTCCAGCCTTTGTTGCCGGTTCTCCGTTCAGATCGCCGTTCATCCGCCATCGCTTTCGTCAATTATCTAGCCATGTCTATTGAGATCTGAACAATGGAGCTCTTGCCATAGCAAAAATGAAGAAGAAGAAAAAAAAGTAAAATGGAGGTCTTACGTTACTTAGGTGGGCTGGTTATTTGTTCCTTTTTCTCAATTATTGTTATGTGAATCAGTGAATATGTCATGTCTTCCTCTGTTTGAACATTTATCTTCCAAGTTTGCTAAAGTAATTGCTTACTTCTTGAATATCCCCAATTTTTTTTTGTTTTTGTTTTCCTCTTTCGGTCGCAAATCAGACCATTTCTTGTAGTGATTTAGATTGAATTGGATTAGAATGTAGACTTTTACAAAACCATTAACACTTCTTAAAATTTCATATTTTTATATATTTTATATATTATTTTATTATTCATATTCATATTCATATCCGTATTCTTATTTCTTTTTTTAACTTTAAAAGTGATGTATTATATTTCTATTTTATTCGGTTGTCAAGCGAGAAATGCCTAATTCCTTACTGTTGCCCACCGGAAAATGTTTATAAACATCTAACAACGACATTTTGGTAAATAAGTGGAACTTTTCAATAGCATTATTGTAAATAACTCAAACAATATTTACGATAATGCAATTAAAAATTCCACTTATTTACCAAAATGCTACTTAAATCTCGAGGAATTAGACAGTCATCGTTGTCAACCAGTATCTTCGTACCCCTTAAAATTGGATTGGAATTGGATTCATGCAACTATGCAAGATTCCAAGTTGCATCTTGCATCACTCCAGGTTGTTGGCTTGTTGCTCACACGTAATTCGACACGTGAAATAATTGTGGAAATTCCAACATTTCGTCCTCTCCTCCCTCTGCTGCCCAAAAAAAAAAAAAACCCATCTCGTCTTCCCCCCATTTCCGTCTTCAATCTTTTCAATTTTTCTTTGAGATCTAAGCTGAAAATTAAGAATGGAATTACCTGCCATTGTTGTTATTCTTCCCGTTGGATTACTTTTTCTTGTTTCAGGCCTCATAATAAATTTCATCCAGGTAACCGCAATCCCTGATCATTGATATCATCATTTTCTGCTATGCATCATGTTCCCATTTTGTACATATATAGTATATGTTAATTTGCGCCTTATGTTGGTTTTGAATGTTTGATGAATATTTGAGTTTCCCCTTAAATTTAGATGCAGTGTTTCAATTCCATTTTTATTCTATAGCTTGAGTTTGACATTGTTGTTTGTTTCGAACTTATTAATTTAAACCTGAAAATTTCTCAAGTTAAACAATTTGATGGGCAATGATTAGTGGAATAGACATGATTTAGGCATTTAGCACCGGATTTTTGTTATTTAACAACCTGATTTATCATCTGAAAGATTGGATTCTAATGATATGGCAGATAGTTTATGGATTTGAATCTTGTTGAATTTCTTCTTATTGAATTTATTATTTTTACATTACTTGGCTGATAAGACTAAGAAAACGAGAGTGATAATTTTCACTCACTTGTATATATGCTTGATTAGAACGGCAAGTAGTTGACTAGTTGTTGTATTTCCTAGTTGTTTGTCTTTAGCATTAATTGAATAAAGTCAGGATGAAAAAGGTGGATTTGTAATGGATGAATTTTTTTTTTTTTTTTTTCCCATTTTTGTGGTAGGGCTTGGATTTTTGGACTAAACTAGCTTGCATTTACATTAGATGTTTAGAACCTTCAATTCTAAGTTCCTAAGTCCTAACTAAAAGAGGGGATGTGGGATCAACTATGGCTTTGCTGTTGTTTTTTTAGAATGCGTAACCCTGCCACTGGCGAGCCCATGATTTTCAACCTAGGGGGACGATGTCATGACTCACAATTGAGCGGAACTTTTTTTGAAAAAAAATTACTTCAACACATAAAGTATTTAATAATTAAATAAAATATATAATACAAAAATATTGAAATCGTAGTTTAAATAATTTAGTATTTAATTATATATAAATGATTTTAAAACCCAAGTTATGCCAATGAGTTTTCGGCAAAATCATCAACTTATATTTACATACCTCTCAAAGTCAAAAATGAAGTTACTAAGAAAAAGTAACAATATACCCACCATTTAAAAACCTGGATAAAATAATGTAAACATCTATGCACATGTAAACATCCTATCTTCAATTCATAGACAAAATCAATTGTAAATAAATTCATTCTCGTATTTAAGCTTCAAAGATGCTGAATGCATACTTATGTTAAGCAACAGGGGAACAAAGTAGTGTGTTGGGCAAATATCACTTGCCACAGATACCAGTATCCCAAATTATAAATGTTAACCTCTTCCCACCAACAATGAACACCTTAATCTTGAATTTCACTCCTAAAAAACAATGAGATGAAATAATAAGTTTAGTAAAATGTTTCATTTCACTTGGTTTTCCTGCTAAGAATATATGCAAATGCATTTCAATTGGCTTAACACAGGACACCAAACTCATAATCAAGTGCATCACTAAATCATCATATTTCAAGTAGAAACAACTAATTAAGTCTTTAAAAGAAAGAATGGTAAACAACAGAGATCCAACCAAGCTGAAAATAAGCAGTAACATAAATTAACAAAAAAAATACCTGGAAATAATCCATGAAATGATTAGCAGGATATTCCAATAATAATAATTTTCACAACTCAATATACTAGTATAAGCAAAGATATTAAAAGTTGAACTACGGATTGAGTAGTAGCTTTCATTGGATGAAGATATAAGAAAAAAGAACCTTCAAAGATATCTCTTTTCTCTTTTTCCTTTCTCTGGCTTCAGTTTCTCTTAGGTTTTTTTTTTCCCTCTCTGATTTTTATTTTTGAAGTGTCTTTTTGTGTGTGTCTGTGTGGTGGGGTGGGGGGTGGGGGGGACAGTGGCCCCTCTTGTTCCCACGTTGGTCCGCCACTGAACCCTACAAAATGTAGGAGAAAAACACAATGCATAGGGAATTAATTTTGCATGCCATTGTGCTCTATTTTTTCACTTGTGCACTGCAAACTTAGGCATTAGCTGTTATTTTTGCTCTTAGTAGGAGTCTAGTACTTGGTTTATACTACATGAGATCATTCTATGTCACATTATCACTGATGTCATGTTGTATGATCTCAGGCTGTAATGTATAAAAGCATTTCAAATTTTGTTTTAGAACTAACTCTACGTTTTCTTTGCTTATATAATTATTCTATTCGGTGCTAACATGGTGTATGATAAATTTTGTACTTCCTCTTTTTTTTTTCTTTTTTTTTTTTTTTTTCCCGAATAGTTGCAACAAACTCTTTTGCAAGGACTCTCAAACAAAATTTGGTTGTGAGCGTTATCAAATGGTTAGAGATATATTTAGGCGTTGTTCTTTTAGACTTAATTTCTGAAATTTCAGTTCAGTTTAGCTCAGCTTATTGAGTCTAAGATTTAGTTTAATTAGATTGAATTGGGTTCATATTAATTCAGTCCAAAAGAACATGGTCTTGGAGACATAGGGATGAACATAAAGAGAGAAATGACATTCAAAAAAGAAAGGAAACATTTGTTGCATCTAATAAGAAATTTCCTCAATCGGTAAATGTTGCAAGTTGCAACTAAAAAGAATAGAGGAAGTTTAAAACTTTCGTCCAACTTTTATCATATGATTATAGTTTAGGTGATTGTGGTTTGGTCTGTCAATCAAGCGTATCTTGAATCAATTGTGTGCCTGTGCTTGCACTTTCAGGTTATCCTTTATGTCTTTGTTCGTCCACTGTCAAAGAATGTGAATAGGAGGCTTAACAAAGCAGTAGCAGAACTGTTGTGGTTGGAGGCTGTCTGGCTCTTTGATTGGTGGGCAGGTGTAAAGGTTGGATTGTACCATTGAAAGTTTGCTTAGAATAATCTTTGTTTTTGTTTTACATTCATTTGGAAATTCGGGCTGTTGCAGGTGGAGCTGCATACTGATTCTGAGACGTTTCATTTGATGGGTGAGGCCATACGACAAATTAGTTCTAAGAATTCAATTCCAAGTCAATGTTTTTGAATTATCGACATTTTTTAATGATTATTAGCCTTTTTCTTGCACTTATTGTTTTCTAGAACAAAATTTAGTTGGCACTACTTCCAGAGGTTTATATCTAGTATTCTTATGTGGTGCATTTTCCTGATTTAATGACATTGTTTCAGGTAAAGAGCATGCTCTTCTTATCTGCAACCATAGAAGTGATATTGACTGGCTTATTGGATGGGTCTTAGCGCAGGTGCTCTTTCATCTTAACTTCAATACTCCGTAATTCTTAATGCAACACTCGTATTTAAAACTCTCACATTGCCAACATTGTTGAAATGCCTACATCCTATTTGCTACCATGTTAAAAAAAGGTTACCAAAATACTGCATCTCTTAAGTGTGTCTATTCGTGAATTCAATTATGCATGTAGTCCATGTACTTCCTCCATTTCATAATAGTCGGCACTTTTTACGAATTTCAAATTAGTTGCGACTTTAATTTAGTAATAAATTATGTCTGTGTCTGTGCTCATCATATGGAACTCTTTTGTTTTTTCTCTCTCTTTGGCCTGTCCCCTCCTTAAACTTTTTTCTTCACCTATCTATAACTATATACTAAAACAAAATGTGCTGATGTTATTAAAGACCACATGTCAAATTCTCATGAAATTTTTTCCCTCCAAAACCAATGATGACATCACTTTTATTCTTATTCTAATTTTCCCTCCCAAGTTTACTAGCTAATTAATGGATGCTTTCTTTCAAGACTAATTAATAAATGCTTCATTTCAAAACTAATAAATGTAACCTTAAAAATTTAATGAAAATATGACTACACTTTTTTCATAGCAGTAATACGTAGTAATGTAGTATAACATTTTCAGAATAAACTAAATAAATCGTGCAATCGCACGGGACTAACCTAGTGTTTCAACTAATTCAGAATAAAGGAAGTGTAATTCATACTTTGGATCACAATCATTATTATATTTCATGATCATCATCTAAGTGTTCAGTTTTCTGCCAATAATGGTTGTTTTCGTTCTGAAACAGAGAGTAGGTTGCTTGGGCTCAACGAGAGCTATTATGAAGGATGTTTTAAAATATCTTCCAGTGAGTTCCTGCCTTCCTAACTATTGTTAGCCCTTGGTCAGTGTTTATGGATGCAATGCATGACATGTTGAAAACTAGAATTTAGATTTTATAACTCTTCATGTCTGACATAGTGAATTTGCACCTGTTATTTATTTTGCTCTCTGGCTGCTTGAGACTAGTGCTTCTCTAATAATGGATCACATTAATGTAATTAAGAAAAAGTTTTGTCTTTCATTGTTTTGCTATTGTCTTCATCCCTTTTTATTCGCTAAATATGGAGTCTTGTATAGGTATTTAAGCAAATTAATAATGGGATTAGTTGATTGGATTCTTATTTTTTAAATTAGAAAAAGTAATTCTTTTCCTACATTTATTTAGACAGAATTTAAATCTCAAATTTAATGATTTCTCTCCATTGTTAGTTTAATGACTGCTATGCATTGTTCTTGCTTCATCTAACACAAGAATGATACTACAATGCATCTGTTTAATTTACCACAATTAAGAATGATCATTTTATTAATGTGCACAATTAAAAGTAAAGATTAATTGTGTCACAAAAATTAAGATAGAAATAAAAGTTTTACAAACGTAACCAACAAAAGGGAATACTCAAAATGGAATGTGTAACCAATAAAAAAGGATCTAATTAAGGAAGTTGAAAGTATATTAAAGTGTGATGTTAAAGAATCATTTGACCAACTATATATTAGATTTCATGTTAGTGCTAACATCAGTAATAGCTGACTCTCGCAGTCACTATGATCATCGTCATTGTATGATCCAAAACTAGTCCATCCAAAATGGCCCGTCATAACATCACCCACATATGAAAACAGTTGTAGGTTGTAAATGTTGTTATTTGAAAATTTATAATTAAACTATATGGTAGTATATGATGATACCTTACTATTAAGCTTTTTCTATAGTAAGCATGTTTTTTATTTTTATTATTTATTATTTTTTATGTGCTCTTACCCATTTGCAGTATTTGTTGCCTTTATTACGGGGTGACAATTAAGGAATGACAATCTGTGACTTGTCTAGTAGTGGCGTGGTTTTGCTTTATTAGTTAGATTAATAATTTGCGCTGTTAATGCAGGTTATTGGTTGGTCAATGTGGTTTTCTGAGTACATCTTTGTCAAAAGGAGATGGGCTCAGGATCAAAGCACCTTAACGGTATTCCAAGATGCATAATTCTTAACTTTTGGTTAAGTTGTCATAAAATATTTGCTAATGATAAATTTCACACAGTCAGGTTACCAGAATTTAAAGGATTTTCCTGTGCCTTTTTGGTTGGCTCTCTTTGTTGAAGGAACTCGCTTCACACAAACAAAACTTCTGGATGCTCAAAAGTTTGCTATTTCTAAAGGGCTAAATGTCCCAAGAAATGTTTTGCTTCCTCGTACCAAGGTTAGTTTTTGAGTCCCTCTTTTTTATTTTTCTTAGGTTTGCCTTTCTAAGTTCCCCTATTTTTCTTGTTGAAAGTCGGATCCTGTTCGTTCTTCTCCATTTATAGCCTTCATGAGTTAATTCCATTAAGGCAAGGCTTTGGTATAAAGCATAAAGCAAAATGCACACTTGTAATGTAGGAAATTTTTTGATACTATATTTCTACTATGAAGAGAATTTTGTGGTATCATGGCTGTAGTCTATTGCTTTATTCAGTACACTTACTCAATACATTTTATACTAATGATGTGTTACTTTTATCTGGGTGTATCAGGGCTTTATTCTAACAGTAAAACATATGCGGTCATTTGTTCCAGCAATATATGATGTTACCCTCGCCATAGCCAAGGATTCCTCCCCACCTTCAATGCTAACAATAATAAAGGGCAGAACTTCTGTGGTGAGCATAAGACATTTCTGTCATGAATCATGATGAAAAGAGAAGTACCGTAGATGTAACCAGTTTATCTTTCACCATAGTAAATTGGCAGATAAAAGTTTTCTTTTACTGACAGTGTATTTTGCTTGTAGACAGTTTCTGATGCTTATGTCATAAAATTTGTTATAGGTAAAAGTGCATATTAAGCGGCATTTGATGCATGAATTGCCTGAAACAAGTGATGGCATTGAACATTGGTGCAAAGAAATGTTTGTGGCTAAGGTAAAGACCATGAATCAGCGGATTTTGCTGTTCCTTGTGATTTTATGAACATTGTCATAAAATCTGTTATGTGTTTCTTTGATGGGATATTTGGATAGTATGATCTATGAATTCCTTGATGTTGTGTTTGTAGGTACATAAACATTAAAAAAGCATAATTGTCTTATGTTTTTTTTCTAATATATAAGTTATAGTTAAGAATATAAGATTACTCTAGGGAAAGGGGTTAATGGGGGAAGGAAATCCACAAATGAGCATGAAAATTGACCTCACAGGGTAAAACGTGTCGGGCACACTGCTATGCATCTATCCATTCCTCATGTGTATATCTTGTTACGCAAGCAGAGCTCGATTTTATACTCACTCTCTTGGTATACATAATAAACTCGAGTAGATAACTAAGGACAGGCATAAAGATAACTTCATCTTTAACCATTATAGTGCTTCTTTTGTTTATTTGAAACCTTGCTTCTGAACTCATTTCCTTGGCTCTAAATTGCATGCTTTTATAACAACACTTGAATTGAGGGTAAAGAGTATGATTAGTCATGTGTTTGAGCACCCTCCACTCTCTTGCTCACTTATCTATGGTATAGACCTTTCTCATGTTTTATCTACTGTTTAGGTGGAAACTTCTTTTGTAATTGATCCTGGGTAGTCAGATTTCGGCTTGTATTCCAGTAGGATGGTTGTTGTACTTAGTTTGTATTACTCTCTTTAGTTTAATTTAATGTCATGCCCTTCTTTCCTCAAAAAAAAAAAGAAAAAGAAAAAGAAAAAGAGTACGATTAATAATATAACATGAAATAACTGAAGTTATTTTAAATTAGAATATTACTACATATTTTATCTTGAAAAAATTGATAGAAAACCATCCTAACTATTATATTGATCTTCCAAAAACAATTTCAAACTTTCAACTATTGATTATCTCATGAGAGTCCCAACTTTAAGAGGTATTTTATAAAAGCGGTCCCATCTATTGATTATCTTCTTAAAAAGACTCAAAATGGGGCTGTTTTTAGAAGGCATGTCATAGTTAGGAGTCTTAGGACCATTTTTATAAAATACCCCTTAAAGTTGGGACCGCTATGAGATAATCAATAGTTGAGACTGTTTTTGGAAGACTGGTCGTAGTTGGTACCCTTTTTTATCAAATTTTCTATCTTTGTGAAGTCAATACCATTATGAAATTGGCTTCTGCTCCTGTTGGGAGACAAGCTTTGTAGTATACATCCTTGAGGTTGCCGATAAAGCAGCAAATTTGATGCTTTGGTTGAAGGAGAAAGGAATTATTTGGTTCTGTTGATTCATGCTAGGATTTGAATCTTGTGTTCTTTGAACTTTACCAGGATGCATTTTTGGATAATTACTTTTCGGGTGGCAGATTTAGTAGCAAAGAAATTCAAGATATCGGTCGACCAAAGCAGTCATTAATTGTAAGACACTGGTTGCATCATATTCGATGGAGTACGTTATACTCAACATTCTGTATTGGTGTATGATTATATTGATTTCCTTTGTTGGTTGTGTTTATGAGTAGGTGATGATTGTTTGGTCATGTTTCCTTAGCGTGGGTGCTTTCGGATTCCTGTTGTGGACCAAACTTTTCTCGACCTGGCAAGGAATCATAGTCTCAGCTGTGTTTCTGCTTCTTGTTATAGTCACCATGCAGATCCTTATTCTGTTTTCACAGTCAGAGCCTAGTATGGATTCTGTATCCACCAAGATTCTCCCACAAGATTCAACAAAAGAGATTCTTCTTAAACAGTGAGTAGGTTTTTCAAAGCAAGGGCTGAACATGTCTGTAATCTGAACATTTATGTAATCATAGATGAAATTACCCATTCATTTATACTCTTTTCTTCTTACAATAATTTTGGTGCAAGCATGTTATGTTTTGTGACTGGCTTGGCATTCCAATGTACTTGGTGAATTGTTGTACAGCTAATATAAGTTTAATACACTATAGTTTTCGTTATTTGTAGGCAACACTATAGTTTTTGATTCAGATTTCACCACACGTATATTTGAAGAAATTTATCCTTCTAAAGTGTGTTACTTAAGTGAAGCAGATAAATTGAAGTAGGCACCAACTTAAAACGTTGTATTAGTGTAACACTAATAAGTAACGTTCGTGCCTATGATATTTTCCGTCTTATAAGATGTATCCCATGGTTTTGAAACCCTTTTGTTATATCCATAAATGAAAAATAATTTTGGCACTCCCCAAACTATGTTGTCACTCCTTTGTATTCTCCCTCTCACATGAACATTACCATTGTGGCCGAAAGGAAGAGGAGTGCCAAAATGATTTGGGGAGTGCTAAAATTCCTACTCTAATTAATTCACTTAGTGTGTTCTCTTTAATTGATTAGACATGACTTTACCTGAACTTATTTACTTATCTGAACTGATTAGAACTTATTTACTTATCTGAACTGATTAGAACTTATTTAAACTTATCTAAACTTATTAAACCTGAAACTTTTTTTTTAAGTTGTATTTAGATCTTATTAGACCTAAATTTATCTGAACTGAATTTATTGAAACTTATTTGAACTTATTAAACATGAAAATTATTTTTTTTAGGGTGAAGATAACGCACCCTAGTTTTCGAAGTTGTTTTCTTTGTGGTAAAATTTTGATTAAAATTTCATTATTTTAAACTTAAATTAGTAGTTCTTCCGTAACATAATGCTAGCAACAATTGGTTTTGCACGTATTTTGCGAAAATGATTTATATTTGTAACTTTGACATTGTGTAATTTGATATATGTAATGAAAAATATAGTCATGTGAGATATCGTTTGATTCGTCTCGAAGTGTACTTTCTAAATATATAATTTTTTTATTTTTTTTATACATAATTAGAGATATTAATATTTGAGGTTGGAAGAAGTAAAAAAAACAAATGGAATATTTATTTATGAATGGAGGGACTATAAAATGCAAAATCTACCCGTATAATTGGTTGACAAAAAAAAAAAATTCCAAAAGTAGGAAATATTATACTCCGTATTAACTACTCATCTTTTTGACACCGAGACTCTACGTGTACTTGGTAGTCATTATCTTTTTATTCATCTAATATATATATATATATATAATATTTTTTGTTTTTGTTTTGCTAAGTGTTCGTTTACTTTAGCTGAATATAGCTGAGCTGAACTGAACAGAACTAAGCTGAATACAACGAAACATAATCTCTATTATATAAGCCAAGGGGAACCATGGTGTCCCATGGAAAAGACTGTAATACCCCTTGAAAATTTCCAAAAAATCAATTTGCATCACTCCTAACTATTATGGAAAATTATTTCAATTTTTAAATATTTTTAAATGAAAATATTACAAAATATAAATTTCATAAAAATAAAATAAAAATACCCAAATTTATATTTTTGAATTCTCTATAAGTTGATATCCATATTGATATAGTTTGTCATCAAAAAAATTTTACATTTCGATTATTGTAGAAATTTGATAACCACTGGATTATAACATGTAGATACATTTAAAAATTATGGCACGCAAAGCGTGCATGTAAGGCTAGTATTCTATAAGAGAAGGAAATTGAGAGCTGAACTGAACTGATCTGAATTTAAGCTGAAGCAAACAAGCCCTAAGCCTCTGAGTTTTTTTTGCCTTTCTAAGTTGTATCATGCCTCTCAAGTTAGATTTTTTTTATTAACAATGCATATTCCGTTAATCCATCGTTAATGGATCTGTTGAAATGAGTGAGTTTTATCTGATTTTCATCATTTCTAAATGATGCATTGTGCTATAAATAATGCATCATCCTTAAATAAAGATAAAAGTTAGTTAAAACCCTAAATTTTTCTACCATAAAAAAACAGAGTGGACACCATTAATTAAAAAACATAAATTTGGGGCATAGTTTAAAAGGTTGAACAAATATAAGCACTCTACAAAAACAAAAATCTGGCATAAATTACAAAATCTTTTTTAATTTTTTTATTTAGTAATATGCAGTATATAATAAAATAATCACTCGAAAACAATAAAACAGTATTCTGTCATTACCGTGCAATCGTGTTCATCTTTCTTTCTTGTGTTTTTTTTTTATTTTTTATTTATTTTTATCATCGTCGTTCGATATGTATGCTGAATTGCTGATCTCAGAATATTTCAACACAATCTCTTATGTCGGTTCAAAATTATGTTATAAATTCTCACTTATTGTAATTTCGTCTTTTCGATTGATCCTAAATAATTTATAACTTTGATAGTGCATACCGAAAATAATAAGAACAAAAAGAATGGGATCTTTGAAGAGTGAGGAAGAAATTGGGGTAATTGAAGAGAAGGAATCAAGTGAAGCTATAATCTACATCAATGGTGTTCGCAAAGTAATCCCTGATGGTCTTGCTCACTTCACTCTACTTGAATATCTTAGAGGTATTCTTTAATTTCCTTTGTTATACTTTATTTGATTGTTTATATCATAATCAGTTGAATTTTGTTATAATTTATACTACATTAGTTTCTGTAGTTTGTGAAATTTGCAATAACAACGAGTTCTGTAGTTGTTGATTTGCTAGAAATTTATTTGGAGGAAAAGGCTCAGCTTTGATGAGCTTGCTAGAATTGCTATGCTTGTTATTTGTTAATTTTTTTTTGGGGGTTACAAATTATAATGGTACACACATGCTATGTACATTAGTTAAATTTGGATGAAAATTAGTAGAAGTGTTTAATGAACATTATTTAAATTTCAAAATAAGACGAAATGAACTCAAATGAACAATCCTGGTCAACAATGAACATTAATTAATTACGAGTTACATTTATACGAGGAGTACAAGTATACTCATGTGTGTGTACCTTCTCTAAATCCATGGGGGTTTAAAAGAATCAATTTTCACTCTTGAGATGAATAGATGATGCTCCCAGTTACTACACAAGGGGGATAGTTTAGTAGACATTCAATTTTCATTTTCCAAAATGGTTAAATGGAGTTAGTTTAAGACTATAAGAACTTGTGACAAAATCACATGCAAATTAGTGTTTTTAATGCTAAATATATCCATTTTTAACTTTTTACATATAGTCCTACCTCCTAAGGGCTACAAATATGATTAACCACAAGAAAACTATAAATTATGAAACTCTAATACTACCCTGTTCCAAAAAAAACGCAATAATTTTGGGTTCACCGACTCCTAGGCATTTTTCTGAAAGTGGGTAATTAGGAGAAGTGAGGGGCAGTGGATTAAAATAAATGGAAAGAGAAAGTAGGGACAATTAAAGAATTGGTGAGTAAAAGTGGGGACAATTAAAAAATTGGAGAGAGAGAAGGTGGGGACAATTAAAGAAATAGTGAGGGCATTTATATCTTTTCAGTAGCAAAAGTTTACCATATAAGGAAAAAAATTGTTGCATTTATTTTAAAAGATCCCAAAATAGAAACTGGTGAGTTTTTTTTTTTTTTTGGAACAGGGAAAGTATGTACATTTTTGATAGTTATGAAACACAATTGTTAGTGGGTGAAAAGGTGTATGATGTATCATTATGAGAAAACAAAAAAGTACAAAATCGAAGGTAAACTCTTGATTACCAATAGATTGGTACTCACGCGCAATGTACATTAATTCAACTTCAATGAACATTAGTATAACGATTAATGAACATTTATTCAAATTTCAAAATTAGACTAAATGAACATTCATTATCAAATTAATGAAGTTTTAAAATCATTGTGAGTTGCATTTATATGGAGAATAATATTCGCTATCAACTTAAAGAAGCTTTTATCTATTGTGAGTTGCATTTATATGGAGAAGACCTTCCTCGTGCTCACTAAAGTACATTCCATGAATTACAATAAAAGCTCTAGTGATTAACCATTCATACATAAAAAGTAAATTGGGCACTTAATCAAGGAATTTGTAAAAATTTGCAAAAAAAGAAAGAAAGAAGCGATGATTGAAAGTTGTTATAACTTAACTTTCTTGTTTCTTGTATACAAAGTAATAATTTGTTAGGCTAGGTGACTTTAGAACACAAATGAGGCATATGCATGAAGGGAGGGCTTTTAAAATACAGGGAAAAAAAAGTTGAAAATGGAAAGTGCAACGATAAAAAGGAATAGAGGGAGCATATAAATCAGAGATAAGAAGTAGAATAGAACGCAAGAAAGTGGAGATTAAGCTATTGTAGAACTACTACTCGAGTTAAAGGATAGTGTACACGGGTATACATACTGATAAATGCTCAGGTTTATTAATCTGATGGGCCTTGATAATTTGGGCTTTACGAGCTTATAGCTTGATTAGACCTAGCTTATTGGGTACTGGTCAATACCCAATCCATTGCTTTGTTGTCATTTTGAATAATTCGATCATGTTATTATAAGTTGCCAGCTCTTGAAACAAATGAACTTAATGAGAACAAACAAATTACATTGTACATACTGTTTGGCACTGTTTTTGTGCTTGAAAAGTTTATTGCCTATACGATGTTCTTTTGATGCGAGGGGATGTTTGAAAGATTTTAAAATTTTCACTTCATAGGATCAAAGACTAGGTAATATTCTAGCTTGGTAGGGTAGAAATTTTCAGTTCAAGTGTACAGCCATACAGTGGCTGTAAGATAAGTTTCCTGTTTCAATTTGGCTTGTTTTGTTGACAATGTCATGATCAATGCTGTTCCAATTCAATGCCTTTGGATGCAGATGTAGGACTAACTGGTACAAAATTGGGCTGTGGCGAAGGAGGTTGTGGTGCTTGTACTGTGATGATCTCCTACTTTGATCAACATGACAAGAAATGTGTGTGAGTCCTATAACTCGATTACTGTTCGTCTAGCTCTTGTTGGCTTCATATATGCTCATGTGCTGCAATATGTTGCCTTGTTGTCAAAATTATAGTTGTAAATGACATCATCTATAAATTGCCAACTTTTTAGCACGTGTCTTACTTGGAAAGTTTGATGGTTTTTGGTCCTGCATGTTTTTTTCCGCCTATAGTCTTGGACATCAAAAGTATTCGTTTGGTTGGTAAAAAGTGTGGTAATAAGAATGGATTTAAAGCATAATTTTGTTAAGGAAGAAACTTTATAATCCCAATTGAAAACTTATTTTCATTCCCAAGCCTGAATTTTTTTCATATTTTCTATTACCATCCATTACCATTGGGAAGAGTGGTATTAAGTGAGAATGGATATTTGTGAAGAAACTAGATAAATTGGAGGTAAGCTAGCTACACCGTGGGAATAAATGTTTATTATCCTTCCAAATTTACATATGAATTCATTTTCATTATCTCCATTTATGACTGGCTATTAAACGGGCTATTTAACATTTGACACATTTCAAGACACATTTCAAGACACATCTGATACTTTTTGGGGGTTAGAAGTAAGTGAGGAGTATGGATTGAAATGAAGGTCATTTGGTCAATTATAAGTCTTTGGAGGTTTTTCGAAATATCACTCCATGAAAAGGATTTTTGGGGTACTAACACATAGTGACTTCCTGTAATAGACCTTAACATAATCACATCTTCCATTTTAAACTTATATATTTCATTATTAATGCTGTGATGCATATGTGCATATTGGTACTTTGATAATACTTTATTCACATTTTAGAAAACTTCATCTCATTTTTATTCTTTCCTTATGTTTAGAACATGATTTCTTCCCAACAGTTTGTTTAGATAAGGTACTAAAAGTACACACATCTAGCACAATCTTTAAATTGTGTTTCATTTTATAGAATTGCAAGGTCAAAATGGAACTTTCCCCTCAATTTATCTGCTCATGCAATGATCATCATATCTCTGAAGTGCAATGTAACAATAGCATTAGCTAAATGCCACTTTTTCTTTTCTCCTCCTTTTTTTTTTTTTTTGACAGTTATTACAATGGCAAGTGCAATCACTATTCATATTTGGGTAGACAACTAAGAATGATGTCACAATCTCAAAAGGACAATGACCTTGTTTCAATTATTAATTTGGTTTAATATTGGCTCCCCTTTTTTCATTTAATTCTAAATTGTTTTGATATCAACTACTTCCGTTCGATATAGTGGCTACATCAGGGTTTTGACATCATTTCATGTGGATGTTGCATTTATTACACATCTTTTGTGGATGGCAAACCAAATTGAAGAAATTGTTTAAATTTCCACATTGCCTCCTTTACCAGGCACAATGCAGTTAATGCATGCTTGGCTCCACTATACTCCGTAGAAGGAATGCATGTAATCACGGTGGAGGGCATAGGAAACCGTAAAATTGGGTTGCATCCAGTGCAGGTATGATACTTGTATATCGTCTTTCTGTATGATTGAATTGGATGTCGTAAAAGTGCTGAAGAATTTACAACTACCAAGAGGATGATATATCCTTGTAATGACCCGAGAAAAATGTATATTTCTTTATATTTTTTTGCATTTTATCCATCAAATAATTTTTAGGAGGGGCCAACTATTATTATGGTTGCAGCAAAATGTTAAGCAAGATCTTATTTATGGCAGGCTTCCTGCTCACATCTTATACTATTCAAATTATTGATTAATATAGGTACTGGAGGAGTTTGTATATGTAGGAGGCAAAGTGCCCCTCCCCTCCTCCCCAAACTGAGTATTTGGTGAGAACTTCCAAGAGAAGCCTGGCATCAGTTACGTTACCTGCCCATATTTTTGCTTTTTTCTCCTTTGTCGGTTTGGTGATAGTGAGAATTAAGCACATCAGAGGAGAAAAAAAAGGGGGGGGGGAGGGATGCTGCACACCACAAGATCAGAAAAGAATTTGCAGAAAATCAAACACACAGTAGCTACTTTCGAGAGGTAGCTGCTCTCCAAATTAACAACTAGACAACTGATATTTTCCATTCATGCTTCTGCACTTAATGACAACATTATTTGTAGACTAGCCTTAACAAACTCACTTAACCAAAAGGACTCAATTACCCCTAAAGAAGTCAGCTCACACCACAACAAGGACTCTAACAAATTATTATAACAACCAAAATAACAGAATATAAAGAGTAAAAGGACTATAATTCTTCTAGAATGATCTCTTCAAGTCGATGTGCAGCAATTCTTCTAGAGTTTGTATATGTAGGAGGCAAAGTGCCCCTCCCCTCCTCCCCAAAATGAGTATTTGGTGAGAACTTCCAAGAGAAGCCTGGCATCAGTTACGTTACCTGCCCATATTTTTGTTTTTTTCTCCTTTGTGGGTTTGGTGATAGTGAGAATTAAGCACATCAGAGGAGAAAAAAAGGGGGGGGGGGGGGGCAGAGAGGGGGTTATGCTTTGAAACATAGGTGGCATTTCTTCCCACTAAGCTCTGCTTCGACTTTAAAAGTAGTCTTTGCTATCTTCTTTTGGCTTTTGTTTTTCTCAAGTTCCTCAATCAACAGCATAACACCTTCTTCCCATATTTAAATGTCAAAATAGTTTGTAAACATTCTTACCAGTGATTATATGTCATTTATACAGGAATTATTAGCAAGATCACATGGTTCACAGTGTGGATTTTGTACTCCTGGATTTGTTATGTCTATGTATGCTTTATTACGATCTAGTCAAACTCATCCAACCGAACAACAAATTGAAGAAAGCCTGGCAGGGAACTTGTGTCGTTGCACAGGTTATAGGCCAATAATTGATGCATTCAGAGTTTTTGCTAAAACTGATGACATGATATACACTGGGAGTACTGGGTCAACTCTTCAAGGCAATGAGTTCATTTGTCCTTCTACTGGTAAACCTTGCTCCTGCAAACAAACTTTAGATGCAGATGTTAGAAATACGAAGGAAAGCCAGAATTGCAGTGAAAGGTACAAACAGCTTTCTTACGATGATATAGAAGGCAGCAAATACAATGATAGAGAGCTTATTTTCCCTCCTGAGCTATTGCGAAGGGGAAACTCCTTTCTGTGTTTGAATGGTTTTGGTGGGATTAAATGGTATAGACCTTTGTCACTTCAACAAGTTCTTGATTTAAAAGCCAAAAATTCAGATGCAAAGTTGGTAAATGGTAACACTGAGGTCGGAATTGAAATGAGGCTGAAGAAAATGCAGTATAAAGTTCTTGTCTCAGTTGCGCAGGTGCCTGAGCTAAATGTATTAAATGTGAAAGATGATGGATTGGAAATAGGGGCTGCTGTTCGACTATCTCAGCTTCTGAATTTTCTGAGAAGAGTTTCACTAGAGCGTGCTGCTCATGAAGTATCATCCTGTAATGCTTTTATTGAACAAATAAAATGGTTTGCCGGAACACAAATTAGGAATGTTGCATCCATTGGTGGGAATATATGCACCGGTAGTCCAATTTCAGATTTAAATCCTCTTTGGATGGCGGCTGGAGCAATGTTTAAAATCATTGATAGCAAGGGAAACATTAGAACAACTTTGGCAGATAAATTTTTTTTGGGTTATCGTAAGATCGATCTGTCTAGTGACGAGATTTTACTATCAGTGCATTTACCATGGACAAGGCCTTTTGAGTTTGTGAAAGAGTTTAAGCAGGCTCATCGTAGAGATGATGATATTGCACTAGTAAATGCTGGGATGCGTGTCCATCTTGAGAAAAAATATGAAGAATGGTTTGTATCAGATGCCTCAATTGTTTATGGAGGGGTGGCTGCTGTTTCTTTGCTTGCAGCAAAAACAAAGCATTTTCTGATAGGAAAGAGGTGGAACAAGGAGCTGCTTGGTGGGGCCTTAAAGGTCCTGGAGGAAGACATTTTGATGAAGGAAGATGCACCAGGTGGAATGGTGGAATTCAGAAGATCTTTGACATTGAGTTTTTTCTTCAAATTTTATTTGTGGGTGTCTCAAGAAATGGATTTAAAGACATCGTTTACAGAAACTGTACCATCACCGTATTTGTCAGCGATGCAGCCATCCCATAGGCCATATGATATGGGGATTCAGGACTATGAGATCATCAAACATGGCACAGCTGTGGGATCTCCAGAGGTTCATTTATCAGCAACTCTTCAGGTGTGCTACTTTGCAATTGCTTTCTAAAAGTACTCTATTTCTTTCTCAACACTTCCAAATTCTTGTGGTTGTAGCCGTGGTGCTGGTGGCCCGGGTGGGTGGGGGATCTGGGTTGAGGTTTTGGTTTCACTTTTTCCCATCTGTATCACAGATGATTACTCATTATAGAATCAAGTCTGTAAGTTGGATTAGTATTAACTACAGTGTAGCAAAGTTTGAAATGTCAAGTTCCTGGTGACTGTGAATGGATGTTCTCTTGATCCAAAATTTTTACTCTTTATTAAGCTTTGAATGGATTTGATTTTGTTAATGTTCTTATCTCATTTATTTGTCTCTCCTTTCAGGTCACAGGTGAAGCAGAATATGCTGATGATATACCAATGCCACCTAATGGCTTACATGCGGCATTAGTTTTAAGTAGAAAGCCTCACGCCCGTATAGTGTCAATTGATGATTCTGTTGCAAAGTCTTCACCTGGGTTGGAAGGCATATTTTATGCCAAAGATATCCCTGGAGATAATCGTATTGGACCTGTTTTCAAGGATGAAGAACTCTTTGCTTCTGAGTTAGTAACTTGTGTTGGCCAGGTAATAAGATTGTAAAGCTTTAATATGATAAAGCTATGTATAGCAGCCTCTGGTAGTATGAACTAGTATCTGTGAATGTGCAGGTAATTGGAATAGTGGTTGCTGACACCCAAGAGAATGCAAAACTAGCCGCGAGAAGAGTGCATGTTGAGTATGAAGAGATGTCTCCCATACTATCTATAGAGGATGCAATTGAAAATAAAAGTTTTCATCCTGGCTCAGAGAAGCAATTCAAGAAAGGTGATGTTGATCTCTGCTTTCAGTCAGGAGTTTGTGACAGGATTATAGAAGGAGAGGCACAAGTTGGTGGTCAGGAACATTTTTACTTAGAACCACAGAGCAGTTTAGTGTGGACCATGGATTGTGGTAATGAGGTCCATATGATTTCATCTACTCAAGTATGTATCACTCTGAATTTCCTAGTTTCTCTCTTGCTCCATAAATTGACTACATTGCATCTCAAATTTGACCGCTTTCTGAATGTGGAATATCTCGTATATCTTTTTTTTTTTTTTTTGTGGTTTTGCTTTTGTTCTTTACACTGGAATAATTCCTCTGCAGGCACCTCAGAAGCACCAGAAATATGTAAGTCACGTACTTGGTCTTCCTATGTCGAAAGTAGTTTGCAAAACCAAGAGAATTGGCGGTGGATTTGGTGGCAAGGAGACTAGATCAGCGTTTATTGCCGCTGCAGCTGCTGTTCCATCATTTTTGTTGAACCGGCATGTAAAGCTCACCTTAGACCGAGATGTAGACATGATGACAACTGGACAACGTCACAGCTTTCTTGGAAAGTATAAGGTATTAGATGACTATGATTTAGTTCTTTGAATGACATGCATGGGGGACCATATAATAAAGTAATGCAAACTGACAAAACCTCAAGCATTTATCATGTTTTGCTTCCGTGCTTGGGTCAATCTGTCCACCAATTAGTGTCTTCTGTCCAACGAAAAAAGCTCTTGGAATCATTCAGTTTGTGAATAAATGAATTTGACACTGAAGCTGATTTGAATATGGACTTTTTAGAGAAAAAATGAGGTAATGAGGCATTATGGAGGAAAAAATGAAGACCAAACTTGTCTTTGCTCATCACATGCGCACATAATTTTTCAGCCCAAAATCATAGCTTTTTAACCCAAAAATAGCGACTTTTTATCAGGGGGAAAAACTATTAACCAGAACACTATCTTTTTACCCAATTTTCTTAAATTTTGAGTATTTTTGTCCAACTTATTATTATTATTATTATTATTTTTTATTTATTTATTTTATTTATTTTAATTTTTTTTTTACTTCTACTGTATTTTATATAATTTGTGTTTTTTTTTTGTTTTTTTTTCCCCTTGTCACTTCTTTCAGTGAAGATAGTCTTCTGATGAACTGATATCATGAATCTAATGTGGGATATGTTTACTTATTTGATTTGATACTATTGTACACAGGTAGGATTTACAGATGAGGGGAAAATACTAGCTTTGGATCTTGAGATATATAACAATGCTGGGAATTCATATGATCTCTCTCTTGCTGTTCTTGAACGTGCAATGTTCCATTCAGATAATGTTTATGAGATACCAAATGTCCGGATAAATGGAAAAGTTTGCTTCACCAATTTTCCAAGTAACACTGCCTTCCGTGGATTTGGTGGACCTCAAGGGATGCTTATTGCAGAAAATTGGATCCAGAGGATAGCCATGGAGCTCAAGAGGAGCCCAGAAGAGATAAGGGTAATAGTTTTTTGCTTTTGGTTTTGATTCTCTGAGGCATTGTTTATTGCACGTTGTTACTTTTGATCAAGATTTATAAACTCATTATTTTATTTTCTTTTGTTTATTCTTTGCTGCTATAGGAAATGAATTTCCAGAATGAAGGGTCAATCTTGCACTATGGTCAAGTAATTGAGCATTGTACATTGCCCCGGCTGTGGAATCAACTGAAATCATCATGTGATTTTCCTAGGGCACGTGCTGAGGTTGACAGGTTTAATGCTCATAATCGATGGAAAAAACGTGGAATTGCTATGATTCCTACAAAATTTGGCATCTCATTTACAACTAAATTTATGAACCAGGTAACTTGCTGTTTAACAAGCATAATCCTAGTGCCACAAAAAAATTGTTTCTTGACTGTTTGTATTCCACAACGAGCTGGAAGATTTTCTTGGTTTTATATGTTTAAGATCAAAAGATTGTGCATCAAGAAATTTTCCAATTGAATTGGGTTGATCGAATGTTATTTAACCAACTAGATGAATTTTATTGTTTTTGTTTCTAATCTGTTGTACATTCAATAAAAGAATAAACTCAATAGAGGTGATAAACTGAAATTCAATGTCTTCTTGACTGAATCACAGTTTTTTTTGCTTATAAATAAATTAAAAAAAGATCCTTGGATCTCTATAATAAGAACTTAGCTTTATGTGTGTGAAGACTTAACACCCCAGAATACCTTTTCAGCTTTAGTCAAATTGTTTTTTGAATGATGATTGTCGATCAATACTAACGTACAAGGAATTTATCTATTATTCCATTTGGCTTCCAAATCCCCCCCACCCTCTCTTTCTCTCGTATATTTGGAAACAAAGAAGGGGTTGTACACAATCTGGCTGTTGGTTTTTGATGCTCTCTATTTTCTCTTGTTTCTTTTGAAGATGGATATCTAATCCTTGATATCTGCTTGCCAAGTGCCAAATAACCATTCCTATATGCATGTTTTGTCATTATACACATGGAAGTTAGGGTGAGAATTGCTTAAACTTTGACCAAGAGTTTGCATAGCTAGTGAGTTATGACTTACTAAGAAAACTAATAGAGTAGATCTATCTGAATAGTGTGTCAAGAACTGAAATTTGCAAGGATAAAAATCTGGAAATTTGATTAAATTACTCAAAAATGTAGTACAAAGATAGGAAGCAACTTAAGGTTGCAAATCTCCAATTAGTGGCTTTAGGTCACAACTCTCAAAATGCCAAAGCTTTCTCACAAATATTCTGGATAATTCCACTCTCTTCCCACTCCCTACATATTTATACTACTACTACTTTACTTGATTTTGTCCATACTCAAGTACAAAATACCCAAAAAGCTACAAGACAAAATACTACAAACAAGGACAAATAAAGATAAGTAAAACAAAATAAAAAGTCTGAAAATAATAAAAATATCAGAAAACTAATTTTCTAATTAATTGATGCATTACATAGTGCCATGTATAAAAAGTAAGAAGGAAAGGAAATATTCTCTATTTCTTCCACTAAAATTGCAGTAATGGTAATGAATGCAGGCTGGTGCCCTTGTGCAAGTTTATACTGACGGTACTGTATTAGTTACCCATGGGGGTGTTGAGATGGGACAAGGCTTACATACGAAGGTTGCTCAGATTGCTGCTTCTGCTTTTAACATTCCTCTTGGCTCCGTATTCATATCCGAGACTAGTACTGACAAGGTAAGAAAGCAGCAGAAAAAATTTCAGTATCATTCTTGATTCAGAGCAATAGATTCCGCTTTTCTAGATTTTTATTCTTTTTGTTTTCCACCAAACAGGTTCCAAATGCATCACCAACTGCAGCATCTGCAAGTTCTGATATGTATGGTGCTGCAGTTTTAGATGCTTGTGAACAAATAACAGCTCGGATGGAGCCTATTGTTTCAAAACAAAACTTTAATTCATTTGCTGAGGTATGTGTGATAAGTCCTGATGCTAACTTCACCTTTTCCTTTTCATATTCACTGGATGTCTGGAGGTGATGCGTTTTTTTTTTGTTTTTTTTTTTCTTCTCATTTTCAGCTGGCAAACGCATGCTATTTGGAGAGAATAGACCTCTCTGCTCATGGATTCCATGCCACCCCGGATATTGGCTTTGATTGGAAAACTGGTAAAGGGAATCCTTTTAGGTATTTCACGTATGGTGCTGCTTTTTCAGAGGTTGAAATAGATGCATTGACGGGAGATTTCCACACAAGAGTTGCAAATATCTTTCTTGATCTTGGACATTCTCTCAATCCAGCCATTGATGTTGGTCAGGTACATTTTACTGCTGAATTCCCCAACTCTGGTGGTTGGATTTTGTATATTGAATGTATATTTGTAGTGGAAATGACATAATTTGGTTTCGGCTGCAACTAATTTGTGAATTGTGCACCCGGATGCACAATGAGGTGCAAAATAAATACCATTCACCTACTTTATAATTTATATCCATATTATGCATTTTAGAACATTTAGAACATTCAATCTTTATATTTAGACCGCCTAATTTTATATAGTGTTCTAAAGGTAAAATAAGAATGTTCTAAATGCATAACACAAATATTCTAAATCTATAACATAAATGTTCTATTTTAAGAGCAAGTACATGGCACGTGATCACCTTACACCCGGTTGAAGGTAGAAATTTTCAGGTTGTAACCTCTATGGTGCATTAAGCATGACTTAACAATTAATTTTTAAGCAAATTTTGTTATCGGAACTTTGTCCAAAAGCTCCATTTCTTCTCATCCCATGTTTATTGCAGATTGAAGGGGCATTCATACAAGGGCTGGGTTGGGTTGCTTTAGAGGAGCTTAAGTGGGGAGATGCAGCTCACAAGTGGATACCTTCTGGCTACCTATATACATGTGGACCTGGGAATTATAAAATTCCATCGGTGAATGATGTTCCTTCAAAATTTAGTGTCTCGCTTTTGAAGGTTAGCACACCTGTCATTTCCATGTGGTGTGACTGCTTAATGCTTCAATCATTCAATATATATCTGTGCAACTTATCCATGTCGTTGTGAACCTTTGTTTCCTGTGATGAGGGTTCTTTGGCCGCACTTGGTTAGTTGGTTTTGTATAGAATCTAACAGAAACAATTTCTTAAAACTCACCAAGGGGGTGTTTTAGTACATATAAGTGTCAGATCAGAAGTAGATTGGGCTTCACAGAATAGATTTGGCTAATAAATAACTATTTGGCCGCATTTGTTAAGCAGTGAATTTGAAGTGTGGTTTAAATGCTGTCTTTTCTTTTGCAGTATAAACATCAAAAGCATAAGAAAAGGCTATGGGTTTTCTTTTGTTACAATCCTATATCATGTTCTTGTGTTTCCAAAGTTTCCATGTTATGAAATCTGCAAAAACATTGATCAACTGAACACATAAACTCCCTTGGAAGCACATAGCCCTAGGTGCACCTAAGCATTTGTATTGTACATCATATTACGAAGCTATATTTAGTAAAACAATGTCACAAATTGCTTTCATCTGATGAATTAGCTACCCAACATCTGATAACTATCGAATATGGTTCAAGTCTCTAAGTGTAGTATTTTGGTTTGTTGTGCAGGGAGCTCCAAATGTTAAAGCTATACATTCTTCGAAAGCTGTTGGCGAGCCACCATTCTTTCTTGCGTCTGCTGTGCTTTTTGCCATCAAGGATGCTATCACAGCTGCTAGAGCAGATACAGGTTACACTGATTGGTTTCCTCTTGACAATCCTGCTACGCCCGAGAGAATCCGCATGGCATGCACTGATGAAATTACATCAAGATTTGTCGATTCAAATTTCCGTCCTAAAGTTAGTATCTGAATGATTTCTCATGAAACTAAGATAAGTATATGGTTCCTCACGTGGAGAATATTTTGTTGGTTAAGGATACAACCCTGATCCCAACGATTTCAACTTTAATGCATTGTTTGGGTAGGAAGAAACGGAGAGAATGGAGGGAAAAGGGAAGGAGATCAAATCTCCTTATTTGGAAAACAGGTTTGGGGAAGGAAGCGAAGGAGAGAGTGGAATCCTTTTTCCATTCTCCTGTCATAACCACGACCCCTCCAAAATATTCTCCAAAATTGGACAGGTTTGGAAGGAAAATGTAGTTCCACCTTTAATTCCCTTCCTACATTTCTATGTGATAAAGTATATAACATATTCTTGGGCCTTACTCTGCAATAAAGGGAAAAATTTACCTACACATGCTTGTGGCATGTATGCAAATTTCTAGTAAATAATATCCATGTATTATATTTTCTTTCTTGTATTGAAGCTAAGGCCAAAGTTATGTAAGTTTTAGAACTGAGGCCAAGTTATCTAATTTCACGTCTGAACAGTTTTAGCTGTTTTCATTAATAAATTAATGCTACGTGACCTTAATTCGTTTCACAATAATTGATACACTTTCTATTTCGGGGGTGTTGTAAAGTAATTGATACATTTTATCTTTTTTCGATTTGTGTTAATCTTTTTTTATCATGTTATGGTCTCATTCAAACAAAGAAATGAACATTGTAGTCTTTTCAATAGATTTTGGTATTGATGCTCTTTATCATATGAATATTGGCGTAATCAAGTGAATGTTCTGTATAAGCTTATGAACATTGTAAGAGATATATTTGAACATTTGTAAATGAGAAATGAATATTTGGTGTGAACATTTGTAAGAGAGATGTATTTAAGTGAATGTTGTGTATAAGCAAATGAACGTTGTAAGAGATATGTTTGAACATTTGTAAATGAGAAATGAATATTTAATGTGAACATTTGTAAGATATATGTATTTATAGAGTCGGGATTGGGTAAAACCCAAAAGTTAATGAAAGCTACTAAAATTCAAATAAAAGTAGTACATTAGACGTTTAACATTAAATAAAAAAGGTCACGTGTGATTTTTAGTTAAAATTGCTAGTATTTACAAAAATGTCATTAATGATTGCACATATATCTTTTTTTTTTTGTCTAATGTAGAAATTTTCACGCTGAAAATGTTTGCATCTAATCCTAATTATTACGACTATGTAAGTGTATATGTATTATTTTAAGGTATATTTACTTTAGTATTGGCAATTAATTTTTTTTGTTGACGGGTGCTTTGTGTGTAAGTGTTTTGTCCGCTTCTTCTTCATTGGTGGACTTGCTTCGACCCATTCGGGACTTGCCTTTTGATGATAAGCAGTTGAAAGATTTCTTAACAAGTATTTTTGAGGTGTTGGATAGATACAAGTGAGGTCATGAGGACAATCCATAGAAGTTTCTTATTTCTTGAAGTAACTTTCGAGATGTAATAATTTTCCCATTTGGTTTATTTATAAGGCTGTATTTAATTGTCAATTAGATCGCATAGTAGCATGGGTTTTGTTTGTTAACTTACCTAACTTAAGTGCGTCAATAATGTTTTGATAAGGGTTGCTTGTCCCAAAGTGTATCAATTTAGATTTAGATTTAGATTTGGATTTGATTTTGAAAATGGAAAATGTACTGTATTGCTTTTGAATTTGAACAAGTTTGTTTTAATCTCTTTGTTAGGGTTGTCCTAATTACAAAAATTAACTTTGTTATTTATTTACTCAAATCTTATTAAAGTTTTATTAAGCCGTTTTACCGAGGGATTATAGATAGAGATCAAGGAAAGAGGAAAAGGAAAAAGAGGGGTTTACCATTAGCCAAAAAAGCCGGCGGTAGCCCTTAGATATTTGAAGAAAACTTGAGTTTTGAGAAGGAAGGAGGAGAGAAGTAAGTGCGTGTGTTTCACATTCGTTTAGAGTTTTTGGGATATGTTTTGAAATAATAGGTTCAGATTAATACAATTTTTAAAATAAAATAAATTGTTATGATGAGTAAATGCATTTATAAGTTATAACAAGTACAACTATTTTTTATGAATAGTACCGTACTATTATGAAGTAGTGTGTTGAGTCATTTGGGTGAATCCGTGAATGCCATGTTTTCACGAAAATTACAAAACATCTTTCGTCTATAAATAGTTAAATATTAAGTTACTCTCAGTTGTAATTCACTCCGAGTATAATTCATTCGCAATTTACACTGAATATAATTCATTCGCAATTTACACCGAATATAATTCATTCGCAATAAACAAAATCACTAGTTCTCTTTTCTCCACATATTTCTTAACAAAAAAAAGTCTTATATATTTATTTTTTTCCCAAAAAAATCTTTTTATTTTGCCTAATTTTTTTTTGAAATAGATGAAATAACAATACCCTAAAAAGCTTGTAAAAAAAATAAATAAAAAGAAAGAAAATGATGAGATAATGGAAAATTATGTACTCTCCTTGTCTCCCACTCTCTGGCTCTGTGTCCCTTTGATTTTCTGTTCTGTATTTCAGTTTCACCTTACTTCTTCATCTCCTTTCTTCCAATCTTAGTTCTATGGCTACTTCATTACTTCAAGCAATTTGCAGTATACTTTAACTATTAATCAATTGGAAGTAATTGGAAAGTTAAGGTATGTTTATCATTTCAATTAGATTTTACTTTATGGTGTCTTTTGTTTTCTTTGATTGCTTTATTATGCAATTTCTTACTTCAATTGAACATAAATTTACAGAGTTATTGTTGTAGGTTTCGTGTAATTTGATTACGTTTCTTTTGATACATCATTTTGGTGTTTGAAAGTTTATGAATTTAGTTCGTATTCTGCAAACTGATTCATCACGATTGCTTTTCCTTGTAGGAGACTCCTTATCACTAGGGAGAGTGTTTAGTGTCTCTAGGACTGTTTATTACCACAAAAATGTGCGTTTTCTTAGTAAGTTCAGACATGAAAGTAGTTCACTCACTCTTGCAAGCCTTGGGTTTAAAGATGAAGTTGACAAAACTAGTAAAAGGAATGAAGTAGACAAAACTAGTAAAAGTGATGAAGTAGGCAAAACTAGTAAAAGGAATGAAGTAGACAGACTTAGCCAGCTGAAGCTGAATTCTGCAACTGAAGTGCCTAAAAAGAGAATGAAATATGTTCTTGTTAAGGAAGATGAAGGGAAGAAGTCCGTTGAAATAGAGGGAGCTCCGGTTTCTGCTGACGCGTTTCCTGAGCTTGGTCTTCCACCTCTTTTGTTAAAGAGATTAGAAGAGGAAGGTTTTACAAGTCCCACAGACGTTCAATCGATTGCAGTTCCAACGATTCTGAAAGGACATGATGCTGTGATCCAATCATACACTGGTTCTGGAAAAACTCTTGCCTATCTTCTTCCAATACTCTCGGAAGTAGGCCCGCTAAAGAACCAGTCTGGCGGCACTGAGAAGGATGCCGGAAAGAGGAAGGATGTTGAAGCAGTTATAGTAGCTCCTTCTAGGGAACTAGGTATGCAAATTATGAGGGAGTTTGAGAAAATCTTAGGACCTACAGACGAGAGAATGGTTCAGCAACTAGTAGGAGGTGCCAACAGATCGAGGCAGGAGGAAGCACTTAAGAAAAACAAGTCTGCCATCGTTGTTGGCACACCAGGGCACATAGCTGAGGTTAGTGCTGCAGGGAAGCTCCATACCCATGGCTGTCGATTTTTGGTGTTAGACGAAGTGGATGAGCTCCTTGCATTCAACTTTCGAGAAGATATGCACAGAATTCTAGAACATGTCGGAAAAAAGAGGTCAGGGGTGGAGTCCAAGTCTGGGAATAGTCCCCTTGCTAAACGCCATATCATTTTAGTGTCTGCAACCGTGCCATTCTCAGTAGTCAAGGCAGCTCGGAGCTGGGGGTGGGACACAGTACTTGTCAGAGCCAAGAGTGTAACCCCACTTGATTCAGTCTCAATGTCTGGCCCTTTAAATGTGGTTAATTCCGATTCTTCATCAGGCATGAATCCACCATCTCATGCATCATCTGAGAGCTTACCTCCACTATTGAAACACTATTACTGCACTGCCAGGTTACAACACAAGGTTGACACAGTAAGGAGATGAGTTCATGCCCTTGATGCCAAGTTTGTTATAGTGTTCATGAACCAAAACAAACAATTGAAGGACACCGTGAACAAATTGGAGGCTCATGGGCTTCAAGCTGCAGAACTTCATGGTGATCTCTGTAACGACCCGACTTTTTTTAAGCTGTCGTTTGACGAAGGAAAACGACTTGCGGATCATTACTTAAGCATTAAATTAAACATTAATTATATATTTAAAATAGAAACATCTTTTATTAACTTAAAAGTCTGAAATTAATCCCAAAAGTCAATAAAGGTAAAATACTTAAAGAATTACATAAACTGAAATAATGTCTTCCCAACATGTTGGGATCATAAATGAAATAATGTAATATTGTCTTATTGAATTCTAGAAAAGAAATACTAAGGTGGAACTAAAACTCTGCCTCAACAAAGCCCAACCAGCGGAAGCCCGACTACGCAGCTACATCGTCACCTGAAACTGAGGGGGGGGTCCACCGTCAGTGGCGAGTAACTAGGCTGTCCCGTTTAAGTAAGGGACCGCTAAACACATAATAGCATAGGATAACACACGAAAACACATGTATACAAATAATATTTCATACATAAGTACATACGGGGTACGTATACAAATACGTATAAAAAAATACGTATACAATACGTATAATAATACCTGCAAAGTATGGTTAGAAATACATACACAATACGTATAAAAGTACGTATACACTACGTATAACAATACCTGCAAAATACGGTTAGAGGTACGTACAAAATACGTATACAATACAAGCATACATACGAAATACATTTATACATACATACATTCCAGAGTTATACATATACAGACATACACAGCGGAAGACTTATACCAATCATAATACATTACATCTAATACTTAACTTATACTTTATACAATCTTATACTTTAATTATCATATTGAACCTTATATTATCTTAACTTCGTAATCATATCATATCGTCCATCTTAACTTTGTAATCATATCATATCATATCATTCATCTTTATTTCTTAACGGACCGGTCATTATAGCTCGTTGTGGATCCCGTGTGCACCACAACTTTCCTAAAACATGCCGGGGTGAACTCGTGTATTCAGCCTGTAGTGGATCCCGTGTGCACCACTAAGCCTAAGCTATGGCCATAACTCCTAAATAGCAGCTCGTGTACTACTACTTAGACGACTACATATTTTAAGACCCATAACTGCCCGGGTGAACTCGTGTATTCATCCCATGGGGCAGTGGCATCGACTTAACCCGATCTGATGACTCGTGTATCATCAAAAAGGGCGTCCTATCTTATTAACCCGATTGATGACCTTTGCGTCATCGTAGGGGCGATCTTAACTTATTATCTTTCTTATAACTAGAAGTACTAGGTGACCGTAATCTGGAATAAATGTTCGAAGTCCCAGGAAAGAGAGGTGCGACACGTATATTGGCCACCTTAAATACCAAGTCTTTCCTAGCCAGAGATCGAAACAAATAATTACCCTTTTACTCTGTTTCCTTTCCTTCCCTAATAATATCTTACTATCCTTATTGTAACTTATCCCTATCGACTTCCTTAACTATAATATAATAATAAATAATAATAGCTAAGTCCTTTAATCGTATTATTATTACCCTTTCATATTATAACTTATCCCTAATTATAAATATTAATAATTATAATAATAATACTAATTCCCAAAATTGTTCCAATATTATTATAAACGAAAATGATTAAACTAAAATTGGTCAACAATAACTAACCTACTCGACATTTTAGGGTTAGTTTACTAATTAGATAAATTCATCAACATAATAATTAACACAATCAGTTCAATTAACAATAATTCGAATAATTAATGATTATCACCAAAAATTGCATAAAACATGATAAAAATTCTACCTTTCATATTTTATACCACTCGAAAATCATGAACAACAATACCAAAAATTACGTCTTTAGTTAATCAAATTCAATAACCAATAAATCATAGCGAACTTTATAATAAACATTAAAATTATCCTTAAAACACCATATTTTACACAATCTGATTTTAAAGTATTAAATTAAGAACCACCATTAAAAGGTCTCGAATAATCTGGAAATTTTGATGGGAGCTAGATGTAGGTTCATGGTTTAACGTGCATAAATTTCGTCCAAAAATAACATCTTTTACTATTTTTAAGGAATTTTATAACTAACAAATCAGATTAGGCTGAATTCAGTTTCAGATTTTTCTTCCACATCAAACGAACTTTAAAAATTACGAAAATTTAACAAAATCTGTAAAACATTATTACTGACTTCAACCTAAAATTTCGTAGCCATCCGAATTGATTAAGTATCTTAATAAATTCGTAAACCAAATCTGGACAGTTTTACCGGTTTGAAAGATTAAATTGTTATAAGCAATAAAAGGACGAATTTTGCCACGAAATAAATCATGATTCATAATAAAACAATAAAGAAACTTCCACGAAAAATTCATCAAGAAATAACAATATTTGATTAAGAAATAAATTCATACAAATAATTATTAAACAATTAAAGATTTCAAGAAACTACATAAAATGATCAAGAAAATTTCATAATAATTCATCACATGGTTCGAAATTCTTAACCTTAACATGATACTAATTCATTTAATTTCCTAACCGTTTTTCATGATTTAATCCTAATTAACTATGTGATTAACTTGTACCGAAATTAAACGAAATAGCATAGTTACCTTTAAACGCTTAAATTATCCAAGGAAAAATATTCACCACCTTGGGTGAATTTAGTTCGGCTATTTGAGAGGAAAGGAGGAGAAAAATATTTTTGGAGTTAAAACTTTAGCAATAATGAACTACCAACAAATGCTAAGCTAGTATTTATAGATTGAGAAAAACAAAAATAAACCCTAGTAAAACCCTTAGGGCTGCCGTGAGACTAGAGAAAGATAGGGAAAAATTGAGTGAAATTAGGTAGTTGTTTTAGCTAGGTTTGAATAGGTTTAGAAATTTTAAAATATAATTTAATTAATCAAATTAAATTGATTAGGTAAAAATACTTGGCCCAAAAATAAGAGGGAGAGCCGGCCAAGCTTAAAGAAAGGAAAAAGATTGGGCTATTGGCCCAATTGAGTTTAAAAACAGTCCAAATTAATTGGGCCTTTTGGACTTAGATTGCATAAATAGAGTTAATAACCGCGAAATTTTCTGGCCCTAAATTTCGGGTCATTACAATCTCAACAAACTATCTCGATCTACTATGCTGAAGAAGTTCAAAAACGGGGTGTTGAGAATACTCGTGACAAACGAGCTTGCTGCAAGAGGTTTAGATGTTGCAGAATGTGATGTTATTAATTTTGACTTGCCCACTGACTCAATTCACTATGCTCATCGAGCCGGAAGGACTGGGCGGCTTGGCAGGAAGGGTGTTGTGGTCAGTATATGTGAACAACATGAAGCTTTTGTGGTGAAAAAGCTCCAAAAACAGCTTGGGGTGGCCATCCAACACTGTGATTTTGTTGAAGGTAAACTTGTTATAGAAGACAAGGAGAAGCTCTGAGATGTTAAGATACAATAGCAACTAGAAAGATGAACCTATTACCTTTATGGTTTGTATACTACTCACTCTTTAATGCATTCATGAGGTATGGCTACTTCATCTATACCTCTAGTTTTTATAAATAGTAACCTCCATGCTTATTTTGGTGTAACTTTCACAGTTTTAATGCATTACTTTGATCATGAATATCATTGATTACACAGTATTAGTAGAATTATTAAAATTTGATGTATTGAAACTACATATTGAGACAAATCGTGTCTAAGCATAATATACTTCTGATTCACAAAACCATACGGCAACAAGAGAAGGGATCCCACCTGTGACATGTCTTGGGGTATATTTAAGGAGTCTTAAAATAAATTAATGCAATAGATTGTTTATAAGATAATCACTTATGAACCAGTTTGCACTGATACTTATAAATATATATTTTTGATATATTTTTTTTCTCGTGTCCATGCGTCCTTGAATTTCGGATTCACGTTTTCTTGTGTCTGTATTCGTTTCCATGCAACTTTTTATTTTTATTTTAATGATAATATGGATGATAATAGACTTTGAACATGATATTAGTGCAGATAACCAGGTCTAATTTAGCTAACACACGTATCTAAAAAGGGAAGATAAATAATCATTACAAATGCGTGCAAGAGGTTCGAAACGTGGTGGATGGTACAAAAGGATAAGCCTTCACCATCCAACCACGCTCTACATACTACTCGTTTCCGTGCAACCTAGCTAGCTTCCTTCAACCTTGAATCTGATGACCTGGTCGAAAGAACTCATTAACATATACATCGTCAACTTACATTAGATTGTAAAACTTAGTAATAGCCTAGTTCTTATCAAATACCAACTCCATTGAATAAGTGAATAACCATTAATTTACGTACAGTCGTACAGAATATATAGGGCATATTAATAAATTAGTGACAATTATGTTTATGTGAAGAAAATGTATGCAAATTAATAATGTCTCATAAAAAAAGATTTCATGGTCTGTTCATGATGTCAGTTAATTTTGTTTACAAGGATTGTTTAATCAATATAGATGGACCTATTCTATGCGTATGAATCAATCAAGAAGCAGCCAACAATAGTTACTCCATGTTTACTTGTCAATGGAAGAAGATCCAACTACTTATAAGTTAATCACACTACGGACTATATTGTTTCTTTAGGCCACTGGTCCCCTGGCCTACACATATTGATATATATCATTTCATTGATGGAATTTTTCTTACTCCCTCCGTAACATATTAATGGTAACAAATTATTTTGCACGCACTTTAAGGTAATGATTTAAGGGTTTAGATGAACAAATTCATCAAAATGGTTTTAATACAAATAAGTAACATTGAGATCATAAGTTACTAATCTTAAAGTTATTTTTGATCAATTTTTTTGTTTGTACCCTTAAATCGCTAAGTGCGTGCAAAATGACTTGTTGCCATTAATATTTTACAAATGGAGTACTTCTTATCTACCGATAAATTATGATATCTTAATTAGGATTCATCTTCGAGAGAAATAATCATAATCTCGTATATATATATATACCCTTCAAAAAAAAAATGCAGTTACTCAGTTATCTTATTCTACATGGTTAGATTTTTTACTTGGCTATTATTCACCGGTAAATTTTGACCCAATTTAATTCGTCTCATAATTGATCTTATTGAAAAAATGTTTATGATTTGTCTTAATATTTGTTTTTCGAATTCGTAGTAATTGATATGCTTCATATTATTCGGTTGGCAGAGATTTGATTATATAAACTAGCCTTGTGTGCACGTTTTACGTACGATGATATTTTAAATGTATCATTTAATTTTTCTAAACAAATAAAAAAACGAGCTTCTTGTTTGTTCAAAAAATTAAAATATTTGTCAAATCGGCGCTTATTCACATTATTACAAACAAACTTTTCCCCTTCTAATCTAGTCAACCCATAACAATGAACAAAAAAAAAAGTTTATTTACTATATTCTAATATTCTATCGGCTATCACATTTCTATGATAATAAAAAGTAAAATTTTTATGTGACAAACTATATCAAAATGACTATTTATAGAGAATTTTAAAATATAAATTTTGATATTTTTATTTTATTTTTATGTATTTTATATTTTGTAATATTTTCATTTTAAGAAATTCAAAAATTGTAATTGAATTTTTAGTAACTTTTAGGGGAGTAAAATGGACATTTCTTGGGGCACCATAGCTCCCCTTGGCTTATACAGAGTATAATAGAGATAAACAAATTTAGCGAAATAGTTTTATAACCGGTATATAATTTTTATCCCTTTTTTTATTGTAAATGTTTAAATATTGGGACGGACAAAGCAATTATAAGATCTTATAATCTATTAATAGTCAAACTTTAATTATTTGACTAATTAAAGTATGGTTGTCTCGAATAATCTATTTCCTACGTTTATCTGGACATATACTCACATACTTCCTCCGTTTTTTTTTAAGTTGTTACACTTGAGAATCATTTAACTATTACAGCAATAATTTTGTGAGATAATTTCTAAAACTCCATTTTTATTTGCGAGAATAACGATATATAGATCAATATATTTTTATTTTTTTGGGTTTTAATTTGTTTTTATATATTTTTTGTAGATCTTTAAATTTTGTTTTTTCTCGTGATGACAAAGACGCTAAACAAAAAAAAAGCAACAATTAATTAGCTATAAGCCTATAATCAACAATCACCCAAAGCTTGATTAGTAATTAACTAGTTGAAGTCTTGAAGATCCATGGTTACAAACCATGCCAATTTTACTTTAGATAAATGACTAATACACACTACCAAAAAACAAAGATAAAAAAAAAGAAAAAGATTACTAAGTCGTACTTAAAGCTAAATCAAGTTAACCAACCCTGGTTCCCACTTCTCATAAAATATACCAAGTCAAATAGGCCTAAAATACATAGATCAATTCCCAAGTTCCCAATCTTATCTAGAATAAATTAAAATTTAAAATATAAATATTAAAAAAAACGAAGAAGAACTAAATTTTCAGCAAGGGTCATTTTCATGATGTATGTTTGCATGGACCAAATTGTTAAAAAGGCTCTCAACCAAAAAACTAAGCTGATGGTTAATTGCATATTCAATGAAGCTATACGAAAGAAATATAAACTAATAATAGACAATTCTAAAGAGTAGCAATTATGTTAACTGCATATACACAAACTAGGTTAGCACCCGTGCGGATGCACGACTTTTAAAAAAATAATTGTTAAAATTAATTTTAATAACGATAATCTATAATTTGTAAGAAAAAGTTGAAATTAAGTAAAATGAACAACAATTGTTAGTAGTTTCTGTTTTATTCTGTAGTAAGGTTACACTTGAATAAGTACAATCTTCACAAAGATATTTTATTTTTATTACACTTATATAATTTTAATTTAATTGTAATGAAATTATATATATATATATTTATTTATTTTAAAAAGATTAGTACAACAACTTTAACTTATGAAAATTTTAGTAAGATTGAATATTCTTATTAATAAGTTGTAACTAAAAAAATATTTATATTTAAGCAAAAATAAGGCTGTTTTAATTCAACTTATTAAGCAATATAGACATATACTACTTATTTTAGAAAAGTTCCGATCAGATAAAAAAATTAGACCAGATAAGATAAGATCTGACAAATTCAGATCAGATCAGAATAGTTAAATAACTATTAAAAAAACTCAAAAAAAAATCAAATAAGATTAGATCAAATTAGAAAAGTTCAAATCAGATCAGGAAAGTTCAAATCAGATAAAATCAAAATAGTTAAGTTCAAATCAGATATAAAAAATTTCAACGAATCAAACAGACCCTAATTATAAGTATCAACTTTTCAATAATATATGGAGAAAAAACTTTAGAAAAGATAATATTGGAAAAAAAACCAATAAGTTGTGAGTAAATTTTTAAAAAGAAAAAAAAAATCAAATGAAAGTTTGGAGGGAATTTTTTTAATGAGGAAGTGACATGTGGCAAATGGTGAGGTTAAGTAGTGAGTAAAAGTTTTTAAAAAGAAAAAAAAAATCAAATGAAAGTTTGGAGGGAAATTTTTTAATGAGGAAGTGACATGTGGCAAATGTTTAGGTTAGTGGTTTTTGTTTTACTAATAGTTAATAGAAGATAGATAGATATTATTTATGTATAATTGTTGAACCAAAAGAAATACGAAGAACTATATTAGAAAAATTCATAACCACTATCACCAAGCTGATCCGAAATCAACCGATCCGAAGTGATCCTGTCCCAAACAACCCGATTCAAAATAGTCCATATTCGATTTTGTCCGAAACCTCAATCCGAAATCTGATCTAGTCCGATTTACACAATGATCCGAATGAGGTCCAAATCCGAATGGTATGATCCGATTCAAAAATGGATCAAAATCAAATAATTAGTCCGAAATGGCCGGATTTGAATGGTCCGATTGCAAGTTCTAATCACAAATCCTTATAGATCAGAGTGTGAATCCTCTAATAATTAACTTGTACTACTGGTATAAAAGAACAAGATAATATGGAGGAAAAAAAAAACAATTATAATAAAAAATGAGCAGTTGTTATTCATCAAATTGAAACAGTCATTGCAAAAATTTGACAATTTCTACCATTTTTTTTTTCCTTTCTTTCCTTAAACTTGTACTGGGAATGAGTAAGATGATATGACTTGTAGACACTCAAGTGGTTGTGTATGTGATCAAGTATGAGGCTAATGGTGGTTGAAACTTTCCAAAATAATTAAAAAATGCTTCACCTAGCTCAAGTATTCCCTATATAAACAGCCTTAATCTTCCAAGTTTCAAGCATCCAACTTTAACATATATTCTACACCTAAAGAAGAAAAAAAAAACACATTAAGATACTAGTAAAGAAAGCAGGCTACCAGAAGTTTCAGGCACCTACAACAGATATAATGGCCAACTCTAGCCTTATCATATTTGTTTGTGCCTTTGCACTTCTCCCCTTGTTGAGCTCTGTAGCTGCCGACTACTCGCCGTCATACTCTTATGAATCTCCACCTTACAAGTACAAATCACCCTCGTACGACTACAAGTCCCCTCCTTACGAATACAAGTCTCCACCCTACTACTCACCCTCGTATGACTATAAGTCTCCACCCTACTATAAGTCACCCATGTACTACAAATCTCCATCCTACTACAAATCACCCATGTACTACAAATCTCCACCCTACTACAAATCACCCATGTACTACAAATCTCCTTCATACGATTATTCTCCATCTCCCTATTACAAGTCCCCTAAGTACGAGTACAAGTCCCCTTCATACCATTACTCTCCATCTCCCTACTACAAATCCCCTAAGTACGAGCACAAGTCTCCTAAATACCATTACTCTCCATCATACGAATACAAGTCTCCACCACACTACTCTCCCTCATACGATTACAAGTCTCCTCCTAAATACTGATTCACTCCCGTACTTTACATACTCCATCCGATCTACAAGCTTCCTCAAAGTTGTTTGTTTAATTTAATTTCGTCTATCTAATTTATGAGTTTCCATGTTAAGAATATAATTGATGTAATGAAATATATTATATGTGTGTATGTATGCAATTTTATGCGTGGTGTATTTCTATAATAAGCAAATAATAATGAATGGATTCTTAATTATATTATATCTCTTGAGTATTTGATCTTATATATGATATACGTACGATGCTAGCCTTGAACTTTAATTTCTTTGTAGATACTGAGGTTAACTAACGCACATCTATCCATATATATGTGTACGTTGATTATGAGTTGTATAAAAAATCACGTAACAAATGAATTGAATTAATTAGTCAACGCTGCCTCGATCTCAAGTGTTATTAATCATTTCATCCCCTACATATAATTCCTTTCATAGTAAAGATTAATTAAAAGATTGCACCCCAAAAAAAAAAAAACAAAGAGTTAAACGAATGCAAGGAAAAGATGTCATTCAGGGTCGGTTTCTGATAGATTGATTATGTAAATTAAATCAACTTAACTATGCCTGGATTGTTTGTCCCTAATCTGTAAAATAAACAAGTCAACTTCGCCAAGTACTTTATGAGGTGCATCAGCAAATTAAAATGCTGCTAAAAAGTAATAAGAAACTAAGAAATAATATTTAGTGGGGTCAAAATGTGTTTTTATAAACTTTATTGGGTTTAAGTGAAAAAAATTTAATGATAAAAAATTAAAAAAATCAAAATTTTATAGGTAAAATTTTTCTTTATTCATGTCCAAGTGGGGTCAAAAGACCCCACTAAAACCATCTAAATCCGCCACTGAGAAACCATGTATGAGAGCCGCCACTCGAGAGCTCATTGGGCTTGAAGTGTGCATGTATCAAAGGTCTTCCTTTATATTTAAAGGCTGTTTGATATGTCAAAAAATTAGCATTGAAAACGTAATCACAAAACAATACCATTACCATTTAGGGGTTGTTTGGTATATCAAAAAATTAGTATAGGAAACGTAAACAATACCGTTACCATTTGTTTGCTATGAGTTGTGGGAATGGAAACAAATTTGTAAGGAAAAAAATCCCTTTACATTGTTACCTTCCTCAATCTAGTGGAAACAATTACCATTTCGGAAAAGTAACCATATACATACGTTTCTTTAGTAATATCAAACAACTAGTAAGGGTAACACTATGTATTATCCTTTGCCCCCTTTATTTATTTCCAATCCATTACATTTACTAATCTCATACCAAACACCCCCTTTATTTGATTGCTATGGGTTGTGGGAAACGGAAATAAGGGAAACAAATCTCCTTAGTTTGTTACCTCCCTAAATCAAGTGGAAACAATTACCACTTTCGATGGTAACCATATATATTTCCTTAGTGAAATCAAACAACTAGTAAGGGTAAACACTGTGTATTGTCTTTTTTTTTTTCCAATCCATTACCTCTAGTAATATAATACCAAACATCCTCTTAATATTACCTCCGCCTCTTATTAATTGCAACGATTTGACATATAATAAAGAGGGAAACTGCCTAATCGTTGCAATTAAAAAGAAACGGAGGTAGGACTAAATATCTATACAATATATTAAAAGGTGCGCGAAGCACCATCTACACGACAAGTAAGCTGACACATAAGCCGACAAGCAAGCATCATTCTTTCACTAGAGTTCGCCACATATGCAATATTGCCATGTAGGATTATTGTTTAGGTGTTCAATTAAAAAATATGTTCATATGAAGGTTCAAACTCAAGACCATATTACACAAGTAATACACCCTTACTGACTCAGCCAACATTATTTATTGTCTAAATATTCACCTTTTAAAGTCATATTGTTCAATTGTTAGAGTGCACTAAATGTCATTTAATTCAGTAATTTCATTCAAATGCTTTCTTTCCATGCAAATTATTTGACCCCTCTTGACAAATCAAGTTAGATTCTAACCACAGATTTAAACAATTTATTAGGTTTATTGTATAACAATAATTTTGATAAAATCTTGTGTCCCTTATTTTTTTAGGCACTAACATGAGTAAAAAATATTACTATTCAACGATAATGCTTTATTCCATGTCAACTATTTAAACTTTGAAAAAAAATATATACGAAGTATTGATATTATTGTTAAATTTACAAGCATCACAATAATATCTTTTGTTGTTTATTTTTGGAGGCAAGAACAAATGAAACAACAATATCATCATCATCATCATCAAACAATACGTTTTTTTTTAATATTAAGCTTCCTTAAAAAGACTATAATATTTTCTCATTGTATTTAGTTTCAAAACTCACTATATTTCTTCGGTTTGAGACCCGGGGGGCCGGGTCAATGCCCGAGCCACAATACTAGTTCCTTTATGAAAGAAAGAATGGATGAGATTCAAACCATTAACGTTCTTGTCACACTGGCTCTAATACCTTGTCAGTTTACTATCTCAACCAAAATCTTAATAAGCTTATGGTTGAAATCTATTAATTAGTTATACATATATTACTATTTATATTAGCATAAATTAAGTAAAAGACATAAATGGTTGGTCTCTTAAAGGTTATTAAGAATTGCTCTTGTTGGCTGGTTTCCTTGATTGTGAATTTGTGATATGGCTAGAGATGGAAATCGGATGGGTAAGATAGAATTTTGATCGGGTCGTTTTTGTCTCGGATCATCATAATTTTGGGTGAGTTGGATTATTACCAAACTTATTGGGTTGTATTGGGTTAATTCATATATAATTTATTTTGGTGTCGGATTTCAAACTAATTCGGATAATTAGTTTACTCTGAATTTTATGTTATACAAATTTCGGATAGTTGTAAAATTTCCTATCATATCATTTTATATCGGGATATATTTTAGAGTTTAAATACAAGATTCAAGTTATACTCCAGAGTCCATATTAAATTTGTGCAAAGGCCGGGCTGGGCCAAGATAAAACAAGCCGGGCCAGGCCAGGCTTGGCACAAGACAGGTTTATTTCAGGCTGGGCTGGGCCCAAGGCTGGTTTAATTTATTTATTAGGGCCTCTAATAATTAATTTGTACTACTGGTATAAAAGAACAAGATAATATGGAGGAAACAAAAACAATTATAATTAAAAATGAGAAGTTTATTATTTCATCAAATTGAAACAGTCATTGCAAATATTTGACAATTTCTACCAAAACATTTTTCTTTGCTTAAACTTGTAATGGGAATGAGTAAGGTGATATGACTTATAGACACTCAAGTGGCTGTGTATGTGATCAAGTATGAGGCTAATGGTGGTTGAAACTTTCAAAAATAATTAAAAAAAATTCTTCACCAATTCAATTAAGCTCCCTATATAAACTGCCTTAATCTTCCAAGTTTCAAGCATCCAACTTTAACATATCTTGTGCACCAAAAAAGAAAACAAAAAACACATTAAGTTATTAGCAGAGAAAGCAGACACCGGAAGTTTTAGGCACCTATAATGGCCAATTCAAGGCTTATCATATTTGTTTGTGCCTTTGCACTTCTCCCCCTGTTGAGCTCTGTAGTTGCAGACTACTCGCCGTCATACTCTTATGAATCTCCACCTTACAAGTACGAATCACCCTCGTACAACTACAAGTCCCCTCCTTACGGATACAAGTCTCCACCCTATTACTCACCTTCGTACGACTATAAGTCTCCACCCTACTACAAGTCACCCATGTACTATAAATCTCCACCCTATTACAAATCACCCATGTACTACAAATCTCCTTCATACGATTATTCCCCATCTCCCTACTACAAGTCCCCTAAGTACGAGTACAAATCCCCTTCATACCATTACTCTCCATCTCCCTACTACAAATCCCCCAAGTACGAGTACAAGTCTCCTGAATACCATTACTCTCCATCGTACGAATACAAGTCTCCACCACACTACTCGCCTTCATACAAATACAAGTCTCCACCATACTACTCGCCCTCATACGATTACAAGTCTCCTCCTAAATACTGATTCTTTCGCGTATTCCGTCCTACAAGCTCCTTTCATACAAATACAAGTTGTTTGTCGTTTCGTCTATCTGCCTTCAAGTTATATATTAACAATTGATGTAATGAAACATGTTTGTGTATGTATGCAATTTTATTCGTGTTGTATTTCTATAATAAGGAAATAATGAATGGATTCTTAATTATATTATATCTCTTGAGTATTTGATCTTATGATATGTGTACGCTGATTATGGATAATATAAAAAATAACGTACCAAATCAATTAGTCAACGCTACCTCGCTCTCAAGTGTTATTTATACAAGTAATTAATTTCATCTCTTACATATAATTCCTTTCAAAGTAAAGATTAACTAAAAGAATGCAATTAAGGAAAATATGGCCGTCATTCAGGGTCAATTTCTGAGAGATTAATTATCTAAATCTACTTAATTATGCCTGGATTATTGTTTGGCCCTAATCTGTAAAATAAACAAGTCAACTTCACCAATTACTTGCTAATCGATCGAGCTAGGTGCATCATTAAGATGCTGTTAAAAAGTAATAAGAAGCTAAGCAAACTATGAAGCCGCCTCACACAGAGCTTATTGGGCTTCAACTGTGGATGCATCATAGGTCTCTGTTTACTTAACGCTAAATATTCCTTTTTGAAAGAAAGACTTGATGAGATTCAAATAAACCAATGACCTTTCTGTTGTCACATTGGCTCTAATACCTTAGCTTGTCGGTTTACTGTCTCATCAAAATCTTGAGCTGATGGCTGAAATACATGAATGAGCTATACAAATATTAGGAAAAAACACAAAAAAGGTAAACAAAAATACTTGGGTGTTTAGAAAAATTAGTAAAAATTCAAGCGATAACCATTTAAAGTAGGTTATTAAGACATCTCATTTATATTATTAGATCATTTCTTATTTTAATTTGAATTTATTCGAGTTTCAAAAAGTACTTTTGTTCAAACAATTCGAATTTCAGATCATTCAATATAAGCAGTGTTCCAAATATTAGATGTAATCGTAGTTCGGATTATACTTTTTCGGGACAGATTTATGCCGGATCAAGAAATTTGATATTGTTTCAAATGTCCGACTATATCACAATAAAAGTACGGTCGGTAATCTAACAACAGGAGCAATTCTATAGATCGAGAGATATTTCTTATTTTCACTTTTGAGTGTTCTTGTCTAATTCTTAAACTTCTAGAGGTAGTATGTATGTACCACCGAGGCAATGCAATGCTTCATCCTCAAATGTTTGCGTATGTATATGTATATATGCTGGTATGCATATGTGATGTATATATATACTATATGCTATGTAGGTGAATTGGTCATCGAGTTTAAGCACTTTTAAGTACAAAAGAATCCTTTTGATGAAGTGAATCGGTGTAATGTTATATATGTTTTAGATTTTAGAAGTAATATAGAATTCTTGATGACTTGATCGAGGTTATGAGCTCAAACCTTACTACTTGCAACTGCATAAAATTAAGAGATCGACTCGCTTACATTATCTCATTTTTTTTTTAAATAATAAAGCAAAAATCAAGCCAATGACATGCAATAGGACTTGATTTTAGACTTGATAGGACACAGATTTATCATTAAAAAATATATATAGCCTTTTTAAATGAACTGATTTTAGAGTGTATATATATATATATATATATATATATATATATATATATATATATATATATATATATATATATATATATATATATATATATATATATATATATATATATATATATATATATATATATATATATATATATATATAGTCAGGATCTGCTAAAAACCTTAATAAAGTTGAAAACTAAAAACTTTTGTTATGGACCGTTAGATGTAGATCAAGGGCTGTGATTAGTTTGATGGAAAAAAATATATTCACCCAATATTAAGCCATGTTTTACGGCATTTATTTTACAAAAAAAAAAAAAAAAAAAAAATTGTTTTTTACGCAGTTTTTTTTGGGAAAAAAAATTAATTTCTAAATTTCACAAATTCTAAAATTGAAGGAGTTTTCGAGTCTGAATCAAGTAAGTTTTCGATTTTGATGAAATGTTTGATTCGTTATTTTACTGGGTTTTTAAAAAAAGTTTTGTTCGACATTTTTATGGTTTCTTTCGTAATTTTTTTGGGTTTAGTTGTTGTACAATTTAGTATGTACCCTTTTATATTTATATATACCCTTTCATAATTATCATGTACCTCTTTAATTTAATAATTTGTTCTGTATTTCGTTAGTGAATGATGTTCTTTTCTTTTAAAAAAGTGTTGGAATTCGTTTTTGAGTATGTATGTACTCTTTATTCTTTGTATGTACCCTTTTATTATTTACATGTACCCTTTATTTTAGTATACAAAATTAACATGTCCATATGGAATTTCTTTATAATAATTTAGTATGTACCCTTTTATATTTATATGTACCCTTTCATAATTAACATGTACATGTTTAATTTAATAACTTGTTCTGTATTTCGTTAGTAAATGATGTTCTTTTTTTTAAAAAAAGTGTTGGAATTCGTTTTTGAGTATGTATGTACTCTTTATTCTTTGTATGTACCCTTTTATTATTTACATGTACCCCCTTATTTTTGTATGTAACATTTTAATGAACATGTTAATTTTGAAGAGAATATGTACCCTCTAAATTAATATGTACTTCTACAAATTAATATGTACCTCTACAAATTAACATGTACCCTTTATTATTAATGAACATGTTAATAATAATAAAGGGGTACATGTTAATTTGTAGGGGTACATGTTAAATTACTATGAACATGTTAATAATAATAAAGGGGTACATGTTAATTTGTAGAGGTACATGTTAATTTCGAGGGGTAGTAATTTAATATGTACCCCTTTTCTTCGTGCAGAACAATGGAGGAACGAAATACTGTGACTTTGAACAAGGGCCAAGAAAACGAAAATGCCGTTCTTTGAGGAGAGAGAATCGTATAAGAAAGAATTGGTTTTTTAAGAAAGAATTGGTTTTTTATAAAAAAATTGTTTTAATAAGTCAGCTATTTTTAAGAAATAATTGTTTTTAATTTTTTCAAGATTCTAAAATAAATGGACGGATAAGATCAAAGAAAGTAGATTCAATGGCCAAGATTAAAAGTTTTTAAGTTTTTAACTTAACAACTAGTTTTTACAGGATCATATTCCTATATATATATATATATATATATATTTTGCAAAAAACACTACTTTAAAGTGTGAAAATCAAAGTTGTGAAAGAATGAAAATTTAAGCTGCATATAAATGGGATTATGGGAAATGGAGATGACAAGTAGTGATTTTGGCACTCTAATATAAAATTTCTTTCCGTACTCCAATTTCTTCAATTTTTAGTTGAGAACATATTAATACAGTGGAATGTGGAAAGAAATTTTGGAGTACCAAGATCACTATTTGGAGATGACATATCCCCTCTATATCTTAAAGTTCTAATCATTTTGGTTTTGTCGTGCAGTTTAAATGCATTATTTTTTATTAATGACATTTTTAATTCTATACTAATAAAAGTTATAAAAAATTAATATTTATAAAAAAATATATTATATACATAGACTAATTCCATATGCGGATCCTTAGATAACTTGTATTATTGGTAAAAAGAACAAGGGGAAACAAAGAAAGAGCACGCATGATGAAGAGTTCTTTAATCTTCATGAAATTGAAACATTCAATTCAGAGCAAAATTTGATGATTTCTTTTAACATATGAATTCCCTACAATTTGTAATGGGAATGAGTAAGATATTATGACTTGTTAAAACTCAAGTTGGTGTCATCAATGAAGTAGACAAGGGTTGAAAGTTTCCAAAAATAATTAAATAAATATTTCACCAAGTTCAAGTGTTACCTATTTAAACTCATTTCATCATTTAAGTTTCAAGCAACAATATATCCAAAGATAGCCTTTACCAAAAAAAAAACTTCAAATACTACAAGAAAATCATAGTAAAGGAAAAGCAGGCGAAAAAAGGTAAATACAATGGCCAATTCTGGGCTTATCATATTTGTAAGTGCCTTTGCACTTCTTCCCCTGCTCACTTCTGTAGTTGCTGACTCTTATGAGCCCAAATCTCCTCCATACTACTACGAATCACCCTCTTACTCCTACAAATCCCCTCCTTACGGGTACGAGTCCCCACGAGCGTACAAGTCTCCTTCATACGACTATTCTCCACCAACCTACTACAAGTCACCCCCTTATTCCTACAAATCCCCGTCATATGACAGTTATTCTCCACCAGCCTACTACAAGTCACCCCCTTACTCGTACAAATCCCCTTCATATGACAGTTATTCTCCACCAACCTACTACAAGTCACCCTCTTACAAATCTCCTTCTTATGACAGCTATTCGCCTCCAACTTACTACAAGTCACCCGTGTATGATTACAAATCTCCTTCGTATGATTATTCTCCACCAGCTTACTACAAGTCACCCCCATACTCCTACAAATCCCCTTCATATGGTTACTATTCTCCACCAACCTACTACAAGTCACCCTCGTATTCTTCTCCTCCGTACGATTACTCCCCACCATCCTACAAGTCACCCTCATACAAGTCTCCTTCATACTACTCTCCACCGGCTTACAAATCTCCTTCATATGATTACTCCCCACCATCCTACAAGTCACCTTCATACACTTACAAGTCCCCTTCATACTACTCTCCACCAGCTTACAAATCTCCTTCATACGATTACTCTCCACCATCGTATACCTACAAGTCTCCACCTCCATACTAAAAAGCATCATCCCTCCTTTAATTTAATTGTGACTGTTCTTATTAATTCTAACTCCAATAAGCTCTCTTCATGCTATCTACTATGACTCAATGTTGTTGTTTTGTTCTATTCTTTTAATTAGTACACATCTACGTACTACATGGTAAGAATTGATGTAATAAGTGTATGTATACAAATTTATGCATGGTGTATTTAATTTGTATAAGCAAATAATGAATGAATTTTTATATTGAATTTCTGAATTATATTTTGTCTTATGATGCTAGTCTTCAACTTTAATTTCTTTATGCTTCAGATGCAGCAAATAACGCACATCCATATGTATGGATACATGCATTTTTATGCTAATAAATTTGAATACATTAATAAACCTATCAAATACAAAAATAATTTTTTTAAAAAAATAAAGAGGAATCCCCTCTTGTTTTTTAATTGCTTAATTTTTTCCACATTTCCCATCCAATTCTAATTTACATGGTACAAGTAGAGCTGGCTAAATGGGCGAACAGGTCGTGTTTGTGTCAATTTTCGCGTCAATTTCGGATCGTCCATTAAGGCTCCGTTTGTTTTGATGAAAACATTTTCCCGGAAACTGATTTTCCTCCCTCTTTCCATTTTCCTTTGTTTTGGAAAAGGATGGAAAACAATTTTCTTTGAGGTGGAAAATGTCACTTTGAAAAAGGAAAACCATTTTCCTTTTGTGGAGGAGGAATGCCACATTTTCCTTCATACTCTTTACTTCTCCCTTATTCAGTCCTCCATCTTTCCTTTATTTCTATTTCATTTTTTCTTTTCTTCACAAGTTATCTTCTAATCAAACAAACAAAGGAAAACTTTGTTAACATCGATGTTTTCCATTGAAAATTGTTTTCCATAAAAAATGATTTTTCATGAAATTTTTTTCCCTTCAAAACAAACTGAGCCTAATTACCTAAAAAGTTCCATCGTTGTAAAATACTTGCTTACTAATAAAATCGTGTCAAAGCATGTCAGTTTTGTGTCGTGTTCGAGCTTCCCTTCTCTCAGTAAATTTGTATCGAGTTCAATTCATGTCGAATTATCATTTCGTGTCAAAACATGTCAGTTTCGTGTCGTGCCGTGTTCGAGCTTCTCTCATAGCTGTATACTTGCTTCATCTTCGATCATGTAGTCATGCTGAAATGGATTTTAAAATGTGGTTTTTTTTGGTCCTTCCTATTCTACATCATGAGAATGAAACAGACCATATCTTCGTCAACTAACCAGTCTAACCTTAATACTTAATTTCATAATTTGATCATATCTATAAAATTATAAGGAAATTTTGTCAGAAAAGACCTTATAAAACATTCTTTTTGTAAGAAAAGACCTTATAAAAAATTTGTTGTGAACAGGGACCTAAAACAAAAAAAAAAAAATTGCAAGGAGGGACCTTACCTCTATTTTCCGACGTTGACTGTGAATTTCCGGCGTTGACTCGCTATTTCCTCCAATTTTCGATGAATCCTTTCTTCTCTATTTAACCTTTCCTTTTCTTTTCACTATAAGTTCCTTTTTCCTCTACCCCCTCCATTTTCCCTCCTAAATTCATCTACATAAACCCTACATTAACACTTCCTTCTAACATCTAAAATTCTCTTTTTCTGAATTTTGGTTTCCTCATCTCTTACCCCCTTAAATATGAAAGGATTCGTGCAAAATTGGAGGGAAATAGTGAGTCAACGCCGAAGATTCACAATCAACATCGGAAAATAGAGGTAAGGTCTCTCTTTGCAACTTTTTTTTTATTTTAGGTCCCTGCTCACAAAAAAAAAATTTTAAGGTCTTTTCTCACAAAATGAATGTTTTAAAAGGTCTTTTCTGACAAAATTTCCAAATTATAAATTATTTCCCTTTTTATCGAGACATTTATTAGAGTTCCTCTCATTCTATCTCAAAAAAAAAAAAACCACGGCTTTTATCACATAAAAACCGAGATGGCAATGCTCGGGGAAGAGGCCGGGGAGGTGTGGATTTCGTGACCTTATGGATCACTAGTAATGTGCTCACCAACTGAGCTAATTGATGCAGTGAAATAATGTATGTATTCAAATAGATGCGTGGTATATTTACATAAGCAAATAATAATAAATGAATTCTTTAATAAGTATTATATCTCTGGATTATTAATATTGGTCTGTCTTATGATGCTAGTCTTCAACTACTCCCTCCGTAATATAAAGATTTCAACAATGTTTTTCCACGCAGTTTGATGAAGCAATTTAAGGGTATAAACGATCAAATTGATTAAAATAATTTTAATATTAGTAACTTATAATCGCATTTTTTCTTGTATTAAAACTATTTTGATTAATATATTCGTTTACACCTTTAAATCGCTCCTCAAAATGCGTGAAAAAAAAAACAAATGTTGAACTCTTTATATTATGGAAGGAGTACTTTCTTTACACACTAGAAACATTATTTGGTCTTATATATGCGCTGCTTGTCTCAAATTGTGTTTACCTAGCAATCTAGTCTTAAAAAAATCCAACTACAATTCAAAAAATAAAAATCCGTACTCGAATCCGTCTAAAACAATTTGGCTCTAACTATTGTTTGGTCAGAATTGGATTGACCTATTGTAATTCATAATCACAATAAAATAAGTTATTCGATTGGTTATTTTTCACTCACAAAATCAACGAATTGGTATAAAAGTATACGATGTGATTGATCGATAAATTTAAAATCTCATAAAGTGTCAGGCCATATTTACAAATATGTGTCCAGGTTTAATAAGTATTGGTCCAGGTTTAAGAAGTATCAGTCTAGGTTCACAATATTTATCCAAGTTTACAAATTTGTGTCCAGGTTTAACAAGTATAAGTCCATGTTCACAATATTTATCCAAGTTTACAAATATGTGTCCATGTTTGATGCTTTACTTTATATTATGTCCAGATTTATACCTGCCCAGGTCAAAAGAATATAAATCAAAGTTTAAAAAGTATCAGTCTAGGTTTAATGAAATTTTAACCAGGCAAAACTTCATATGTCTAAGTTGATGCACGAGTCCTTTTTTTGTTGGGCTACTTGGACCTCCGTCCGATACTTGTATTGTATCAAACGTGTCAGACACAATACTATCTCTTGATTAATTTGTGTTGTTACTTGTTTCCACAGAGTCGGGCGGGCCAACGACTTTGACCAATGATATTTTTAGTTTTGTACTTGCTATTAGTTGAGTAAGGGTTAAGTAAATATAACCAATTCCATTAATTAGTTTGCAATTTGAATCCTTCCACAACTTATTTTTAAGCTAAAAATGGCAAGCCAAGTAGTTTTAAATTTATTCCTTTTTTTAAAATGTACACGTCACTCCACCATTTGGTGCTTGCGGGGAATTTTTTTAAAATTTTATATCTTTAAGGTGTCTTTGCTTCACTTAAATATCAGATCAGAAAATTTCAGATCATTTCAGAAAAATTATAACTATAATAATAACTACAATCATAAAAATTCAGATAGGATATATAAGAAAATTTCAGATGAATCAAATAAACTCTAATTATGTACTTTTAAAAGTTATTAAGAAATTATACGTACATGTTGAGACGAATCTAATAAGACTCCATCCACGTGACTATGTTTCGCCCTAAACGAGGGGTCAAAGAAAGCTTTGTGACATGCCAAAAATAATTTGAACCGTATAAACTAAAAAAAAAATATGGAGGGATAATGTCTTAATCAAAATGAAACGGTCAAAAAAAATTTGACAACTTCTTTGAGCATACTATATACCATTAAATTTATTTTTAACAAGAATGGGTAAAATATGACTCCGTAAAACTCAAGTCGGTGTGTATTTGATGATCTATATGAAGCTGACATGGGTTGAAACTTTCCAAAAATAATTAAACAAATAGTTCATCAAGTTGAAGTATTACCTATTTAAACTGTGTTTATCATCTAAGTTTTAACCAACAATATATAATACTGAAACATATATATAGCCTGCACAAAAAGAATCAAAGTACACAAAAAGCAGGCAACAAATTGAAGTTTCTAGGCACACATATATAATACAATAATGGCTAAATATTCATGGCTTATTATTTTTATAAGTGCCTTTGCAGTTCTTCCACTGCTCACTTCTGTAGCTGCAGATCCCCCAACTCATTACTATTCGCGGTCATACTCGTACAGATCTCCTTCATATGGTTATTATTATTCTCCACCAGCCTATTACAAGTCACCCCCATATTCGTACAAATCTCCTTCATACGACAATTCTCCACCAGCCTACTACAAGTCTCCCTCATACTCTTACGAATCTCCTTCATACGATTATTATTCTCCACCAGCCTACTACAAGTCACCCCCAAATTCTTACAAATCTCCTTCATATTCGTACAAATCTCTTTCATATGACTATTCTCCACCAGCCTATGACTACAAGTCACCCCCATACTCTTACAAATCTCCTTCGTACGGTTATTATTCTCCACCAGCCTACGACTACAAGTCTCCCCCATATTCTTACAAATCTCCTTCATACGGTTACTATTCTCCACCAGCCTACTACAAGTCACCCCCAGATTCTTACAAATCTCCTTCGTACGATTATTATTCCCCACCAACCTACTATAAATCATCCCCACATTATTACAAATCTCCTTCATATGATTATTATTATTCTCCACCAGCCTACTATAAATCACCCCCATACTCTTCTTACAAATCTCCTTCATACGATTACTCTCCGCCATCATATTCCTACAAGTCTCCACCACCCTACTACTCACCCTCATACTCTTACAAGACTCCACCTCCATACTAAAATCCTTGCCCAGGCCATGCACCTTGTTCGTTAAGTATTTTGACCATGCATTCTTCTTCACTTTCCTACTCTTAATTACTACTTCCTGGCCTAGCTCCGTATTGTACGTCTTTGAGTCAAAGTTTTTTTTGAATTGGTTGTTTAATTAGTACACATTTACGTATTAATTAGTTAATTACATGTTCAGAACTCATTGTACTAAATAAATCTATGGAGTATTTGTATTTAATTAATATTATTATGCGTGTTGTATGACATGTACCTATATGACAAAATATTGAATGAATTCTTATATTGATTATAAATCTCACAAAGGCATTTTTAACTTCTAATTGGTGTATAGTAGCCCTCTTGTTTGATAATACAATGCTTAACGGCAACCCTTAATAAATCCCTAGCTATTGCCACTTTATCCCCCACATAAAATCGTTCATAATTAAAGACCAAAGAAAGTAATCGTTGTATGTTATTCCTTTGGTAAATCCTAAAATACATTGCATGTACGATGGTTATTCCTTTGGTACATCCTAAAATACACGCATATGATAACACGTGTAATAATATAAAAGATTCCACATTTAGAACAATGATAAAATACGCACTTTTTATATTGTGCGTGTTATCACGTGTGTTGTACCACATCCGTTTTATCAATATAGAAAATTGTGCTAATCAATTTTGAATCCACACCAAGGGATTCATAAATACGTCATTGCGACATCTCACATGACTATGTTTTTTCTTATACTCCTTCTATACATATTATAATAAATTTCTTGTGACTTTCACTTTTCACACTTGCCATTGTGTTTGTATATCTTTAAAACTTTCAATTATATAGTGTTACAAATTATACTGATTAAAGATATAAATAAAGTACTTTTTAATACGAATCACTTTTTTTAGTTTGATAATAATGTGTGGGTATTAGGCCTTGAACCGTGCCCTACTACAGGTCACCCAACCCAATTTAACAAACAAACGTACCTGAAACTGCTGAAAGGGAGAAAATAAAGAATTGTCGCAAATGTGTGTAGTGAGAATCAAATCCAAGATCTCGTGCCTGGAATTTCGAATCCTTAACCAGACCACTAAGCTAATATCTTATCTAAATATGAATCACTTAAAACCCCACATGCCTTTTTTTTATTATTATTATATATAAGAAATCTACAATATTTTTTTTGATAAAAGTTAAACTAAGTAAATTAAGATGCAGTATCTAATAAGAATTCAGCACAAAGTTGTACAGAGGTCAGGGTGGCCGAGTGGTCTAAGGCGCCAGACTCAAGTTCTGGTCCTCTAACGAGGGCGTGGGTTCAAATCCCACTTCTGACATTTTCATTTTGTTCCAAATTCACTACTTGATCGATCAGGCTTTATATGTTAATGTTATACTTCTATATTATAAAATTATAAAATGTTGAATGCCAACATAATGCATGTTGCATTATATTGTTAGTTTACATGGACCAATTCCAATTTTTCGGTTTTTTATTAGGTAATAACTAAATCCGATGGGATCACAGATTCAGAACTATTATATATAATTACCTAAAAATTTCAATTTGTTTTTTAGTTTTTATTTTATTTTTACGCATTATAAAATGATAACACCTTTCTTGTCAAAAAAAAAAATGATAACACCTTGAACCAAAAATTCTAAGCCCGTCATTGGTGGCCTGGTGGGTTTATAAGTGATACCCTCTCTGTTTTAAATTAGTTCCTACATTCTTTTTTAGCATAATATAATTTTGTAGAAGAAGCATGTGAAGTGATATAGACTATTAAAATGTAGAGGTATATATATGACGAAATTAGGGTAATTAAAATAGATAAAATAAAAAAGATCAATGACAAAAATAAAGGTAGAAGATGTAATAATTACGAAGTATATAATATAATTAAAGTGTAGTTGTTGCCCTCATGTAGCAACTAGCAAGTAATTGATAGCAAAATTGCTTCCTTTCATCATAGCATATACCATATACATAAGGTTTTATGTTATGGCTTAATGATGATCAAAGCTAGCAGCCTAGCTCAAAAAAAATAAATAAAAAATAACATTATCAAAAGTTGAAATTATTTGTTGGAGTGCAAAGTAATATTCCCACTCCATTTTTTAAAACACTTGTTACTTTTTTGGGACGATTTTAAATAAATGTCAATTTTTCCTTTTAGCATAATTTGAGTATTTATGGTATTCAAATAAAAAATATATATATTTCTTTCATTTTAATTTGTGTCATTTTAATATGAAACAGCTAATAATAATGAACATAGGGCATCGGAGTATCATAAAAACAATACAATTCGAAAAGAGAGGAAGATTTAACTATATTTTAATTTCTATTTAATGCTCCCTTTTTAACCAAAAAAAAAGAAAAAAAGAGAGGAAGATTTTCACCAAATCTAAAAATAATGTAATGTATGGTATCAAATGTACGTCTTACATATGAATATACATATAAGTTGCTCTAAGTTGTTGGCTTTTGGTAATTAGCACATGATGAAGTTTATAGAAAAGGGGTTGTGTATTATAGAGCAATAATTTTGGTCCTAGTGCTATGATGCACAGTACTCAGTGGAAATGTTTGTCTTCAAAAAAAAGAAAAACGGTGGAAATGTTTATATATATTTCATAGTAGTTTATTAGAAGATTTAATGACAATGAAAACAATACACTCCTTTCGTAATAAAATAACTGCAACGATTTGACATAAAGTAGAGAGAAAAAATGTCAAATCTTTGCAATTAATCTGTTACGGAAGGAGTATAACATAAGTAACCATACCATTTTCTTTTAAAATAAAACAATCCAATATAGATGGTCCAATGTACCACCATGTCCTAAAAAATGAAAATAATTAATTAAAAAAAGTCTCAATTTACATAACCATTTTTTAAAGGAAAAATTGTAAAAAATAAGTTAACCTTTAGCTGGCCTTCTTAAATTAAGTCAACCTTTTGATTAACTCAAAATAAGTCAACCTAGTATACATGTCTTCTCAAATTAAGTTTTTTTAGTAAATATTTTTTGATTAAATTAACATTTTGAATAGAAAACTATATAAACATGAACATATTAATGAATTGCTTTGATTTTCATTAAAATTGTTAACTTTCTCCATCATTAAATTGTACAAAAAACTTAATTTGAGCAGATATGTGTAATAGGTTGACTTATTTTGAGTTAATCAAAAGGTTGACTTATTTTGAGAAGATTGGTTAAAGGTTGACTTATTTTTTACAATTTTTCCTTTTTTAAAATCTCAACTATTGATTATTTCAAGGGCGATCTTGTCTTTGTAAAACATTTTACTTAACGGTAGGTCCTTAACTATTGATTTTCTTTTAAAAATAAAACATCTCAAATGGTTTCAATATGTGACTTATTTTAGAAGATATGCCATATTTAGCACTTTTTTTGTAGATAGCCTCTCAAAGTTGGGATCACCATAAAATAATCAATATTTGAAACAGTTTTTTGAACACCAAATATAGTATGCTTTTGTTACATATACACCAACTTATCATAGGTAATTTTAGTATCTTTTTTATTGTAGTATAAATTTTTTAGTACTATTTGGTTGTAATAATTTTTTTAAAGAACAAAACCCATTATGAAATAGTTTTGAAATAAAATTAAAAATATGAACGGTCGATAATTAATGGTGACTTACTAATACGAGAATAAGTGTTTTGTGTCCTAATTTGAAATAATGCACAATGTCGCGTAAATTATTGGCATAAATAAACGAAGAATAATAATGCATGCATGACTTAATTTGTACCGTCAACATTTGCTAGTTGCTACTAAACAATTGAACTATGACTTTGTATTAATCGTAAAATTTGCTAGTTTACCGTCAAGATTCTATAGTCTGCAGTTTGATAGCTAGATCGATCAGAGTTCCAACATTGGAAACAATTTTATATGTTTTACATTTCAGACAATTCACTAACTAATTAATTAATATACCAGAGCTTGAGAACCTTAACTATTATTATTCAATTAATCAATATAGGTACATTTTCATAACGAAAAAAAAAATAGTAGTAATACAAAATGCAATTGTTTTATTACTAAATTGATGGAGAGCCCTGAATACTTATTGATCCTGTGGAAGTTTTTCTTCTTCTAATGAATTAACGATTATTTGGACACATTTTGGATCATGATAACTAATAGTATGGAGGAGGTGGAGAGCTGTAATAGTATGGTGTGGATGGTTTATTCATGGGAGGAGGTGGTGACTTGTAAATGTATGGTGGTGGTGGAGATTTCATTGGAGGAGGTGGAGACTTGTAAATGTATGGAGGTGGTGGTGAGTGGACTGGTGGAGGTGGTGAATGGACCGGTGGAGGTGGAGACTTATAATAGTACGGAGGTGGTGGTGAATTCATTGGTGGTGGGGGGGATTTGTAGATGTAGGGTGGTGGTGATGAATGTACTGGCGGTGGAGGAGATTTGTAGATGTAAGGTGGAGGTGGGGAATGTACTGGCGGTGGTGGAGATTTGTAGCCATAGGGTGGAGGCGGGGATTTTACTGGCGGTGGAGGGGATTGGTAGATGTAAGATTGTGGTGGTGAATGTACCGGCGGTGGAGGAGACTTATAGATGTAGGGTGGTGGCGGTGAATGTACTGGAGGTGGAGGAGACTTGTAGATGTAAGGTGGAGGCGGGGAATGTATAGGCGGTGGAGGAGACTTGTAAATGTAAGGTAGAGGCGGAGAATTTACTGGTGGTGGAGGAGATTTGTAGATGTAAGGTGGAGGCGGGGAATGTACTGGTGGTGGAGGAGATTTGTAGATGTAGGGTGGTGGCGGTGAATGTACCGGCGGTGGAGGAGACTTGTAGATGTAAGGTGGAGGCGGGGAATATGTTGGTGGAGGTGGTGAATTGTAGATGTAGGGTGGAGATGAGGATTTTATTGGTGGTGGAGGGGATTTGTAGATGTAGGGTGGTGGCGGTGAATATACTGGTGGTGGAGGAGATTTGTAGATGTATGGTGGTGGCGGTGAATGTACTGGCGATGGAGGAGATTTGTAGACATAGGGTGGTGGTGGTGAATGTACAGGTGGTGGAGGAGATTTGTAGATGTATGGTGGTGGCGGTGAATGTACTGGCGGTGGAGGAGATTTGTAGACGTAGGGTGGTGGTGGTGAATGTACTGGTGGTGGTGGAGATTTGTAGACATAAGGAGGTGGCGGTGAATGTAGTGGCGGTGGAGGGGACTTATATACATAGGGTGGTGGAGGTGAATGTACTGGTGGTGGAGGGGATTTATAGACATAGGGCGGTGGCGGTGAATGTATTGGTGGTGGAGGAGATTTGTAAATGTAAGGTGGTGGCGGGGATTTCATGGGAGGTGGGGGTGGTGAATGCACTGATGGAGGGGGAGAGTTATAATGATATGGTGGTGAGGAGGATTTCATTGGAGGGGGAGGAGAAGTATAGTAGTACATTGGTGGAGGTGGTGAATGCATTGGTGGAGGGGGAGACTTATAGTGGTACGCGGGAGGTGGGGAGTGTACAGGTGGTGGAGGAGAGTGGTAGTAGTATGGAGGTGGTGATGTTGGAGATGGTGGAGGTGGAAAATGAGACATCTTTGGCGGAGGTGGTGGAGATGCGTAATGATATGAAGGTATAGGAGTTATCTTTGGAGGAGGAGGTGATACATAGTGGTATGGAGGTGGAGGTGACTTCATAGGAGGTGGTGGAGATTGGTAAACATAGGGAGGAGGTGGTGAATGAGTTGGTGGAGGTGGCGATTTATAGATGTAAGGAGGAGGTGGTGAATGTACGGGTGGTGGTGGAGATTTGTAGACATAAGGGGGAGGAGGTGAATATACCGGTGGAGGTGGTGATTTATAAATGTAAGGAGGGGGTGGCGAATGTACAGGTGGTGGTGGAGACTTGTAATAGTAGGGCGATGGTAGTGGAGGAGATTTCACATGACTAGGATGTTTGAAGAAGTGTTCGTGGTTGCCATGGTAAGGTGGTGGAGGGGAAGAATAGATGTAAGGTTCCATGGCCAAAACACTAGTAGATAGAAGGCATAACATTAAGGTGTATCCAAGCCAAGGCCATTGCATTGGCCCCCCTTGGTTTCCCATCATATGAGTAGTGAATGTTTTTGGTAATGAGTTATAAGGATAAAGTGTCAATGATGTTTGCTATCCATTTATATAGGGAAACAAAATAGCAATAACTATAAGAGCAAACATTAAAATAAATTGGTCAAAACTTACCATTAAAAAGGTGAAAAAAAGAAAGAGAATAGATAGATTCTCTAGGAAACAACGTGGATTGAGAGCATAACCAAGAAGTACACTCAAATGTCAAACTTTTAGAATAGTCAAACACAACTTGACTGGAAGCTAAGGTTTAACTTTCTTAACTGAGTTTGGGTCCTTAAGCAAATTAATGTGAAAATTAAGTTTAGGTAAGCTACACTTTGTTGGATACTTATCTCACATTCTCATTCGTAAATTTCTATAAACGGATCAAACACTAACTTACCTTCCTTCTTGTTTTAATCCAAGTACATACTTAACTTCCTCGGTTCTTGATTGCGATACGTTTGATAAAGCGTAAAATATTTTTATGGAAAACTATTTTTCATTTATTTCAATTTTGTTACAATATATTGTTTGATTTTCAAAGTAGTATAAAATCAAATTTCCTATGACTAAAATATCTCTTACAATAATTGATCGAAAACTTTTATCCCTTCAAAATGAAAAGAAAAATATTTTTCATTCCCTTTTTTCACACCCCTTGTACACTCCTCTCATTATTCCATATTCCCATTACTTTCCCTTTAATTTCATTTTTCTTATTTTCAATCATTTTTCTTATATGGTCCATAGGTTATGTACCAAACATAAAAAACTTGTTATATAGATTTATTTTTACATTGAAAATATTTTACACCCAACCAAACAGAGTCTTAATTGGCCATCAGACCATGTAGCACCGTTCACATAGTAATTTTGAGTACTTGAGTTGAGGCATAAACCAAACCATGTGGTTGAGTAGTTGAGTTGAGTGGTTCTCACAATCTCACATGACTAATTAATGAATAATGACAGTAGACATTTGAACCAGTTGCACCATGATTGACTAAGGACTTGATCGTAGAAAAGCTAATAACACAACTTTGATCCGCATTGTAAGAAAAAAATGAAATAAATATAGATAATAATTATAAAAGTGAAGAAGATCTATATAATGACTTCCAACATTATTTTATTTTTTATAATGTAGATGATACCGAAATTTGAATTGGGCTTTACTAAGGTCACCCGATTCAATTTAGCTGACACACGCATCTGAACGGGCCGGGGAAGAGGAAAAAGAGAATATAACATAATATTGGGCTTCAACCATCTGCTTAAGCGCTGATTCCACATCAAATGACCATCACAACTAAAAGTTTAATCTGATGGTTAAAGCCCAAGATTATGATATGTATATACTGATAGAGTATATAACATATGCATGGGCCTTAACTATTAACTTAAGTTTTTGGTTGAGATGGTCCTTTAACATGGTATCAGAGCCAACGTGACGCAGACACGGGTTCAAATCTCTCCTCCCTCTCCTTTCTAAGTGGAATTAATTAATTCGCGCCAAGTATGGTGGGGCTTGTGCTGCGTCCACAATTCAAACCCAAAGGGTCTTTCATGTGAAGGGGAGTGATAGATCGAGTATATAACATATTCCTGGGCCTTAACTATTAGCTTAAGTACTCTATGATTAACCACTAGGCTAAGATTCATATATCACTTCCGGCATTATTATTTAACTACTCATAACATTTAGCAATAATTAATAACCTAATATATGCAACAAAGTAACCATGTTCTCTGTTAAGCATGTGCTTGATAATTTGTATTACGACTTTACTAGTACTTCATTAAAATCAAAGTTTTTGAGGATTATTATTTTTGTCTTGAAAAGTCAAAAGCTAGGCTGTCCATGCAGAAGAACCAAATCATTACAAGGGAGTACGAATAAGGACAGGAAATTGCTCTTAATATCAATTAAGATTAATCAAATTAATAAAATAATCACTTAATTATAGTTGCTAGAATAGATTCTCCTTTCTTGTGATAGTGACAAAAACCGAGTTTGTAAGATAGTGTTGTGTTTACGAGATTAAGTATTTAATTAACTCTTCAGGGTTGGCATTTTTCATATATACATTATTCAAATCAATTAGCTGTAAACACTGAATGTAAGTATTTAATAACCTTTCTGATACTAATAATTTAGAAATGTATTTAATAACATTTTGGTTAATACTAATAATAATAAGGAAAAAGCTCTGGGGCGTTAGATAAGGAAACTAGAAGTGGAAATAGTAATTTATTATAACAAACATTATTATAGCAATTGGCGAATGATTTTGGCATGCATTCCAAAAAATTACCACTTTAGGAAATATATAAACAATTATTTAGCACCCGGCCGCTCATTAGCATAATAATAATCAATCATAATAATAATAATAACACTCCTGTGCGGCTTGATTCAACTTAAATAAGTATGCACTTCTGTGCTTATATTCAGAAAATTCAGATCAAATTAAAAAAAAATATAACTTTAATAATAACTACAATCAGAAAAATTCAAATCACATCATATCAGACCGGATCAGAAAATTTCAGATCAAATTAAATCAGATCATAAAATTTCATATCAAATCATAAAATTTCAGATGAATCAAACGCACCTACTGAACTGAATTGGAGTGAAAATAAGACTATAGGAACATGGCCATAATGCTTAATTAAAGTCAATATTTTTATCACTTAATCATGCAATCCTTGATTGTAAATATAATTTTTTTTAGAATCTTTACGTGTTAGATTTTTTTTTGGTGTACGTGTACCCACCCGATTCACCGTTTTGGGCTAATTCGGATTCGGAGCGCATCCCGGGGGTTAAGGTTTTAAACTCCTCCCAACGTGCTTGCAGGGGATCGAACCGTGGTTCTCCCTACCAAGTTTAGTCCCTCATACCACTGGACCAAGACAACGTTGATATCTTTATTACGTGCTAGATGCATTTGTTAGTAACAAAGTTTTGATGCTTAAAGAGATGAGTAGATTTACAGAGCCACTAATTAATTAACAATTATGATTGACCTACAAATTATTCAATGCGGATTTTATTGAGTTGCGGTAACATTGTCTGTCATTTTGTTGAGGATTACGTTGTCTGAGACATGCCTAATCATGCTGTTTTTTTTGGCATAAAATAACATGTATACACATTGAATTTGTTCATGCAAAGTCATATACTCTCGACTCTCCTCTTTTTGAATCTTTGAGTGTCATTTTAGTCAAACTTTCAAATTAGAATTTATATGGTAATATTGTATAAGCAGGCATTGTATCAACCCATAGAGCGGCATATATAGAGAAAGTGATAAAAAAAAAAATTTTGATTTTTTTTAATAAAACATGTAAGAAAAAAATATATAAAACGATTTCAACCAATCAAATGCTAACAAATATTGTCAGAAATACATCGGTGAAAAAGAAGTGGTCCCATGTATGAGTAAACTCGGAAAAATCTAAAAAAATGTGTGGACTATAATTGTCATCTGATAAACTATGATTGGCATTTATAGGACAATAATTGTGTTGCACAAGACTATATTTTGTAAGTCCGTACAAAAGTGCGATTTCATTTAGCTGCTAAGAGTTTATCATCCCTTGGCATATATAAGCATTATATTGAATGCAATTTTAAAAACGGTACTCCCTTCATCTCAATTTGTTCTTTGCATTTGTCTTTTTGCTGAAACATGAAAATTCTTCATTATTATATATATGCGGAGTACAAGCATAAAAAAAATATATGGAGTACAGTAAAACATATTCATATAACTATATGGGATCTTGTTAGATTTGTCTAAATTTTTAGTTTTTTAATATGTATTTTTGTACAGTAATTTTTTATAAAGTGTTGTATAAGATATTAACTTTTACACATGTGCGTTAAAAAAATGTGCAAAAAGTAAACGTAAAGAATAAAACTGGAATAGATGAAGTATTATTGTAACGACCCTGATTTTATTGGTATTTCTGTCGTGTGTTTATATGTATTTATGTGATTTTATGTATGGTCCAAAATTTATTTTGGACTATTTATTTTATTTTATGTGAATAATTTCGATTAAATTCGAATTATTTTATTTTGGGTTGATTATTATTTATTTTATTTATTATTTAATTTTCTAATTAATTATTTAATATTTTTGGGCTAAATCGATTTAAGCATGATTAATCATGCAAGTTTGTAATTAGCCCAATTATTCACCAAAAGCCCAAATTGGCCCATTTTTCCCTTGCCTTGGCCGGTTTTTCCATGAGGATTAGTGGCTTAATTTTGCCACTTGCCATGCATTCACACCTTAACTAACTTCTATAAATAGAAGTAGTTAGTGAGGCCTTGAGATCATTTGCTCATTTGCCATCTTAAACACTTGCTCATCAAAAGTTTAAACACAAAACTCCCTCCCATTTGCTCTCCTTCACACGCCATTTTTGGCTTATTTTGCCCCTCAATTGTTCATTAACTTTTTAAACCCAAAACTTAAAGATTCATATTCCATTGATCTTTAAGTGATTAAACCTCCATTAATCTTCATCTTTTGTGATCAAGATCATTAGTTTAGGTTGGGTTCCGGGTTGTTGCGTGTTTGGGTTGGTTCGTGGGAAGCCGTGTGTGCAAGTGGTGGTTCGTGCCGTGGCCGTGCAGCAGGTCCGTGCTCGTGGTCTGGCCGTGTGGTGGTGCAAGTTGCTCGTGCCGTGTTCGTGGGTCCATGCAGCATGTGCCGTGTTCGGGTGCTCGTGTGCAAGTCGTTTGTAACCGTGTGCAAGCCGTGTGTTGGCCGTATGGGTGTGCCGTGTGGTGCGAATTGGTTGGGGCCGTGTGGTTCGATTCCGGGCTTCAAGTTGTGTTGAATTTGTGTGTGATCTTTAATAAGGTAACATACTTTCTCAATCTAATTGGTATACTATGTTTCATAGTATAGATTAAATGATTGGATTAGATTATTTTGATGTTTTATAACCATGTTTATGTATGTGTTATAATCTGAACTTTTGATGAGGTTTTATGATGATTTCTACTTGAATATGTATATTTCATGATTGATTATGTTAGTATTATGTTTGGTGTTATTCATGTTCAAGTTTGGTGAATTTTGGATATTAGGAAGTTGATGAATTTTGTTGTTGAACATGTTGATTTATGCGTGTATGATGATAAGTTTGGGATGAGTTCTTGAATCTTGAATGAGTTCTTGGTTGAAGTTCTTAAATCTTTATTGAGTTCTTGGTTGAAGATCTTGAATCTTGGATGAGTTCTTTAAGTTCTTGGTTGAGTCTTTAAAGTTAAAGAAAATTAGTTATAATTAAAGAAAGTTAAAGAGAGTTAAAGAAAGTTATAAGAGGTTCTAAGTTTGTTGGTTTACATGTTATTTCTTGAGTCAAGGCGTAAGATGCAACTTAAGAATTAACTAAGAATGTAAACTTCGATTTAAAGTTAAAGATTAGCTTGATTTTGCTACTAGACGCTTAAAACTTAGAGTAAGATTCTATGTTTTTGGGTTAAGACGTTGCCCCTATCCTATCCGCGGTATTGGGATAGCTGGTGGTCTTACTATGTTGTCTTCGGATATGGATTTCCAGTAAGATTGGTTTCATGGGATTTGGGAGTAAGATTCTCAATCCTGACATAGTAGAAAGTTCGATCGCGTAAGATGCGTTCGTAAGTGCATAGTCCGGTCTAGTATGTGAATGATTGCGCCAAAGTTAAGGATTTGTTAGTTAATGGTCAAGTTACTCGAGTCAGCATGATTAGTGTTTGTTATTCATTGTTGATAGTATTGCATGATGATTCGCATGATCTGATGTATGTTGGCATGTTTGATTTAGTTGTTTGGTTTGTGTTATGTGCTTGTGTATCCCCGTTAGGATGGGACAGTTATGTTACTCGCCATTGACGGTGGACTGTTGTTGTTTTTCAGGTAATTCTGATGATGAGGTCCTTGCTTAGCTTTGGGTTGGGCGAGTGTCGTTGTTATTTAGCTTTCTTGTTGTTGTTTTTCGATATTTTCTAGTTTTGGACTTTAGTTCTAGTACTTGTATATATTTTTTTTCTAACTCTGACATATATTCGGAGTTTACGTTTGTTAGTAGTAGTAACGTTGACATTTGGAGTTAGATATGTACAATCTTGTGGGTATTGTACTTTTGGTTTAGTATATATATACTTTTGAGGTTTTATTTTAATTTTTAAGTATTTTAAGTTTGTTAGATCTGACTATTCGACTCGTCGGTTTCTTCCGCGCCGGTTTAAGCGAGTCGGGTCGTCACAGTCGGTATCAGAGCCGAATAGGTTTTAAGTGAAGTTTAAGGATTCGAGTTAAACCCGAGAGTTGAGAGCTTTATCTTTCCCGAGTGATAAACCCAAATTAAGATTAAGTAAAGGGAGAAGAGTTCGGGTAGAAAAACCGGGGATAAGATCTTTTTTTATTTCTTCTCTCTTTATTTTGTGTGCTTGACTGTGGTGGGGATGTATGACTGACATTATTATGTGGTATGTCTTGTGTTTTGTTGTGTTGCAGCATGTCTATGCCTCGCCGGTTGAGTACTGGACGACAGAAGTTGCGAGCACTCGAGGAGGCGATCCATAGTCGTCATACGTCGAGTACGCAATCGACGTTCGACCGTATCACACGTCATCGACCTCCGACTTACGATGGGGTTGCCGACCCCACTATTCTGGAGAGTTGGATCCGCGAGATGGGGAAGCTCTTCGATGCGACGTTTTGCCCCGAGCACGAGAAGGTGCAGATCGCCGCTTATTATCTACGTGGAGAGGCCGATAACTGGTGGACGGTAGCTAGGGACGCGTGCTTGCCCTTACATTCGATGTCGTGGATCGAGTTCGTCGATAAGATCCAGGAGCGATTCTACCCCGACGAGTTGCGGTGGCAGAAGCAGGAGGAGTTCCTTACTCTTACTTAGGGTAAGATGACCGTTCAGGCGTACACCGACAAGTTTACGGAGTTATCGAGGTTCGCCACGTCTGTAGTTCCATCAGAGAAGGATCGGGTCAAGCGCTACATCAAAAAGCTAGATCCGAGGATTCGTGTTCACGTGATTAGTAGTGGAGCGACGAAATTTCAGCAAGCCTACGAGGTAGCACTCGAGATTCAGGCATCGACGGCAGAGGAGGATGCGAGCAGGAAGAGAGCTCAGGTTCCGACGACGAAAGCTTCTTTTAAGAAGCCTCGATTTAGTGCTCCTAGCAGTACCCCTCCGACCACGAGTTCGCATAAGGGTTCCGATGGCTCGAAATGCAGAGGCTGCGGCAGAGACTTCCATCCAGGGAAGCAGTGTGACGGTTTGCCTATAGCATGTTTTATCTGCAGGAAGGAAGGCCATAAGGCGTCAGTTTGCCCCGAGAGGAAGCCAGACACTGAAGTTAAGCAGCTTCCGGCACCAACTAAGACTCCGGTGAAGAACCGAGTCTACTGTATGACCGAGGCAGAGGCCGAGGTTCAGCCTAACGTCGTATCAGGTATATTTCTTGTTTCTGGTGTGTTAGCTTTAGTGTTGTTTGATTCTGGTGCTACTGTCTCTTTTGTGGGTAGTAGTTTTGCCTCGAGGTCTAATCTTCGTGGCAGTTTTCCTGTTAGTTCAGTTATAACTCTCCCATCCGGAGAGGATTTTATTTGTCAGCGCGAGTTCCGAGGAGTGCCTATCGTGATAGCTGGGGAGCAAGCGACGGCCGATCTGAAGGAGTTCCCGCTGATGGAGTTCGACGTTATTCTTGGTATGGACTGGCTGTCGAGGTATCGAGCGATCATTCGTTGCCGAGATCAATCAGTGACATTCCGAGGATTTCAGGGCAACCGAGTTACCTACTCTGGGTTCATCCTTAAGAAAGGAGTAAAGGTAATCTCAGCCTTGAAGATAAGAAAGCATCGCCAGAAGGGCGATATGGTGTACTTATGTCAGGTAAGGGACCTGACTGAGGAGCGTCTGTTGGACGATATACCTGTAGCGAGGGATTTTAGAGACGTATTTCCTGATGAGCTACCAGGAGTTCCACCCGAGCGCGACGTCGAGTTTCATATCGACTTAGCACCAGGGACAGTGCTGATTTCGAAAGCACCTTACCGGATGGCACCATCGGAGTTGCCAGAGTTAAAAACGCAACTCCAGGATTTGATCGATAAGGGCTTCATTAGGCCGAGCGTTTCTCCATGGGGAGCACCTGTGCTCTTTGTGAAGAAGAAAGACGGTAGTATGCGCCTGTGCATAGACTGCCGAGAGTTGAATCGGGTAACTATCAAGAATAATTACCCGTTGCCTAGGATTGAGGACCTGTTCGATCAGTTACGAGGAGCGGGAGTGTTTTCAAAGATAGATCTTCGGTCTGGATATCATCAGATTCCAGTCAAGAAAGAAGACATCCCGAAGACCGCTTTTTGTACTAGATACGGCCACTACGAGTTCGAGGTGATGCCCTTTGGCCTCACTAATGCGCCAGCCGTGTTCATGGACCAGATGAACCGGACATTCCATCACTTACTTGATAAGTGCGTCGTAGTATTTATAGACGATATCTTAGTCTATTCGAGAGATGAGTCTGAGCATGCGGAGCATCTCCGGATGGTACTTGAGATATTGCGTAGTAACAAGTGGTTCGCGAAACTCTCCAAGTGTGAGTTCTGGCTTCGCGAAGTAGCATTTCTGAGTCACGTAATTAGTAAAGAGGGCATTAAGGTAGACCCGGCTAAGGTTAAGGTTGTAGTTGATTGGAGTAGCCTGAGAAATGTGGCGAAGGTTCCTAGTTTTCTGGGATTAGCCGGATACTATCAACGATTCGTCCAGGACTTCTCCAAGATTGTTAGGCCGATGACTAGTCTCCTACAGAAGGAGATCCGATTCGTTTGGATGGAGGCTTGCGAACAAGCATTCCAACAATTGAAACAGAGATTAGTCTCTGCTCCGATTCTTACCCTTCCGAACGATGAGGAGGACTTCGAGGTCAATAGTGATGCTTCGAAGAGTGGCCTAGGATGTGTGCTCATGCAAGGCGGGAAGGTCATCACTTACGCATCGAGACAACTGAAGGTGCACGAGCGTAACTATCCCACGCATGACTTGGAGTTAGCGGTTGTAGTGTTCGCGCTCAAAATCTGGAGGCACTATCTCTATGGTGGTTCGTGTAGAGTATTCACGGATCACAAGAGCCTCAAGTACATCTTTACTCAGAAAGACCTCAATATGAGGCAGAGACGATGGCTTGAGCTGATTAAGGACTACGACCTGACGCTTAACTATTGCGAGGGCAAGGTGAACTTGGTCGCAGATGCACTGAGTCGTAAGCATCGCTTGAGCTTTAGTAGAAGCCGTAGTTCCGTCAGACTTCGTCTGACATCTATGAGTGCCGAACCTGATTTAATTCAGGAATTGCGCGAGGGTCAGCAGAACGACCCACAGTTAGCAAGGATTCGAGAGGCTCTGCGGCAAGGCAAAGCCGTAGGTTTCGAGATCCCTTCCGATGGTAGTTTGCGATTCCGAGGGAGGTGGTGTGTACCAGACTGTTCGGATCTTAGGAACAGAATCATGTCTGAGGCACATAACTCGCCCTACTCTGTTCATCCTGGAGGTAACAAGTTATACCAGGACCTCAAGGGCCAATTCTGGTGGCCTAAGATGAAGAGGGACGTAGCAGAGTTCGTAGCTCGATGTTTAGTCTGTCAGAAGGTTAAAATCGAACATCAGAGACCAGGAGGTCTGTTGCAGCCACTACCTATTCCGACCTGGAAATTTGAGTCGGTATCTATGTACTTCGTGGTTAGCTTACCCACCTGTAATGGCTTGAATGCTATTTGGGTCATAGTGGATAGGTTGATCAAGGTCGCTAGATTCATTCCGATGAATATGACCTGGTCTATGGAGCGTCTAGCGGAGGCGTATACTCAGGATATTATCCGACTTCACGGAGTTCCGAGGGAGATTGTTTCTGATCGGGATCCGAGATTTCTATCTCATTTCTGGAAATCAGTTCAGGAAGCCTTTGGGACGAAGCTGAAGTTGAGCACCGCTTTTCATGCGGCAACTGATGGTCAGACTGAGAGGACCATCCAGACTTTGGAGGATATGCTTCGAGCATGTACTCTGGAGTACCATCATTCTTGGGTACGTATGCTCTGCTTGATAGAGTTCTCCTATAACAATAGCTATCACTTCAGCATCGAGATGGCTCCATACGAGGCCCTGTATGGCAGGAAAAGTCGGAGTCCTATATGTTGGAATGATATTAGTGATTCTGTGTCTTTGGGACCTGAGATGGTACGCGATACTATCGAGAAGGTTCGAGTCATCCGGTCTAAGATGCAGGCCGCTCAGAATCGTCAGAAATCCTACGCCGATAATCGACGTAGACCGCTGGCTTTCGAGGTAGGTGACAAAGTCTTGCTTAAGGTTTCACTATTCAAGGGAGTGGCACGCTTCGGTCAGAAGGGGAAACTCCGACCGAAATATGTGGGACCTTATGAAATACTGGAACGAGTTGGGGAGGTGGCGTACCGATTGGCTTTACCACCTAGTTTATCTAGTGTGCATGACGTATTCCATGTTTCCCAGCTAAGGAAATATGTACATGATCCTACCCACATTATTCCAGTGGAGTCGGCCACGTTTGAGCCGAATCTGACTTTTGAGGAGCGACCCGTCCAGATCTTGGATCGGGAAGTGAGGACCCCTCGGCGTAAGCAAGTCCAGCTCGTCAAGGTGTTGTGGAGAAATCAACACCATGAGGAGGCGACTTGGGAGACAGAGGCGTCCATGACGCAGAAGTATCCGGAGTTGTTTGAGGGGGGAGCGATCTCCTTTGCCTTAAATTTCGGGACGAAATTTCTTTACGGAGGGGAGGTTGTAACGACCCTGATTTTATGGTATTTCTGCCATAAGTTTATGTGTATTTATGTGATGTTGTGTATAGTTCAAATTTATTTTTTGAACTATTTATTTTATTTTATGTGAATAATTTCGATTTAATTCGAATTATTGTATTTTGATTAGTTATTATTTATTTTTATTATTATTTAATTAATTAGAATTTTTATTATTTAATTTTCTAATTAATTATTTAATAGTTTGGGCTAAATCGATTTAAGCATGATTAATCATGCACTTTTTGTAAATTAGCCCAATTAATCACGAAATCCCATTTTGGCCCATTTTGCAAGCCAAAACCGGCCCTCCCTTGTACATGGCAAGGATTTGCCACTTGCCATGCATTCACACCTTAAACCACTAAAGGATCCATTTGCTAAATTGCCAACTTAAACACTTGCCATCAAAGTTTAAGACACAAAAACTCCCTCCATTGGCTTCCATTCCACACGCCATTTTTGGCTAATCATCCATCACATTTTTTCAATTTCTTAAACCCAAAACTTAAAGATCCATATCCTATTGATCTTTAAGTATCAAAACACAATCTAAATCTTTTGGTTTGCATTCAAGATCGTTAGTTCGGGTTTGGGTTTGATCATGTTCGTGTTCGTGTGGGTGTTCGAGTGGTGACTGTGTGGGTGCAAGTGGTGGTTCGTGTGGAGCCGTGCAGTGGACAGCCGTGCAAGTGGTGGTGCCGTGTGTTCGTGCAGTGGTGCAGGCCGTGTGTGCGTGTGGTTGCCGTGTTGCTTGGCCGTGTGTATTAGTGTTCCGGCTACATTTTGTGTTGATTTGTGTGTTAATCTTCAATAAGGTAACATGCTTTCTCAACTTAATTGGTGTACTATGATTCATGGTATGAATTAAATGATTAAGATTAGTTATTGTTGAAGTTTGATCATGTTTTTTTATGTATGGATGTAAATCTGATTTTTATGTGGTTTATTGATGATTTGATGATTGAATATGATGATTTTATGTCTGTTTATGATAGTAGTTAAGTTCATGTTAATCATGTTAAAGTTTGATGAATTTTGGTTACTAAGTAAGTTGGTAATTTCATGTGTATATGTTGAAGTATGCGTGTGGTTTATGAAGTTGGATGAGTTCTTGGTTGAAGTTCTTGAATCTTGATTGAGTTCTTGATTGAAGTTCTTGAATCTTGGATGAGTTCTTTATGAATCTTGGTTGAGTTCTTTAAGTTCTTGATTAGTTCTTGATGAGTCTTGATAAGTTCTTGATTGAGTCTTTTAAGTTAAAGAAAGTAAAGAAAGTTAAAGAAAGAGTTAAAGAAATCGTTAAGAAGTTGTAAGATGTTTGGTTTACGCGTTATTTTCTTAAGTCAAGGCGTAAGATGCAACTTAAGAAGTAACTAAGTGAGTAAACTTCGGATTAAAGTTAAAGAATGTAAGATTAGCTTGATTTCGTAGCTAGACGCCTGAAACTTAGAGTAAGATTCTATGTTTTTGGGTTAAGACGTTGCCCCTATCCTGACCGCGGTATTGGGATAGTGATTACCGCTATGTCGTCTTTTGATATGGATTTCCAGTAAGATTGGTTTCATGGGAGCGAGAGTAAGATTCTCAATCCTGGCATAGTTGGAAAGTTCGATCGCGTAAGAGGCGTTCGTACGAGCGTAGTCCGGTCTAGTTTATGAATGATTGCGCCAAAGATAGTTGGATAAGTTTGTTGAGCCGAGTCTGTTTTGGGATGATTTTCGCATGTTTGTTGTTATGCTTTGGATATTTGATTTGTGCTATGTTCTTGTGTATTCCCATTAGGGTGTGTAACGACCCGTAATTTAGCAGCGTTGTTTTCGGAGAAAACAACAATCACAGATCATTAACTTCTAGAACTTCAAAGTTAGGTTCATAAACTACAGCGGAAGCTCTAAAACTTAATCATATTATTCATTAAAAACTGTTAGATAATCCCAAAATAAATATCAAACCAATATCCTTTACTATTACAAAATAAAGAATAAACTACTAAATCAAATAAACGTAATCTAAACTAGTCATCGGGTCACTTCTAAGCTGGCTAGCTCACAACTCAATCACCACCTGTACCTGAAATAGAATGGGGGGTCCACAATCAGTGGTGAGTAATTAGATTGTTCTACTTAATCAGTAGAACACAATTAGAAACATAATAATCGGAACAGATCATCTGAACTGTCGAACAAGTCATCATGCAAAGAAGTCAACAAGCAATCACATCAAGTACGCAGCGGAAAACAATCATACAAGTCATCCTTAACAAGACCTTCAGCTCAACCAATTCTAGACTTCTAATCCTCATCAACGACTCTTCTTTTCTGTTCTTTCCCAATCAGGTGCTAATCCGTGACCAGTCATATGCTCGTAAGAGGTCAACCACGAAGATCTACTCCCCCCAACTTTCCTTGCTCATGCCGGGTCAACCACAAGGATCTACTCCCCAAGCACTGGGATCAAGAACTGTCCCCAATCCGAAGATAGAACAGTGGCTTCGACTATACCTATGTTCATGGCACATGAGCCACTAGATAGGTGGTCACTTCATAGTTAATCATCTTTTCAATTCAATTCAATTCTGTTCTGTTCTATTCCAATCCTCAATTCAATTCCTTATCGTCATAGCTTAACTTCTAATCCAATCTTGTTCATCTTAACTTGACTCAAACTCCAAACTAAACTTATACCACTCGAAAATGACCAACATCATGCGGAAAAATAATGCAGAAATACTTGGAAATACGTACAAAAATACATACGGAATGCGTACGAAAATACGTACAAAATACATATGGAATACGTATAAAAATACGTACAAAAATACATACGGAATACGTACAAAAAATACGTACAAAAATACATACGGAATACGTACAAAAATGCGTACAAAAATACATACGGAATACGTACGGAATACATACAAAGTACGTATAACAATACGTATACAATACGTATAAAATTCCTGCAAAATACGGTTAGAAATACATACAATATACGTATACCATACAGTCACAAATACACGAAATTCATACTATACACATATACAAAGGAAATCTTCCCCTGAAATACTTATTTTGTCATATTTTACCCATAACTCTTCCTTTATTCATATTATTACTTTCCTTCATATTGCGACTTATCCCTATTAATTCCTTTTAATGGTAATAATTATGTTGTTACTTTCCTTCGTATTGCAACTTATCCCTATTAATTCCTTTAATTATAATAATTATAATGCTTCCTAAAATTACCTTTTAATAATATTGTAAGTCAAAAAAAAAACTAAAATGGATCAAATAAAATATGAGACCACACGACATTTTAATCTAAAAAAAAAGTAATAATTAAATAAATTCATCATAAATTACCTAAACATGATAAAAATCCTATCTTTATTCTTTTGGGTCACTCGACATTTTTTTTTTGAGGAAAATAACCAATTTGACACTTTTGATTAATTAAATGCAATCATCAATAATTAAATAAATGAACTTAATTAACATATGAATTATGCAACAACCATAGATCATCAAGATTAATCAAGAACGAGATCAAAATCATTCTTTTATTTACATGAACCACACGACATTTAGGCCTTCTTAACAACATCAAGAACAATTTCAAGAATTGGAAAAAAATAACATGTTTTAATAATTTAATCACACTATTTTACACAATCTGATTTAAAGAATTAAATTAAGATCGACCGTCTAAAGGTATCAAATAATCTGGAAATTTTTATGGGAGTTAAACATGGGTTCAAGGTTTAACGTGCATAAATTTTGTCCAAAAATAACGTCATTTACTATTTTTAAGGGATTTTATAACTAACAAATCAGATTAGGCTGAAATCAGTTTCAGATTTTTCTGCCATAGCAAACGAACTTTAAAAATTGCGAAAATTTAACACAAGTTGTAAAACACTATTACTGACTTCCACCTAAAATTTCGTAGCCATCCAAATTTATTAAGTATCTTAATAAATTCGTAAAATAAATCTGGACAGTTTTACCGGTTTGAAAGATTAAATTATTCAAGCAAGAAAAAGGATAAATTTTGCCACGAAATAAATCATGATTTATAATGAAACAGTAAAGAAACTCCCTAAAATTATTCTAAGTGACTCGACAATTTAGAACAACAAGAACAAAAATATTCTTTTTAATTTAAGACTTTAATTAATAATTTAAATAATCAAGATTCATCAAATTTACATAAAGAAATCAAGAAAATAACATCATAATATTCATCATATCATTCGAAAAATTACAATCCTAAACATGATACTAATTCTAAGCAATCCTACATTGTTCTAAACAATTCCAAACCATATTCTAAAAACTATGAAACTAATCTATCCTAAAGATTAAGTAAAAACAATCCAATTACCTTTGAAGGAGAGATATGATTCGAAAATATCAAGGCCACACGGTTTCTTTAAGCTTTTGTTGCAATCTTTGAGTTCTTGAAATCAATAGAAAATGTTTAGGAGTTTTTTATGGAATTTTTGTGATCGATTCTTGGAAGGGAGAATAATTAAAACAATTGTTGAACCCCCAAAAATGAAGGTTGGCCATGTGACATGGGAGGTAATAGGGTTTAGGGTTCCTAAAGTTTAGTAGTGAAAATAGGACAACAAAGGTGGGTTTTGGAATGGGTCAAAAGTAGTTATAATAATTAATAAAATTAGTTAACAAATTAAATAAATCAATTAGGAGAAAAATATATGGGCTCGGGTTTAGTAAGACAGAATAAATAGATTCAGGTCATGATCCAAAATAACTGGACTGCTACAAATAAAGTTAATAATTAATTAAATAATAATCAACTAAATAGCCCATTAATTATATATTTAATTAATTATAAAAAAAATTAAAATATCCCGAATTTTCGGGGCATTACAGGGTGAGTCAGTTATGTTACTCGCCACTGATGGTGGACTGTTGTTTATTTTTCAGGTATTTCTGATGATGAGGTTCTTGCTTAGCTTTGGGTTGGGCGAGCGCCGATATGTTGAATTAGTTGTATTCTCGTTATTTTGTGACTTTGGATAGTATAGATTTGTAGTAGTGATTTGTATACATTTGTTTTAGACTCTGACATGTGGTTGGAGCTACTTATATTAAGTATTGATAGTTTGACTTTTGGTTTAGTATTGTACAAACATGTGGGTATTTGTACTTTTGGGTTATAATAATAATATCTTGAGGTTTTGTTTTAATTTTTAAGCATTTGAGTTGTTAGTTATGACTATTCGACTCGTCGGTTTCTTCCGCGCCGATTTAAGCGAGTCGGGTCGTCACAGTAACGACCCTGATTTTATTGGTATTTCTGTCGTGTGTTTATATGTATTTATGTGATTTTATGTATGGTCCAAAATTTATTTTGGACTATTTATTTTATTTTATGTGAATAATTTCGATTAAATTCGAATTATTTTATTTTGGGATGATTATTATTTATTTTATTTATTATTTAATTTTCTAATTAATTATTTAATATTTTTAGGCTAAATCGATTTAAGCATGATTAATCATGCAAGTTTGTAATTAGCCCAATTATTCATCAAAAGCCCAAATTGGCCCATTTTTCCCTTGCCTTGGCCGGTTTTTCCATGAGGATTAGTGGCTTAATTTTGCCACTTGTCATGCATTCACACCTTAACTAACTTCTATAAATAAAAGTAGTTAGTGAGGCCTTGAGATCATTTGCTCATTTGCCATCTTAAACACTTGCTCATCAAAAGTTTAAACACAAAACTCCCTCCCATTTGCTCTCCTTCACACGCCATTTTTGGCTTATTTTGCCCATCAATTGTTCATCAACTTTTTAAACCCAAAACTTAAAGATTCATATTCCATTGATCTTTAAGTGATTAAACCTCCATTAATCTTCATCTTTTGTGATCAAGATCATTAGTTTAGGTTGGGTTCCGGGTTGTTGCGTGTTTGGGTTGGTTCGTGGGAAGCCGTGTGTGCAAGTGGTGGTTCGTGCCGTGGCCGTGCAGCAGGTCCGTGCTCGTGGTCTGGCCGTGTGGTGGTGCAAGTTGCTCGTGCCGTGTTCGTGGGTCCATGCAGCCTGTGCCGTGTTCGGGTGCTCGTGTGCAAGTCGTGTGCAAGTCGTGTGTAACCGTGTGCAGGCCGTGTGTTGGCCGTATGAGTGTGCCGTGTGGTGCGAATTGGTTAGGGTCGTGTGGTTCGATTCCGGGCTTCAAGTTGTGTTGAATTTGTGTGTGATCTTTGATAAGGTAACATACTTTCTCAATCTAATTGGTATACTATGTTTCATAGTATAGATTAAATGATTGGATTAGATTATTTTGATGTTTTATAACCATGTTTATGTATGTGTTATAATCAGAATTTTTGATGAGGTTTTATGATGATTTCTACTTGAATATGTATATTTCATGATTGATTATGTTAGTATTATGTTTGATGTTATTCATGTTCAAGTTTGGTGAATTTTGGATATTAGGAAGTTGATGAATTTTGTTGTTGAACATGTTGATTTATGCGTGTATGATGATAAGTTTGGGATGAGTTCTTGAATCTTGAATGTGTTCTTGGTTGAAGTTCTTAAATCTTGATTGAGTTCTTGGTTGAAGTTCTTAAATCTTGATTGAGTTCTTGGTTGAAGATCTTGAATCTTGGATGAGTTCTTTTTGAGTTCTTTAAGTTCTTTATAAGTTCTTGGTTGAGTCTTTAAAGTTAAAGAAAGTTAGTTATAATTAAAGAAAGTTAAAGAGAGTTAAAGAGAGTTAAAGAAAGTTATAAGAGGTTCTAAGTTTGTTGGTTTACATGTTATTTCTTGAGTCAATGCGTAAGATGCAACTCAAGAATTAACTAAGAATGTAAACTTCGATTTAAAGTTAAAGATTAGCTTGATTTTGCTACTAGACGCCTAAAACTTAGAGTAAGATTCTATGTTTTTGGGTTAAGACGTTGCCCCTATCCTATCCGCGATATTGGGATAGCTGGTGGTCTTACTATGTTGTCTTCGGATATGGATTTCCAGTAAGATTGGTTTCATGGGATTTGGGAGTAAGATTCTCAATCCTGACATAGTAGAAAGTTCGATCGCGTAAGATGCGTTCGTACGTGCATAGTCCGGTCTAGTATGTGAATGATTGCGCCAAAGTTAAGGATTTGTTAGTTAATGGTCAAGTTAGCCGAGTCAGCATGATTAGTGGTTGTTATTCATTGTTGATAGTATTGCATGATGATTCGCATGATCTGATGTATGTTGGCATGTTTGATTTAGTTGTTTGGTTTGTGCTATGTGCTTGTGTATCCCCGTTAGGGTGGGACAGTTATGTTACTCGCCACTGACGGTGGACTGTTGTTGTTTTTCAGGTAATTCTGATGATGAGGTCCTTGCTTAGCTTTGGGTTGGGCGAGTGCCGTTGTTATTTAGCTTTCTTGTTGTTGTTTTTCGATATTTTCTAGTTTTGGACTTTAGTTCTAGTACTTGTGTATATTTTTTTTCTAACTCTGACATATATTCGGAGTTTACGTTTGTTAGTAGTAGTAACGTTGACATTTGGAGTTAGATATGTACAATCTTGTGGGTATTGTACTTTTGGTTTAGTATATATATACTTTTGAGGTTTTGTTTTAATTTTTAAGTATTTTAAGTTTGTTAGATCTGACTATTCGACTCGTCGGTTTCTTCCGCGCCGGTTTAAGCGAGTCGGGTCGTCACAATTATTTTGTGAATTAATGATAAAATCAGATGTTAGTCAATGTACTTAATAGTTTTAAACATTTTAATTCTCTTTAATTAGCTTCTTATAGTTGTTATATGGAGCCTTAAGTGCTACATTTGTTATTTTTTCACTTAAAATTTAACCTTTTTTTTTTTATCACCCTCGTTACATATTATTTGTAATAGCTAGTCAAATGTTTGCATTATTCATGTTATGTACTTTGATCAAGATTTCAATTTTTATTATCACCTTAAGTTCTACATTTGTTATCCCCTCCCCCCCCCCCCCCCCCGGCCTCCTAAAAAAATTGTCAAGTATACGGTCTTGTTCGATCAGTCTCAACATTTAGTTTTAATTTTCAATATCTAGTTATATTTTTTTACGTACAAACACGTAATTAAATATATTTTATATTTTCATTAGTCTTAACTAACTGTTCCGACAAATTTCGTCTCCTCCATGAATGGTGGTGATCCAAAGTGGTGGTCACGACTGTGGCCTGCACAAATGAACAAACGGTGAGCTACCCCGGGGTGTTCCTGGGGAAAGACCCTCCGATGCTTAAGTCAGCAAGGGGATTCAATCCAAAGGGAGAGAGAACACTACTAGATAAAAGAGCAGTTGCAACGCTCTTCAGCAACGGATCATCATTTTGCAACGTCTTTAGCAACGGGTTTTTAATGATAGTTGCCAAAAATGGGAAAAGGCAACGGGCTCAACACAACCCGTTGCAATAGCTTATATAAGGCAACGGGCTCAACACAACCCGTTGCAATAGATTATAAAAGGCAACGGGCTTTACCTTTTACAACAACTTTAGCAACGGGCTTGGCATAGCCGTTGCCAAAAGTAAGGAGAGAAGTTGAAAACTTAAAATTGAGTTTTAGGCGCTCCTTTTTCCTTTTTTTTATTTTCATTTAACATAATATATCACACTTCCCCATTCACGCTTATGTACTGGCAGTATTGCCTTTACATATTATTTCCTCCATCCATGCAACCATTCTTATGTACTACTTGGTCTGCAAATTCGGTCTTCCAATTGCTCGACAAATTTGCTCTTCCCATTACTCGACAAATTCGCTCTTCAAATTGGAGCAACATCAAGGTAAATTTGGTTATTCCAATTGAATCTGAATTAGGTTTTTTTCCCCTTCTAAATTTCGTTCTTCCAATTGAATCGGACTTATTTTTTCATTCTTCCAATTTGATTTCGTTCTTCCAATTGCTCGCTCATAATCTGCCCAGACACGGCGGTTGCTCGACGCCCAGACACGACGTTTTCTCAACGCTCAGACGCGACGTTTTCTCAACGCCTAGATGCTGCTGTTTCTCGACGCCTAGACGCGACAGTTTCTCGACGCCCAAACAAGGTGCTTGCTCGATGTTGATGGTGAGTTCTTGCCTTAATCCGAGCTAGGGTTTACAATCTGGCATAGGGTTTATGTAATCTGATTTATGGTGAGTATTCTTTAAGTGAGTCCATGTCTTTGTTTCATTTGAAGCCTTTACAATCTATTTCACATACAATTTGTTGAATGCATGTTTGTTGTTTGCTTTGATTTTTATTTTATTTTTTACAATTTGTTTGAAATCATTTTTTTAAAATGTGTTTTACATTATAATTTATATGGAGGATGAAGGTTTAACCATTTTTTAGATTGATAGGGTGGTCGAGTTGACGGTGAAGCAGGTTCTAAAGTTGAGGGAGATGAGCCCTCTTTATGAAATGTATCAGCAAGGGATTGATATTAAGAGAATTCAATGGGATCAACATTAATGGGATTTTGCAATGTGGAGTTCCTTCCCTGTATACTAGAAGAGCAACTCAGAGCATGAATTTGACTGTCTGATAACAGGTTTATCTCTTATAGTATTTCAAGCTTTAAGTTGCTTTATAGACTTATCAATAGTTATCATATGTATCTGATGTATGTAAATTACTTTGTGACAAGCAAAACCATTTGAATTTTGGTACTGGTAATAAATGATTAAATGGTGTATGTTTGCTTCATCTATTATGCTAGTTTCAAGTAGTTGGTTTTGTGCTGCCTATTCTAATTATTGTCTTTGTTATGAAGGGTGCCTTCAGATTTTAGTATTTTTTTTAGCAATTCCTGATTGTTGGATTGTCACCACTCTGTTTATCATGAGAGATGGAAAACTGTAAACATCCAATTCAATATCGATTATCGAATCATGTTTAACTGCAAGTAGACAACAGTTTACACAAATCTAATGCTATGTCAAGAAAAAGGTTGTTAAAATTTGCTTCATTCTCTGCAAGTTTGGCATTTACATGATACGTACATCCTTACCATTATTCTTTTGGGGTTGTTTTGTTACTTGATACGTACGTCCTTACCATTATTATTGTCTCCAAATAGGCAAGTATTCTAGTGATCTATCAATCAGACAATCTTGTTACCAATTTTTTTAAATGTGTTTTACATTATACTTTATATGCAGGATGAAGGTTTAACTCTTGGCAGATCATCTAATTAAGTTATCATATACAATAATGATACTTCACCCCATTTCAAGGCATAAATCACAATTATCTTTTGATTAGCTTCTGTATTTGAAAGACATATATTTTGCTTATGTTATGCGATTTGCCTTGACAATAGCCTTAGCTTTGTTGATTTAATTTCATTATTATGTATACTTACCTTCTTAGTGCAAGTTGGGGATGTAAGAGATTGAGGAAAGCCAAATGCAACTTTGGTTATCCAATATTTTTCACACTTTTCATTCATGTTTTTTTCACACATAAGTGAGGTATGATATTTTTTTTCTTCGGGTTACACTTGAAATTCAATATTGGCTTGGAAATGAGTTGCCTTCTTAGTTGATGTTACGATCGGAGAATTTAATATAGTTATAATTAAACTAGTCATTCTGATTTTTATGCTCAATTGAAGCTATGATTGTGATTTGGTCATATATTGGGTAAACGTTTTTTTATCAAAAAAGTAAGTTCGGAGCCGAACTCGCTAGGACAATGAACAGAGGACGGCCCTGCTGCCACCTACTGCCACTGCTACCTACTGCCCAACGGGCTTGTGCCGCTGCCAGGGGCGGGGGTGAAGTGCTGCTGGCGTGGGGAGCTGTTGTTACTGCGTTGTTGTTGCGCTGTCGCTGCACTTTTGCGGTGCTGCTGCAGCACTGTGGCTGTGCTGCCACTACCACTGCCCTATCCTGTCTTGTGGCAGTGACATGGTGGTGGTCTTTTCACTGGTAGTGGCTGCCTGATTGGAGTTGTTGCTGCCAGGAGTAATGGTCCATTAATACGCTTGAATAATCTTTAAGGTATTTCAACTTATTTGCTTCCGAACATGTTTAGAAGATGTATAAAATACTTATTTCTAATATATATGTATTGAAGTAAACTATTATTTCTAATTTACTTGAATGGTTAAGTTATCTAATTCTATTATGTTTGAACGATTTTATAGACTAGTTATTTTTATGCAAAACATTTTGAAAGCTGTTTGGATGAGGTTTTAATTGTGTGATCCCATTAAGTTTCGACGCATAATATTTCTTGATGACAAAGAGAGCTAAATAGATGGACTTGAGTGTTTCCTATGATTCATTCTTGATGCATAATTGGAATTTAGTATTAATGATCATTCTTGATTACTAAGTTGATAGGGTTTAGGTGTAATCATATTTTTCTTTGCTATAAATAAATATATATACACACACACACACACACGCACGGACACTAAATGGGTTCTTTGTTAATTTTCTTTTATTTTATATGTAGATACATGTTGCTTTTAGTAAATTTTTAATGTTAATTGTCTTTTACATTATATGTAGGTACATGTTGAAGCAAATGACGGAGAGGTGGAGAATGATATTGAGCTTACATAGAAATTTTTTGTGAAATAGTTGGTTCTATATCTTTTTGGACATAATCGTATTTGTATATATAATTAAGATGTATAGTGATCAATATTTTTGGTTGTAATAGACGATCAAGCTAGACTTGAAATTTTTAGTATTTTTGTATAACAAATAAATTTCAAATTATGTTATTAATATATAACTTCTTATGAAATTAATTAGTCATTATTATTCATATAATATTTGTTTAAATATTATCATAGTATTAAAAAAAAAAAAAACCTTTGGCAACGTTGCAAAAAGATTGTTGTCGCATAAAGCTTTTACTTGGATGTGTAGCCTGTTGCAAAAAGATTAGTTTTTAGCAACAAGCATTATTAGTCGGTTGCAAAAGATGGAAAAATGGTGTTGCTAAAAGCCTTAGTATGGAAATCAGCAGCCCGTTGCAAAAGGTTACCTTTTGGCAACGGGCATGCTTTGACCGTTGCAAAAGCTCAAAAAACTGTTGCTAAAAACCTTTTGCAACGCCAGAGAATGCAACGGGCTATAGCCGTTGCAAAAGGTTTTTAGCAACAGTTTTTTGGGCCTTTGGCAACGGTTTTGAGGGTTGCAAAAACTCTTTTGTGTAGTAGTGGAAAGAGTCTATGTCTTAGAATCTACCTTAAATGTGGTGCATCCTCCTCTATTTATAGAGGAGGATTCTAGTAGGTGCCGGTACCCTGAGGTACACGTGTCACCCTGTGGTTGGTTGAGGCCAGCCTGAGAATCTTAGTTAGTTATTATGCTAAGTGGTGGCCTGGATGGCCGCCACGTGTACGTCTCTCCTTTGGTTAGTTAGTTAGTTATGATGTGGGCCCAAGTGCTCAAGTGGTGCCTTGAATGACGCCACGTGGCAGTTGGGACTAGACCTCCGCCGTCTGTGGGTGAGTTTGTATTCTCCCCACCCTGGCGGAGGTTCTAGGTCTTCTTGGACGCTGCCTTATTGCGTGACGGTGTCTCACTACTCCGGCATCTTAGGAGTACTTCGAATGGGTATTGTCATGCCGGTGTACCGGTATGCCCCCATACACTAACTAACTAATAAAGTTAGTTATATATATAAGTAGTCTTACTATACAATGTTGTATTATTAGTTAGTCTGTTACATTAATTCTTGCTAATTTACTACACAAAGTCTAATATGTTTTGCTCTCTTTACTCTCGATCTGCTGATATCATCATTAACAGTACAATCATGATCAGTCTTGACGCATCTGCTGAATAAATATGAATTTGAATAGATCACTTCCTCCTGTGTATCAATTTTTAAGAAGCTTGTTTTCCATATATCAATTGCTCTAATTAACCTCCATCTGTAATAATAAAATAATGTAGATCATTGCATATTTGCATGTTATGGCTAAATCAAAAACAAACAAAAATGTACATTAAAGCTGAGTTTGGTAGGTTGTAAAATGTTTTACATTATTTTTTCTTATTTTTCACTATTTGAATATAAAATAATTTTTCATCAATAGCATAAAAGCTCTTGTATGACTGAATTGAAATTCATTTTCCTTAAAAAATGGAGGTTAATAAACACTTTTGCATCCTTCTTTCTCTTTTCCTTAGCAAATTTTACCTTTCATCTTATAAATCCTCTCCCTTTCCATGAAGAAAATTGATTCCGTGTTAGAGGACTATCTCAACCAAAAGCTTAAGCTGATAGTTGAGGCCCAGAAATATGTTATATACTCCGGGCTCATTTACTTTAGCTGAATATAGCTGAATTGAGCTGATGAACTAAACTGAATACAGCTGAAAGTAATATATTTTATAAGAGAAAGAAATTCAGAGCTGAACAAAACTGAACGGAATTTAAGCTGAATTAAACAATCCCTCTATCACTTCCAACTTTTTATTTCCTAAAGTGTTTTCACGTGCTATTGTAAACTGCTCTGTATAAAAATTCATTTTACACTAAAAACGTTTTACATCCTAGTAAATAGAGCCTAAAAAGAAAATGCATGAAATGTATGTTTAAAGAAATTGTCATTAACTAACCATTTGCTCATCATTATTGATGACACATAAATCACCAACATCAAAAGGGTGCATCCCGTACACAAACATAACCCCTTTAGCGAAGGTGTTGCAAGCATCTCGAAAAATAAATAGTTGCGACTATGAATAATGGTGAAGCAATAACAACAAGTTCTTGAGTTGTAGCCACCCCAGTGAGACGCAACCACATTATGAAACTTACAATGCTTAGAACCCAACTCAACATTTTGCCCAAACATTCCGTAACGTCTTTGGCATTTCGTAATGTATTTGCAAGCCACAAACATTTGGTGTGTGCCTTTTCCTGATCATTCCATATTAGTTTCAAGATATTATTCATAATGATCACTAATTACAACGAGACATAGGATGCGTTTGATTCAACTTAAATAAGCAATCATGTGCTTGTTTTTAGAAAATTCAGATCATATTAGAAAAATTCAGATCAGATTAGATCAGTTTAGAAAAATTCAAATCAGATCAGATCAGAAAATTTCAGATGAATCAAACACACCCATAGTATATAATCGAGTTTAGATACAACAAAAGTACCGAAAACATATAAAGAGGAACATATATTATAAGTATATAATAACTAGAATTGTAGAAAGAAATCAAACGATAGGCATATGTGAAAGGAAAGTTAAAGAGATGAATCAAGTACGCACCATCCATGTTTTAAATGGTTGATAATATATTAGGTCGAATGAATCCATATATCCTTCCTCTCGAAGTTGAAGTTTCAAATTGTTGTAGCTATCCACATCCATAAGCTCCAATAATTTAATGTCAACGATGTTGAATTTTCTACTTGTTCTATAAAAAAATACAACAAAAATAATTATTCTAGTATATACATATAATAGATATTTCTTTTTTGGTTTAAAGTTGCATACCCATTCTTATCATCTTGAGCTACACCACAATCTCTAAAGTTATGGAGGATGTTTGAAGCAAGCTTGTTGTCCATCAATTTGTGTTGAGCCATCAAAAAGTGTAGAGCACCTTGTCTTACATCATAGATGGATGAATTTCGAGTCTCTTGCATTAAGAGGTAATCTTTTGCCCTTTCCATCCTTCCTTTGCTCAAATCCTCCCTTAACCTCTTTTGACGGCGTGAGTCACTTTGAAAAAGGGGTTGTAGAATCCACATATAATCTAAATATTTATCCCTTGCTAAACTACGATCAAGAACAACGTTAAAGATGTCGTACTTATAATTTCGACCTATGACACCAAGGAAGTATAATTGTGGACCGGTTTGTATGATCTTAGAACCTAATCTATTATATATTGATCTAGCTTCCCATGACAAAACAACACAAGTTTTAACAAGCCAAAGAAAGCCAGAAATAAGAAAACTGATGAACGTCCAAGTTACGAACTCAAAAACTCTTTCAGCCTCGGGCGTTGTATTTAGGTGGGACCCAAAATACAACACCCATGTAAGTAGAATCACCACTAAGGTCAATACAAAGTTGACATTGTGTTTCACACCATTGGCCCAATACACAATTTCTTTACTAGACACAATTTTTTCGAGTAATAATGTTAAATACCAGGGGCGGATTTCGAGGGGGTAGGATAGGGCTCGGTCCCTGCTGGCCTTAAGCAACCAAACAATAAGAAGAGTGAACAAAGTAATGAAATTGTGGATGATAAGCACAAAAATGAAGGCCTCAATCCATTTCCAAGTGGGCAATCCTAATATTTCATGGGTTTTGCAAATAGGAAATTTCCTTCCATCTCGATACAATTCGACATTCAAGTAGAGAACAAGCACACAATTAATAATCTCCTTCAATGCTTCTGAAACATGAAGATTACTTTCTACAACATCTAATGGGATTAATACTGGTGGGAAAAACTCAAATATTAAGGATAAATAATAGCTAATACCAAACATATAGAATATAGTTGTAATTATATGCCTCCAAAGGTCTAAAGATAGGCCTAGGAGTGTAACACTAGTGAGGAACTTTGAAGATGATGGGAATAATAAGAGCAAGAGTAGATTAAATGGGATGATGAAAATAGTAAAACAAAAGTATGTAAAGTTTAGGATAAAAAGCTTAATTTGAGAGAGATTAGTGTATGTTTCACCATATGTGAAAAACATTAGAAGTCGAATAATTGGAAGGGATATCAATGGAAGTAGTAGCACCATAGGAGAAGAAATTGCTCCTATGCTCCAAAGGAAAATAGCACTAGTATAAAATACAAGATTTCTTATTAGGGTGTATAAAAATGGTGAAGTTTCAAATGGATGAGTTGTTGTATTATTATTATTATTATTATTATTATTATTATTATTATTATTATTATTATTATTATTATTATTATTATTATTATTATTATTATTATCATCATTTATGGGGCATTCGAGTGAAGTTTGATGTTGGGATGGAGTTGAGGTTGTGTTTTGACGGTGCCAAAAAGACCTAAACATTATTCTTTAGTTAAGAATAATGCCTAAGCTTTATTGATAGGTTCACTATAGATAGGCTTGATTTTTAGTCTTTAGAAGAGTTGTGCATAATAAGCATACATAAATCATGGGATGAAACAAGATTGTACATTGACTTTTTTAATCCTCAAATTTGCATTGTGAAATTCTTGCAAATGCAACCTAAGACTTTGACTTTTGGGTTTAAAAAACAAATTAAAATATATTGAATAGGTCGTTTTTCTATGCTACTAGAGGAAGTGGTGTAGAGTAAGTAGTGCCTACGTTCATCTTGCATTATCGTAGATATGCAAGGTTCAATCCTTATTCCTTGCTTAAAGATTTCCCCTTTATCCCCCTCAAGTACTAGGGTTAATGTAATATATGATGAGTTGAGTTAGTAACTCATTACCAGACAATGAGCTGGTGGATTTCTTACCTTATCCCAAAAAAATATATATGCTGACTAGGACTGATTGTTGTGATACAAGTATTTATGCAGCATTAGAACTTCATAAAAAATATTGCTTTTAATTTATTTATCTAGGTAAAGAGAACAAAATATTGTTTTCTTCAATATTGCTTTTCTTAAGCAAGAAAGACCGGCATTTCAGCAATTAAAATAAAATATCACTCTATATATTACGTACAGTACATGCATCACTAAAATAATTACAATTTGATAAAATAAAAATCATATAAAATTAAAAATATCTCACAATATCTCCGTTTGAGATAAGTAACTTTTTCTATCAAATTAGAATTTCAAATGTTTTTATAGAACAAGTGTTGATCATCATGTTGAAAGATTGAAATTATTTTGTATAATGTCAGTCAAATTAAAGTTATTAATTAAACTGATAAAATTTGTATATTAAAAAAAATAAAATAGATTCAAAACACAAGATTGGTGCACCCAATTAGGTAGGTACACATGCATGTATGTAAATTTGTAACACTTTTATTCATTATTTTTTAGTAGGAATGAAGTATGTGATGATCGAATAACTATATCATATCCATAAATTGATGACCTAAAAAAACATTCAAGCGCCTCACCTATATAGACTAGTGTCATGTGCCTATCCTATTCCATATATTTATTATTTTTGGTTGGAAAGGTAAACAGAAATTAGGGTTGTCTTCTCGCAACAATAAACTCTAATTTATCTAAGTGTAAGACATAAAGAGAATTTAAAGTAAAAAAAGAGATCAATATCTTCATGAGATGATGTACAATGGCCTAAAGAAGCAATATAGTATATACTCTATTACATCTTATAATATGCTCCACACTCAGGTTGCTCTAGAATTTTTAGGCCAAATTTGGATCACTTGGTCTAGTGAGTTCATGTTCCCAATATAATGCTCTTAATCACTACTCCGTAATTTTGTACTTATTACACTGTTTTATATAATTTTATAGGGTCATATAATTTTTGTACTTAATTATACAAATAGGTCTGATCCAAGCGCATCTGGGCCGGGTTCAAGATCTACTATGATCCTTACTTATGATCTAAATAATAGTGTATATAACATAATCTTAGGATTGTACTCAACAATCAGCTTAAACTTTGAGTTGTGATAGTTCTTTGACATGATATTCTAGCCAACATAGATTATAAGTGCAAAAAACTAGGGTTGATGAAGAAAATAAAGGCATAAAGTAGCAATAATCCATAGTTTGTAAATTGCAGCCCCTTTACAAACTATGGACTACTGCTTTATGCCTTTAACTAGAACCCAAATATATTGAAACCCAATTATAAATTGGTTACCAAATATGTTGAAACCCTAATATATTTTTGAAATTGAAATTATTTAATTGAAAACCCACGATGCATCACTGAGACACTAACTTTATTAATAGAAACCCAACTAAATTTATTGATTTTTCTTCTCCACCTACTTTCATTTTCGCCATGGGTTCAAGAAATGAAAGTTGATTTGTGAAACTGAAATTAGAGTAAAAAGAAAGGGGACCCAAATGCAAACCCAACCCACATTCATTTTTATTTTATTTTTAATATAAATGATTCTATAAGTTGGGTATGGTCTAACTTGTGCAGACCCGGCCAAATGCAAACCCAAGTACCCAACCCACATTTATTGAGACCAGGCCTATACATAGACCCTTATAAATAGGTTATGACGAAGTGGATCTAAATTAGGTCCAATCAGCAGAAGTGTGTCGGGTTTAAGATCCAAAACCTATAATCCAAGTATCCTTTCAAATTTTTTTTTTTTTTGAAAATTACTGTTCATGTGTCCATTGTCCACCTAGACTAAAACTCTTGTATTTTATATATATTACAAAGACAAGAAGGCCTACTACGAAAACACATCATAGTCAATTAGTCATTATGTTTAAGAATTTACAAAAGGTCTGTTTTCTTATTAGGACGTGTAGAAAAAGCCTTTTGTAAATTCTCAACTCCAACATCATCTCCCTTTGTCCTAATAAGACAACTTTGTGCAATGGATGGAGTAATTAATTAGGTGTTTAGATACATTAAGGAGATATAAATTTCAAAATAATCTGAAAGAAAAAATGATTTAAACATAGGACTTCCCCACCTAAAATCCCTTTATTTTTGCTCCATTTGAAAAAAAAAAATTATTAGCTTTCAAGATATTAACAAGAAACTATACATGGTTAAACTTAAAGTAGGTAAATTTCAACCTTAAGTAAAGCCTATTTTGCCCAAAACCTGCAAGAACAGCAAGAAAGACTCACGGATCATGATCCCATTTTGCATAATCAGGCTGCCTATCTGATCTATTGTTTCAGTTCAGCAGAAAGAATGAATAAACTTGATGGATTGGCATCATGAAAAAGAAACTGTACAAGATGTACCATAATTTATGAAAACCATAAATTGGCCACAAAGACAAACCTCATTTATATAAACCCATGTCACAACCATGTGTCATGAATCCAAAACCTATTGCTCTATTGTATAAGTTCACTAGCATAAACTGACTAAGGAAATTAAAATCAAAGAAAGTTCTATGGGAAATAGAGAACCACCAAGTCAGAAAAAAAAAAAAAAGAATAACAAATGAACATCCTCTTCTTTTTTAAGTTTATCCCCAGCAACTACTTAAACTTCTTGGTTGCATCGGCAAATACTTCTGTGTAACAAATCGGGCAAGCCTGGACAAACACCGGATTTATTGTCAGCAATAACTAAATCGATCCACAGGAGTTGCTTAAATGAGTAATTTCAGCATCTGAGATTCGGGGATATGAAGTTAATGTTGTAAGGGCAGTACCTTATTGATGCTAAGCCATTTGGTTCCACAGGCTAAATGGTACTTATGTTTGCAGGGAAGAGTGATCAGACGATCTTTGCGTTTATACTCCATCTGACATATTACACATCTGCTCCAAAAATCATTATATTACATATGCTCTTATATATAATTAAGAAGTGATTTTAGCTTCTACAAGGGTACACAGTACACTTATCTTAAATTTTATAAGGATAGATCTAAGTTTCTGTCAACTAACATGTTAGTTAACTAATTATATCCATCAATGCTTCTGTGAGTTCAGGAACAGATGAAAAAACTGTAAACTATTTAGGATGAAAGGTAAAAAGAGCATGCTGAATTCAAAATATTTTCAAACAAGCACATAGGGAGATTACAACAACAAAATATTAGTTTAATTCAATGTTGCTTTTTACTCCGCTTTTATAATTTGTTGTTCACCCAAAATGGGCCAAAAATAGCCCAAAACCGATCATAGTTCACTTTTTTGGATCACAATTCACAAGCACTTTAGGGAACTATGTAACACTGGTTTAACTTAACAGAAAATTTGCATCACCAAACATATTGATAGCAACTTCACAGATGTATTGAATTTGAAACATAAGAAACGTAACAACCTTCTTACCTTTCAGATCGGGACTTTTTTCTAAGAAAACAGCATTTGTACTTTGTGACTGGGAGCAGGGCGATCTGTTCTTGGGAAAGACCTCGACTATGAGTTCCAACTGTCTCACCCAGCTCAAGTAATTCCTGCTTGATCAAAAGAAAACGTTTGATGATTTCGTTACTGTTTTGATGGAGAAGACAAGGGGAGTGGGAAGACACCACCACAAATTTACAATCTAGGATAATTGATAAGAATAATGACAATCAGCAATATTCATCTCATTTAAAAAGCTTTAGTTGTAAAATTGGAGTGCTCACTGCTCAAATGACCCTTACAATTCTCTTCCCAATCCGAGTCTTTCACCCTTCACAGCACACAAATGCAAAGGTGCAAAAATAATGAAGTCTCTTAGTAATCAGAGCTTTACTTCTGATGAGTAAAAAGCTTTAAAAATTGCAATCCGGTAAAATGATCATAACAGTTGTATGATATTGTTAACTCTACACTTGTCTATCCTCTGTGCTTCTACAGAGGCATGCTTCAATGTGCTTACTTCTTACACTCCCTGGACTCTGCTGGAGCTTCACTAGTTAATGTTTTTCCAATTTATTATCTAAGATTTTTCTTCTCAATTCCACTTGCATATTTCACTCAATTAAGGTCCAAGATTGTGTCCATGAGTATTTGAGCCCATTGATGACTCGCAATCTTGCATAGATGGAAATAAACTGGTCCACATCCCATGAAAAAATTCTATGTAAAAAGTGTTCTTATATTTAGTAAAAACTGTGCTAGAATTGTCCATTTTACAAAAGCAAAATCAACCTATATATAGACAAGCATAGTCGTATAGATGACATGTACAAGGATCCAGATAAAGAAGAAAAGGGAGAAGAAAGAAAAAGATAGACTATTAACCTCATAAGTCATGTTATCTGGGTCTATATTGTCTTGCCAAATAACCTGCATAATTAAAAATGTCCATAAGCTTCATAAGTTTGAAAGGGAATATCAATAAGATGCAGTAGCAATATCTTGGATGAGGCTCACTACAGGAGCTCGAAGTGAAAATCAACCAAAATCACACGACAGAGTTATGAGATGTAACACAGAGTTCTATATAAACTGCTGGTCTAAAGGCTCAGCAATCAGTACTAATCAAGTGTGATGTGTATTAATCAGTCGCAATATATAGCTTCCTTGATTCATTCTGTTACTGATTCATTTCTCTTCTCTTTACGCTTTCTCACTCTATGGCAGTCGTATTCTTCTTGCAGAGAAATCAATAAGATATAAATGTAATCACAGCTTCTTTGATTTGCTTGAAATTGACATGGAGGATCAACGGGAAGAGAAAAAGAGGATATTAATTAAGGAATATGGTGGAAAATGTGGCTTCCCTTTCTTACAAAAGAAAACTGTATTCTATATTTCTATCATTGAGAGAATTGTTTCCCACCAACCAAAGGAAATTAGAAAAAATCACTGTCCTAGAAATTATTTTTCCTCCCATTCAAACATTGTGTAAGAATAAATTTTTAGAAAAGTTCAAATTTTTATACAGTAAATTTTTACCTGATAATCTTGAGAGCTGTGGCGACTCCTAGGACCTGAAAGTTCAAGTGTTGTGAATCAAAAACACACACAACTTAGAATTTAAGGTTAATGTAAAAAAAAAAAAAAAAAAAAAAAGACAAGCGCATTTCTCACAATGTTCAACACTTCAAAGTTCATATTGCAAAAAGCAGGCACAAACTGACTATAAATACACAGATACCTAATGACAAATATAACTTTCATTAAACAAGTCACAGGCTCACAGCCAAAGCCAGTCCTAACATTTTATGGGCGCTAGACAAAACATTAGCTAAGGGCCCTGAATTGGAATACCATAGTAAACAATATCCAAGCCAGTACTCAATGATGTCAGTTCAGGAACACTTTTAAAATTAAAAACTACATTGCACTCAAAAGTTTCTAGATTTGTCAATAGTTGCTCATTTAAAATCAAGTCCACTGGAACCAAATAGCTTATCATACTTGGAATCATAGGTGGAAAAAGTGACCCAACCAGAAATCCAAAACGTTCCCGAATTTATATTATTTGACCGGACCCGAACCCGAACAAACCGACCCGAATTACCCGACCATTAATGTGTATAATCTTGACTACTATGCCATTTAAATCTATTTGGCGAAAACTCGAATCCAACCTGATCTGACATGACCCAACCCAACACTAAAAGCCCTTGAAACCGAATTGATCAAACCCATACCAACCCGACCCGTACCCGACTCAAACGGCCCGATTGCCACCACTACTTGGGATTCAACAACTTACAATCTCGATTGCTCATGTCGGACATCCTTTGTGGCTGATTATTTGCCGCAGTTGTCTGTTCATTTGAAGGGAAATCAGCAGGTCTTCGAGTGTATTCATCGATACCACCACCCACGATGTGATCGAAAACCTCATAAGCTGGACTACTACTGTAGTACTGGGCAGCTCCGGGCTCCGAATACCCGAATTTATAATAACCCGTATTAAGTGGTGATGAATATGTGCAATCCTAACACCAGTCAAAAATCCCAATGAGCCAAAAAAGGTATCACTATAATTCCATGAACAAAAACAAAAACAACCAATTGAAGCAAGGTATTTATATTTTTATGTAATGTAATGTAAAGCACCTGTATTTGAGAACCAGAAAAGATGAAATTGACATGATCATATGTAAGACCTGCAAAGAAATCCATGAAACTTCCCGCACTGTTGTAAGGAGCATTGCTCCCCATGTAATGTGAATCCATGTTCTGACTCCAACTCATTTGAGCATTCCTATTTGATAAATTCCATTAATAATACTTGTTAAGATAACAAAAAAAAAATCAAAAATCAAAAATCGGATGAAATAATAAGTAGAATAATATATACCTGAATGATTCGGTTAATATCGACAAATTGAGAAACATAGATCTAGTCAGGGATACCAGATTGCTCAATAATGCTTATTTATCTTTCAATTGCCACCATTCAGAAATCAGAAAACGTCTGCATTTTATGATTTGAGTTGAGGTCAATTAGCCTTAATTTTAGCAATAATAAGACTGCATTTAATGCAAATTAAGCTAGAAAATATACAGAATTATTCAGCATATATTCCGTTAAACAAGCCAGGATTGTAGTTTGAAAAAGAAAAAAAAAAATCAAATAAATATAAGTATTCCAAGAATTTAATCTTTGAAAAAAACAGAGGAAAAAAATATTAATAAATATATGTAGCGTCAAAAACTATAAACTGTAAAATCAATCAATCAATCAATGTCAATGTCAATATATTCTGCATGAAAAACCCAAAAAACGAAAAAAGAAAAAGCGCAGTACATGAAATCGGAAATGGGGTGAGAGACTCAGAGTGATCAAAAATAGAAAGAAGAAAAAGTAAATGAAGAAGTGAAAAAACAGAGAAAGAGAAGCAAAATAGATGAAGGCTTGATTAAATTAATGGTAGTAAAACTTTAAGTCACCTGAAACTTTATAATGGGGGGTTTAATTTCTGTTTCTTTCAGCAATGTGGAAGCTCTTAAGTTCACGCATCAAAATGCGAGAAATGATGATGAATTGGGGTTTTTTTTGGGGGGGTTTTTTTTATGGGGTTGGTTGGTTGCTACTACAATGATGAATGATGAATGTGAGAGAGAGGAGAGAGAGAGAGGAGAGAGAGAGAGGAGAATCAGAAAACACAGAAACACACGCCAAAGTCCGTTACTTACTCAGCTTTGGCCTTTGGTGGTACAAATAAATGACATTGGATTCACGCGATGTGCTCCATCTATGGTTTCTTTTCTTGTTTTTTTTTAATGGGGTGCTTGCTTATAGTAAAAGTGATGTCTTCTGAGTTTGTAATTTGGGAGTTATTTGTTTTTATTTAATTTGCAACATAATATATTAATGACAACGATTTGATATAAGGTAGAAGGAAAAAAAAATGTCAAATCATTGTCTTACATAAGAAGTACAATTTTTACTTTTATAAGAGTTTAATATTGAGTTGTTATGAAAATTTATCTTTTAATACGTGAAGTAGCCTATTTTATTCGGGCTCTGCTAGAAGTATTGTAAAAGAATATGTGTCCAAGTGTTGGACACGGTAATTTTATGAAAAATATGAATAATTTTGGTTCAAAATGAAGTGTCAAAGAGTCATACTAATGTCCAAGGATTGAGTGTCCGACACTGGTACTTGGGGTGAAACAAAGAGTCCGGGTAACATAGGAAGTAGCGAGGTATGTAGGCTGAGTTCAAGTTGGGTAAGATTTTACCAACACTATGGCGGGGTATGTACAATAAAGTAAAATAAAGTAGATGGAAGTTGTGGAAACCATATAATATGTGGAGCATATTACTTATTTAAGAAATATATGAAACATTTTGGGACATTAAAATAAAATTGGAGCAATGTTAGAGGGACTAGGTAATAGACTGATAGTAGTAGTACTCAATTGAGTATGCCAATTTGCTCTAATGGTTTGCTACCTCCCTTAGTTTGTACACCTTTTTTTTTCCATAATTTGTTTACCAGTTTCATATTTGTTAATGAGTAATAGCTTTCTAGTCTACTTTTTATTCACATGGTAGAACATCTTGCTACTAAGGGCCTGTTCACTTAAACTTATCATAAGTTCAGTTCAGTTCAGTTCAGTTCAGTTCAGTTCAGTTCAGTTCAGTTCAGTTCAGTTCAATTTTGTTTTGTTCAGTTCAGTTCAGTTCAGTTCAGTTCAGTTCAGTTCAGTTCAGTTCAGTTCAGTTCAGTTCTGACATTTTCCTTCATTATGTTAATTAGTTTGTTAATTTTGTTAATTTTGTTTTCTATTCTTTGCACAAACTAAGCTACAAGTTACAATGTTGACATTGTATTAATATTTAATATTTATTTTGTAACTCTAATATTTATTGTGTTCTAATATTGTGTTATAATATTTAATATTCACATTTTATCATTAAAATTTGCGAGAAAATAATAATTAAGAATAATAAAATTTATTGTAACCATAAGCTACAAGAATAGTAATAATAATAATTTTAATGATAGTAATAATAATTATAATAAAACTAATAATAATAATATTGATATTAATATGATTCTAATAAGATTTACAATAATATTTTTTTTACATCTACTAGTCTCCATAATCTACTAATTTTATTACATCGACTAATTTTTTATATTTACTAGTCTTCATAGTCGGTTAGTTCATCATCATCATCTTGGTCTTCTCCATCAACATCCTCCGGTTCCGGGATATTTGCCTGAATTGACTCTCATATTTGATTAGTTATTTGTTCTCGTACAATGTTCATAGTTTGTTTTCGTGTATCATCGTACATAGAATGATCTTCACTTGGTTCAATCATTTCAATTTGGTGTGTGAAAGGAATCCCTAGATCATGTAAACGAGTGAAGTTGTGTAGAGTACAACAAGCGACGATAATTTGCAATTGATAATCCAAAGTCATCTGTGGCATCCCCTTAGGTTGTAGGACCTTCCACCTATTTTTTAGAACCGCAAAGATCCTCTCAATTACATTTCGACACGAAGAATGTCGGTAATTGAATTGCTCATACTTTCCTTGTGGTGGAGTCCCGCGTCTGAAATCAGGCAAATGATATCTCGTCCCATGTCCTACATGTGGACTCAAGTACCCGACTGTGTTTGGATACGCCGAATCGACCACATAGTATTTTCCTATACAACAGAATGGATGTTAGTTTATCAAAGTGATGTTCTTTGCACATTTTATACAGGTAATTAAGCTTATTTTGTACCAGACGGGGGATGAGGGAAGCCCATTTTTGCATTTCCTAAGCTTCGCCTCCATACGGTTGAATCATGTGCACTTCCTTCGTAGCCTACATTGATGTGAGTGAACAACATGTTTAGTGAACACACTGCCAACACATTCCATGATTTGTTCCCATGACGATCTCTGAAGGCTTTGCTTTGAGCATCCGCAACAACTGCAGGTATATGGGTACCATCAATGGCACCAACACAATCCTGACACAAAAATGTTAGTTACACATTAATATAAAATTAGAAAGTTATTGTTAAGTAATATTAAAAATGACATTGAAAGTACCTTGAAGAAAGGCCATAATCTGCTGCTGTTCTGAATTTCATGAGGAGTTTCATTCAAACTTTGATATGGTCGAATTATTTGAGTCGACAATGTCTCTAAAGCACCTAATACCTCATGGAAATACTTTGAAACGGTGCTTACCGAGTGTTGAAATCTTTCTGCACTGTCACGAACAGAAGCAGGTTTGGCTAGCATGTACACACTCATCCCAAGTTGCTCTTCAGTTCCCATATGTCTACCATTGCCATCTTTCAGCAATTGCTGTTCTCTAAGGACATTAGCAAGATTTATGAACACTTCTCTACTTAGCCGAAGTTGTTCTTTGCACAAGTTGTGATGGCCTGTGAGCATCCTATGTATGAACTGATGACCTGATTCACCACCACAATGAAGAGGCAACCGTTGAACTCCAGTTGTCAATCTCCTTAGCTCATGCAACGCTACACGTGTCAAACTTTCCTGCAACTCATCATCCATTCTACACAAGCACACAAAGCTCATACATAATCTTAATGAAAGCTCATAGAAACACAAGAAAGCTCATACATAACATTAGTTCAATCGACAAGAAACAACAGTTGAAACAACAAATCCAAATACATAACAATACTTCAAACACAGATCCAAATCCACAAGAAACTACTGCTGCAACTCAAATCCACAACAAACAACACATGAAACTCAAATGCTCAACTAAAATCCAAATACATAAACATTAAGTAACTAATAAAGAAACACAATTTCAAACAACAGATTCGTTACAGTTGGAACAACAGATTCGTTTTAGCCATTAAAAGCACCTTCATCTTCATCCATAGGCATTAGTGGCCTATAAACTTCGTCATCAAGCATACAGTGCTTCCTCAAGAAATGAAGTCTGCCAACATCAGAACGAAGAGAGTTAAAAAGATCAACGGCCCCCGGAGTACGGCGAAAGCTATCTAGGATATCCACCACAAATTCATCCCCGTACTTCTCCACAATCCCCATGGACTCCAACTTATTTTGAACTTCATCAAATGAATTAAATTGTTTTGAAGATTGACTCGCGGAAGATTTCTTCATTTGATGGAGACATGTATCAATGTCCTCCTCCCTAGAACTTCTAGAACTTTTTTTAGAGGGCTGCGATTTTGTTTCAACACTCGTACGCTTTTTTGGCTCGGTGCGGGCAACTTCTTTGTTTTGTGTTGTCAGTTCTTGCACTTCTTGCACATCATCAGAGTCAGCAGATTCTTCACGTTCCCCTTCAGCAACAGTTTCAGCTTCTTTTTGTTTCTCTGGTACCGATGATGGAGTATAAGATTTTTCACCCGTTGCATAACCACTACGCAAAATCTTATCCCATTCTTCCTCAAATTCTAATGGATTTTTAAGAAACCCTTTAGCTATGGCTTTATATCGCTGCAATAAAATGAAGTTTCAAAAACAATATACTACTTTCACACATAATGGAACAATTGAATAAAAATAAAAGGCAGTCACCAAGTACCTTATGAAAGGCTTTCCATTTTTCACTGGTAACATCAACATCAGGACAACCATTTTGTTTCCATCCAATACCAGTCCATTGTTTTAATTCATTCCAAGCTTTGTGTTTTTCTTTTGCATATGCGTACCAATTCTTAATCGAAAGCCATGGAATATCCAATCCTTTTCGTGTATTTAACGTTTCAGCAACAATAGGCCACTCAATTTTCGACCCAGAGGGGCTAACATGGTCAGGCAGGATTGAAAAAAGTACCAATTTAACGTCTGTGGTGAAATGTACCCGTTGTGCCATTGCAAACAACCAAATGAAGCTAGACATTGAACAAAATGATGACTTAGTTTCATCTCCACTCAAACAACATACATTCAGCAACAACAATTTAACAACAAAGACTGCATAAGGTCGATTTAATGACAAATATTCTCTCAGACAATTAACTGTTGAAAGTCCCAACAACAATCGACAAAATAGGAAAAAAAAGTTCTGAAAAAAAATCGACTGAAGTCATAATTAAAAAAAAAAAAAAAAATCGACTCAATTCGAGTAACCAGCAAAAATTAAGCAAATTGAACAAAATAATTTGAACAAAAAAAATTCAGAAAATTCGACTTACCAACAAAAATTGAACAAGATAAAATCAGAAGATTGAAACATAAAAGTTCTAGAAATTTACCTGTATTTGCTTGGAAGAAGATGGGTTGAATACGATCTGATTATCCGCCTTCGATGATGCCGCCGAATTGATTATCCTCCGATGATGTCACCGATCTATTTATTCTCCGATGTTCTATTTTTTTTTTTTAAATCTTAATTTATTAATTTATTTTATTTTTTAAAAAAAAGCAAGAAAGAGAGATGAGGATGTGAGAGGAGGCGGCCAAATGAGGATATGTGATGAGATTTTAGGTAAGAAGTTATTATTATTATTAATATTTGTTTTTTTTTTTTTGAAACATTAATTAGGTAAAAAGGGTTGAATAGTCAAATCCACAAGTAACAATACAAAATTACCCTACAAAAACAAGTTTAAAAAAAAAAATAACAAAATGAACGTTGACAGTAGTAACTACCATTAATCATTATTATTTTAAGATATATAATAATTAATTCATTACCCATTACTTAATTAACCTACAAATAATACTAATTAATATTACAAATCACTAATCCAAATCTTAAATCACTCTATTTATTCAGTTCAGTTCAGTTCAGTTCAGTTCAGTTCAGTTCAGTTCAGTTCAGTTCAGTTCAGTTCAGTTCAGTTTTGTTTTGTTCAGTTTTGTTCAGTTCAATTCAGTTCAGTTCAGTTCAGTTCAGTTCAGTTCAGTTCAGTTCAGTTCAGTTCAGTCAGATTCAGTTTAAGTGAACAGACCCTAATTTTCTCTCTACATTTTGCATTAATAAAATAGTACTCATATGGTACAAAGAACTAGGGGATTGAGGGAGTAGGTAAAGGGCATTCTCATCAATTCAATTCTCATGTGTGGTAACCTATTTCCTTGGAATATTTTTTTTACCTTAAAATTTCTTATTTAAAAATACTACTTCCTCCATTTTTTAATTCTTGCAACAAATGAATTTTTTATCTCTCATAAATAATACTCATTTGTTGCAAGAATTCAAAAACGGGGGAAGTATATAAATTCGACTATAATAAGGCCTAATATAAAATATAGTACAAATTTGGATAAGTTAGATTAAGTTCAGATAATTTGAATACAATGTATCCCTAACAAATTGAAGAAGAAGAAGAAGAAGAATAGTGAGCTTAAGATATTAATATTTAAAGTTTTGTCTTGAAAGATGTGAAAAAGTAAATGGAGCAGTTATTTTGAAACAGGATACTATTATCCACAATTTAAAACTAACTTTTTTTAAATCAAAGAATTAGAACTAGCTAAACTCACATAACACAAATTACTATAAAGAGTTTAATATTAGATTTTAAGTGTCAATTAAATTTTATATTTAATTTGTAAAATTTTAATATCAAATTCAAAGTGTAATATTTCATATTTTAAGGGTTAATTTTCAGATTGTAAGTGTTATGTTTCAGATTATAAGAGTTTAATATCAGATTTCAAATGTTAAAATTTCAGATTCTAAGAGTGTAATATCAGTTTCTAAATATTAATTTTCAGATTCTAAGAGTTAATTTTCAAATTATAAGTGTTTAATTCCAGATTCTAAGAGTTTAATATCATGTATTAAGTGCTAAATTTTATGTTGTTGGGTCTCAATAATGTCAAATTCTAATTAATATATCTCAAATTTTATCATTACAATTCTCAGGTTCACGGTACATCCTTCATTTCATGTTATCTTTTGGGACTTTTTTATTTCTTTATTAGGAGTACAGTATTGTTGTCTTCAGAAAATCCTCAAAATCAATAAACCTTTTCATCTCCTCTGTATGTGGACGTAGTCGACACTACATTGTCGGCGCACCATGTATAAATTATGTGTTTGTTCTTGTTAATCTTTACCACATTTCAATTCTCGCATTCCATCATTTTTTTTAATAAAAATTTAGACCCAAGTCTAGCTACCTAATAAGGAGTAGCTATTTAGAGATCAGGGGAGGGGGGGAGTTGAGTTAATTAGACGAATGTATGATCACCAAATCTACCTGAATTTCAACCCCCAAACACCTTCCAACCTTTTCTCTTGTCTTTCTTCTATTATTTTTGGTTTCTTTAATTTATTTTTCTGTGTAAAAAGATTGGTGTTGGTTGACACAACTTGACTTAAGAAGTCCAATAAAATCCCGCTAAATGACGAATTTAGTTAATAAAAGGATTTAAAGTAAGGGCTCGTTTACATTAGCTGAATAGATTGGGATGAACTGAACTTAACTTAACTTAAAAAAGATGTACGTATTAATTGAACTGAACTAAACTTAATTGAGATGAACTGAACTGAATTTAATCTGGAGTAAACAAGCCCTAAGTATGGTATAGTATAGTACAAGTACTCTCTGTTTGGTTAGCTGTTTTCATCTTCATCATGTGGGAAGTCAACTTTTGGTTTGGATAACAACAGTTACTGACTTAGTATTAGAATATGTGATCTCCAATCCATATTATATCTTCTTTTAAATTTTGTCTATCTTCTACGTAATCTGTGTTACAAACACTAATTGATGTTATTGTTGCATGTCGTCAATTTTTATGTATTTCTTGTTCAAATTACACATTTGAGAGAAAGTACCCATTTTTCATTATGTATAAAAGAATTTTTTTCTTACAAATAAGGTGAACTGGACCCCAATATACAACTTATGTTACAGAATTGAGCTGGCAATACTCAGGGGAGGGGATGTCAATCCCTGATCTCCGAGGAAACCATATGACTTGGTTATCCCTAAACCAAGTTCACTCGACTATGTATAAAACTATGTCTTACTAATATGCAATAAAATACGCTTTTAGTATAAATAAATAAAAAACAATTGATAAATGTGACAAAAAAAAAAAAAAAACAAAGCGAGTACAATTGTACAAACAAACTAACACATATATTATAAAGATAACTTATTTTTAGTTTAATTACTTCGGTTCATTCTAATTTAAATTTTTAATTAACTAATTTCAAATCAGATTCATTTAGGCAAAGTTGTTCATAGGAACATATATATCTTATTAACTACTCTATTGTATTAATTTAACTTGTTTTGACACTCTCATTAGTCTCATATATTATCCTGAACTATCCTGACAAGTTTATTACATATACACATAGTATACTTGCTTCTGTCCAAGTTTTAAATGTATCATGTTCCTTTTATGGATGCTAAGTTCTCTTACTTTTTAAATTCTGACAAGTCGGGTTGTTTATTTGAGAGGAAGACAACCTAATTGTTCCCTGTATACCTTTTCTTTCAAAAAAATAATTAAAAATAAGAAAATTTGCCAAAAATAAGCCAACCTTTGGGCGATCTTCCACAAATAAGCCAACCTTTTGAAAATCCAGAAATAAGCTAACCTTGTTATCATTTAAGCCAAAAATAGGTCAAATGATTATTTAACATGTTATTTTCGATTGTTTTTTATCACTATTTTATAATCATTCAACCTATTTTTTGCTTTAAATGATAACAGTAACTTAAAACAACCGATAACTAATAGATTAAATAATCGTTTAACCTATTTTTGGCTTAAATGATAACAAGGTTAGCTTATTTCTGGATTTTCAAAAGGTTGGCTTAAATGTGGAAGATCGGCCAAAGGTTGGCTTATTCTTGGCAATTTTTCCTTAAAAACATATATACTTCGTATATTCACTAAATCCACCTTATATAACATACTTTTTAGGCACCAAAAAATTATTTAGTGAACATCCTTACAACTTACAAGACACATGTGACATGATTAATTTATATTATGTCACCTCTAATAATTTTTTATCCGAAACAGATGAAACACACTATATTATTGCTTTCTACACATTGCACTGAAAAAAATTAAATATCCTATTGACACAATATACCTCAATTAATTATAAAAAGAAGGCATATGATAAAAGTAAAGTAATGTATGGGTTGTATGTTTTAGAATGATTACCAAACTAGACGAACATACTAAATCATTAATTTCTGGACATGGTATTGATGTTGCCTTTTTCAATATGGTGTCATGTGATTATACAAATGTTCACCGTACCCCAGTTAACTAAAGAAAGATGACGTAAAGTCTTGTATGAAATTATCATACTACTACGTATGTTGGTTGTGCAAAATGAGGGGAAAAATTATAAAAACAATGCTATACAAAAACTATTGTTAAAATACATTATGTTATATGATATAGTGGATAATATATATATTCTTAAGCCTTAACTATCAGTTAAGTTTTTGGTTGAGATGGTCTTTTAACATGGTATTAGAGTCAACGTGACACAAAGGTCACGGAGTGATAGAGTATATAGTATATTCTTGGGCCTCAACTATCAGCTTAAGTTTTTAGTTGAGATGATTCTCTACCATTATAGGCATACTCAAGCGATGCATGATTTTTCTTCTTTTTCTAACTTTTTGTAATTAAAGTGTAAACATGATCCTTAATTAATGTTGTTTAGATTAAATATGACTTTAATCAAAACTAAGTATAATAATAACTATACTTAAAATAATTAAAAGAAAATTAAAAGAAAAAATAATATTATATTCCTATTCCACTAATGTATCGATATAAGTCTAGAGAAGAAAAATTGCACAAAGAGCTAATACAAATAAATGACGATAGGAGTTTAGGTGGCAAAAAGTTATACCTCCTCCAGCTTTATTTAGCTGCAATACTTTGAGTTTGATACTATTTACTCATTATGAGTTGATTGCTTTTTATGATTTATGCTTTGGAAAAATATAAGTATATTAGATATCACTTGATTCGTTCAATTCCAATGTAAAGTTATTAATATCTAGTTTTTATATAATTTTTACAAATGTAGGATTAAAGTTATAAATGGCTAAAATATTATCTCGGTAATTGTGAAAAATAAGTTTTACATTTAATTAAAAAAGAAAACAGAAAAAATAGAAAAAACTGTCACGTGGAAAAACATATTATTAGTAGCTTTACTAAAAAGATAAGGAAGTCATCACTCCATTAGTTGTTAAGCCAGAAAACAAACCTCATACACAGTCATACATCTGGTAGTATAACCTACTACCTCTGTAACATATTAATGACAACGATTTGACATTTTTCCTCGATACTTTATATCAAATCGTTGCCATTAATATGTTACGGAGGGAGTAATATTTGAGGCTCTTATATTGCATTGGTATACTAGGGGTGTTTAGATCTGGTAGAGTTTTTAAATAACTCTACTGCGTAGAGTTATATCTAGGCAGAGTTATTTAGGCAAACTGATAAAGTTTACCCTTTAGATCTAGGTAAACTGGTAAAGTTTGTCTCCGAGTCATGCACTCATGCATGCGTTATGCATTATAACTTAGGTAACTGTTTGGCAGCGCTGAGCGCGGTGCGGTTTGGTGTTGTTTGGACGTCAAACTGCACCAAACGACAAAATTACGATTTGTCATTTTATGAAACCGCACCGCACCGCAATTTATATCAAACCGTACCAAACCACACCGCAAAATACGGTTTGGTACGATGCGGTTTGCGGTTTAACCCACTTTTTAAATTTTTTATTTTATAATTAGTAATTGACAAGGACAAAAAAACCCTAGATTTATTTTTTGTTAGAGCCTTAAAGAGTTAGAGAAGTCTTAGAGCGTTGCGGGTTTAAACAACTAGGTAAGGCTCAAGAAAAAACATAAGGCATAATTTCAGTAGGGTAGTAAGCCAAATAAAAAGTAAGAAATTAAATATTTTAGAACAATTAAAAAAATTGCGGTTTGGTGCGGTTTCAAAATTTTCGGAAACCGCACCGCACCGCAAAATTACGGTTTGAAAAAATTGCAAACCAAACCGCACTTTTCAAACCGCAAACCAAACCAAACCGCACAATTGCGGTTTGGTTTGCGGTTTGGTACGGTTCAGACCGCACTCTGCTCAGCCCTATGTTTGGCCGTTTGCCATTAAACTATAATGGACCCTCACAATAATGTATTAGGGTTCTTCACATTCCACAATTAGGACATACATTATGATCAATAGATACCAATTAGAGTAAAACATTCGCATGATTTTGTTGGATCTTAGAGTATTAGGTTAATTTCATTTATGTTATGTTTGGTTTAAGTCACTTAGTCATGGCCAAGAACGACATAGAATATAAAACATGCAAAGGAAACGAGCAAAGAACAATACAATGTACTATACATATGCGTGCATGACATGATCTATCTACTATTATGATTTATGATCGCAATTTTTGTTACACAAATCGGATAAATGTGATTTCAATTGCGTTGGAAAGTAGACTTCAAAAGCTTTTTAGCTCTGGATTCTACGAAAAATTCCAACTATTAATAAAAAAAGTTATGACAGATTGAAGTTAGATTGTCTGCGCAGGGGAAGAATGTTGACCAAGCTCCCAACCCGCGCACTGCTTCTGCCTCATTTGTATTTTTCAGATTTTTTGCAGACTCTCAACACAAGCCGCAATATGACTCGCGGATCGCAAAGTTCAATTCGCCATTATTGCGAGCTTTTGATGGTAGTTCTTGAAGTGATGTCCCTACTCCCTACATAGGGGTGTCTAATTAAAGTTGTATCGTGTACAACCTTTCTTTCTTTTTTGGCAAGAGTGTACACCCTTTCATGTTCTATAAATAGGCAAAGTCTATGTTCAATAGAGTAAGGAATTAAGATGACAAATCATATACTCACTCTTCCATCAATATTCAAAATAACTTCTAAAGTTCATAGATCGTCTATAACACACCAACACAATCGCCTCATACTTAAGTCTATTGCACTGATTATTAGAATAGCATATTCATTTTTGAACTGCTTTGTATCTCTAGAGTAAATTTCATCAAATCTGTACTTTTTGTAGGGTCGAAATATTACTTTTGTTGGGTATGTCACAAATTATATCACAAATTAAATTACTACTACTTTAATATCCTTGGTCTCCAAGGCATGAAGACCCTTGGCCTCCAAGGTTATTACTTGCTCTCTAAGGTCAAGACTTTTAATAGTAGTATAAATACCCCTTCATACTCCTCTTGTAACATGCAACACACATACATACATACAACACATGCTCATAGAGAGTTTTCATCTACTAGCTCATTAGTGAGTTTCTTAGCTCTCTTTGAGAACTAGATCCAATATTATTTAGAGAGTCATACCATACTCTTGTACCCTTCGGGGTTGTACTCTCGTACTCTTTTTTATATATTGGATAATTAGTACTCGTTGTTTGTGGGTTGTTTACCTCATTTGAGGGTTTTTCCCACGTTACATTTGTGTGTCCATTATTACTAATCTTGTCCATCTTTTACCTATTTATTTCTTTATATCGTTTTCTGCTTCCGCTTGCGCTCCTAATCCCATCAACTTTTAGAAAAGTATTACTCACGCCTAGAAGTTGAGTCCCTACAATAATATTATTCAAGTTTGTCTAACAGATTGATATTGCTGTTTCTTTCCTCTGACTATCGTGTTCATTATTTACCCTAAAAACTCCCACTCTCACAACTCTACCAAATCTACCAATGCTAAACTCTAGAGGATCTCTAACTCTAAAATTCATATCCCCTAAATTATATAGATTGAAGTTTTTGGTCTTGTATTATAGAGGCAAATACAAATAATTTATCACCCAAAAAAAGTAATAGCTGAGTTGAACATGATCAATCATAAAAGATGTAGTAATAATTTCTAAAACTATGATTATATTTCATTTACCAAAAAGGGTAAAATAAAATATAAAAAATATATAGCACACAGAAGTGACAGAACTTCAAAGGGGTAATAAAATTATAGCAAAATCATATAGAAGTCTGCATGCTTTCAACACTTTGATTGGTCTTTACATGCGCTACTTATGAAGGAGTGAACAATGAATTGGCATGTAAAAATGCAAGATATATTCATTATCAGTAGGTCTTTGGTCAGACAGTCTTTCCAAAAAAATCTGTAAAAATTATTGAAAATATATAAAAAGTAATCAAGTAATTCTATATATATAACTATTTAAATGTTTTCTGTAACTTTTGCAAATTTTTCTTTAACTTTTCCTTGTGAGACTTGGTCTTACAGTGAGACAGTCTCACCAAAAAAATTGTAATTCACCATATATAAAGAAGGGGGAAAATGCTTTTTTAATTGAACTCTGTATTCTGTTTACTGAGACTGCAATTGGATATTGTTTTCTCCCTATCATGCTCTTCATATTGTACCAACCGCATACATTAAAAGAAAGAATTACTCATATAAATTGTACCAAGAAAGAATTTCTCCTGAAAGTTGTTTTCAGCTACTAATGAACCTTATTCAAAACTCGATCTGTACTTTGGAAATGCTACTTGTATAGTTGTATGGTTTCATGTATAACTTGTATGCACAGAGAAAGAACAAATCTTATCGATTATTTTCACTGTCCTTGTAGGATGATAATAAGAACTATAAGATCATCGTTTCATTTAATACTCATCCTGTATTTCAGTGATTTCCAGTTTCATAATTTATCAAATAAGCACATACATATAACAATGTTAATTTATGCATACAGTTAAACAAAAACAAGCAATACTTAAGCAATAATTTAAAAATATAATCTTCTAGCAAATATGCATAGGTAAAAGTTTTTTTTATTGAAAAAAAAAACTCAGAAGATGGGGAAAGGACTAAAGATTGAGTGGTCTGACTTATATGGGTTTGTTTAGATGAGATAGCCGACTGCAGTTCAATAGCGAAGCTATTAATGCAGAGCCTTTAAAAGCCTTTATGATCCTCTCCATTTCCTCTCCTCCATTTCCTACCTTAAGATGTCGGATCATAGAACTACTATTTAATCTATCACACAATCTTTAATTTTCTATATGAGCCCTAGAATTCAAATCTAACAATATTGCACACATTGGTAAAACACTAAAATGGGTTAAACTTCTTATTTGATCACTTATAATACTGTAGGAAAATAGTTAAGAGTTACCAATTGATGATTAGTAGTATTTAATTGCTTAATCTTAATCATGTACTGTACATGTAAACTACTGTATCACTGTATGAGTTTACTAAAAATAGAAATATATGTCAAACCTCAAGTTCATATATGTTAAATTGTTAATTAAAGTTTTTCCCATTTAAGAAGCTAATCTCTGAAGAGCATAACAAACATGAAAGATGAAACCCAATCATAGAAGAGGAAGATGAAGATCAAGAAGAAGAAGAAGATGGTGGGCCAGAAATGGTGTGGAAAAGAGAGAAGTTGATTTGCCAGTGCCAAGAAATGGGGCACACAAGAACATCAAGGATGACCTAGCAAATGGGTCCCTGTAGGAATCATACAAAGTAATGTAGTACTAAAACACTAAATCAGAATGTGGAAAGGTTCTAAAGCATGTGAATGGAAGAGAAATTAAAAAAAATATATATATATATATATATATATATAATGTAAGATGATAATACCAGAAACTTAACACATGATTATTTGGCTTGGAATGACCAAAACCTAGTGTGCAAGTAAAGACAAAGCAGTTTTATATTCTTCTTCCCTTTAGCTTTATTCTTCTCTCAAGACTTCCAAGGAAAATTATATAAATAAATAAATAAATACTAAATTAAAGGCAGTCACAGAGAGCCAAGGGGTGATTATATGGTTGTTCCTTCAAAGCTCAATCACTGCACATACAAGATCATCAAGGCTCAAAATGGGTGTCACATGTGTCCTACTATATTTGTATTACACAAGATTAGCTTGAGGTGACAATAATTTTAAGCTACACTACATGATTAGAGTCTTTGCTTTTAGCAAGACTACTAATTTAAGAAAGCTAACTAATTAGATCTCACTATATTACTGAATTTAGCCAGCCAGCAGCAACCAAAACTAAAGCACCTAATCAAGTGAGAAAACTATATATGCAAGTGGCTGTTCATAGGGAGTTTGATTCATGTCGGTTTGAATTAGGCTAGATTCTGATTATGATTATGATTTTGGGTCGATTTAAATCTATTTGGGTAATGCATATTCGGATCGATTGTCAATTAGTTCATTATGATGATATATTGATCTTGTTCGTATTAGTTTTCGGTTCGTGTAGATTTGGAGATGGTTAATCAAATCAAATAATGGCGTACATGTCAATTTTGCTAGGTATATGTATGCAAATCACTTGACATTAGGAAAGGCAAACAAAAGATAAACATATAAAGAAGGTGGCTACACTTGTTCCAACAGGTTCATGGCCAAGGACAAAGACTTTGAGCAATTGAATCTGCATATATAAAATGGCGCTATACAATACATGTAATTAAATTTGAATGTAACAAAACGATCTAATTGTACATATCTAAACTTAATCCAAAGGTCGAGGCCATTCTTCTTTCGAGTTATCTACATAACATGGTGAGAAACAGAGGAAGAAAAGAAAAAATTGTGAATCAGATTCCCTTTTGACCATAATGGGATGAAATTGAAGTATCAATCACAATGGGGAAGTGGGACAAAGAAGCTAAAAGTTACCAGATTTCCGTCCATTTGCTTAGGTAAAAAAGATGCATGACGAAGAGAGCTTCTATACTGTGTCAATTGGACCCCTTCCTTTCACCACATATATGCGTGTTCAATCTTCAGCACTTGTCACGGCCTCATGGGCATTGACGGTTTTGCACTCAATTTCGGACCTATAAAGCATAGAAAATTCTCCATTAATTAAATAGCCAAATCTAGACACTTGAATAATTGTCTTACTAGAAAACCTGAGTCCAAGTAACATAGCATCTTTGTGTTCTCAGACAAAAGCAAGTCCAAGGATATGTGGTGACGATAAAATATGAAGTTGCTTTATTTGAAGACATCCAAATTCACCTGCAGATTTAACCAAGTGAAAAAAAAAATATATATATTCCATGCAATCCTTGACTTTTTGCTGCTCAACAGATCAAGGGCATGAGACAGCTTCAGTTGTTCAAATTATTTTAAGGAAAATCAAACTTTGTCCAGAAGTTGTAATCTATAGTCAGAACATCCGCTGCAGTACTGATCGGAAATTCACATGAATCAACAAGGAATACTCAAAAGTACCATATTCCTAGCAGTATGAAAAGAAACAATTTGAATTTTTTTAATGAAGCTAGAGGGAGTATACCTTAATATCTAAATATCCAGCATAAGCACAACAATTAAGTCCGCCGCTATACTAGGTCCTCAAAAATCACCCAGATAACAACTGTACTGCAGCTCTTGCAACATACTTCCACCATTCAGAAATACAGTTGAAGTGTATAGAAGATTTGCTCTCAAAAAAAACTGATGTTGCTTAGATACCTTTATTTACCTCCAAAAATGTGTGTCGACTAATGTCGTGTCGCACACGACAAGATACTTGGATACATTATTTTCAACCAAAAACTTATGACTTCTTCTCAAATTAGCCGAGTTGGAGACTTGGATACCCAGATCCGAGGAGACACTTTATCCGTGTCTAAGTAACATAGAAAAACCCCACAACTAACTAATCTTCAATCATAAGGTCCATACTAGAGTAAAAGCATCAAGAACTCTTGAGACAGTTCTAGAGACGACAATTCTGTGGGGAAGCACCTCCATATGAATGCCCAAATTTGTGACTGAAACTGGAAATAAAGTATCCACCAATTCACATTAGGGAGCACCTTCTGAACGAGAAGGAGGCTATCAGTTTATAAGATTGAACAACTTGACATTGACATTGACATTCGGTTAACAATGTGATGTCGCTTGACTATGTATAAGGCTCACTCTCCAGAAACTTGATTGAACTTCATATTTTTATTGGAAATTTGAAATAATCTGAATATTCCACATCTAACACTGAATTTCAGTGTAGTTTGCTGATGTTCAGCAATGTCAGTGACCTTTTGCATTACAGCCTTTTGCAAGTTGATATCCAGGCATTTATTAACAAGCCCTTAAAGCATCACCAATTTTGCAAAATGGATGAGAACCAACGCACCTTTTACACACTTAACGACCTATGTAAATTTTGCTAGCATATATGCTAAACAGAACTCATCCAGTGAGGTTTCCCGCTGCCGGTCCTAAGCCTAGATAAAGGAGGAAGGTTGTGGTAGGTTTGTGACAACCAGCGTAAAAATATGTCACATCTAGGCGCATGGTGGACGAGAATAGTACTAGGATGGGTGACCTCCTGGGAAGTCCTTGTGTTCCCATGCCGCCGACCCCGTGGTTGGCCGAGAATAGTACTAGAATGGGTGACCTCTTAGGAAGTCCTCGTGCCATCACTTTAGGCTTAAGGTGCAGCACAAGAATAAGATCTATGCTAAACAGATATTGATGTCCTAATATTCGAAATAGTTTCAAGTAACTCAAGTTGCTTTGTTAGTTGAACCAGGCATTTAAATATCTCTTCAGATTGAGGGTGTGACTTGTCTCTTATGGTGAATTCATGGACTACCCCATCGACCTCAATTGAACTACAACCAGGAGTCTTATCAACTCCTCTTTCCTTCATCATTTTCCTTACTTTTCTAGCCTTGTCCCACATTTCTGCCTCCCCATACATATTTGCAAGCAGAACATATATCCCACTATCACCAGGATCCAACTCAAGCAGCTTCCACGCAGCTTTCTCACCCATTATCACATTTCCATGCGTGCGACAAGAAAAAAACAGAGCACCCCATACCACAGCATCTGGCTCCATAGGCATACTCTTTATAAGTGCTTCAGCATCTTCTAATTTGCCTGCCCTACCTAATAAGTCCACCATGGAAGAGTAGTGTTTAAGCTTTGGACTGAGATTATATTTAGAGGTCATTTCAGCAAAATATCTACGACCCTCATCAACTAGTCCTCCATGACAACAAGCAGCCAAGACCCCAATGAATGTGATATCATCTGGCACCAATCCAACATCAACCATATTTGAAAAATATGATAAAGCATCATTTGCATTCCCATGAAGAGCTAGGCCTCCAATAATAGCAGTCCAAGTCAATGAATTTTTCAAAGGCATCTCATGAAAGACTTCAAGCGCCTTTGGAATGTTACCACATTTGGCATACATATCGACAAGAGCTGTCCCCAGCGAAACATTCAAAAGAGAAAGTTTCTTCTTGTAGATGTACCGGTGAATCCATACCCCAACATCAAGTGCCCCTAGTTGTGAGCAAGCAGATAAGCAGTTAACCATAGTAACTTCGTCAGGCACAACACTTGTACCCTGCATTTCATGAAATAGATTCAAAGCCTCTTTACCACGCTTGGCTTGAACATAGGCTCCAATCATGGCATTCCAAGGCACCACATCTTTTTCCGGCATCTCATCAAAAAGTTTCCTTGCCTCATCCAGAAATCCAAATTTAGCATATCCCACAATCATTGTAGTCCACGAGACCATGGTTTTCTTTCTCATTTTTTCATATATCCCCACAGCTGCCTTAAGATCACCACATTTGACATACATATCCATCAATGCATTACAAAGTGGAACAGTCAAATCCAATCCATAATCACCAATAAGATAATGAAATTCTAACCCTTGAGTTAAATCCTCTAGTTGTGCACATGATGCAACCATCCCAATCATAGTAACCCCATCCGGCCTAACTCCCTCCATCTTCATTCCCTCATAAAGCTTCAATGCCTCCTTAGCCCGCCCACAATGTACATAGCCATTAATTAAAGAGTTCCAAGTAACCAAATCCCTCACAGGACTTTCCTCAAACAACTTGTGTGCATCTTCCAAATTGCGACGAGACACTAACATATGGATAATCCCATTATGCACAAACACATCTGAGTCGAAACCCAGCTTAAAAACATGCCCAAGAATCCCATAACCTGTATAATTCAACGACAAACGAGCACAAACTTTAAAAACCAAAGGATAAGTATAATTATCAGGACGACAGGCTCCAATTTTTAGCATTTCTTTATACAAAAAAACAGCTTTTATCGGAATTAAACTCTCTGAATAACCCTTAATTGCAATGTTCCAAGAGAAAACTTTAGGGTTATCAACAATTCTCAAAATTTTCTCACAGTAGTTTAAATCACCAGCTTCTGAGATTGCACAAAACGCAACCAAACGACTTGAAGCAAGCCCATCTAAGATGAGGCCAGAAGTGATCATCTGTGCTTGAATTTGCATCAAATGAGACATGGAAGTGCATTTTTCTTCAAGGATTGAAAGAAGTGGATTTGATTTAACAAATGAATGGTTAGTGTTCCAATTGTTGGGTTTGGGTTTGTAAGGAGAAAGAGAACGAGTGTGAAGAGATGAGAAGAAAATAATAGAGAGATAATTTCGATGATGCGAGAGAGATCTCAGGTTGAAAACTATGTGATTAATCATCAGAAATTCTGTTTTGCTTTACCAATTCCCGCAACAGCTGCAGCCTGCAAGTCGCGATTTTGTGTGTGAGAAAGGCGGGAAATTTAGGGAAGGCTTGAACTAAAACAACTAACGAGCAAAGTGATACATTTTTTGGTATTAGTGGACTGGAAAGATAAAGAATGAAACCTTTTGTCTTTTTAGGTTTAATCACCTAAGATAAATAGATAATGGTGCTTGTCACAAGTCACAACTCACAACCTAATCGATAGGGATATGTTTAGTTGGAGGGATGATCAGTAAATCAATTTGAGATACAAAGTTTGTATCTCAAATGACATTTTAAGGTAATTTTGACAAACTTTAGGGGCAGGGACCTTAGCGCCAACTCTATAGGGGGTGTTTTGGTAATTTGTTTTCAACAAAATTACAAAAATTCCATTTGATATGTTTGCTAAAAAATCAATTTGATTTACTAGCCATTTCCCGTTTAGTTGGATCAAAATATACAATTTGTTAAATTTTATGGCCAATTAGTTGAAATTATAGTTAAAAAATCAAAAAATTAAAATTATATAAGATAATTTTTCAATTTTAAATTCAAGTGGGGTCAAGAAATCCCACTTCCACTTAACGACATGTTGCTCCACCACTTATGAAGACGGATTCTTATCAACAATACTCAGTTCAAAAAATACTATTGTTATTTGTTTTTTCAATTACAGTATAATATTTGTGCTTTTACATACTTTCACGATTTCTAGTAATTAACATTGTATGTTATAAAATAAAAGAGGTTAGATATCAGTTTGTATTTGATTTATTTCTATATATGTTTTCAAAATTTCTAACTTTTCATATTGTATACTAGCAATACCTAAAAAAATATTCATAGTAAGTTAGTAACTAAGGACAATTTGTTGATATAGGATTTGATATAATTTGGATAATCATCCCTAATTATCATCCACTATGCAAATATGAGCTTCATAATGTTCTTGAGTTTTGATATTAATAATCAAATCACCTGGCATTTTTTTAGTTCACTCATACATATACAAAGGTGTATGCAAAAAACAGATTCAGACTATTTTGGACCTAAAACAAGATAACATTGACGAATTATGGCTAGGTTTTTGGTCCAAGTAAAATATGGATGCTCAATTTCCGGTCCCCAAAAGACTAATGCATAATTGCATATTTGAAGCTAGTAAGCTGCTAATAGTTTTTAAAAATGACCTTAAAAAAATAGTATCAAAGTTCTCATTCGATATTTCATATTCAGATACAAACTTGTGATTAATGTGATATAGTTTGTTTTAAAAAAATGCGGCTAATATATGCACAACCTCAGTGTCATAATTCAATTATTGTGTCCATTAAAATGCCCAATGCCCATGTACTTCACCACACCAATAGCTCGAGCTATATTGGGCATCACACGTTCACACCTACGACAAATAGTTCATACTGCGCTCACCAAGGAGCTTGGGCCAATTCACAAGTCAACCATGCTCTTAGAAACATAATGAAATAACAAAATTAACAATAAACATGTAGCAAGAAATTGAGCTCTTTCCTTTCCATTAAATGAAAGGCAACAATAAAACTGAAATCTGATTTAACAAAAATTGACCTCAATATACTAAAATTCAGAAAAGAAAAGTAAAACTTCATGAAGCATCAAATTGCAACCATGCTCCACATAATAAATCTTTAATCCGAGCAAGAATTCTCAGGGAAAACTGCGGGGGTTAGTCCCTCTAAAAGTCTTTGAAACCCTAAATTATTATTCAAACTTTTCTTTTTCCGCGTATGTAAAAGCAAAGCTGCAGCCCGGCCATGAATTCCATCCCACTCCCTTTTCCTCCAAAAAAAATAAATTTTCATCAACATCTACCCTCCGAAGTTGTCAGGGCGTCTTAACCGTACTTCTTTCCGAATACAATGACCTGAAGCTTGTCGTAACCGGCCAACACACCAGCACCAGCAACAGCACGGAGGATGTTAGCACCGGCACCCTTGAAGAGGGACTTGGCGCCCTCGTTCTTCAGAATCTGGGCAAAGCAGTCGAGTGAACCCTTGTACTTGACAGCTTCACCAGAGGTCATCATCATTCTTCTACGGACAGTATCAATTGGGTAAGAAGCAAGACCAGCACCGTTGGTGATCAACCAACCAAGGGCAAAACTAGCAAAGAAAGAATCCTGCAATAACCAAAGCGACACAGCATATTTTAACATCAACATCACTTTGCATATTAATATGAAACTTAACCATCACAATCCTTTGTTCAATAGCACCTAGCAGGCTAGCACCACATAGATTCACATGCAGTTGTGGAATTCTTTATATGATCTATGCATGCAGATTACCTAAAACAAAAACCATAAAAGCAAAAAGGATTTAGCAACCTAGTGTACCATGTCACAAGATTACAACTACCTAAACCCTTGTTTTGAATACTTCTATTAGACATTCTCCCACGTATTTTCAGAGCATAAGCTATTAAGCTCTAATAGTCTAATACCAATAGTATTAGACTATTAGCCAATTATCCATGATGGCAAAATCCCCATAAAGCATAAAATTGTGATATTTACCACACACAACAAAAATATATATATGAAAACGGACACATACTATTGGATATTGAGTAAAATTGAATCAAGAAAAAAAAAATTCATCATAACATCAAGGAGAGTAAAACTTTGGTCCGTTGCCCCCAAAGAACTGAATTGTTAAAGCATGAATGTATGCAATTCAGAGATAAACATTCAACCACTAATATAACTTGTATTTGCACAGAATCAGGTGCCAAATCCATAACCCAGAAAAATGCATTTGAACAGAACATATATAATTCAAGTGTATAGCTAACCTGCAACTTTCCAGTCAAGAGGACAGGCTTCACTGAATCATAAAGCCCAAAGTACAACCCACGGTAGACAATGATACCAACACAAGAGATGTTGAATCCACGGTAAAGACCGCTAATACCATCTGAAGCCCAGGTCTTGCGGTACACATCAACAAGACCATTGTATTGCCTATCACCTCCTCCCTTCTTGGCAGACTTAGCGTCATTTGCTAAACGGGTACGGGCATAGTCCAAGGAGTACACAAAGAACAAGGAAGAGGCACCAGCAGCACCACCAGATCCCAAGTTACCAGCAAACCACTTCCAGTAACCATCCTTGTCTTTCTTGAAGTTGAACATCCTCTTAAAGTAATCCTTGAAGGCAAAGTTCAATGCCTGAAAAATCAAGTAAAAACTGTTAATGAAATTGACAAGCCATAAAATCCCCAATTAACCGATAAATGAAAGCCATTATTTTAAATGCACCTGGGTGGGGAAGTAACGGATGACATTAGCAGTGTTTCCTCTCCACAATGACATCATACCCTCATCCTTGATTGTCCTCCCGAAACAGTCACCAATGCCCTTGTATGGTTCAGAAAGACGACCAGCCTTAAGCATCTCATCTTGATTCTGGATCAACAGTTTCACACGCTCAATTGGGGCAGCAGCAGTTTTTGAGACTGCAGCTGAAACTCCTCCCATGAGAAAGTCAATTGCAAAAGCAGCTGGTCCTTTCTCAGCAGGGGCATATGCAACAACAGGTGAAGCCATGTTGGAAACAAATGATAAATCTTGGGTTGCACCGCATGATGGGTATTGCAACGCAGCGTTAGTGTAATTTCCATAGGCAAATCGCCTTTGAACCAAAGCAGGGCTTTGGACGCCTCCGTAACGTGGCTGGTTAATCTGTGTTAGGCCACTGGTGAACTGGAGTTGGCCTGCTGCAGCCTTCTGCATAACTGAGGGTTGTTGGTTCTCAGCCATTATGTCTGGTTGATTTCTGCAGAAGGCCAAAATGCCACTTTAGTACATGATAATATGTTACCACTGAAGAAACAAAGACATGAAAGCACAAGATGCATAACAAGGGATGCAAAATACAAATAAGAAAGCAATCATCTATACATAACAACAATCTACCACTCAAAAACCAAAGCAATAGCAGATTACCAAGGACAGGATCTAGAAACAATATTCCATTGGATCTAAAATAAACACAAGTGCAAGAACTAGATGCTAAATTAGTTTTGTATATGTAGTCGCATCTCAAATCACATCCTTGTTAAAACAAAAACATTCGACAAAAAAATTAAATAGTAATCCAACAAAAACAGGACAATTGTTGTACCAGAAGCATTTGAGCTTTACGAGATAATTGAATTATGATACAAGACTAGAGCGTAATGAAGAACTTCATCAACACAAATCAGGGCAAGGTTTCTCATAATTCACAACAACTACATACACACAAGCACACACGCACGCTAAAGCAACTACCTTTAGCCAAACAGCCATTAGCAAATCGTGCATTTACAAAGGAAAACTCATTCAACTGGTAAAAACCTAAATTCCTTAAGAGCATGATTGCATGAACTACTATACTAGATCGGAATTCATACACTGACAATTCTAAAATGCAGCCAGCAACATGAAACGTCTAAGGTACGTATTAAAGACAAGTAGTAGTAATAGATCTATGCACGGTTTCATCACAACATGCCGCCGAAAACAATGAATGATTCAGATCTACAATCTGAATGAGATTAACCAAGGATCTAGACAAATCAGCACTAAAGATCTAAAACTCCATGAAAAAACAATCAGATCCACACAAAATATCATAGTTATCAAATCAAAACAAACGAGATTTACAGATCTGTCAATGACAACAATAGATCCAAACATTCACACAAATTTCAAAAACATTCATCGGTAAACAATTCAAAAAAAACAAAATCAGACGACAAAATCCAAAGAATAACAAAATAAGTTGCACAAAACAAGATTCAAAAAACATATTTTTCCAGCGAATCGTAAAATGCAGGAATAACGAAAAGGCTAATACAGAGAAACATCAAAAGAGAGGAGAGGAAAACCTGCAGATGACTGACTTAGACTTCCGCTGAAGAACGGAAGAGAGAGAGAAGGCGGAGGAGAGTGAAAGGGTTTGCAGCGAGAGAGGAAAATGAGGGTTTGATCTAGTGGTGTGGGTATGCTATTTAAATGGCTTTCTATGGAGAGATTTTTTATATGGTGGGCCCCAGAGAAGGTTTTCGCTGTAGTGGGGCCTACGAACCGTTATGGTGTTTCTCGTGTTTGTATCCGTCTGATTTTTGATGGACGGTGTGATGGGGCTTTAGAGTGGGAAATTAGTCATGTGATTAATAATGTGGTTTAATTATTAATTTGTTATGGTGAGATTAATGATTTTAATTTTTACTCTATTTTTAAGGGTTGGTTGACGACCTTTTTTGGAGGTGGGCTGTTACATGGTTGGTCGAAATTGAGCGGCGACCATGTATATGGGAAGATGGCTTTGGGCCCCAAAATTGCAAGAAAAAAGGCAAATTGGTTTTCACATTTTTTTTAAAATTATTGACCTATTAAAATTAAGAATTTGATACTTTCGACTGTGCTTGAAAATCACGGTTATGGACTTATGGTGGAATAGTGATTCTTTTTGGTGGAATGGTGATTCGGTTTTGATGAAATCCCTTTGCATCCTCAAAAATCAATTTGTGGAATTTGATTTTTCTCAAAATTATGATATCATACATAACCCTCTTGATAAATAGGAGTTATCTGCATTATATCCAACTACAATGCGTAGAATGAAATTTCTAAACTACCTTTTATCTCTACATCTGTTTTTCTGTCGAGTCAAATAATATTACTCTTGTATTTCTTAGTAAAAAGTCATGACTCATGAGCTAGGTCCAGTATATCATTCATTATATGTAAAAATAATTAAAAAAATGGTTGCGATGGTACTTGGTCAAGTTTAAATAGATTGCATCTTATCGTACAACAGACATTAGAAATTGTTAATATGTAATGGGTAGACAAATGATACAAATTTAATGGGAACAACATTGTAATATGATATTCAAGATTTAAGCCCTTTTTTGTCCTTTAGGGCTTTACATATGATTTATAATGTTGATTGCACCCAATTATTAGTATTGTTTATTGTACCTTGTTCATAATTGGTGGTGTTTTTTTTTTTTACAAACAGACCGAGGCTTACATGAAAAATCGAGACAAACCATGAAAATTTAACTTTATAAAATCTAAACTTAAGCTCATGGTTGAGGCCAAAAATATGTTATATATTCTCTATTAACCTCCCTCACATAAAAAGCCTTTTGGGCTTGAATTGTGGACGCAATACATGCCCCATCATATCTGACGCGAATGAACTTCACTTAGAATGAAGGACGAGAGATTTAAACCCATATTGGTAACCTCTAGGTCACGTCAGCTCTGATACCATGTCAGATGACCATCTCAACCAAAAGCTTAAGATGATAGTTAAGACCTAGGAATATGTTATACACGCTATTAGTGACTGTAAAAAGAATGCGTTTTTACTTTAAGATTTTCCAAAATAGGAGCAGAAAAGACAATGTGGGTACAATTTTTCGGATAAAGTTTTCTATAAAGAATTCATTTATGCAAAGTTAGCTCGACTATGAGAAGTTAGATTAATCCGATAACTTGACTTGAACCTAGCTTGAAAAGAGTGAGTTAGGTTTGAGATTTTCAGCCCTTTTGGTTAAAAGGGTTGACATGAATACTACATTTAATTATATGAGTTAGGTTATATTTGATATTTCTAACTTGAAAATAATCTGCTTTGACTCGTATAATTTGTTAATATATAAATTTTTTTATTTAGAATTAAAAAAAAATGTGAAATAGCATTATGATTTCTAGATGTATATTTTCAATAATGTACAGTAATTATGAAAATTGTAAAAAGTTCTAATGTTAACTCTCTCCATACAAGTGGTGATTTTGGCACCCTCAAAATTGATTTTAGCACTCCTTCCCCTCTCACATGAATAGTAACCAAAATCATTTTCTCTCTCCATACATCATAATATCATAATAGAGTACTAAAATATCAATAGAAATTGTTGTTGAAAGGTGGACTTGTTCATTATGCTATTTATGTCACATACTCACATGTGCATGGGGCATGCCAAGTTGCCAAACATTATGCAGCATGTGCATCCCTCAACGCAACTGCGCAAGTGCAAGTGCAACACGCCTAACACAGAATATTACTAGGAATGAGTTAGAACTTAACTTACTACACCCTTGAGTGCACATAGTGAGAAGTGCACTATGTATCTAAATGCGTTTTATTGATCATTTAATATAATTTTGTTCATTTTAAATTTTGAAATAAACAAAAAAACAATGAACATTAAATAAGCAAAATTACTTTTAGGTACACTTTACACTCATAGGTATATAGGTATTTCTACATTACTACAGAATACAATAGCTATTAATGATTTGATAAACTTCCTTTTGTCATAATGGCTTTTTTTTATCACTCTTTTTGGAAGTCCTAGTTGCCTTTTTGTTCCGTCCAATGCTGAAGATGGAATTTGAAGCTTCTTCACGTAATCCGACCTTTTTGAGGGATCAGATTGTGAGAGGATATGTTGCACAAGATTTTTTTGTGTGTATTCTATTCAGCTTTTGATAAGTTTAAAATCTGGTTTAATTCAGGTGGATTAAATTTAAAAGATAAGCTAAATTATGAGGGTGTTTGGGAGTTAAAGGTTTTAGGGGAAAAGAAAGATTTGAGAGGAAAGAGAGGTTTGACTAACTTAAAAAACTATTTTCTGTGTTTGGTAGTTAGAGGTTTGGAAAAAAAATCTATTTTTCAAAAAGCTCATATGAGAAAAAGACTTTTAGACCTAATGGGTCTAGGTCGGGTCTTGGTCTAAAAAAATAAACGAGTCTGGTACTCTAGTAGACCCGACCCATTGCCAATCCTAGTGTCCGTTTGATATGGCGTAAAACATTTTCAATGTAAAATGGTTTTCTAAGAAAATCATTTTACAACGGAAAACTCATTTTGAAAAGAGTTCTTCGTTGTTTGTTTGAATGAAAAATGAGTAATGAGAATAGAAAATGGAAAAATCGTTTTCCTTTGATTTTGGAAGGAAAACGTTTTCAACTATTGTGTAAAACCATTTTACACTCTAACTTTTCCATTTCAATTTTCAGTCTAACCAAACAGTGTAAAATGAGAAAAATTATTTTACGCCCTACCAAACGGATCCCTAATATGAGAGCAGCTATGATACGGAGTAAAATATCAAGAAAATGTTAAAAGGACAACAAACTCGCAACATTTCATTTCAGGATTAACGGGGTGAAGTTTCTAAGGGCTTGTTTACTTCAGATTAAATTCAGTTCAATTCAGTTCATCTCTATTAAGTTAAGTTAATTTCAGTTCAATTAATACATCTCCATTCAGTTCAGTTCATCTCTATTAAGTTCAGTTCAATTCAGTTAAGTTCATCTCTATTCAGCTTATGTAAATGAGCCCTGATTTGAGAGTGTTTTTTTTTTTTTTTTTTTTGTAGATTCTAATTTGAGGAGTTGCTTTCACTGTTGGGCCGTTTGGTATAATAAGGCAGCTTGGCTTTCCAGCATGGATGTCTTTCATAACTCTTCTCTTTACTCCAAAAAAAAAAACTCTTCTCTTTACGCGTAAAATACTTTTCTTCTAAAGGGGAAAAAAAATGTTTGACTATAAATTGTAATCAGCCATATGATATAACTCAGAAATTTAAGTGACGTGCATCGGAAAAATGAATACCGTCATAAAAATGAGTAGGATGTCCAAAAAATCAGCTCTTACCCTACGTAGGGCCGTAGGGGCACCTAGGAAATCTTCTCCGAATGACCTAGGCAAAGACACATAAAACAAGCATCCCTTCCTAGGCCAAAAGATGATTTCTTAGACAACTGCCTTGTTCTTAAGACAACACTTATTCTCAATGCATTGCATGTGGTGGGTTTGACATTTTCCAATGTGTTTAAGGTGGAGGATGGGCAAGTCTGAGTATCCAGTAAAGTCCAGGTGAGAGCGAGAGAAAGAGCAAAATTGTTAAAATGGAACCGACACTAAATAAACGCAAGTGAGGTTTATCAATAACCTATTATTAACCTCCTTTTCCTTTCTTTTTTGTCTAATGCCTTGTACTGAACTGCCAACATAACAATGCATAACAATGCATAATGATAATTTTGTACTCCGTAAATAAAAGTAGAGACACATGACATTTGTCACACACACAATACGTTTACAAGTCATCCACAGTTTGAAATTGGGCAAAACACATTCTTTTCAATATTTTCAACTCAAATAGGAACATAGAAATTTGACAATCATATTTATTTTTCCATTTGGTATGTAGCAAAAGTCCCACAAATCTTTTCTTGCTTTCTTTTTCTGTTTTTCATTGTTTTCCCCCTCTTAATGCATATACACAGTGAAAACACTGAGAGTCTCTGTATACAAAAAGTCAGGGTAATTACTTGATAAACAGGTAAATTTGCAAGGAGAACTGCAAGCAGAATTCTGGAATTAATTTCATCACTAATAAAAACTCCACATAAAGGCCCGATAGTCGGTCGATTCACTGTAACGACTTTATCAATTTACAGCATGAAATGCCTGCATGACAAGTGAAAGCCAGGGAATATGCAGAGAAAGAGCAAAAAGAATGAAGCAGTCAAATAAAATGCCCTTTGCTTTCTTCTTGTGATATTTGACCCCAAATCCATCTAAAGCACAATTCTGTATATTATATAATAAGGGGGCAATATTGAGTCAGATTTCAATATGTATATACATCCACAGCTTATCAGCCAAAGCAGGTTTATATTATAACAGTGCAAAATAATACTTAAAAGAGACCATAACAACTCAATTAAAATATGGGAAGGTTAAGGAGATGATCGAGACTCTGTCACCAAAATGCTTAAATTACTTGCTGCTACAAATAACATGCTCAGTGGTGTCACTTAGCATGATTGCATGAGTGCTTCTTGCTTAAGCAAAAAAAAAAAAAAAACTATTATACGAGGATTTGCCTCATTGGTAAAGACTAGAGGGAATGTCCACAACATCTCAAGTTCAAATCCTCACCATACCCCTTCCCTCTCCCGGGGTCCTTTGTGTGTGTGGGTCCCTGCGACTCCACGGGCAATGCCAGCTCGACAATCCTGTTAGGAGCTGTGCATTGGAGCTCAATTGACCTTACCAACTTACTGTGTTGAAAAAAAGCTATATACAAAGTACTTCATATGCGAAGCTATTAATTCCATGCCTTCTACACTTGCAATACTTTATCAGTCCGTTTGGTTATTGATATTATAAAGTGGTAATGGATTGGGATTTACATGTAATTTTGCAAGGAAGATACAACGACAATGTCCATGAAACTGCATTTCTATACCTAACCATGTGAGATTCTATCTTAATTTCCATTCATTTACAATAACCACCATTTTAAATAAAAAATAAAGAAGGAATAGCTAGAGAGGTAATCGAGGATATATATATAGTCAAGATCCTATGGTCCATTTCCTAAATCAATGGTTAAGGATATATTTAGAATGAAATAAAGGAGATTTTTGAAAATTTTATTTTAATTTAGTTCTAAATTGTCAAAATCTTAGGATAGGAAATGGATGGAAAGAAATGGAGGGAATCATAATTCATTCAATTATACACAAATAAATTAAAAATCTATTTTTTACTGTCAGTTTTAGACAAGTACTCGACTACTCGTAACTCACAATTTCCTCTTCTTCCTCACTTCCACTTTGTCCATTTTTAGTTTTTAGAAAAATCAGTAAAAAAAGGAAGATAAACAATTTTCTTTCCTTCGTACATAATGAAAATATGTAAGATGTATGTTTTCTTCTTCTTCCTCACTTCCACTTCCTCACTTCTTTTCATACAATTTCAGGAAAGAAAAAAATCAGTTGTCAATTTCAGCTCTGTTGTAGCCATCCACCCGTCAGAGGTCAGACTAGCAGGCGGCGGCGGCGGAGGCGGCTACTGCGGTGGAGGCGACTGCTAGGGTTCTCTTAAGAGAGTTCAGAGAGAGTAAGGAGCTAGTTGGATGAGAGAGTGAGAAGTTGAATGGGTAAGTAAGTGGGGAATGGGTTTGTATTCCCATGTAAATAGAAGAGAATGAGGAAGAGGTGAAATGGGGTAATTCTAAAAAATTAAAATGGGGAAAAGGAATGGAAAAAAAACATAAGCAAACATGGGTAAGGGAATAATGGGCTTCTATTCCCTTACCCTTTTCCCTTTCCACCTAAACAAAAAGCCCCTAAATAAGTTACAAATTTTACAGCCAACAAGCAATTCCCACAATGTATACAGCATATTGGGTACAATACTATGTGGACAAGAAAGATTAATAAGGAATAACATTTTTGATACGAGGGCATTGCAGAAACGTGCAAACATATAGAATGTGAAGCTAATCGGACTATCGGAATCAACTCAATAACATAACTTCAACGATTGCCTATATTTTTCAATGGCATAAGCCTTGCTCCACTTTTTTTCATATATGAGTTAATCAGATGTCAGTCACTACAAAACAAACGAATTCACTACTGAAACAATATTTTTGCTTGAAGCAGAGTAGAAGAAAGGCTCATATTGAGTGAACAAAAGGTAGGATGGTATCTAGAAGAATAAAAAGGGATAGAGGTGTAATTCACAATCAGTTTGGTAATCAAGATTTTGATGCTAACTAGTATGTTTAGTTGACCTTATATTAGGACCTTATTGCTTATTTTAGGCCATATCTTTTTATTTAGTTTTTTTATCAACGCAAAAATTATATATTTGAAAATACATATTAATATATGTCTAATGACACATCACTTGATATGTTTATGGCCTTATGTTTTTGTATACATATAAGGTCAAATTTAGTCAAATCAAGAAATCAAATCAAACTACATCCAAAAAAGTCAAAGAGTATCAGAAAAATTCAAGTGAATTAAACATAGTTTTAACAAAGAAAAGACAGTATATACAAGGTCATGTAGAGTGTCAACAATCAACACCCTGACGATGAGAGTAGATACATACCATATATTCAAGTATTCAACCAAATAAGCCTTAACAAAAAAGGAGATGCAGAGAAATGGGTGCCGAATTACGCACTCCGAATTTTTGCAAGCACTCCACTTTAGTTTACATGTAAGGGGGTTTTATGGTGAATTGGTGATTGGTGGGTAAAGTGGATTGGGTGTAAAAATTTGGGGTGCATAAATCGGCACCCCATAGAAACATGATAAAGTAGCTCCTCAACTTTCCATATTTGCTAGAAGGCAATATATCAAAAAATCAACAAGCATAACAGTATAACACATAACTCACATCCTCAGATGAAGGTATGTTTGTATAGAAGTATAAAGACAAGTAGAATACAAACAATTTGTCAGTGAGAGAACTGACCTACTTCCTTGAGTTGCTAAATATATGCCTATCTGTATTGATTCAATCTCTTCCATGGAGTCTGTCAATGCTAAGTGAAGTGGGATCCAACGATGTTCCTGACTTCTGCGCACCTAACACTATTTCCTTCTGCTTGAGAAGCAAAACCATTCGGTCATTCTCTAGTTTCTGTTTTTCATTCACCAATCTCAATCTCTCAAGCTCTCTGTCTTTCTTGCTGCGAAACCGTAACCATTTTAGCCGCTGTTTCTCAAGGTCAAGCGACTCAGCCTCCAACCTTACTTTTTGCATTTCACAATGCAACTTCCGCTGCTGAATCCACGCACTCCGTTCCAAAGGCGACTTCTCCAGATCCTGAAACATTGACTCCAATTCCACTATGTTAGATTCCTGTCTGCCAGTCAAAAACGAGAAATCAAAGCTTCCTTCATTTGTGCTGCTTCTTGCATAACATCCCTCCATCCTCCCACTTTTGATACCAGCGTTCTTGTCATCATCGTCGTACGAGTCATCATTATCTGAGTCATCATTTTCATCAGCTTCTTGCACCATGGAAACACTATTCTTATTTGGGTGGGTAGCCAAAGGCAATAAATGGGCTTGTAAATCAATGTCATGACAGCCGGGTATTCTTTGACCGTTATGAAATGCACACATTTCCCGGTAAAACAAATGTTTCGAGCTCAATATCTTTTTCACCTCATCCTTCACCTTTTCTGTCAAGTGAGGCATGGCATCCATCAGATTTGGATTCTCCACCACTTCGCAACTAGTTCCCCTACCAAAAATATCATTTAACTTCTTGTATCTTTTATTCAAGTCATTAAACTTGTCCTCACATTGCTGAGGAGACACACAACAACTATTACTAATCATAATGTTTGAGACCATCTTCCATTTGCCTTTCTTCTGCAACAACCCAGACTTCCTCTTCAGTCCATCCTTAGCTTCTAAGATGCCCTCATCGCCAACCGAAGCAACAACAGCTATTAGAAGCTTGACTGCATTATCAGTCCACTTCATCCGTTGCCAAGGAGATTCCTTTTTATCCTTAGTGGTATTACAGTTCTCACCATTCACATCCTCGTCTTCACTAGTAGTAGTATTACTGGGCGAATGCCCGAGAGATATTCCCTTTCCCTTACCAAAATCCATCGGCATCGCCTTCAATGACAACTCTTTCCCCTCTAGAAACCCTAATGACTGCTCATTCTCAATGCCACTCATCATGTATTGATGGGTAATTAGTGGGTGACCCATTGGACCTTGTTGTAGCTTATCCACCGGCATTTCCATGTCCGATAATCGACCTTTTGATCCGGATAAAAACCCACCTCCTAAATTCAAACTATCCATATTATTATGAACACCTAAAGCTTAAATTGCAAGAACTCAACTGCCAAAAAACTAAAATCAAAAACTCATTTCCCTCAAATATACAGCATCAATAACATTTAGTCCCCAACTTCAAACCCTCCTTTCCACAATCAACAGTTAAATGAAGGAAAATAAAACCAAAACCAAAAAAAAAATATCAAATTAATACAATCCCACAAAATAACTACTTGATTAACCAGAAATTCAGCCTAGGGTTTGCCCAATCTTACAGAGTACAGAACAAAATAGCACAAACAATAGGCAAATATTGCTGGGATTTCAAATTAAACTCAACCTAATTGTAGTGTATCAGCAAATTAATCCAAGATGGGAACTTTAAGTAAACTACAAGGATTACTAAATCTGATAAAAGAAATTAATGATCTTTTGGGAGTGATAAGTAAGGTTTAACATAACATACCTGAATCATCTTGATTCTTGCAGCAAAAAACTTAAACGATAGTTTAAAAGAAAGTGAGAGAAAAAAAAAATCCAGAATTGAGTTGAAGATCAAAAAAGAGGGAGAAATGGGCAGTGAAGTGTTCCACAATTTTTGGACGCAAAGTTAGAAGCACCTGCCCGAGTCGGGCACTGTTTCTTGGACTGACCAGAGCATCCAAAAAGGGGGAAATGTATTGACAACGTTTAGGTCAGCGAAATAAAAATTTGTTATCGTTAAATGCAAGGGAAACAAGACGGAATGGGATCGGCATGCATTTTATACTTCTTTTGTCTACATTTAATTGCTTCAAATTGATTTTGTCACTATTTATATTGTTAATTTAACCTTATTTAATTTGATATAAGTAATTTATGAAAGTTATGTGAGATCTCGTTTGATTTGTCTCAGAGCGTACTTTCCAAATAATTTTTATCATTTTTTCTTATGTATTAATATTTAAAGTTATGTCTCGTGAGATGTGAAAAAGCAAATGGAACAATTAAATATAGACAGAGGGAGTACATTTTACTAGGGGAATTGAACAAATTAGGATGGAAAAAAGAATTTTAAAATCATTAATATTATAGGCAAAAACAAAATAGATTCAAGTGGGGTCAAATGGGAGATCGTAGTATGATATAACAAACTATTTAGTATTCAGCCCTTTTGCAGTATTCCAGTAGAATAACATGAAGTCGAGACAAAAAGGCTTCTAGCTCGAATTTTGCTTCTTTCGATCTCCTCCTTTGGTTACTCTTCATTATTCGTTTGCCTTAGTAGACTTTTAAGCTTATTGGAGCATAGTTAACATCCTCATCAACCTAAAAAAGGCACCGAAAAAAAGTAATGAGTGACTTAAATAACGAAAACTTTATGGTAAACCAAGAAAATGAATGAAAAGCCCTTATTAAAGCACAAACAAAGGGAAAAAAGGGGAAAGAGAAAAATTTGAAAAGGAAAGAAAATGCCTAAAATACTAAACATAGATAAGAGAGATAAACCTCATTCATCGAAACCAATTCAATAAGCAAATTGCATATTAGTATAGAATGCTCTTCGACAATAATTAGTTTTGAACTTTTAACAATAGAGGAATTCTTTGATAAGATTTTTCATTTTCATACTGGGTTTTACAGATGAAAGGTTAAGGAAAATAAAAAAAAAGTTACAGAAAACTCTTTTAGTAGGTAATATGTATGTGTGTTTACATGATCAAGCTCTACCACATTGACAATGGAGTCATCCTCAAATCATCGAGGCACAAGGTTCAATTTTCAGCACTAACGAATCTTTTCCCCTAACCCCAGGGCAATGCCAACGTGGTGATACCGTGAGTAGAGTTGTGAACTAAAGCCCAATCTACTTTTACTATGTAAAAAAGTTTGTGTAGCTTGTGTACAAGTCTACAAATGTACACACATTTTTCATAGGTTTTACGCGTTTTTCCTTTACTTTTTCTCATATTGCTTCATCAAAGAATGTAGATAGATTACCTATATGAAGTGCACACAAACCTGATTATTTGGTCCTTTTTTTTCCTTTTCATCCACAGTCACAAGGTTTTGGATAAATTCAGATCGTAGCCTACGCTTTTCCCAGAAACATTCATAGTAATTCATGTTCTTTTTTTGAAGAATTTTGTGGTATCGAAAGTTAACTCCTAGCGTAATTTTATTATCCGCAGATGTCATCACCTCAACACCCCCTCGTATGGATTCATATTTATCATCTTTTAGGGACCTGAGCAAAAGATTATAATCATTAGCTAGCGAATTGATAAATTGATGGTATTGCATTAAAAAAATATAATATTAAACTTCCATATATGTATATGACTCTGTGGCCAACAAGAAAAATATAGTCTTACTTTTCAATTTTTTGCATTAAATCAACGATCTTTGTTTTGTCCGTAGAATCTACATATAGCTCGACAAAGTCATTCCAGTCAAATTCAGTTTTGTGGTTGATGATATTTTTGTTCACTAGATCTGAATTTGGATATATCACTTCTTCTCGTGTGTCAACTTTTGAGAAAGTTGTCTTCCAAACGCCGATTGTAATTGAAGAAACTTAAGGTTTTCTTTGTGATTCTTTTACTCACTTTGAGCCACCTTTTTGTGGGCTTCCCCAGAAAAAGTCCATCCCTTATTATTGCTGCACCCACCAATATATATGTACATCAACATGGGAAAAAAGAAAAAAAACCTAGAAAGGAAAGAATGCCACCTGTCTATATACTTGGCAGCAAAATACAGGCACTATAATAAGACAAACAAACGGCTAAAATAGTACAAGATTCAGCTGGGATGACAGCTGAATAATAGGAGGAAAAATACAAATACAAATTATCACATAATTTCTTCACTCCCCCCTCAAGTTGTACTTGGGTGGGTAAGCACAAGTCCCAACTTGCTGGACAGGAATTTATGCTGATGCTCAGGAAGAGATTTAGTAAATATATCTGCAATTTGCTGAGCAGACTTGACAAACCCAGTACTCATGACCCCTTTCTCAATATGCTCTCTGATGTAATGGCAGTCCACATTGAGGTGCTTTGTTCTCTCATGAAAAGTTGGATTGTGAGCTATGTGATGAGCAGATTTGTTGTCACAGAACAAAGGAATGGGCTTGGGAGAAGCAATTCCCAAATCCTCCAAAATTCCATCCACCCATACCACTTCACTTGTAGCTTGGGACATGCTTCTATACTCTGATTCAGTGGAGGACTTGGAAACTGTTTTCTGTTTCTTTGTTTTCCAGGAGACTAAACTATCACCAATATATACACAATACCCTGTAAGAGACCTTGCAGTGTTGGTGCAAGCTGCCCAATCTGCATCTGAGTATGCTGAGATTTTCAGTTCTGCATCTTTAGGAAAGAATAACCCAAGCTCTACAGTACCTTTTAGATACTTCACCACATGAATTGCTGCTTGCCAATGTGCTACTCTGGGGCAACTCATGTATTGACTCAGCTGTTGAGTTGAATAAGAAATGTCTGGTCTGCTCAAATTTAAATAAAGAAGTTTTCCTATCAACCTTCTGTAGGATTCAGGATTTTCCATTAAGGCTCCATAATGATCTGATAGCTTCACCCCTTTTGGAAAAGGAAATCTGGTTGCCTTACACTCTTCTAATCTTGTATCCTTGAGAAGATCCAGAATAAATTTCCTTTGATTAAGGAATGTTCCCTTTTCTGTTCTGTACACCTCTATTCCAAGGAAAAATTTCATTTCCCCTAAATCTTTAATTGTGAATGCTTCATCCAATTCTTTCTTTAATTGTATGGCTGAATCATCATCATCTCCTGTTATCAGAAGATCATCCACATATGTGAGTACAATGCATGTTTTATTTCCATTTTTCTTCACAAACATGGAATAATCCCTCAAGGATTGTTTGAATCCCCTCTGAGTCAGAAAACCCTTTAATTCAAGATTCCATTGCCTGGATGCCTGTTTCAGACCATAAATACTTCTCCTTAGCTTGCAAACTTTCCCATCTGGTGTGTTCTTGTATCCTTGAGGAGGTTGCATATACACTTCTTCTTGTAGATGTCCATGCAAGAAGGCATTATTGATGTCCAATTGCCTCAATTTCCACCCTTTGATGGTTGCCAAAGCAATCAAAATTCTTACTGTGGAGAATTTTGCAACAGGTGAAAAGGTGTCTTTGTAGTCTTTCCCCTTTTGCTGTCTATCTCCTCTTGCCACTAGCCTGGCTTTGTATCTTTGCACAGTTCCATCTGCATTGTACTTCACCTTGAAAACCCATTTGCAACCAATTGCTTTCTTTCCCTTTGGAAGTTCTCTGAACTCCCATGTCTTATTTCTTTCAAGAGCATTCAGCTCATCTTCCATAGCCTTTCTCCATTCTGAATCCCTTGCAGCTTCTTCAAAACTATCTGGTTCTTCTATTTTTAGGACATTGTTCAAGCTTGCAGTGTAATCATCATTATACCTCTCAAACCTCCTTACAGTAAATGCTGGTGAGAGATCCTCATCTTCATTCATTAGACTTTCTGGCAGCTTCACTTCATAATCCCTGAGTTTCTCAGGTAGAGACCTGGTCCTTGATGACCTTCTAACATGTTCTTCAGGTGTTACTTGTTCTCCTTCATCATTTTCTTCATAACTGTCCTCCTGTGCTTCCTCTGCTTGGACCTCATTGTCATTTCTTTGGTCATTTTCATCTGTATTTATCTCCTCTTTTTCATCTGCTGAACAAAGGAACTCATTCTGTTCCCTTTGTTCTGAATACTCTTTTTCATTTCTTTGATTTTGAGTTATTGATAATTGGTTAAATTGCAACTTTATTGCCCCTGGGTCCTTTTCTTTATGCAGAAAAGGGAATATGTTCTCCTTGAACACAACATCCCTACTAACATATAGCCTTTTTTTTATCAAATCATAAAGTTTGTATCCCTTTTGTCCAGCTGGATATCCAACTAGAACACTTCTAATCCCCTTTCCATCAAACTTGTCATTAGGCCTTTTGCTAGGATGCCCATAGCATAGGCATCCTATCACTCTCAGGTGCCCATATGATGGTTTATGTCCCATCAGTTTCTCATAAGGACATTTCCACCCTATTACTTTACTTGGCATTAAATTGATCAAATATGTTGAAGTTAATATGCATTCCCCCCATAAATATTTAGGCAATCCTCCATGAATTCTCAGGGATCTCGCTGTTTCTAGCAAGGATCTATGTTTTCTTTCAACCCTTCCATTTTGTTGAGGAACTCCAGCTACACTTCTTTGGTGCACAATTCCTTTCTTCCTAAATATTTCTCTGCATCCTTCATTAATTATTTCACTCCCATTATCACTTCTTATGGCTTTAATTTTGCAATTAAATTGATTCTCTACTAGGTTGAGAAATCCTTCCAATATTAGACTTACCCTTTCCTTATCAGCTATCAAATAAGTCCAGGTAACTCTGCTGTAATCATCTACCAAGGTTAAAAAATATTTTGCTCCTGTTATTGCCCTCACCCTATAGGGCCCCCAAAGGTCAACATGAATCAAGTCAAATTTGTTTGCAGCTATATTGCTACTCAAATTAAATGGCAATCTATGATGCTTAGCAATGCAACATGTGTCACAATAGATTTCATTAACACCACTGCAATTACATACATCCAAGTGCTTCAATTTTGATAAAGAACCATGTCCCATCCTTACATGAAAGGTTTTAACATCCTCCAACTGACTCCTTACTTTATTTACATATCCTCTACTAACACTAGCTATTAACTTATTACTACTCTTCATTCCTGCTTCTGCATCCTTCCTCTCTTCTTTCTTGGCCAGCTTGTACAATCCATTCACCAAGCTGCCTTCAGCAACAGTTTCACCCCTAGTATGGTCCTGAAATTTGCATCCATATTTATCAAAACAGACCTTCATTGCATTTTCATGTATTAACTTACTTAGGGAGAGTAAGTTATGATTAAAATCAGGCAGGAACAACACATTTTTCAGCAGTAAATTAGGCAAAACTCTTACTTCACCCATACTCCTTACTGTTTTATAACTGCCATCAGGAAGTCCCACATGAACATCCCTGTTCAGATTTATAATATTTTTCAACAACATTCTATTCCCTGTCATATGATCCGATGCACCTGAATCTATTACCCAACTATTTTTATCAAATATTTTTTTTGTATTACAGGCATTTAAAATTGTAACGGTACCTGCAAAGTTGTTGATACTTCCACTTGCTCCTTCAGCACCCATGCTATTCTTCTGACTCAGTGCCTTCATAACTTCATTCACAATCGTGTTCACGAGTCTGCTCTCATCAGCTTGAGAGTTTTCCTGTACCTCCAGAGGACTATCCTCATATTCATCATCAAGATTCTTCATCACATTTGCAGCAATCTTTTTTTCTCCTTTTCCTTTCAGATTCTTAAACCAGTCAGGGTAGCCGATGAGCTTAAAGCACTCATCCTTCACATGTCCCTTCATACCACAGTGGTTACAAGTCTTCTGCATCTTTTCCATTTTCTCCTTTTTGAAGTCTCTTTTACCATTCCTGACCTCATTCTGTCTAGCTGCTGCCAAAGCACTCATCTCATCCATGCTGGTATCCTTCATAGTGTCAGTCACTTGTTGCTGCTTCTCATCTTGTTGCACCAAGTGAAAAGTTCTATTCATGTTGGGCAATGGATCCATTGCTAAGATATTGCTCACAATCCCTTTGTGCTTCTTGTTCACACCCATCAGAAAGTCTATCACTCTTCCCTTTTCTTTCATCTCAGCAATTTTCTTCATCAGGTTGCAAGTGCAGCTCTTCCTAGCTTCACACTCACACATAGGGAATTCCTCAAGAGAATCTATCTCATCCCATAACCTTCTTATCTTGCAATAGTATTCAGAGACAGCTTGTTCATTCTGCTCAAGCTTTCCCAGCTCCTTCTTTAGTTGATACAACTGAGGGGCATTAGTTTGACCATACCTCTCATGTATCTCATCCCATATCTCCTTAGCAGATGTGCAGAGCATCAAGGTCTCAGCTATCTTATCAGTCATTGACTTAAACAGCCAACATCTCACCATGTAATCACACCTTGTCCAACGGTTGTGATCTTTAGACCCAAAATCTGGCTTCATACAGGTCCCATCTATGAACCCTTGCTTGTTCTTCGAACCCAGTGATAACTTAATGCTCCTTGTCCAAGCAAGAAAGTTGCTTCCATTGAAAACCATGCTACTTATCTGCATAGCAGGGTTGTCTGATGATGCTAGATACAGGGGATCTGCATATCCAGCCTCCTCTCCTTTCTCATTCTCCTTTCCAGCCATATTCAAGCTTTTAATCTTAAACGAAACTTCAGGTTAGAAAAGATGATATTCAGGCCCTGAGGTGCTCTGATACCATGAAGAAACTTAAGGTTTTCTTTGTGATTCTTTTACTCACTTTGAGCCACCTTTTTGTGGGCTTCCCCAGAAAAAGTCCATCCCTTATTATTGCTGCACCCACCAATATATATGTACATCAACATGGGAAAAAAGAAAAAAAACCTAGAAAGGAAAGAATGCCACCTGTCTATATACTTGGCAGCAAAATACAGGCACTATAATAAGACAAACAAACGGCTAAAATAGTACAAGATTCAGCTGGGATGACAGCTGAATAATAGGAGGAAAAATACAAATACAAATTATCACATAATTTCTTCAGTAATTACCTCCATCTATAAAAAAAATATATATATTATCATGCAATGCATGAATTCATTATACTCATGCCAAGATTGTACATACATGAAACATCAAGAAGTATCCAATGAAGTCAAGATTTCTTTCTCTCAATACATTTCTTTCTAAATGAAATGAAACATCAAGATTTTGACGCATGAGAATTTTGTGTGAGTAGTATTTGGATAGATCATCCATAGATGACAATCTATTTGAAAGAATAATGGAATTCCAAAAGGATCAGAGTAAAGAGATAAAATAAAGGAAATTTTCTCAATTACTACTCCAAACCTTGTATTTTTTTTTTCAAAGTTTTTAGATTATAACTAACCTTTTGGGAAAAAATCGTTGATTACTACAGTACTATTCTTTGTCACGATTATAGTTTTTTTTAAGAAGAAACTTAGTTTAATTATTCTATCTTAATAAAAGATAATTAGTCATTAATCTACAATGGGTTTACTATACACCCAGGTGCATGTAGAGGTCGGTGTAGTGCACCCAAAGGTGTTTTAATACTTATTTAATATAATTTTGCTCATTTAAAATATAAAATGAACAAAAAAATAAAAAAAACTATAAAATTAGCAAAATTAGCCTTTTTGGTGCACCTTACACCAATAGTCATGTGATTTATCCAAAAATAAGGTACAAAGTATTTGGGATGATCCAAATTTAGGATTATTGATAGATTAATGACAAAGTAGGGATAAATTGTAAGGATTATTGAAGGTAAAACAAACAAAGTATTTGATAAATATCCTTAGCAATTATAAATTATTTTGGAAAAATTATAAAAAATAAGTAAACCTTTAGCCAATCTTCTAAAATTAAGTCAACCTTTTGATTAACTCAAAATAAGTCAATTTAATATACATGTCTTCTCAAATTAATTAAGTTTTTTTCACTAATTATTTGTTGATTAAATTAACATTTTCAATGAAAAATAAACCATATAAACAACATCATCTTAATGCACCGTTTTAATTTTGCATTGAAATTGTTAACTTTCTCCACTAGTAAATTAGTGAAAAAACTTAATTTGAGTTAATCTAAAGGTTGACTTAATTTGAGAAGTCCGACTAAAGGTTGACTTAATTTGAGAAGACCGACTAAAGGTTGACTTATTTTTTTACAATTTTTCCAATTATTTTTTTCAAAAGGTTGTAATTTACAAACTTGAAAAAACAATATACAAGCTAAGATAGTAATCAACGAAATTTAAAAAATAAGAATGAAACAAACCATTTTTCCATCGATGACACATAAGTCGCCAACATCAAAAGGATGTACCAGATAAACAAACACAATGCATTGGAAAAACGTTTTGGTAGCATCTCCAAAAATAAAGCTGAATGCTATTATTGGGGATCCAATGACCACAAATACTTTAGTAGTAGCCAACTTAGTGAGAAGAAGCCATAATATGAAAGCAACAACAATTATGAGCAAACTCATAAATCTGTCCAAACATTCCACAAGCTCCTTTGCACTACTTAGTGTGTTTGCCAGAAACACACAACGGTTACGTGCTCTTTCCTAGCAACAAAACAAATACAACATCAACCGGTTAGTCTATAACTAATACTAAAACAGTACAAAAGCTACTAATTTCAACATTACAATATTGTAAAAACAAATTAAAGCAAATAAAACATCAATTGAATTGGTTAGTCTGTAACTAATACGGAGTATTATATAAGCTACTGATGTTAACATTTTATGTGCCAAACTCTTAGTACTCCTCCTATCTCAAAAAAAAAAAAACTTTATTTTGACTATAGGAACTATTCACATTGTAATTTTTAACTATAGGAACATCCTTCATTTTTATACTAACCATTTTTATACTAATTTCAATATTACACTATTGTAGCAACAAATTAAAGCAAATACAACATCAATTGGTTAGTCTGTAACTAATACTCCATCCGTCCACAAATAAATGCTCCATTTTGACTAAAAAGCTCTCACAATTTTGGTCAAAACGGAGCACTTATTTGTGAACGGAGTGAGTACTATATAAGCTACTGATGTTAACATTTTATGTGCCAAACTCTTAATACTCCTCCCATCTCAAAAAAAAAAAAAAAAACTCCATTTTGACTATAAGAACATCCTCCATTTTTACACTAACCATTTTATAATTACATGAGTCTCTCTACCTCCCCATTGTCATTTGTTTTGTTTGATTCATATTCCTATAAAGGTGTAAATTAACTAGCTCTACAGAGTAAAGTTTCTTAGATATAAACGACTCATGCATATATTCTCCCTAAATTTTCCCCTTTATTTTCCTCTAAAAATTCATCTCTTATTTTTCTATCTTCCACCAATCTTATCTCTTTATTTTATTAATAAAGGGCTATTTTTATTTTTTTTAGGATAATGTGTGGGATACTAGGCCTTGAAACCGGGCCCTACTGCAGGTCACCCGACCCAACTTTAGCCAACACACGCATCTGTAAGTGGAATAATAAGGAATCCTCGCAAATGTGTGCCGTGAGAATCGAACCCACGACCTCGTGCCTGGAATTCTGAAGCCCTAACCACTGTGCTATGACTTCATCCTATAAAGGACTAATATGCAACTCTACCATGTAGGCTAAAACTTTAAACAAAGTATTTCCTAAAAACATAAACATCACTTTCTCAATCCTCAAACTTTATTAATACTCCCATTCTAAAAACAATGCATTATTGAAGGCTTAAAGTTTGTATTCAATTCCTTCTACTGGTTTTATTTTATCATACTTATATATATATATATAAAAAAAAAAGTTATAATGACCAGCAGTATAGATCGATGTGATTCATATTGTAAAGAATATACCATCCATATCTTAAGATCTTCGGAATTTTGAATGTTAAGAAAAGAATGTAGATCATGATCATCATCATCATGTTTTATTTCATTTGAAGCCTCAGACGATTGTTGGGGTTCACTATCTTTCTTATGCTCGATTTCGCCATCAGTAAGCTGCTTCAAAATCTCTTTGATTGATCTGCTTATCATATCCGTGAATAAAATGGTAGAATAAGTTCCAATCCCCTACGACAAAACCAAATTGATCATTTGTATACAAAAGATAAAATAGTTTAAGTTATTCCTATATATGCCAAAATAAAATGCGCAATTTTGACGAAAAAATTCTCACAATTTTGGTCAAAATGAAGCATTTAATTTGGGACGAAGAGAGCAATTAATCAGTACACTTTTGTTATTAATTTAATAGACTACCCACTACTAATGATAAAGACATTTAAATATTACTCCATCCGTCCTATTTTACTTGCTACATTCCATTTTGGAATAAATTTTTATGCAAACCAATTTTCATGTGGGACCACGCACCATTGGTAAAGGTAAGTTGAAGAAAAATATTGGCTTAAAGAGGATAAAAATGACAAAAAAGAAGGTAAAAATGTAAAATGTATGTGGGGCCCATAGACTATAAAAGAAAATGTAGCAAGTATTTTGGGACATCCAAATAAGAAAATTGTAGCAAGTAATTTGGGACATATGGAGTATTAATCATATGTGTTGATTTCACTATCGACAGTAACCACAACACTTTATTGGTAGGCTGGATAATTTTTTCCAGTAGATAGTGGAGTAGTATATAAAGAAATAAGATAATAGAAGGCTCATACCCATTGTCAATATCATCAGCTTGATCTTGTAGATATTGTAAAATGGTGGAAGTATAATTGTCTTGGGACAGACTTTGTTTTGCTTCCAAAAAATAATGAACCATTTTCTGTAATTCATATATCATACAACGGTTCCTCTCTTGCGTTAACAAGTCTTCCCTCACTTGATTTTTCCTTTGTAAGGACAACTTCCACACTTTCGTATTCTTGAGCTTCTTCACATAATACTCATCGTTCTGGCAAATGAGCAATAATAAAATGCTAACTTTAATTAAGCAAATTATACACACATGTATATTTACTTAGATGGTTGCGTTAATGTTTAATAATTGTTAAATTTGATTGAATATTAGAAACGGGCCTGGACAACCCAATATGGAAGAGAAGAGTTAGGTTACTTACAAGTCATACGAGGTTCCATCCTAAAACCAATTGGTAATAGAAGGAGTAACTCCTAGACTTATAAGTTTGTTTAATCTATCCTCATCTTCCGATGTAGGACACTCACTAGTGTAGCATATGGGGCTCAACAATAATACTGTATGAGTAGTGGGGTATAGATCAGTGGCTCCATCTTCATTGAGGTTCAAATTATCATACTAGCTAGCTGATAATTAGGTAATGGCCTTTTTTTATAACGAATTTTTTCAAAAAAAAGTTTAATACATACTGTGTATCTGATAAATTTAGGTATAAAATGATATGGCATTGTTGTAATGGAAATAAAAATATAACTAGTAAGTGAAAATATTACCTTTCCTGGTTTTGATTTTTTCGAGTTCTTATCATCTGGATCCTTTATTGGATCTTGGTAACGGGCCTCATCTTTGATCAATAAGACAGGAAAAAGAGATAGCATTATGAGTGAAACCCCTCTTTTAGTAGTAAAAAGATCGATAATATCTTGTTTAGTGATCCCGAATTTGAAGGCCTTTGGAATAAATTTGGATGATTGTGATGATGCTGTCTTCTTTGCTTTGTATCGAATTTTAAATATATCGAAACTGTGACGACCTATAATGCCAAGGAAATACAAGTGTTTCCCTCCTTTGGAGATTTGAGGACCAAATCTATTATAAATAGTGCGAATTTCCAATAACAAAAGTATATAAGATTTGATGAGCCAAAGAAAGGAAAAAATGAATATGCAAAGACAAGTCCAAATCCCAAATTTGAGAACTTTCTTATTGTCACTAGTGGGTGTATTATCAGAATCAAGTTTGGGCACCACATAACAGACCCATGTAAGAAGTAACATCAATGAGGTTAATGTAAACATAATACTAGGTTTTGTTCCATTGGCCCAATACACTACAGATTTCCTTCCCCAAAATTTTGTGGCTATAAGATGGTGAAATGAGTTTGGATGATTTTTGGGATCGGTAACCAACTTATGGAGCTGCCACACAATTATATGAATCGACAGTCTAATTAGGTTATGGAACACGAGAAGAAGAATTAGTAAGCGTAACAACCAATGGATGCGGTAGAATCCTAGTATTTTGTATTGCTTCAGAGTAGGAGTGCGAATTACAACCTCCTCCACAGTTAACATGTATAATATGAAACAATCAATAGCCTCATGCACTGTATCCGAAACAACATGACAGCTACTTTGGAACGTGAGATATTTCGGCGGATGTTAAAAATCACAAATCTAATCATGAATATAGAAACAATATAGCTCATAGTGCATATGCCAAACACAATAAAGAAGGTCTCAATCCAATATGTGATTGAACACCCTAGAAAACCGGTATACTTGAAGCCTAGTTGAGGAACGAATTGAGCCACTCCATACAACACTAAGAGCAAACACACCATGTATGCACTGTCTATGTATATCCAAGTGCGCAAAACGAGTTTCAGTTTTATGATAACTTTAAGTGCTACGGATTTGTCGTAGTTGTGACCTAGTGCAAAAATGATTTGAAGGAAACGGGTAACGAAAAAACATACCAATAACAATGGTAACACTACAACAGCAGCCACAATAGAACACAAAAAAGTTATCAACGTCACTAAAAACGTAACAACATACGGGAAAACACATTTAAACGACGACGTTGCAGCATGAGTGGTGCCATCACATTTTGGAATGCAAATAGCATGATGTTCTTGTTGGGTTTGTTGGAAATGGTGGGCTTGTTGGTTACTGATGATCTCATGGCTAACTACTGAAGGATTATTATCCATCATCATATCATATCATATGACTATTTGTTGGTTTGATGTTTTTGGAACAATGTTGAGAGTTGTGAAATTTCTTGATTATATATACAAATTGAAGTACAAAAAGAAGTGTGTGCTTAATTTACTAGTTTAAGCAAAGTATGAAATGCCATCCTCTTAATTATACCACGAATTATGTTTTACTTGTGATTAATGCCTCTAATATGTTGCTTAACAAGAAGGCAATATTGCAAAAGTGTGTTTAATTTACTATTTTTTTGTTATTCTGGTTAAGTAAGGAATGTTATATGTGTTCCTTATATAACTATATTAAGTCGTCCTATTTGTATTTAGAATAGGATTATCCACGGTTTAGATTTTTTTTTTTTTCTAACAAGCAAAAGTTAATGGGTCCTAGACTCCTAGTGTACAACTCTTTTTACATGAATAGCGAGACGAGTTGAAATTGCCCTTACATTTATTGGGGGAGGGCGAACCCTGGTGAGAATCGAATTCACCACTGCATTGAAACTCAATCCTTTAAAGGGTTTAGAGATTACTCTGTACATTCCATTACACTTTGTTTGTACAGGAAAAAAAGGGTAAGAAAATATAGGTTAATACTATCATTACATCACAATTCAAGGACTTTAAATGTTTATTCTTCTTGCAACTCTATCTATAGTATCTAGGGGTGACAACAGATTGGACTCGGACCAAATTATGGTCCAACTCTAAAAAAATAGTTGGATGTCTAATCCGACATCCGATTTTCAACACCCAACTTCGTTCGACCTGACCCAACTCAATCTTTTGGCTAACTTTTGTCTCCCTAGTCAAAGACAAATTTTTTTAGACATAGTCGGATGTAGTTTTTAGTATATTAAGTTTGATTTTTTTTTTTTAGATCAGATCGGACTATAGTCATATTTAGACTAAATTATCATGGGTAGTTTCCCCAGATGCCCTTCAAAGAACACTCATCATCTTATCAATTACAGTCCAATAACTATTCAGAAAGTCCTACCAATATTGCTTGCTTCACAATGAGGAAGTGGGAGTGTGCGAGTGGTATGAATTATGAGTAATGGCAATCATTTGTTGCCCATTGACAAACCACTAATATTGAATATTAAATATGCATATATGGCTTGCTATGGGAAGAGTTTTGTGTGGTGGGTTGTGGGGAACTTATTTGGAGTTTTTAGGGATAGTTTTATACTTTTATATAACTAGGCAGTAGGTATAGGTGTTACTTATACTTCGTAGTTGTTAGTCAAAGTTTGCAAATAGGTATATAAATTTGACAAATAATTATAAACCTAAAGAGTTCATCTATGCTCTATAACAACGAATTTATATTAGGAAACTCATTTTCCTCAATATTATAGATAATCTCGATCATTCGCATATATAGCTTATATGCCCCATTCTTTTGGAGCGGATAAAACTGAACTATGTTTATTATTGTTATTTTTTGTTTATTAATTTATTCTTTATTTTTAAATTTTACTTTAATTTATTCTTTAATTTTAATTTTTAATAATTTTAGTTTTATTTAATTATTTTATTTTTGATTTTTGGTCTGATCTTATTTTACCAATTTTGACACTAAATTTAATCCTTAATGATAAAAATGCACCCCAATACTTGTTGAAAATGTGCCATCGAAAAAAGTTGCATATATAAATCATTCCAAAAAAACTATTCCCGGGAAAAAATCGCCTGAAATTTGTTGTCAGAAGATCGATGTCACCGGAAAAACTTTGCCGAAAAAAGTTGTGAAAACCCTTGCTAAAAAACTATTTCCTAAAAAAGTCACCGGTAAAAGTTGAGAAAATGAAAATATGCAAAAAATTATTCTCAATAAAAAAAATTGCTTGAAAGGTGTTGCCCGATCGGGGAATGTTGCGAAAATCATTGCAGGAAATAAAGAAATGTATAATAATGATAGCGATAAGGGCAATGATAGCGATAACGATAACAATAATATAATAATGCCTAAACTAAATAGAAATAAAAATAAATCCAAAAGAGCCTGACCATATATATAGTAGCTCACAAATTACAATTAAGTTATAATAGCTTACAATTACATTATAATTTCAAAGAAGTAACTATAATAAGTGTATGTATAGGAACTGGGAAGAGGGAAAACACTTGATATGATGGGAAGACCATAAAGTGGAATATCGTGTTCAATTTTCCACAACACTAAGGCAGCAGCTTGCTAGCTACAACTATAAATATAAGAGGAATTGCCGCAATGATCATTGGTTTCCTATTTAATTTCCTGTTGATCATCACATAAATTTTGAAACCATATAAGCATATATTACATACAAGTTGTTAACAAAACATATGTGCATATATAATATATCTAAGTCTATAAACACATTTTTTGTACGTTTTTCGTAGTTTTATTTTCAGATTTTTCCTTTTACTTTTTCTCAAATTGTTTCATGCATCAAGGAACATTAATCAGCTCATGCGATGGTGTGATGACATACATTTGATAATCTAGATGGTTATGTATTGTTGTGCATAAGGATACAATTGTCAAAATATATAGTAAATAATCTCTAATTTATAGTTATAAAATGAACACAAACCTGATTATTTGCTCCTTTGTTCTCCATTTCATTATCCACAATGAGAAGATTCTGCACAAATTCAGATCGTAGTCTGCGCTTCTCCTTGAAACATTCATAGTAACTCATGTTCTTTATATGTTGTGATATGCGACATTGAAAGTTAATCCCTAACTTAATGTTTTTATCTGCAGTTGTCATCATCTCAACACCACCTCGTGTAGATTCATCATATTTATCACTATCTAAGGACCTGAGCCAAATATATTATAATCATTAGCTATTAATTTATTTTTCTCCCGCTTTTCAAATTATTTGCTACTTTTTTCTTAAAATATATTGTGCTCTTATTATTTGTTATATTTCATATTTTAGTATATGACTATATGAGACCCACTTCAATTTACTTATTTACCCTTATTTTTTTCCTTAACTTACCCACCATCTAGATAAGTCATATAAAAGTAACTACCTAGAGGACAAAACTTTTCATAAAAATGCAATCTACAGTGAATAGATGTTAATTAAGTTAATTATTGATGTTCATTTGGTGTAATTTTAAAATAATAATAATTAATCCTTATATTGATGATAATTCAGGTTGTTTTATTGGGGCCCACACGTGTACCTTCAAATTTTGTACCAACTCGATTATTAATCCATCATGTGTTTTTTTTAAAGCACCTATTCTCTCTCTCTAAACTGTTGCTCTTGGCTATGTGGAAAATAAAGTAAATTTGTTGTGTAGCACGATTACAAGGACCTTATCAATCAACATAGTAACCTTCATTAGAGTAGCAACAACTTTACTGCTATGGTGACTTTTATTATCTAATTATTATTATTATATCATATTTTAATATATAGCAAATTTTTAACTTTATATATATAGTGAACTCTATGAGTACTTGCAACCACTGAATGACTGGGCCCAAGGGGCGATCACAAACTTGTGGAATGTTTGTAGGGCCATATCATGTAGTGTGAGAACATGTTATTGTGTTAATGTGTAATTAAGAAGACCTTATCAAAGTAGGAGTCTCATGTGATTGATTTTTGGGATGAGCGAGCTCACACATCTCCTCGATCATAAGATGACTCCAAAGCCCCGGTCATGAACTAAATTTCTGTTGGATTCGGGGGCAAGGGTACGAAATCGGTCAAAGGAACCTTATCCGCTCACGTATACCAGCCTATACTTGAATTACTTTCAGAAATTATTCTTGATTCTGATTTAGGAACCTACTAGCACATAGAATTAATTAAAGTGTATACTCATGTTCGGGGCTTGCACTATAGCGCATGGCCTAGTCTTGCGTTAATCCATGAAATTTTTGTTTCCGAATAATGCTTCTAATCCATTTTTGGTTTTTTTTAAAAAAAAAAAAATCAATTGGGTTGGTTTTACATGATTTTGAAGCCAGATCTGAAAAAAAAAATAGCCCATGACTTGTTATTTTTGACTCGGTTCTCATTTTCTTGTTCATGCTATATATATACTAGACTCGTGATACAGTTATATATTCGTAATTGGCCCTAAAAGCCGAGACACTTCTTAGTGCCTATAGGATGAATGATAGACTTTGTAAATGTTTTAATTGATGATAGTTTTGCATGCATAAAATTGGAATATACATAAGTACGAACATTAAAGCAAGTGATACACATATATGTGATTATCTAGGTTGCATAAAAACGGATACGGATACGAGTACAGATATGATGATAAGGGTACGGGAAAACGTTAACTCAAAAGTTAAGGATACGAGGACGTGGGAAGATAATGTTAAAAAATATATATTTCTATCTATTAAATATTTAGAAAAATATATAATGAAGAAGAGATAATTATTTTAAAAATTTGGTTGTTATTTGACAATGTCTGTGATTTACATTTCACTCTTTTGAACTCACTTCTCATTCAAATTAAATATATGAGTTTTAAAAGAAGTGTAGAATGTGTCATATAAGTGTTCAATATGTATCTCATAAGTGTCCATATAACTAAAAATATTGGACACGTGTGTTGGTGTGTTCAACACAGATTTAGGCGTACCCAACGAGTGTCGGTGCCCGATATGTGTCGGACACGGGACACGTCACTTGCTAGAAGTGTCCGTGCAACCTAGGTGATTATGTGGCCAACATAAAAGGAAATCGAGTCTTACTCTTTAATTTTTTTCATTAGATCATCAATCTTTTTTTTGTCTGCAGAATCAACATATAATTCCACATAGTCGTTCCAGTCAAATTTAGTTTTGTGATTGATGATATCTTTGTTCAATAGCTCTGAATTTGGATATATCACAGCTTCTCGTGTGTCAACTTTTGAGAATGTTGTCTTCCAAACGCCGATTGTAATTACCTCTAGCTACCAAAAGATATAATATATAAATAAATATTTTAATCATGTTGTGCATGCACATGCATTATATATACGGAGTATCAACAAATTCAACACATATATGCAATGATGCTAGATTTATATATTTTCAAAATTGTGAATCCTCCTAAATTTTTTTCTAGAAGTTCAGATCAAATCACAAAAAATCCTAATAAAATTAATTTTTTATCCAAAAATAATTAACTTAATTAAAAATTTACTTTGACCAAAAATTACATTTGTGTGTGTGTGTGTAAAACTCCCGTCGTAAAATATTAATGGCAATAAAACATTTTGCACACACTTTAAGGTAATAATTTAAGGGTGTAGATGAACAAATTAATCAAAATGGTTTTAATACAAGTAAGATTGAGATGATAAGTTACTAATCTTAAAATTATTTTGGATCAATTTGTTCGTTTGCACCCTTAAATCGCTTTCTTAATTATTAATAGATGAATGAAATTTTGGAAATAATATAGAAATGAAACAAACCATATTTCCATCGATGATACATAGGTCGCCAACGTCAAAAGGATGCACCAGGTAAACAAACACAATGCCTTGGAAAAAGGTTTTGGTAGCATCTCCAAAAATAAAGCTGAATGCTATTATTGGGGATCCAATGACCACAAATACTCGAGTGTTGGCCAACTTAGTGAGAAGAAGCCATAATATGAAAGTAGCAACAATTATGAGCACGCTCATAAATTTGTCCAAGCATTCTACAAGCTCCTTTGCACTACTTAGTGTGTTTGCCAGAAACACACAACGGTTGTGCACCTTTTCCTGACCAACAAATTAATTAAAACATTAGACAACATCAATTACTATATAAACTCCCCCTCACTAGTGAGTGTCCTTAAAATTTAGAGCTAACTGGAAAGGCAGCGCAATTAGAAATAATCCTTTTAGGGGTTGGACATCGTGTCGAGGCAAACCTCCACCCACAACCTGAGCTCTGATACCATGTTAAATTTGATAGAATATGAGAAATGGGCCTGAGCAACCCAATATGGAAGAGGAGAGTTAGGACACTTACAAGCTATAGGAGGTTCCATCCTAAAACCAATTGGTAATAGAAGGAGTAACTCCTAGACTTATAAGTTAGTTTAGTCTCTCCTCATCTTCAATGTGGGACACTTACTAGTGCAATATATGGTTCAACAATTTTAGAAAAAAGCCCCTCATAGTAAACAAATTAAAATTACTGAAAAAGAAAAAGAAAATAGAAGTACTCCATATATATATATATGACCAGCTAAAAAGATGTGATCTAGATCGTAATTCGTAAAGAACATACCATCCATGATGTCTCAAGAAATTTCTTAAGATCTTCATCTTTGTTAAGATCTTCATTGTTCAGTATCTTTGATTGATCTGCTTATTATATACAGGAATAAAATGGCGGAGTAAGTTCCAACACCCTAGGAAATTAAAAAACCAATTGATCATTTTTTGTATACAAAATATAAACCAGTTAAATTATTAATTAGTATACTTTTTGTTACTAACTAGCTAATAATAGATATTGTATATACTTAATTAATTGTGTTGGTATATATATATATATATATATATATATATGTAGGAAGAGGATCAACTAAAAACGTTTTCAACCTAAAAACCCCTACATTAGACACTTAAAGGGGTACACGTGTGATTACTAATGGCAATCTTTGTAAATATTAGTAACTTTCGCTAAAAACCATTTGTACCCCTTTAAACATCTAATGTACCCCCTGCGACTGCTAATGTACCCCTTTAAACCATTTTCTGTCTGGTTTTCAACCATCTTTTGGTTTTTAGCTAATCCTTCCTCTATATATATATATATATATGCGCGTGTGAATGTGATTAATTATCATTTCAAATCTATAATTTGAAATCCTCAAATTTCCCAAACAATATTTTGGAATTTCAAATTCCGAAATTTGAAATTCTGAACTTTGCCAAACATAGAATTTGAAATTGAATTCTAGAAATTGAAAATTTTGAATTAAATTCAACTATTTCAAATGAAATCTTTGAATCCAAATGCAACCTAATGGAATTATGTGTATGAAGAGGAAAAACAAAATATAAAATAAAATAATAGAAGGCTCGATAGATCTTACTCCCGAATCAGTGGAAATTGTAAAATGGTGGAAGTATAATTGTCTTGGGACAGGCTTTGTTTTGCTTCCAAAAAATAATGAACCATTTTCTGTAATTCATATATCATAAAACGGTTCCTCTCTTGCGTTAACAAGTCTTCCCTCACTTGATTTTTCCTTTGTAAGGATAATTTCCACACATTCTGCACATAATAATACTCAACGTTATGGCAAATGAGCAATAACATAAAATGCTAACTACAAACTTGACACATGCATGCATGTATTGGTTGCATTAATTTCTATTATATACAATCCTTCATAGTTGTTAATCGAGTGGAATAATTTTGTCATTTGTGTACTAAAATTTCCCACAATGATATTTAATTTTTGAAATCATTAATAGCCTTATTTAAAATTGTTATAACGGATGCGATCGAATGCAAATAATAAACAAAAACAACACACAGAATTACGTGGTTCGCCGACGGTGTGTCGACTACGTCCACAGGCAGAGGAGAAACAGTATTATTGCTTTCAGGAATATTCAGAGTATAAAAGTACGGCTAGGTTACAGAGAAGGAGTATATATAGGACTCCTAAAACAGAAACGGAAGAGCCCAAAAAAAAAGGCCCCCGTGCTGGGTCGTTCGAAGCGGGAGTTCGGCATATAACGGATTCAAGGCACCAAACTAACAAAAATAAATAATCACAGTTATAAAAATTGCAAGCACAATTAATTGTAAAATTGTATTATTCAAATTCTCTTAAGACTCAAAATTTATTCATAAATAATAAATCTTTTAGAGAAATAAACGACTATTTACTCAATTTGCAATATACTTGTACACTATGTATAAGCAAAAAGGAAAAAACTAGATTAAATTCAAAAAAGATCAAACGAAAAAAAATATTTAAAAGTTATTAAATTTATGTGGGAACTTATTCTTTTTATGGTGAAGTTAATGTCGTTAACGAATATTTTAAGATTATCGCACGCATTGCGTGCAAAAAAACACTAGTGTTTAATATTGTATGAGGATCAAGGTATAGATTAGTGGCTCCATCAGTCCATCTCTATTCAAATTATCATACTAGCTAATAATTAGGTAATTACTTTTATTTTTATTTTTTTTTAATATTTTTACTAAAGTTTATAAAATTGTTTAATATTGTTTGATGCACGCAGTTAAGTATAAAATGATATGGTATTGTTGTAACGGAAATTAAAAAAAAAAGTAGTAATTGAAAATATTATTACCTTTTCCGATTTTGATTTTTCCTGGTTCTCATCATCTGGATCCTTTATTGAATCTTTGTAACGACCCTCATCTTTGATCAATAAGATAGGAAAAAGAGACAACATTATGAGCGAAGCCCCTTTTTTAATTGTAAAAAGGTTGAGAATATCTTTTTTAGTGACCTTGAATTTACAGGCCTTTGGAATACATTTAGATGATTCTTTCTTGTTTGTTGTGTATCGAATTTTAAAAATATCGAACTCGTGACGACCTATAATGCCAAGGATATACAATAATTTCCCTCCCACAGAGATTTGACGATCAAACTTATTATAAACAGTGCGAATTTCAAGTAATAAAAGTAGATAAGTTTTGATGAGCCAAAGAAAGGAAAAAATGAATAGGCAAACACAAGTCCGAATTCCAAAATCCAGGACTTTCTTATTTCCCTTAGTGGGTTTATGATCGCCATGATCAAGTTGGGGCCCCACATAGCAAACCCATGTAAGAAATAACATCAGTGAGGTTAATGTAAACATGATGCTAGGTTTTAAGCCATTGGCCCAATACACTAGATATTTTCTACCCCAAAACTTTTTGGCTATTTGATGGCGAAAAGAATTTGAATGAACTTTGGGATCGGTAACTAGCTTATGGAGTTGCCACACAATTATGTGAATCGACAACCTAATTAGATTGTGGAATACGAGAAGAAGAACCAATACATGCAACAACCGATGGATAGGGTAGAACCCTAGTATAGTGTATTGCTTCAGAGTGGGGTGGCGTATTACTACCTCATGCTCAGTTAACAAGAAGAATATGAAACAATCAATAGTCTCATGAAATCTATCCGAAACTACATGACTGCTACTTTGAAACGTGTGATATTTTGGCGGGATGTTAAAAATCACAAATCTAATCATGGATATAGAAACAATGTAGCTCATGGTGCATATGCCAAACACGATAAAGTAGGTTTCAATCCAATATGTTACCGAATACCCTAGAAAATGGGTATTCTTGAACCCTAGTTGAGGATCAAACTGAGCCACTCCATACATGACTAAGAGTAAACACATCAAGTATACACTGTCTATGTATATCCAAGTGCGCAAAATAAGTTTAAGTTTTACGATGACTTTTAGTTTTACGGATTTATCGTAATCGTGACCCAATGCAAAAATGAATTGAAGGAAACGAGCAACTAAAAAAGCTGCCAATACCAATGGTAACACTACAATGGCAGCGACAATAGAACACACAAACGTGACTAAAAATGTCACAAAATAAGAGAAAACAGTTTTAAACGACGACGTATCAGTATGAGCAGCACCATCACAAGTAGGAATGCAAATAGCATGATGGTGGGCTTGTTGGTTACTGCTACCATCTGACGGATTATTATTATCCATAATAATAAGAATTATAATATTGACTCTTAATTATTGTTGGTTTAATTAATTTTGTTGGAAGAAAGCTGGACGTAGTGAAATTTTTAATTCGAGATCGAAGGATACTTAGATATAATATACTACATCTTGATAATCCTTTATTTAGCGGGTTAAACAAGGAAGGAACCTAATAAAAGAAGACTAGAACGAAGAGTGTGTAATTTATTAAGTACTAGTTTAAGCAAAGTATGAAATGCTATTCCTCGTGTAACACGATTTTGGTTTTACTTTTAGTCTGGTTATTTTACTTAACCAATTAAGTTGCAATGAGTGCCTTTAATTAGTTATTTTAGTTAAGCAAGTAATAATGTTATACCATGTTCCTACTCCAGTATACCTAGCAAATCGGTCGGTATCGATCGGTCAATATATATCAGGTTTCGGTCGTTTTCAAGTCAGCCATTTTTCGGTAACGGGCCGGGTCAAATTTCTTTGTTCATGAACCAAAATATTCTGTAACAGGTCGGTCGGCCTACCTTTTTTTTAATGATTTTTTTTCTTTGATGTTTCGCAAAAGATGCACTGCTCATTTGGACTTTAGGAGTCAAAAAATGCATAATGTAACTAAACTGATAGAGTATATATATAACATATTCCTGGGGAAAAGATAACGCTGCTCATTTGGACTTTATATGTCCATGAAGTTTTACGTAATTACGTGCATCCTTCTATTAATATTGATTATTGAATATTCAATTTGAGGCACAGAAAGTTCATCTATGTACACCAAATGTTCATTTACATATAATGAATGTTTATTGGTAGTTTTTAGTATATATTTTACCTTAAAACAATACATATTTATTTACAAACACTAATTAAATTCTTGCATGATATAAATGAACATTCAATTTTAATAAATATATCTATGAAAAGAAACAACAGAAAATGAATATTTAAAATTTTCAATTTAACCTTTTTTTTTAAATGTATATTGGTTTCTCATAAAACCATTTTATGTTTACAATCCAACATTTTTTAAAAGGATTACTCAGTTTTTGTGAATTGATATCTAGATTCCTTAGTATGGTAAACAACTACTATAACTATAAGGAATATGGTAGACAACTACTATAAAGAATTGCAATGATATAGTCAGGGCCGTCCTTACACATGTGCAAGGTGACCAACAGCACAGGGTCCCCAATTGTAAGGGGCCCCCATTTTCATATTTATCCCAATATAAAAAAAACAAACAAAGAAAGAAACAAATTAACTGTAATCTACAATGAATGTCAACTAATTGCTCCATATTTCATTTCACATTAAAAAAAATCATTCATTAATTGCAAATCTAAAATTTCCATAATTAATTCTTCATCTTCATATTTAGGGCCCAAAATTTTTGTATGAGAACAGGGCCCCAAAATTCAATGGGACGGCCCTGGATATAGTAATGACAACTAAGGCACTAATTCTTGTTTGAACATTATATAGTAATTGTGGATAATAGTAAATGTTTATTTATAATCATTTTATATAACAGTACTAAATGAATATTCAAAATAAGCATAATTAGTGTTTGCGTAGTATGCATAAATTTTAATATTTGTAAATGAATATATGTCGTTTTAAACCAAAATAAATACAATTTACAATTTACAATGACATATTCTGCTTAAATAAATGAACGTTATGTGCAAAATGTTAAATAGTTTATGCTTGCAAGGGGATGCACATACAACTATATTACTTAATATTTACAACAATTCTTATCTTAATTTTTATCTATGTTACTTTGGATGTGTAATTTTTATTTATAATTTGTATGTGAGTGTGTGTTGCAAGTCTTGCAACCATATTGTTGAGAGTATATCCACATGTACGTGTCCCACAAAAATTAGAGAGATGATGACTAATATATAGCTTGATGGGTTACTCCTTATATTACCAATTGATTTTATAATGGAACCCCGCTGGGCTTGTGTATGGTCAAATTCTTCTCCGGCCTAGACCCGCAACTAGGCTTAGTGAAGTTTATGGTATCAGAGTGGATGATCTTGGCCTAGTTATCCATCCCAAAATGGGAAGGCTCATTGTAGAGCTGATCAAAAGTGGCTCGGCCCGCGGGCCCGGCCCGCTTTTTTGCGGGCTTTGGACATGAAAATTAGGCCCGACTTTGGGCCCGGCCCGATTTTTTTTTTTGTGTGCGGGCCTTGGACATTAAAATTAGACTTTTTGGTTAATTTTTTAGGCCCGGCCCGAAAAAGCCCGAAAATCCCGCACTAAATTTTCGGGCTTTGGCTAAGAAATTTGGGCCCGAACCCGGCCCGCTTTATGGGCTTGATTTATATGCATCGGCCTGGCCCGAACCCGGCCCGGCTCATGATCACCTCTAGCTCATTGTGTGTATATGGAAGGTATTTGAAGCTATTAGTGCACGTAGCCCAAAAAAGTTATCGCCCCAAGTATGGATTTACTAGGCCTGGTGAATTTTATCACTTAAATTGAATGCTTTAGTTGATCTTATTTCTCAGCAGCATGTAGGCTAGAAATAAGGCTAAGAAAATTACAAATTCTTTGACTTGCTATACCTTACAATCTGGAAATGATAGAGGCACAACTAAATTGATATGGGCATAACCCGTTGTGAGAGAATATTATTCCATGCTCCTATCATAAAAGTTGTGCCTATATCAATTTTAATTGTGCCAATATCAATTCCCCTTACACTCATCCTTCCCAAACATAGCTCTACAACTGTGCTTGTTTATTCTCCCTTCTCCCTTTTTCCTTCTTATAAGTCTCTGGGAAAGAAGGCATTAAGAGACCCTATTTGCACAACTCTAGACACTCTAATAAGATCATTTTTCAAACATACTCTCATTTTAACGTTACAATAAAAATACTTGTGCACATTAATAACGTAACTCCAATTCAAATTCCAAAAGGAAAATACGTCAAAAGGAGAAATCTTAACATATGGTGCCACTACAATAGGTGGTCCATTAAAACATATAAGTAGCTTATGCCATGGGAAGGTCACAATTTTGAAGTTACTCAATTTCCCTTCTTCCCCATGATGTTCAAAACACACTAAGGCTCTGATGATAGCCTTATTCAATCATGTTGAAAAAAATAGGATTTTTTGCTTTAAATAATACAACCTTTCAACGATTTGCAAAGAATAATACAACCTTTCAACGATTTGCAAAGAATAATACAACCTTTCAACGATTTAATGGTAAGCTCATTTCCCTCATTTTTTGTAATTTGATCTTGTTCCGGGCCTGCCCAGGAGGTCAAACCCGTATTAGTGGGCCCTAACTCGGATAGGGCTAGGTCCACATCAGATGTTCTACAACAACTAAGATGACGCCACGGGTCATCTGACTTGGCATTCTTGGCCAGCCTAAAGCTGCCAGCCTAGTGCTGCCAGTCTAGAGCTGCCAGCCTGTAGCGGCCGGCCTAGAGCTGCCAGCCTATAGCTGCCAGCCTATAGCCGCCAGCCTGTAGCGGCCGGCCTAGAGCTGCCAGCCTGTAGCCGCCAGCCCAGAGCTTCGGCCTGTAGCCGCCGTGGCCTAGAGCTGCCAGCCTGTAGCCGCCAGCCCAGAGCTGCCGGCCTGTAGCCGCCGTGGCCTAGGGCTGTCAGCCCAGAGCTATCAGCCCAAGAGGTCAAGCCCGTATTGGTAAGCCCGAATCCTAGGCCTAATTCTGTTAGGGCTAGGTATACGCCTGATGCTCTCTGGCCAATAAAGAGCTGCCACATGTCAAGTTTTGACCTGGTCTCCATGGGCTCGGCCCATACGCTAGCCTAACCGGCCTAGTAGGAGCCCAAACCGGGTAATCTACGCCTATATAAGGATCAGTCCTATCACCTTTTCAGGTACGCAATTCATAATTCACAATCACATTACTCTGACTCCTTACCTCCGGCATCTGACTTAGGCATCGGAGGGGCGTTCCCGGGTTCCACCCCCCGGGGTAGCAATCTCTTTTCGTTTTGCAGGTTACAGCCTCACCAAGGGAGCGTCCAGAGTACACGTCACACACCAAAGATCTTTTACTATTCAACAGAAGTTCCAGGACAGGAACAGATTGGCGCCGTCTGTGGGGAGAGTAGAAAATAAAAGTCATGGCTAACACTAGAGCGAGGGCATCTCGATCAAACCAGCCAGAAGAAAATCCCCGAAATTCGCCTAACCGGCAAGAAGTGCATGTCACGGACGATAACTCGTCCAACAGGGCAAGTGATCGTCATCGCCGCGAGGAGAAAATGGTTTCACAGAAAGACTTTCAGGATATCGTAACAACGATGAACGATAGGTTTCAAAGAAGTTTGCAAGAGCTGCGGGATAGTATACCCGCCATGATTGGGAAACTGCGACCTCAATCCCCTGTTGCTGGCCCATCCAAGGGCCCCTGCCCTAGCCGGGCAGCAGGGGCACGATCGCGGAGAGATTCACGGCCTGGTGATGCACGTGGGATTATTAATTCCAGGCGTGAAGACGCCCGCACTATCATCGAGTCACGCCGGGCACAAACAGCCTCAAAAGCCAGGGAAGTCACAAATCAGAGGACGCATGTGAGTCACAATCAGCCTCGGCGATCTCCAGACAGATCTCACTACACTACCGCAAGGAATCAGAGACCGGTTGCTGCCTCCGCCCGCGGTAAAGAGGCACGCTACTCTCCAGTCCCTAACCGGGATCAAGACGAGAGACAACCCCTTGTCATCGAGCCTGAACGGCCAATGGGAGGAGTCATCTTCCAAACTCCCTTCAGCCAGAGATTGTTATACACAACCGACGCCAGAAAGGTAAAGGCTCCCACCATCGAGCCTTTCTCTGGGGTGACTGATCCCGCTGAACACATGGCTGCTTATAAAGCCCAGATGGCGGTGCAGACAGGTTGTGAAGCAAGCTGGTGTAAATATTTTCCTACAACTCTTAAGGGCTTGGCCCTTACCTGGTTTACGGATCTCCCATCTGGGTCGGTGGCAAGTTTTGCGGCATTGGAAACATTGTTCCTTAGCCACTTCGTGGCCGGAAAGAAACAGCGTAAGACAAGCATTCATCTTATGGCTTGTCAACAAGGAGAGCATGAGCTCCTAGGAGATTATTTAAAGCGTTTTAACGCTGAATTATTGCAAATACCGAACGTCGAAGACTCGGTAGCTTACGCTGCATTCATGTCCGGCTTAAAGAGGGGAAAATTTAAGTTCTCCTTGCTGGAGAATGAAGTATCTTCATATACCGACGCAATGAACAGGGCACGCAAATACGTCCAAGCGTCCGATATCAACAACCCGGTGGAAAAGTCTGATAAGAAGGACAATAAGAGGAAAGAGCCCCAGAGGAGTGGCCCTAACAGGGTGCCTCCCTCTAAAAAGGACACTCGAGATGGGGGGGAAGATTCCAGGTTCAATACCAACAGGAGAGAGATTTTCTTGGATATCAAAGATCAGAATATCCTCCCAAAACCAACCCCAGTACGAACCTCTATAAATAGGAGGAATCCAAAACTCTGGTGTGAATACCACCACGAGTGTGGGCATACCACAAAGGAGTGTAGGGAGTTGAAGAAAGCACTGGGTAAATTGGCAGACCAGGGTAAACTCAACCCCTACATGGCAGAGGACAAAGGGGCTAAGAAACAAAAACGCGCTGATAGCAACGACACTGATAACTTGATCAATGTCATCGCGGGTGGGTTCTCGGTAGAAGCCCCCTCTGTTGACATATTCCTTTTATGTTTTGATGATAACATAAACCTCAAACTTAATTACTAACAAGTATCTTTGAGTTCTTGGAGAATTTTAGATCTTGAAGATAAATAAGCATTGAAGATTCAAGCATGAAGGTTCAATCATTTGAAGAAACAAGATGGTGATTCAAGTGGAGGTTCAAATCATGAATCAAAGATGGTGCTGTCAAGTGAGGTTTCTTGAAGCTTTTTGTAGTTTTGATTGCATGGATGACTTCTTGTATTCCTCTACAAACTGCCGGTTTTGGAACCTTAAAGTAGGCTGCCAGTTTTGGAGATGTGGCTGCCATCTTGAAGCTGCCGTCTTGAAGATGCCATCTTGGATTTTAAGACTGCCGGTTTTAGGGTTCAAAGCTGCCGGTCTTGGACTTCACATGCTGCCGGTTTATGCTGCCGGTTTTACTTCACATGCTGCCGGTTTATGCTGCCGGTTTTACTTAACAAGCTGCCGGTTTATGCTGCCGGTTTTACTTAACAAGATGCCGGTTCTGTGCTGCCGGTTATAATGTAATGTTCTAGGGTAAATGTAAGTATATTAATGCATTTAAGTCTGGTTGGAACTTAGTTGTGTCTGTCAGAGGAACTCTAGGTCATGTTCCCAGAGGAACTTGTGTCAAATCTGTCAGTTACTTTAGTCCACGACAGTTGCTATTTTTTAGGGACTATTTAGATCACTCCTTGACTGTTTTAATCAGTTTAAAACAGTCAAACACTGACTGGATTAGTGCAGCCCAATTTTAGGAATAGTGGGTAGGTGTTTTTGAATTAGTTAGTAGTCAACTTGGTGTCCTTAATTTTAGGATTAGGTTAGTTGTTTTAATTCTGATTTTCTTTAATTCATTTCTGGTTTAGAAATTAATTTAAAGGTTGAGAATTAAAAAAAAAAAAGAAAAAAAAAAAAAGAAAAAAATCGGTTTTTAGTTTTTATTTTTATTTGTTATTAAGTTAGTGGGTTGTTTAAGTTAGTCAAAGTTAGTGGTGTGTGAGTGAGAGTGGTGGACGTGTATATGGGGTTATGGGTGGTTATTTAGGCTTCTTCTCCAAGCAATTTTATAACTATTCATTCTATAAATACACACACATAATTCTGATTTAATACACACAACAAGAGAGCACACTTTCAGATTTATATTACTTAGAGTTTGTGTCAAAAGTTCCAAAGTTCCAATCCAGTTTCTTACTTGCATTTCAATATACTAGAGTTATTATTTGAGTTGTAATTGAGAGAAAAGAGAAGAGAAGTGTGTGAGAACTTAGAGAGAACAGAGAAGAAAGAGTCGTGAGAAAGAGAAAGAAAAAGAAAGAGAGAAAGAGAATAGAATCGTAAGTTCCTACAGGAACTCACGAGGTCCAGAGAGAAATTAGGGTTGTAATAGTTTACAAGGCCTTTATATAAAAGTGGAGTTTTTCTTCCGTGGGCCAGGAAGTTTTTCTCGTTGAAATTTGACTCTTTACATTTCGTTTTTCTCAAAGTTCCTTTAGGTTTTCAATTCTGACGAAAATCTGTGCTATAAGTTCCACACAGCAATTCACCCCCCCTCTTGCAGTGTTCCTACAGGAATAACAATTGGTATCAGAGCAGGAACTCAGACCGTTCAAGACACCTTGACGAGAGATCCGGGCAGTATGAACACTTGCGAGAAATTGGAAGAAGGGTACTCATCTCAGAGACCTCCCATGTTTAATGGGAAATTTTATGCATACTGGAAAAATCGCATGGATATCTACATCAAAGCCGAAAATTATCAGGTATGGAGAGTCGTGGAAGTCGGTGACTATCAGGTAACCAAAACTAATGCTAATAATGAGGTAGTCCCTAAGGAAATTTCTGAATATGAACGTGAAGACTTTGAAAAAATGGATTAATTTGCAAAAGCCATAAAATTGCTTCATTGTGGTCTTGGACCCCATGAACATAATCGTATTATGGGGTGCAAGAGTGCAAAACAAATTTGGGATTTACTACAAATAACTCACGAAGGTACTAATGAAGTTAAAAGGTCTAAAATTGATTTATTGATCTCTAAATATGAAAGGTTCGAGATGATGCCTAAGGAATCTATTCAAGATATGCTTACTCGTTTTACTAACATCATAAATGAGCTTGTTTCCCTTGGAAGAGAAATACCCATTGATGAACAGGTTAGAAAGATCTTAAGGAGTCTACCACAAGACGATAGATGGAGATCTAAAGTAACAGCACTTATGGAATCAAAGGACATGACAAAGTTCAACATTGAACAATTGGCGGGTTCCTTGCTAACTCATGAATTACATCTGGGAACCAGCGGAGAAGGTTCTAAGAACAAGGGGTTAGCATTGAAGGCAGAAGAAAGTGATACTGAAGAAGATGACGAGACTGTTATGCTCGTTAGAAGATTCAAAAGAGCCTTCAACAGAAACCGAAGTTCCTTCAGGAACTCAGGAAAGAAACTGACGAGTTCCAAAAGGGAATTTGGATGTCACAAGTGCGGCTCCACTGATCACTTCATCAAAGAATGTCCACAATGGGAAAATGAGAAAACAAAGTCCAAAGGGAAGGAATCATTTAAGGAAAAGAAGGATTACAACAAAGAAAAATACTACAAGCCTTCGTTTTCCAAAAATGATGTTCGAAAAGCGATGATAGCTGCATGGGGTGATTCTGAATCAGAAGAAGAGGTGGAGGAACAGCCTGAAGAGGAAACGGCCCAATTGTGTTTAATGGCAAGATCTGATGTGCCAGAGTTCCCACAGGAACTCGACGAGAAGGTAAGCCTAAATCCTTATTATTTAAATTCTCTGCCTAAACAAAAACTTGTTGATTTAGTTATTGATTTTCATAAAAACTGGATGACTGCTAAGAAAGAAAAGAATGAGTGTGAGAACGCACTCAAAGTAAGTAGGGAACATAGTTATTGGTTTAAGGGTAATAAAGTTGAAACTGAAAATAGATTCTTTGACCTATTTGATAAAAACAATGTTTTAATGACTAAGGTTAAAAATCTTGAAAAAGAATTAAGCCAAACAACAATGGAACTTAACTGCTATAAGTTGATTAATCTTAGTTTGAAATCTGAAAATTCGAATGAAAGTTCCTCTAGGGTTTCTGATCTGAAGGAACCCAAGACTGATCTGGAAAAAGTAAAATCTGATAATAAGAAATTGACAGAGGAACTTACTGAAATAAAAAGGGATAAAGATAATCAACGAGAAGTTCCACAATGGATTCTGAATGCCCAAGCAAAGAGGACCGAAGGTCTAGGTTTTAATTATAAACAAAAAGGGAGTAATCAGAAAAAGTATGTGGAACTTCCAAGCAGCAAAGTCTGTCTGTTCTGCGGGAACTCAGGTCATCTGAAAGACCAGTGTTCCAAGAGGAACAACAGCTTGAATCAGAATCATAGACATGTTAAATGGATTGAAAAAACTTATGATGATATGTCTACAAAGGAACCCAAGGAAACCTGGGTTCCTCAACCTAACCATTAATTATTCTTGCAGGAACTAGTGAGGGGGAACACCACATGGTACCTCGACAGTGGATGTTCCAAGCACATGACCGGAGACAAATCAAACTTTCTCTCACTAGTAGCCTACTCAGGGGGAACTGTGACATTCGGTGACAATCAGAAAGGAAATATTATTGCCGTAGGTAAGGTAGGTAAGTCAAGTTCCCATAGCATAGATAATGTCTTTCTTGTAGATGGTTTGAAGCATAACTTGTTTAGTATTTCACAATTTTGTGATAAAGGAAACTCTGTACATTTTACTAATGAGTGTTGTAGAATCATCAACAATGACACTAATAAAATTATTCTTGAAGGGAAACGCAATGGGAACACATACACTGTGAACCTCGAAGCAATTCCTAAAACTACTCTTACTTGTCTAAGTGTCATTGAGGATGATCCATTACTTTGGCATAAACGAATGGGACATGCTAGCCTTTCTCTACTGGATAAATTGAGAACAAAGGAACTAGTTGTTGGTTTACCAAACATCAAGTTCCAATGTGATAAATTATGTGATGCATGTGCTAAAAGCAAGCATGTTAGAAGTTCCTTTAAAAGCAAAAAGCTCGTGAGCACCACAAAACCATTGGAACTTATTCACATGGATTTGTGTGGGCCCATGAGAGTCCAAAGTAGAAGTGGAAAATTGTATGTCTTAGTCATAGTTGATGATTACTCAAGATTTACTTGGACAATGTTCCTTCATAGCAAAGATGAGACTTTTGAAGAATTTGTTTGCTTTGCTAAGAAGATACAAAAGTCGAGTGGTTGTCAACTAATTCACTTACGATCTGACCATGGAACTGAATTTGAAAATCAAAAGTTTGATGAGTTTTGCAGGGAAAATGGCATGGATCATAACTTTTCCGCTCCTAGGACACCACAGCAAAATGGTGTTGTGGAGAGGAAAAACAGGACTTTAGAAGACATGGCAAGAACAATGCTTATTGCAAGTGGATTACCTAGGAACTTCTGGGCTGAAGCCGTCAATACGGCATGCTATATAATCAATAGAATCATGTTAAGACCCATCACAAACAAAACTCCCTATGAACTAATGAAAGGAAGAAAACCTAACATTTCTCACTTGAGATCTTTTGGTTGTAAGTGCTTCGTGCACAATAATGGTAAAAGGAACTTAGGGAAGTTTGATGAGAGAAGTGATGAAGCCGTGTTCCTAGGATATGCCACTGATAGTAAAGCATATAGAGTTTATAACAAGAGGACATTAAGTGTCGAGGAAAGTGTACATATTTTATTTGATGAAACTAACCCTTATGTAAATAGTGATACTAACATTTTGCAGGAACTTGAGGATTTAGAAATAGGCTTGGTCAGAAAGGATCCAGATGAAGAAGAGTTAACATCCAATAATAAAGAAAGAGCAAATATCCCAGAAGAACAACCTCATGTTGAAAGACAAGAAGAGCCAGTTCCTGAAGGAACTCAGGGGGAAGTTCCAGAGACTGAGGGGAACTTAGAAGAAGAGATCAGAGTTCCTGAAGAGACTGTAGAAAGACCAGTTCCAATCAGAGAATTTGAACCAAAACCTTGGAAATATCAGAAGTACCACCCTCTTGATCTTATCATAAGTGATATAGGGAAAGGAACACAGACCAGAACTCAGATCAGGAACTTCTGTGCCCATAGTGTGTTCCTATCCATCATTGAGCCTCGAAATCACATAGAAGCACTTGAGGATGCAGATTGGATACTGGCCATGCAGGATGAACTCAATCAGTTTGAAAGGAACAAGGTATGGCACCTTGAACCAAAACCGGAACACCAAAAGGTAATTGGATTGAAGTGGGTGTTCAGGAACAAGCTAGATGAACATGGCACAATCGTCAGGAACAAGGCCAGGTTAGTTGTAAAAGGATACAATCAACAAGAGGGAATAGATTATGAAGAAACATTTGCTCCGGTAGCAAGGTTAGAAGCTATTAGAATTTTAATTGCTATTGCTTCTTTCATGGGTTTTAAATTATATCAAATGGATGTTAAATGTGCTTTTTTAAATGGATTTTTAAATGAGGAAGTTTATGTGGAACAACCTCCTGGTTTTGAAAACTCTAAATTTCCTAACCATATCTACAAGCTTGACAAGGCTCTTTATGGGTTGAAGCAAGCTCCTAGAGCATGGTATGAGAGGTTGTCCAAATTCCTTTTGGAAAATGAATTTAAAAGAGGAAAAGTTGATAAAACTTTATTTTTAAAATCAAAAGGAATTGATCTTCTCATTGTCCAAATTTATGTAGATGATATAATATTTGGTGCTACTAACGAATCTTTGTGTCAGGAATTTGCAAATTTAATGAGCAAGGAATTCGAGATGAGCATGATGGGTGAGTTAAATTTCTTTCTTGGTTTGCAAATAAAGCAAACTGAAAAGGGAATTTATATTCATCAACAAAAATACATAAAGGAACTTCTAAAGAAATTTGGGATGGAAACATCCAAAATAAATCACACTCCTATGGGAACTAACACCAGATTGGATGAAGATCCCAAAGGAACTAGTGTGAGTGAAAAGCAATATAGAGGCATGATAGGTTCCTTATTGTATCTAACTGCTAGTAGACCAGATATTTCTTTTAGTGTTGGTGTATGTGCTAGGTTCCAAGCAAATCCAAAGGAGTCACATCTCATTGCAGTCAAGAGGATATTGAGATATTTGAAAGGAACTGATGATCTAACTTTGTTCTATCCTCACAATGACACGTTTGAACTCAAGGGATTTGCTGATGCGGATTATGCCGGTGATTTGGTGAATAGGAAAAGCACTTCAGGTATGGTTCAGTTCCTTGGAACGTGTTTAGTTTCTTGGAGTTCCAAGAAGCAAAACACAGTTGCTCTATCCACTGCAGAAGCCGAATATGTAGCAGCTGCTGCATGTTGTTCACAACTGCTTTGGATAAAACAACAACTAAGGGACTTTGGTATTAATTATAATTGTATTCCTATATATTGTGATAATACTAGTGCCATTTGTATATCAAAGGATCCAGTTCACCATTCACGTGTGAAACACATTCACATACGTCATCATTTTCTAAAGGATAATGTAGAAAAAGGCTTGATAAAACTTGAATTTTGTCAAACTGAAGATCAAATTGCTGACATATTAACTAAGCCATTGAATAGAGAAAGATATGAGAAATTGCGGATGGAACTTGGGATGATCAAATTAAAGTAATTTGCTAAGAAGTTCCTCCAGGTACGTCAACTCAATTATTAAAGTTCCTAGAATAATTTTCATTGCAATTATGGTGCGAAAGCATGTTCCTGATGGAATTTGAGATTTATACTCGTAAATGTCTATCAATATTACTCTTATTTTCATGACTGCTATTTGGATGATAAATTAAATGTGTGCATTAATATGTTCCAATAATTCTTATTTTCTTTCTTTCTTCTTTTTTATATAAATTAATTTATTCCTCAAATTAATTTATTTTCATTTTATTTTTCCACAAATTAATTTATTTTTTCCACAAATTAATTTTATTTTCCACAAATTATTTTTCTTTTGTAGCTAAAGAAATCTACCCATTAGGAGAGTCAATTTAGAAGAGTCATCATGTTCAAAATTTTATAACTGATTAATTCAACCTTGTTTAAACCTCTACCTAAAAATAAGGAGAGTAAATGGGAGAATGTTTTACTAGCTAAACAAATTACTCTTATTCTCCTCAAGCCATCCACCTATTCCTCTCTCTCTCACTCACGTCATTTTCTATCTATCTCCAAAACCACATTCATTTTATCCATTTTTTTAAATTAAAAAAAAAAAAACTTCATGAACCTTCAATTATTTTTCCTCTACTACCAACTCTTCCAATCAAACCCAAAGAACCTACACAACAAGATCAAAACCCTAGCATCATCTAAGGGGGAATCCAAGCAAAGAAAAGAAGTAGATGATTCAACTATTAAGCTTTACTGTTCTACTCGAGATGTACGGGAATTGAAATTAGGGATGAAAAAAAAAAAAAAAAAAACAAGGAACAATGTATTTAAAGATCAACCCTTGATGAATTGAAGTTGGGTTTGTTGGACAAAAAAAAAAAAAAAAAAAAAAAAAAAAAGAAAAAAAAAAGGAGAGGTCCATACTGTGAATTTAGATGTTGATGATGATAGGAGTGTAGTAAAATTACTTGTTCTTAGTGCTGAAAATTCTGAAGGAACAAGTAGAAGAGGAAATCCTTCTGAAAATTCTGAAGAAACTTGAGATGTTAAAGGACTATTAAGAAGATATTGAGGGGAAAACATTCATGTTAAGATAGCCTTTAAGTGGCATGGTTACTACTTCGTAGAAAGGGAATGAATGAAATCATGGGGTGCCTCCAAGAGCTAAAGTTGCTGCTGGAACTTCACCTGATGATACTACAGGAACTTCTGGAGCATCTGCTAATGTTCCCCCCACGAAAGTTCCTGATGATGCTTAACCTGCCACCTAGCCTCTTCTTACCTCATTTACATTAATTCTTTTGCACTCACTTCGTTTTGGTTATAATTTATGAACATGGTTTAGGTTTTATTTTATTTTCTTCTTTGACATTTTCTTTCTTTCTTTTGCGTCTTAGTAGTCGGGTAGTAGCTACTTTCTATTTTTCTTTTGTCCTTGGAACATATCAATGCTCTATTTCGCAATTTCATCCTTGATGCTATTATGATGACTAATATTGCTAGATTGCTACTTGAGTTGTTTTCTTATTCTAGAGATCAGGTATCTGCCATTACTGGTTTAATGGTGCTGTGATGAAAAATGTTTGCGGCGTGCTGATTTTGATTTTGATGATGCCAAAAGGGGGAAGAATAATTGGCAAACTAACTTTATTCTTTTTCGTCTTATTTTTCATCTTATTCTCATATGCAATGACGTTCCTAACTTGTGAATAATTTACTAACTTGTGAATAGTTAACTAACTTTCTTGATTCCATGTGGAGTTAAGATGTATATAACTTGGGTAGTATACTTTAGTTCTTAATTAGTTTAATTTTAATAAATTGAAAATTCCAAAATATTTAATTGAATGTTTTATGTTTTATAAATTTGGAAAAATTAAAAAACAAAAAAAAAAAAAAAAAAAAATTTAAAAAATCCTTTTTCAACGAGTATATTTGTTTCAGTTTTAAATTAAGTTTGCTTTGGTTTGTCATCATCAAAAAGGGGGAAATTGTTGACATATTCCTTTTATGTTTTGATGATAACATAAACCTCAAACTTAATTACTAACAAGTATCTTTGAGTTCTTGGAGAATTTTAGATCTTGAAGATAAATAAGCATTGAAGATTCAAGCATGAAGGTTCAATCATTTGAAGAAACAAGATGGTGATTCAAGTGGAGGTTCAAATCATGAATCAAAGATGGTGCTGTCAAGTGAGGTTTCTTGAAGCTTTTTGTAGTTTTGATTGCATGGATGACTTCTTGTATTCCTCTACAAACTGCCGGTTTTGGAACCTTAAAGTAGGCTGCCAGTTTTGGAGATGTGGCTGCCATCTTGAAGCTGCCGTCTTGAAGATGCCATCTTGGATTTTAAGACTGCCGGTTTTAGGGTTCAAAGCTGCCGGTCTTGGACTTCACATGCTGCCGATTTATGCTGCCGGTTTTACTTAACAAGCTGCCGGTTTATGCTGCCGGTTTTACTTAACAAGATGTCGGTTCTGTGCTGCCGGTTATAATGTAATGTTCTAGGGTAAATGTAAGTATATTAATGCATTTAAGTCTGGTTGGAACTTAGTTGTGTCTGTCAGAGGAACTCTAGGTCATGTTCCCAGAGGAACTTGTGTCAAATCTGTCAGTTACTTTAGTCCACGACAGTTGCTATTTTTTAGGGACTATTTAGATCACTCCTTGACTGTTTTAATCAGTTTAAAACAGTCAAACACTGACTGGATTAGTGCAGCCCAATTTTAGGAATAGTGGGTAGGTGTTTTTGAATTAGTTAGTAGTCAACTTGGTGTCCTTAATTTTAGGATTAGGTTAGTTGTTTTAATTCTGATTTTCTTTAATTCATTTCTGGTTTAGAAATTAATTTAAAGGTTGAGAATTAAAAAAAAAAAGAAAAAGAAAAAAACCGGTTTTTAGTTTTTATTTTTATTTGTTATTAAGTTAGTGGGTTGTTTAAGTTAGTCAAAGTTAGTGGTGTGTGAGTGAGAGTGGTGGACGTGTATATGGGGTTATGGGTGGTTATTTAGGCTTCTTCTCCAAGCAATTTTATAACTATTCATTCTATAAATACACACACATAATTCTGATTTAATACACACAACAAGAGAGCACACTTTCAGATTTATATTACTTAGAGTTTGTGTCAAAAGTTCCAAAGTTCCAATCCAGTTTCTTACTTGCATTTCAATATACTAGAGTTATTATTTGAGTTGTAATTGAGAGAAAAGAGAAGAGAAGTGTGTGAGAACTTAGAGAGAACAGAGAAGAAAGAGTCGTGAGAAAGAGAAAGAAAAAGAAAGAGAGAAAGAGAATAGAATCGTAAGTTCCTACAGGAACTCACGAGGTCCAGAGAGAAATTAGGGTTGTAATAGTTTACAAGGCCTTTATATAAAAGTGGAGTTTTTCTTCCGTGGGCCAGGAAGTTTTTCTCGTTGAAATTTGACTCTTTACATTTCGTTTTTCTCAAAGTTCCTTTAGGTTTTCAATTCTGACGAAAATCTGTGCTATAAGTTCCACACAGCAATTCACCCCCCCTCTTGCAGTGTTCCTACAGGAATAACACCCTCGAATAAAGCGCTCAAGAGAAATCTCAGGAATTCGACATTCCAAATCACTGAGGGAAGGGTCGAGCAACCCCCATCAGGACCAACCATGGTGTTCAGCACATCTCCTCTTCGACCCACCTGCTTTCCTCACAACGACCCCCTAGTGGTCGAGGTAAAAGTAGCAAACTCAAGGGTGAAGAGAGTACTAGTGGACAGCGGAAGCTCCGCCGATATAATAACTCTGGATTGTTTACAACAGCTAAAATATGGGGTAGTTGATCTAACCCCATTGGAAAAACCCTTATTTGGCTTCGGAGGTGGGCCCATTTTCCCTCTGGGGATCATCAAGCTCCCAGTCAGGATTGGCGAGAAAGGTGAAGGACGTAACTCGCCAGTCTCTTTTACTGTCGTTGACGTTAAGCTTCCATATAACATCATACTTGGACGTCCACTGCTCAATCAGATAAAAGCTGCCATCTCCACATATCAGCTCTTGTTGCAATATGAGACAGATAAAGGGGAAGTTGGGAAGTTGTATGGTGATCAGAGAACTGCCAAGCAGTGCTACATCAACAGCATCAAGACAGCATCACCATCGGTCGAGGTAGGACACAAAAGAAAGGAGTCAGTCGAGCCTTCCGAAGACGTATTTCTAGCTGAAGATAGCAAACAATACGCTCGACCTCGACCTATCGAGGGTCATGAAGAAATCCTCATCGATGACAATCCTGCGTACACAGTTAAAACAGGCATTGATATGGACTCCACAATGAAGGGGTCAATTGTTCAGCTGCTCAGAGAGTTCCGCGACGTCTTTGCTTTTGATGTCTCAGAAATGCCCGGTATTGACCCTTCAGTAATGTGCCATGAATTACATATTAAAGAAGGATTCAAAGGAGTAAAACAGAAGTTGCGTAGGCAAAGCGAAGAAAGAAATAAAGCAGTCGCTGCTAAGGTAAAAAAGTTACTGGAGCACGGTTTCATCAAAGAGTGCCAATACTCTGATTGGTTGGCCAATGTAGTGTTGGTCAAAAAGCCAAATGGCACTTGGAGAATGTGCGTTGATTTTACTGATCTCAATAAGGCCTGTCCCAAGGATGACTATCCTCTACCAAAAATCAACAGCCTAGTCGACTCTACCGCGGGACATGCAATATTTAGTTTTATGGACGCCAATGCCGGCTACCACCAAATACCGATGGCAGAAAAGGACCAAGCTCACACTGCCTTCATCACTAATCAGGGAGTCTACTGCTATCGTGTGATGCCTTTTGGTCTCAAGAACGCTGGAGCAACCTATCAGAAACTAGTAAATACCATCTTTGCCGAGCAAATAGGGCGAAATATGGAAGTTTATGTGGATGATATGATAACCAAGAGCAAGCAAATAGAAGACCACCCAAAAGACATCAGAGAAACACTATCGACTTTAAGGAAATATGGTATGAAGCTGAACCCCAGGAAATGTGTTTTTGGAGTAAAAGGGGGCAAGTGTCTTGGTTTTCTAGTCGATGAACGGGGCATAGAAGCCAACCCAGACAAAATACAAGCCGTCATCAATATGCAATCCCCAAGGACAGTCAAGGAGGTCCAAAGATTAACAGGGTGCATGGCGGCGTTGGGTCGTTTCTTATCCCAATCTGCTGATAAGAGCCTAGCCTTCTTTCAAGTTCTAAAAAGATCAACGTTCAAATGGGACGACGAAGCTGAAAACGCTTTTATACAGCTCAAACAATACCTTGCCGGTGTTCCAAAGCTTGTCTCACCCTTGCACGGAGAGACACTTTATATATACTTAGCCATATCTGAATATGCCCTGAGTGCAGTGCTAGTCGCTGAGAGAGAGAGACAACAACACCCGGTTTACTTCATCAGTCATGCGTTTCGAGGGGCAGAGTTCAGATATACAGAGACTGAGAAGTTGATCTTTGCCTTGGTCATGGCCAGTCGAAAGCTGAGGCCATATTTTCAAGCACATCCAATCAAAGTCCTAACCGGACAACCAATAAGAAAGATCATCGAGGGAAAGAATCATTCAAACCGCATAACTGAGTGGGCAAACCAATTGTCAGACTTTGGGTTAGAGTATGAACCTCGTCGAGCCATCAAAGCCCAGGCATTGGCTGATTTCATTGTGGAGTGTACTAACAGGCCAAGCTCCCCAGATCCAGATAGCTCCAAAATTTGGGAGTTGTCTACTGATGGATCTGCCACACAGAACGGAGGAGGAGCAGGGATACTGATCAAGACTGACAACGGCGATAGACTAGAATATGCCATCAAATTCAGCTTTACAGCCTCAAACAATGAGGCAGAGTACGAAGCCCTCATCCTAGGAATTCAGATGTGCATAGCTGCTGGAGCAAGGCATGTAAGAGCCCAGGCTGACTCACAATTGGTTGTAGGGCAATTCAAAGGAGAATTTGAAGCAAAAGAAGACAGCATGAAGATGTACCTTCAAAAGTTGAAAACACTCACTACAAGGCTAGAATCTTTCAACATTAAACATATCCCTCGATCAATAAACCAGCAAGCTGATGCTCTATCGAGGCTAGCAAGTTCGGCAGAAGGAGAAGAGCCACGAGTTATTCAGTGGGAAGTTTTGAAAGAGCCAAGTATCAACGAGTCTGATGTAAACACTCTAACTCGAGGAGAAACGTGGAAGGACGCCATCATTCACTACCTGAAACATGGGGCTCTTCCAATAGATGATAAAGAGGCTGAGGAAGTCAAGAGGAAGCCCTATTCACTAATTCGTTGACTTTTGGTCAAACTCTCTACGACAAAAAGCCCTATTCTACATAGGCCCTCATCGAGGGAAACGGGGTGACTGGACAGGCACTCCAAGTCATTGGGGCTGATTAGCCCTTGGCTCTGGGGAAAGCTCCTGAGGCCGACGGTTAAGCCCTGCTCAAGGTAGGCACCCATCAAGGCAGATGGGAGGCTGGACAGGTATCACCCATATCCTGGGGCTCATTAGCCCTCAGATATCAGTTGATCACCTTAGGCCAAAGCCCCACTCAAGGTGGGCATCCATCGAGGTAGATGGAGAACCAAACCTGGGGCTCATTAGCCCCTTGTCTTTGAAAAACATCAAAGGATCATTAATAAGCCCTGCTCCACACAGGCACCACCGAAGAAGGTGGAAGGCTGGACAGGTGCCAACCATGCCTTGGGACTCGTTAGCCCCTGAAGGTTGGCCACCCTAGGCCAAAGCTCCATCCAGCATGGTGTGACTCAACTCGTTCGAGGTAGGAGAGCTTATCGAGGTGAATAGGGAGATTCGTTGGCCACCAATTTCAGTCATCACCTTTCATGGATACACCCTTACCGTCGAGGTAAAGGTATCATCGAGGCAAATAAGGGGAATCGGCAAAATACACTTAACCAAATTTTCATAAGGTTCAATGATAAGTCCTTGTCATGAAGTGTATTACCCCCATCGCGGTAAGGGGGTATCATCGCGTCAAAAGAGGTATCTGCCTTGGAGATCTCATCGAGGTTTTATGAGGTCTCCCTGTCAACGTTTCTACCGCGACCGACGGGGACAACGATCGCGGTAGCAGAGATGGATGCCAACACTTCGAAAATTCAGGCAAACATTCAATAGGGGGGAAAGTACCAATGAGGCATGTTGGCTGCGTCCATCGAGGATTCCCCCCCCCCCCACACAGGTCCTCATCGAGGTTTTCAGGGGACCTCTTTGGGCTTGATGGATCGAGGTTTGTGCTTAATGGGTGAATCACCACAAGTCTCCCCTCATCGAGGCTCTTTGGAAGCTCCCATGGGGCTTAGGAAATTGGTCACCTAGATCAAAGTTCTCCCCTCTTATCCTCGAGTTTTCTTCTTTGGGGACCCCGTCGCGGTATTTATTGGGGATCCATGGAGGCATACACCACCAGGGTTCTGATATAAGGCGCTATAATCCCCAGCACACGATCCGTCCCTCGATCGCGGTTACCTCGATCGAAGGATCCATCTGGATAAGACTTCATCAAGCTTTTTCGGGGCTTCCCTTATGCTAGATCATCGAGGTTGAAGAAGCGGTCCTTAGAACAGGTCGATCGAGTTTTCCTCGATCGAGTCTTCACACCGTTCCTGCTTGGCAATGTCTATCGAGGATAGGGTGGAAACCCTCAGGAGCATGGTGGTCGAGGGTCTTCCCATCGAGGGTGCCCTCATCGAGGTTTTCATACGGACGCACGGGTTTCGGAGCTTTGTTTTTCTGAGAATGTTCCGCTCGACATCCAAACGTCCAAAGTTTCCCGTTCCACGTCGAGCGTGGGGCTAATTGTTCCGGGCCTGCCCAGGAGGTCAAACCCGTATTAGTGGGCCCTAACTCGGATAGGGCTAGGTCCACATCAGATGTTCTACAACAACTAAGATGACGCCACGGGTCATCTGACTTGGCATTCTTGGCCAGCCTAAAGCTGCCAGTCTAGAGCTGCCAGCCTGTAGCGGCCGGCCTAGAGCTGCCAGCCTGTAGCGGCCGGCCTAGAGCTGCCAGCCTATAGCCGCCAGCCTGTAGCGGCCGGCCTAGAGCTGCCAGCCTGTAGCCGCCAGCCCAGAGCTTCGGCCTGTAGCCGCCGTGGCCTAGAGCTGCCAGCCTGTAGCCGCCAGCCCAGAGCTGCCGGCCTGTAGCCGCCGTGGCCTAGGGCTGTCAGCCCAGAGCTATCAGCCCAAGAGGTCAAGCCCGTATTGGTAAGCCCGAATCCTAGGCCTAATTCCGTTAGGGCTAGGTATACGCCTGATGCTCTCTGGCCAATAAAGAGCTGCCACATGTCAAGTTTTGACCTGGTCTCCATGGGCTCGGCCCATACGCTAGCCTAACCGGCCTAGTAGGAGCCCAAACCGGGTAATCTACGCCTATATAAGGATCAGTCCTATCACCTTTTCAGGTATGCAATTCATAATTCACAATCACATTACTCTGACTCCTTACCTCCGGCATCTGACTTAGGCATCGGAGGGGCGTTCCCGGGTTCCACCCCCCGGGGTAGCAATCTCTGTTCGTTTTGCAGGTTACAGCCTCACCAAGGGAGCGTCCAGAGTACACGTCACACACCAAAGATCTTTTACTATTCAACAGAAGTTCCAGGACAGGAACAAATCTGAATTGGAGTTACATTATTAATGTACACAAGGAGAAAACCTCTTGCATTAATTTGTTGGACAATAGTGTGGGTGGCCAGACAATGGCCGTTGGAGCCCTGAACGATGAATCCCGCTGCACTTTTACATTAATTTGTTTTATTCAGGTTTGAACAATTGCTTTTATTTGCCCTGAACTATTTTATGTTTACAATTGAACATTTCTTCAAAGAATTACTTAGTTTTTATGAATTAATATATAGATTCCTTAATAAATATTCAGCTATTATATTGAAAAAATGAATATTAAAGTTTCATTAATGAACATTTAAATTTAGAAAAAAGGAAAAGAAAGAAATATGGTAAACAACTACTATAAGGAATTGCAATGAATAAAGTAGTGACAACTAAATAAAATAAAATAATGACAATTAAGACACTAATTCGCATTTGAACTAATTAGTAGCTTATATGCCATGGGAAGGTCACAATTTTGAAGTTACTCAATTTCCAATCATCTTCGTAATATTAATCTTGTGCTATTTTACTAGTGTTAACCATGAGTGAGTGCTTCTACTAGTTATTCTATGCATTTTTTTTTTCTTATTTGTTATTAATATCTCCCATCGATTACTTTTGATAAGATACCTAATACAGACTACGTAAGAAGTATTTATGCAAATTAAATTTTTCAAAACAAATGCAATTATGGTCGATTCATTACCAAAAAAAATTGACTATTAAGTTATTTTATGCCTCATGTGTGTTACTTTATTTTGCCTTGGTTATTTTCTGATTTTTTTATGAGCTTCATTTATTCATTTATTTTTACCAATATTGGTAGGTCCTATAACCCACCTTGTCCTAACATGGTGCCGCTACTGTGTGTGTGTATATATGTATATAACTTGGTACAAAATTAGAGGGGGTATATAGATATTTTACGTACAACCCATGTTTGAATTTCATTGAAATAAATTTGGTCGATTGAATTGTCTTGGTTGCGGGTTTTCATAAGCACTTTACCAAAACGACCTAAAACTTGATTATCGGTAGAACTTCTTGCTGCTGGATGTAATTGAATTCCATCAAAGACTTCCTCGCCTAAGATTAGATTGAACAATATTTCCCTATAAACATATGTACAATAAGTACACAGCAATTACACACACACAACATATATAAACAAACATATAATCGAGAAAAAAAAAATCAAAAAAATATATATATAGCAAACACAGCAAAAACTGAATGGTAGGAAAGACCCCTAAATTAAGAAAAAAAAAAAAAGGGAATGACTGCTTAGATCTATAATTAGTATAATAAAAAAAGAAAAATACGTTTTTGAAAATTATACATATATATATATAAGAATATAAACAGTCGAAGTTCAATAAGAATATTATGACTATATTTTGGGATGTAGCAACTAAAAAAGGATTGAGTAAGTACCTGTTATCACCAATCTTGTTAAACTTTTCAAGAATTTCAGGAATAAACGTCTCCTTGAGTAAATCTTGTTTAGCTAGTTCAAAATATCGAGCCCCCTTTTGTAAGTGATTTAGAAGTGGATATGTGTCCTCCGGGAATAACAAATCCTTCTGCCTTGCTTTCCTCTCTTCTTCAGTAGTTCTGAAGCCATAATTTAAGTCAGTAAAGCGTGTCAGAACTGGATCTTCAAATACTTTATAGCTTGGTGAATTAGCATTGCGTTCCCAAAATATGGGGTTAAGCATAGTAAGGAAGAACAACTGCTCACATGTGGACAAGATTCGAGGTTGTAGTCTATCATACACGGTTCGTGCCTCCCGTGCTAGCAAAACCCAAGTTTTGACGAGCCAAATACAAGAGAAAATAAATAAACTAACCAGTGTCCATTTGCCGTATTCCCAAACAGTAATAGCATTAGTATTGAGGTTAAGGTGGGTACCAAAGTAGAAAATCCAAACTAGGAGAAGCAACAACGAGCCCATTACAAAACTAATGCTCATTTCAATCCCCTCGGCGTAATACACTAAATATCTCACCTGCAAGAATTTCTTAGATACATACTCCTTAGCGCTAAGTACAACATCATCATTGGCAGATAGCCGAACACCTTGAAAAGTTTTGTCTAATAATAACACGAATAAATGGGTAAACAAGATGATGAGGTTGTAACCAACGAGGACAAGTACAAACACCTTGATCCAGTGTTGAGTGGACAATCCCAGTAATTGGTGGTGCTTAAGAGCGGGTACCCGTTTCTGCACCTCATGTGCCGCCAGCCAGAAGACTAAATCGTCTGCTATCTCCGAACAGGCTTTTCCCATCCTGATCACAAGGGTGTCGCGGCCCCTGAAAGCCCAAGCCGATGCATGATGAGCAAGGAAGTACACGAAACCGCTCAACAACAACAACCCACCAAGGAGGCTAGCTGATAAGCTCAACCCATTTAGTGAGCAACAATTCTAAAATCATCACTTGGTTAAGATCAGGCACATATTTAGCTAATACACAGAAAAAAAAAACACAACACAAACAGAACCCCGAATGGAAGACAGAACAACCAGGCACGGAGAAGATGCTTAATTTGTACGATAATATCAACACCTAATGAACTGTATTACTCTTGTTACCGTAACAGCAATCAATAAAATTACAATGATTGCTAGGGACATGAGTGGTGAGCACAATAATATCAACACCACCCCTGTGCCTGCCAACAAAGGCAGCATAATAAAGAGGCAGCTCCACATCAGATAAAACAGTACGGTTGAGCAGCAGCTTTTCGGATAAGACACTGGGTTCGAAGCTGACGGGACGCTAGCAGCGTCAGAAAGTACCATTTGGACGCTATGCTCCGTCGCTTCCCTTCCGACTATATTTTGTGACGCCATGATTTTAATACTATTTTCTATCTAAGAAACAATGCGCATATATACACTGCTAGTTAACGATGGTTCCTCAACATTTAGCTTCCACCAAACTCCTCAATTGGAGATTAACTGATTTAATATCATAATCTATTATTGTTAAATACGGGTTTGAGCTACATCTGCAACAAAGAGAGAGTCTGACCATACGCAAGCTCGATGAACGGGGTTTTATTATAAAACCAATTGGTAATATGTGAAGTTCGCACCAAATTTATATATTAGTCGTCATCTCTTTAATCTTTAAATGTGGGACACTTGCATGCGGTTAAATCGGAAGTCTACCCATAGCCTACAGCTACCTAGCTAGCTAATTACAGGTCAACTGTATTTTCACTATTTAATACTTCATTACAGGTCAACTGTATTTATTAATTTTCCTAAAATGAAGTAATACGCTTAATTATTTTTTTTAAATTTAAAAAAAAAAAAAAAAAAGTAATAAGCTTTATTTAATACCCCTCCCCTGTTCCTCACCCTTTTCCTTCCGGAAAGAAAAAGCATTTTACAACCCTTTTATTCCACCTCCGACCTGGCAACCAATAATTTGGATCTAATCTGCCTTTAATCTGAAAAATCAATGACGATATTTTTATTACTTACAAAAAAATGTTGAAAATCATCTTATCTAATCCAACTTTTTTTTTAAAAAAAAAAACAAATTTTTTAAGATTTTTTTTTTTGTAAAAAAATATCTTTTTTCACTAGCTTATATGTTGACCACCTCTTTGTTGCCGGATATTGACATTGACTAGCACCTAACTAGCTGACTTTCACGTGACTCATTAAAACAACTATTTTTTCATATTTTTAACGAAGCCATCAAAGAAAAAAAATTAATAGGAAAGACTATCTAAGAAAAAATGTACTAAATTAGTAATACATAACATACCCACTCATTATTATTAATTATTGGTTCATAATCGTTTCAGCAATAATTTTGGTGAATCTATAATTTATTCAGAATAATTTATAGAAAAGTCAAGAAGTGAGGTCTACTTTTACCTAAATACATTAAGTTGTCCCGTAACAACAATCTTTTTTTAAAAGATGGATCTTTAGCCAAACAGCTCCGAAACAAACAATAAGGTATAGCTGGTATACAATATACTAGGCCTTGAGCGGGGCATCCACTATCGAACCACCAACTTTTTTTTTTAGTGGAACCACCAGCTTAACTATAGATAACAATAATGTGTCAATTTGATACTATATTACTATCCAATTAGCCAACCCATATTTTTGCCGATAAACCCGTATTTTACAAGTCAACCCAATTAGTGCACGCCATCCAGCTAGCTAGCTCTAGTCAACCAATAAATATTATTTGTCAAACATAATGATAATTTCCCCATATCCATCCATGTTACATTCAATAATTTTAAAAAATACAATTTTTTTTTAGACAGTGTTACCCATAAGACCAAGTCTCATTGGAAAATGTACGTTTAGAAAAAACTTGCAAAAATATTAACAACATACAAATAGTTATATAATTAAGTATAAAACTACTAGATAACTTTTTATTATTTTTAATGACTTTTACAGATTTTTTTATACATACTAATTATTAATTAATTATTATACATACTATTTATTAATACAAATTTTTTTATTAATTATTCATTTTATTGATTGTCAAATAATACTCATGTGGATTCTTTATAAATCTATAAATTAATAAAATATCTTAATTTAATAAATGTATTAATAGGTTTGTTAGAAGAATTTGTAGCTGAAACCGCTTATTATAGTGAACTAGTGTCAAACTGATGCAATGAACGATATCATCATGATATGCTAACTATTATGATATGGGTAATTCTTAATATATGGGTAAGGATCTATGAGACTATGACAATCACAAATTTATGATATATATATATTTATTATTAAAATAATAACTGAGTTATCCCAATTCATGATGTATATAAACTTAAATGAGAATTTTTTTAAAATAAAATAATAAACAACTATAAAAGCCAAGACAAGGACTATTATCACAATTCACAAACAATGGCGCTTGATGAACATCATTATAATCTTGGTAGTGTGCAAATTTAAGTAGTAAGCTTTTAAGGGAAGAAGATGGTAACATAGGAGGTCATATTTTATCAATGACATTTCTTACTTAAGTAAAATATGGAGTTATGGCAGCATAAGGTCATGAAATAAGAAATTATGAGTTCAAATTAAACCTCGTCTTTAATTTTTCAAAATATATAGGCATGATATGTTATCCGCGCGTAGAGATGGGGAAAACGCCATGTAACATAGGAGATGATGGTTACAGTTGCCCGTGGCAAGATATTGTGAAAAAATACACCTTTTTAAAGATTGGGCATTGCATCGGATCACACAATTTCTTTCTTGTCAAATGACCAGGTCATCTGAATCAAAAACTGAGTTTATTGTTAAAATCCAAAAATTGGGCCTATTTATGTAGTTTAATCTAACTAGCTAGCACATAATGAGAAAAAAAATTTGTAGTTTAATCGCATCGTCACAAGTTCATTAAGGTCGTCCTTAAAAGGCACTGGCGAAATACCACAACTAGAAGGTCATTTACTCCACAATTCAAACAAAAAAAGAATTATGAGGTTGTGATCTTGGGTAGAAACAAATGAAATATATTTAGCTAAATAAATAATTGATTCAAAACACTATTTTCTAACATACAAAAACATAGATTCAAGTGGACTCGTCTACTAATCACCCATTTCAATTTTGTATTTAACACCTGCATCTGTATCTGTATCTGTATCCATCCATCTATTGGCTGAGCTAATGAGCTATTAATTAAAGTCATAATCATATCTCGATCTGCTCCAGTTGGGACGACGAATGATGAGGTGTAGAATCCACCAAACTAATCTCACTTTCTTGAGTTAAGTCGGAATATGTTGCCAAATTTTCCTTAAATAAGAGGAGGATAGTAAGACGAGTAACGGTGCTTATGAGGGCGTAACAAATAAGAACGAGGTACGCTAGATTGATCCAATATAGATGATGATGATGATGATGACCATGACCCAAAGAGGGGAATCGTTTGATGACGTCATGCGCCATCCACCAGAACAAAAGACCATCCGTTACATCTGAAAAACCTTCTACAATGATAATATGATGAGGAAACCCCGTGTATGTCCAACACGGGTCACTCATGACAAGGACTATATAATATGTTATAAAAGAAACAGCAAAATAAAGGGCAGAAGTGAAAAAGCATAATCCACACATGATGCTGAACATAGCAACCCATTGTGTGAAGGGGAGTTGTAAAATCACCAAATTCTGAATAGAATGATCAATGTATTTAGAAAATGCATAAATCATCCACAATCCAATCAGAGACACGGGGGAGATAATAAGAAACCCGAATCGAATGTTCTGCTTATATTCGGCTAGTTTTAGTTGGTAATTTGGAGGGCACCCTAAGGATAGGAATATTCTGGTGAATAAAACGGAAATCATTAGGAATATTAAGATTTCAAGGCCAAAAATTGACAAGCAGCAAAAACACAGTACAATCAAGGCGATTGTTAAGGGTATTGAGAAAGCAAAAAAGATGGTGTAGGTTAATAATGAGATTGCATAAAAAACGAGTATGGAACCTCTCTTTACATAAGATAGTGGTGAATAATCCATGCTTAGCTTGCTCTAAAATTTAGCCATTTACTATAGTATGAATGTTTGATTACTTATACTAAACTCATCAACTGGATGCATTGTCAGGCCAGGGTCAAGATTTTACACATTACATGTAATTAGTATATTAATGGCAATAATTTATTTTGCACGCATTTTGAGAAAACGAATTAAGGGTGTAAACGAACAAATTGATCAAAAATAATTTTAAGATTAATTTGAGAATCACTTTAGGAATGAGAATGAGAATGAGGGAGAATAGAAAGATAATCAAAAGGAATGGGGGCAGTTGATTCTCATTCCCTTTAGTTATTACCTTCAACCAAACACACCCTAAGTGGAACATAAATGAGACACAATAATTAAGTGGGGCAGGAGATTTAATTTGAGTTCCTTATTTCAACATAATCTATAAATCTTGATTTTTACTTATGCTATGTGTTGCACCCAAATTCATGGGTGTTGTAACAAAGTCTAGAGGTAGTGATGTCATTTACACCCGTAATATTTCGTGATGCACTTGACCTATAAAATGTGATGTTATATGGCTAAATCTTTCTAGAACTTTTAATTAAAAACCTGTAACTTTTTACCATAAAAGTAACCTTTAAATTTGTGTATCACTAAGTAATAAGCTTCAATATAAAAGTTATAGTTTTAATTTATGCTAAAAGGTTTTTTTTTCCTTCAAAAAAAAAAAGGAAAATGTGATCTCGTGAGAAGATTGTTAAACGATGTAATGGAAAATGTGATAAATCAGTAATATATACCCCACTCATTATGATTATTTATTGGTTCATCATCGATTGCTTCAGCTGTAATAGTGGTGAATCCACGATTTATAACTTATAAGTGTAATTTATAGGAAGTCAAGTAGCGGCACTAATGCACTATGCATACATTAATTAATTAACTATAGATATAAATGTCATTTTGATGCCATCCACTAAGTCAACCCATATTTTTGCCGGTAAACCCGTATTTTCGAAGTCAACCCATTTGCCATCCATCTGCCATAATACCTAGATCTAGTCAACCCATAAATATTATTTGTCAACCATAATAATGATGATTTCCCATATCGATCTGTCCATGCATGTTACATACAATTACAAAAATAAAGTTTTTATTATATTATTTTTATTGATTGATTGATTGTCAAATATTACTCCCAGCAATTATTGGTATATCTGTCGATTAATAAAATATATTATTTTAATATATGTATATGTATATATTAATAGTTTTGTTAAAAGAATTTGGTGGTAATGTTGCTCATACCCTCATATATTGAACTAGCTAGTGTGAAACGGGTGCGTGCCATGCACACATCATTCTATTATGATTTTTATTATGTTATTAGACATAATTGTTTTTAGAACGCGTTTTTGGTGCAACTGGTCGCACCATTAATTAATGGTGCGGCGCAAGCTGATAGACAGGGGGTTACAAAGTTGATTTTTGTATGGGGTTACAAAGTCTTTGTAACCCCATACGTATACTTTGTAATCCCAACTTTGTAACCCCATTTAAATATTTTGTAACTCATTTAACAATTTGTAACCCCACTTAAATACTTTCTAAACCTAAAAAAACATTTTGTAACTCTACTTTGTAACATCACTTAAACACTTTGTAACCCCCAAAAGACACTTTGTAACCCCAAAAATAAACTTTGGAACCCCACTTAAACTTTGTAAACTAAAAAAACACACTTTATAACTCAAAAAATCACTTCGTAACCCCAAAAACACTTTGTGACTCCAAAAAAACACTTTGTAACCCCACTTAAACAAAAAAAAACCTTTGTAACCACCTCACTTTATAACCCCAAAATATACTTTGTAACCTCACTTTAGCATTTTGTAAAAAAAAAACACTTTGTAACCCCAAAAACACCTTGTAACCTCAAAAACACTTTGTAATTCCAAAATAACACTTTGTAACCCCAAAAAATACATTGTAACCCTAGTTAAAAAACACTTTGTAACTCCAAAAAAACACTTTGTAACCCCACTTAAACCAAAAAAACCTTTGTAACCTCACTTTATAACCCCAAAAAATACTTTGTAACCCCACATAAACATTTTATAACCCCAAAAACACATTGTAACCCCAAAAACTCTTTGTAACTCGAAATAACAGTTTGTAACTCCAAAATAACACATTGTAACCCCAAAAAATACATTGTAACCCCACTTAAACATTTTGTAACCTCAAAAAACACTTTGTAACCCCACTAAACACTTTGTAACCCCTAAAAACGACGGCACCATTTGAAACAATGCAGATGGCAGCACGATTTACAAACCATGCAACCAGCTGCATATAAGAATTTGTGTTGTTTTTAAATTCTTAAAATATGGGTAAGTATCTACAACCATATTTTTAAAATGTTTACTATATTGATATAATAATTGATGTAGGGGTGTCCAAAAAAAACAGTAACCGTTAACCGTGACCGTTAACCGTGTAACCGGTACTTTTTAACGGTTAATTTACCGAACCGTTAATTATGGTTACCGAACCGTTAAGCTTAACGGTTAACGGTTACGGTTAACGGTTTTAATAAACGGTTAATCGTTAATTTTTTTAAGAGGCTTTAAGTATGCTTAGCTCAATTTTCAAGTGGCCTAAATGCATTATTTTTAACAATCCTACATATGTTCCTAACCCTATTTCCCCCATATGCATAACTATGATTCATTTATCATTTTATATTTTTATCTTCCATCATTTAATTCATCTTCCATTATTCTTAACGGTTAACCATTTCTTAACGGTCCGATTACGGTTACCAAAAAGTAGTAACCATTTTAACGGTTCGGTTAACCATTTATGAACACCCCTAAATTGATGAGCTTACCCGGCCCCCAATTCAATAACTTTTAAAATTGGTATGTATACTTGTATGATAATTGATTTTCCCGTCCAGAAAACAAAAATAAATAACTTATAAAAGTCAAAATAAGGACTAATATCACAAACAATGGTGATCGAACATCAAAACTGATTTGGCATTGTACAAATTTAAAACAATTAGCTTTTAGGTTCTGTTTACTTTGGTGTAAAACATTTTCGATGTAAAATGATTTTTTCATGAAAAACATTTTACGTTGGAAAACTCATTTTCATATAAATTTTCCAATGTTTACTTGCACGGAAAACAAGTTATACTTTCAAATTTGGAGGAAAATATTTCCAATAGGGTGTAAAATGAGTTTTCACCCAAAATTTTACAATTTATTTTTTTACCCAAAGTAAACAATGTAAAATAGGAAAACCGTTTTTCGGGGAAATATTTTCGCTCTAGTAAGATCGATGGTAACATATGAAGTCATACTTTACTAATGAATGAGATTTCTCACTTAAAATATGTATTTATATATGTAATTAGTAATATTAGTGTAGTACATGATGCAATGGTTAAAAAATGAGATAAGGAAATAAGAAATCATGATGAGTTCAAATTATAAACCTCGTCTTTACTTTTTCAAAATACATGCATGATATATTATTTTAGAGATGGGAAAACGAGGTGTAACATAGGAGATGACGGCTACATATACACATGGCAATGTATTTAAGCTACTACTTTTGATGCCCCGATTCTCACAAATTCTTATTTTCTTGTCAAATGATCTTAATCAAACGTTTAAGCTCATGATTAAAGCCTAATAATTGGTTTTATACACAATATTCCCCTCACACGAGTGTGCGTTAGACTTAAAGTGTGGATGCAACATGAGTCTCCCCTTATCTAGCGCTAAATATTCCACTTTGAAAGGAGGGGTGGATGATCGAGATTCAAACTTGCGACCTTCTTGTCACGCTAGCTATGATTTCTTGTTCATCTCAATCAAAAGCTTACGGTAAAGGGTCAAAGCCTAGAAATTAATTTTATGCTCTATCATTTCCTATTTGTAATTTTACTTTGCTTATTCATACACTTTGATCCGTCACTCTGTTTAATTTATAATTATAATTATTATATTTGTTGAGAAAATTTGTGGTAACCTAGTGGTTGAAGAATGCATAATCAATAAATTTATAAGGTTGCAAGGTTGAGAAAATACGTATTAGCTTTTTATGCATACTATACGTGTGCAACATTTAATTAGAGTTGAATTAGTATTCTGGTTCGGGTGTTGCCTCGAGTCACAAACTTTCTTTTTATTTTGTATTTTCTTTTTCATTGATCCACTAATTTTGTGTTGTTTTGCAATTTACTTTGCAATATAGCAACCGAATTGAAGTTTGTGATGATAGTAAAGGGAGTCTCAAAAATTTATTGAATACAAAAATTTGAAATGTACTTAGAAGTAGTGAGTTGTAGTTCTTAAATAAAAACAAATAGGTAAGTTGTAAATGATATATAATGTGCAAGTGTATATATGCATTCTTATAATTGGTGCTAGTTGCGTGCTCTTATTAAGATGGTCGGATAACAATATTTTTTTGTAGGATTTCATGACATATATAGATTAAAAAGAAGCAATTAGCTTGTCTAGATTAAGAAATTAGTAATTTAGATTACATAAATTTGATCAAAGGTTGGCTCAACCTAGGCTCGGCTTCACAATTTTCGAGTCCAACTTGAGCTCGAGAAAACACAAATGAACAAGAGCCGAGCTTATAAATCAGCAGAATTTGGTCTCAATTCGTTGGATAACCATGCATCCCTACCTCTAAACTATCTAAGCTAGCTTATAGCTTAGTTGTAGTAGAAATATAATTTCTATGTACCATGCATGCATGGTAATATAAAATATGTAAATGTAATATATAAAACACACAACCCAAAAGTTAAAATTTCATTTTTCTAGCAATTATCCATGTCCTACGTCAAATTTAATTTGACTATTGACATGATTTACACTCATTAATATCCAATACTTGTGATCATATTCGATCCATATTAGAAAGATAGGCAGCAGAAGTCACCAAGCTTACATGTCTTGCCATGGTGAGATCAGAGCAAGGAGGCAAATGTCCCTTATAGAATAACACTAGTATTAAACGAGTCACGGATGTGACTAGCACGTAACCAATAATCACAACAAGGAATAATAATAAGATATTATTATTATTATTGTTCCAGTATAATTGCTGGTGATTGGACGAAGAGGGGACGACACGTGTCGTAACCTCATGTGTCATCCTCCATAACAGAAAACCGTCAGTTAAATCCGAACAACCATCTAAGATGATACCATCGATATGATGAGGAAAGTCGAGGCATATCTTAGGCAGCTGACACATGAAAATGAGCTTATATATTGTTTTAATAAGCCCCACGTAAAGAAGAGAAGTGAAGAAGCATAACCAACACATGACGCTGAATATGGCACCCCATTTTGTTAAGGGCACTTCTAATACCGTCACTTTTTCAAGAGAAATCGACGGAAAAAAGTGTTTAACAAATGCGCCGGTAATCCATAATCCGCTGAGAGCTACTGGAGAAACGTAAAGAAACCAGCGGCGGATGGCTTGCTTAAAAGCGTTGGTATCTGATTGGATTTGTGGGCGACACCCTAAGAATAGGATTAATCTAGCGACGAAAACGGAAATAAAGAGGAGTATCAAGATTTGTATGCAAAAGATTGAGAAGCAGTAGAAAGAGAGTACAACCAAGGGTATTGCCAATGCGAAAGTGGATGTATAAAATACAACCATGAACCCTTTGTGTACAAAAGTTATTAGTGGTGAATAATAATAATCCATATATAATTCCTATACTTGCTTCAACTAATAATACTACTAAACACAAGAAGAAAACACAATTAAATATGTTCCTTTATTTTCTCTCTTGAATTTAGCCATACACACAGTATTCACATATATACTAATCAACTTCAAAAGTAGTGACACCAAGACACATGCATACATTTGCCACTTTATTATTTTATACTAATAATAATTAGTTCCCAGTCAAGTACATAACAACAACCTAAGTTACATGGATACAACCATACAGGTACAAAAATGGAGACGTGTATGAAACAGTTACGGGATAAGATGGTTTGAAAAATATAAGATGCGGATATGAAATATACTTATTATTAAATACTTTGATAAAAATTTGGAATTTTTTTATTAAATTTTCAATATGATTTGTGCAATTCTTACATTGAGATATACTTCATAAAAAATCTTTCAAAATCATGTCAAAATATGAAAAATATTGGGCAAATCTATAGTAAAACATACATGTCAAAAAACGTTGAAAAGAGTAGAGTTTCTCTGAAGTGTTGGTATCGTATCAGTATCAGGTATCCGATACGTGTAACAACTGTACTGGTAGCAATACCCCCGTCCCACATTTTGTGTTCCACTAACTTTGATTGGTTCAAAACTCATTTTTAAAAAATAATAATAATTTAAAAGGCAGATCATAATAATTTTTTGAACCAATCAAAATAAGTTAACACAAATAGGGCACAAAATATGAAACAAGATGATTTGAGTCCTATGCGTACGTAATTGCTTACTAATTAACCATAGACTAACAATTGAATTTGGATACCATCCACGAGTCAACCCATATTTTTTGCCGGTATACCCGAATTTCCAAGTCAAACCATTTAGTGCCCTCCAGCTAGCTAGATCTAGTCAACTCCTAAATCTTGTTAGTCCACCATATGATAATTTCGCCATATTTTCCCATGTTACGTATAATTTTTTTTAAAGAAAAGTTTTAAAAATTTTGACCTAGTTTTTTGCTAATTTATTATTGATTATTTATTTTGATTTAATTATTTGTCTTATTTTATATGACCGATCATATAGATTTTGTTGAAGAAATTTGGTGAAGACACATTATCCATGAACACTTTATTCGAACCATTACCAAGTATCCTGTCAAATCGTATGAATATTTGATAGTATAATTTTTTATATTTATAATAAGGCTTGAAATAACTACTTATTAACACACATGCTTTGTTTAGATAGAATAATTTATTCAATTCAATGATTTTCTTTGAGTGTTCTCAAATATTTCCATACAAATAAACACTTTGCGTTGGTTACATTTGAAGAACATAAAAAAAGTTATGTCTCCATCATATATCAATATTGATATCGAGTACTATATAGGGTTGTTATTAATTATACTACTCCTTAATTGGAGAAAGCGTATAGTTCCATGCCTTGGAGGAAATTTACATATCTAATTCCTCGCTCTGGACTCTCCCCAAGTCAATGTTCTAACACAGCTTATTTCAATCAATTTTTCCTCTGATATCTTATCTAATTTCAAGTTTAAATTTATGGTCATGATCAAATTTTATTCTAAGCTTTGGTGCATAGGCCTACTTGGGTGCATGATCTAAGAATTAGGCCAGGGATTTGGGACTTGGGAGACTGTATAGAAAAGGTTTTATTATGTATAGTTAGATTTTAGTATAGAGTCATTGTATGTATCTCATCTGAATATGTATGCAAATTTTATAAGATAATCACCAGATAAATATTTTGTAGAAAAAAACCAAGCTTTTTTTAATTTGATGTTGATTTTTTGTTCTCCATATGTAATTTGTTTACAGAGAGTACATCTATTGGCTATAATCCATGCAAGATAGATGGTTTCCAACATACACTATTAATCTAGATATAGTATATGATCTATTTTAAAGCTTTGCATAGAAATATTTTCGGTAAAAATCTAAAAATAAATAAATGTTTCACTTATCAAATTTTAATTGACCATCAAAAAATAAAAAACCTATCAAAAATTCACCAATTATATTAAATACTTCAAATAATTACATCTAATTACAATTAATTTTAACTACTCTTTTACGATTTTTTACTTCAATTACTCTTCTATTATATTTGTGATAATTATCATTTTTTACTTATATTATTTAAGATGAGAATAATTAATTTTTCACCGGTGAAGAATATAATGATACTGAAAATTCGAAAAAAAAGAGTACAGAAAATTCACAGCCAAAGAATAAAATGACGATGGTGCCGAAGAAGAAACCTCGTTTTGTTGTTGAATTTGATGGTGTTTATTGTTTTGAGTTTGTTAAATCTTATATTCCTATAAAATATGGTAATATATATGTAATATGTCATATGTGCATGCATCGATCATGCACATCTCCAACCTAGTAAAAAAAACAACTTGTATGCAATCCCATGGATTGAAGATGTCCATCCAATATTACCTAAACCAAGTTGATTTCTACTATCCACCCAATATTGTAAATCTAGCTTCCACTATAATTACAATTCGTAAAAACAACTTTTAATTCAAAATTAATAACGCAAAAGTAATCTTTAAATTAAAATACAAAACACATAATTTAAAGTTCATTAATATTTGTCTACTAATGACGGCGGACCCATATCCGAATGTGTGTGTTGCCTATTATGATAACATATGAAAGCCAGGTTAGTCATCGATTGCCTTGCAAAATTTGCTCCAACTGAGACACATGCGATGGAAAATCCACCAAGTTGATCTCACTCGGCATCACAATAGCTGGCAAACGTTCCTTAAAGAACAAAAGCATGCAAATACGAGTAACGACGGTGTAGAGAGCGTAACCAACGACAAGAAACAATAACACGTTATTGATGATCCAATAGTAGTGGTATTGATGGTGACCAAAAGAAGAGACACGTGTCAAAACCTCACGAGCCATCCACCACAAGAGAAGGCCGTCAGTGGTATCAGAACAACCCGCTATAATGATACCATCAACATGTTGAGGGAAGTCGATGCACACCCTAGGGGGCGGTCCACGTACGAAAATAAGCATATATATTACCGTACTAATAACAAAATAAAGAACAGAAATGAAGAAGCAAGATATACACATAGCTTTAAGTATGTTAATAAACATCACTTGTTGAATAGAAAGAAGATCATAGTAGTTAGCAATTGTGTAGGAAATCCATAATCCTAGGAGAGCCAAGGGTGAAATTGAAAGAAACCAAAAGCGGATGTTGTGCTTCAAAACGGTGAGTTTTGATTGGTAATTGGGTAGGCATCCTAAGAAAAGGAGTATTCTGGTGACTATAACGGAGATGAGGAGAAGTATCAAGATTTGAAAGCAAAAGATTGAGAAGCAACAAAAACAGAATACAAGTAATGTGATTAGCACGGGCAGTGCCAAAGTGAAAAAGAGAGTGTAGATTATCAATGCGATTGCATAAAAACATAGCATGTGCCCTTTCTTTATAAATGATAGTGGTGAATCCATTATTGATTTGATTTATACTACACAATAAGAAGCAATTAAGCACTATATATGCATATATATAGTTATATACTACTGCTAATCTGCTATATATAAACTAAAATTATCAATTGGATGACCCCAAGATGAACCCAGGGCATCACTTCCGAGGTCCTTAATTAGCTCTTACCACTTGAGCTAAATAAAGATTATCCTCACGGATTTATAATTCCAATCCAATATTATTTTAATCCATTTCAGTCAAATATATTCCATTTTATCCTAATCCTATCCCTCCAATCTATGGCGCAAATTAATCTCACTTAGAAAGAAGAGGAAGGAGATATTCGAACTCGTGACCTTTGTGTCACAGTGTCACGTTAGCTCTAGTACAATATTAAAGGATCATCTCAACCAAAAGTTTAAGTTGATAGTTGAAACGCGGGAATATATTATATACTCTATCAAAACTTGCAATTTAAATTTGATGCCATCCACTAGTCAACGTCAACCCACATTGTTGCCGGTAGACCCGTATTTTCTAATTCAATCCATTTACAGTAATGTTATCCACTCATCCAGCTAGCTAGCTAGCTAGATCTAGTCAACCCATATATCTATCTTAGATTCTTAGTTTATGTATTAATTGGGTTTGTTAAAAAAATTTGATGGAGATACTATTATTGATGATGAACACTATACTAAATATTAGATCATAAACTATATACTATTATTGATGATGCCCACCTATAAACCTTAAATAAGAAGTTGCCCTCTCTGTAAAGAACTTTTTGAGTTCATTTTACTGAGTTTACACTTTACAGAGGTTTATTTTTCCTCTTCTCTATCTTCTCCTAAATGGTATCAGTAGCCTAAATCTCTTCATAATTAATTTTGGAGTTTTCTTGCATCCGAACTCCGAATTATTGTACTTCCTCCGTTTTTAATTAGATGCAAATTAAAAAGGATAATTTTTGTGAGATATAAAAATTTCTTTGTTATATCTATTTAAAAACGGAAGAAATAGCCTTTTTATGTTGTTTTGCGGTTGCCAATTGTTTTTAGGCCAGGTGGAGTCATCAATAATTAGAAAACCTTTAGAAAGAAAACAATGAAGGAAGAAAGAAGATTATATTAATATCAAAAGTAGGGGAAAAAGAAGGGAAGCACAATGAATTTGGAGAGAACTTTTCTGCCAAAATAGGTTAGTTTTAGGGTAATTTATACAAAGTTATAAAATAACAAAATCTCATAAAGTTGAGATAACAATAGTTAATTAGTTACTGTTAGGGTCGCATGGACTCGGACCCGTATGGACCCATATCCAGATTCGATTGTTACGTTTGGGACAATGTCGGGTTTGGAATTTATGGCTCGGATCCAACCTCGATGGGTCCAACCGTCCAACAAATATGGTTCAAAATGAATCTTCTTACAATCTTAGGGTTTATAAGGGTCTACGGGAGTGAGGAACAACCTAATTTTAAAATATAATATACAATAATTTAAAATTAAAACGGATCTATGGATCTCGGCCGGATCTTAAAGATAGGCCCGAATTTGTATTTTACATATGGACCCAGATCCGTACGTGTTCAAAATTTAAGGATCCATATGCACAAAAACAAATTTGGAACTGCGAATCCAGGTCAGGTCCAAATTCCATGTCATCTCTCGATCTAGTTATGGTAAAAAGATGCCTTTTCTTGTTATCCATTATAGGCTTACATAGATTGCATGTTTAGCAAAACTAGATGTAATTATTGACTATTGGCTGCTGAGCAGTTGTCCATTGTAAGAATAGTTAAGAGTTGTGAACTTGTAACTGTTGGTTGTTAGTTATCAAAGTGGTTGTATAAAATATAGATGTTTGGTAAAAGTAGTTTTCAAAATTATAGAAGTTAATAAGTGACATTTTATTTTTAAACAACAGTGTGTGGAAATCCCAAGTTATGATTCTTACTTATAAAGAAGGGGGAAGAGTCAAGTCTATTAAGATGTTATAACAATTTAATTGCATCATCTATCTATGGATCTCTAAGTGTAGATTGCAATCGACCCTAAGTTATGATTCTTATAAATATTGTAAAGTCAAATCTATTAATATATTTCAACAATTTAATTGTATAATCTATCTATGGATCCCAAGTACAGGTTGCAATTGAGCCATCTGGATTGGTTACAAATATGGTTGATTTGGATTGATTCATATTCGAGTGAAGTGTAATTTGATGTCAAGCTAATTCGATTTTAGGACAGGTGGAACGATCAGGTTTTTCTTGAATAGGTTGACATGGTATAGTAATCGAGATTTCACACATTAATTATTTAATCGTTGGATAACGTTAGGCCGGTTGAATCGATGTATGTTTAAAATATCAAATGATTTTCGTATATTTAATTTTTCAGGTTTCAGATTAAGTCACTTTTCCATCCCTGGTCCTAAGCCAATCTTTGAGTTTTTCCAAATTTGTCCATTAACGATAATATCTTCTCATGGTATCGTCATATTAATTTTCATAAAGTCTTAATCTCTTAGATACTTATAATATACACTAATTTATTATACATCAATCTTAATTATAAATGTTATCATATATAGTATAATGGTAGCTATATAAATACACACAATATATATCACTATGCATGATAAAAAAAAGTCACCATATATATCAATGAAGTATGTTATTACTTTAATAAAAGGGCATTATGCTTATATGAATGGTCATTATACATCTACTGCACAATAAAAATTATTATGCACCAAACACATCCAAGACTTTTGAATTTTTTTAAATTAATTTTATTTCTTTGAAAATTATAAATTAATTAATGCTCAAATTAATTTGATTAATTTACTCGTTTACTTCATTTAAAATTAATTTGATTAATTTATACGTTTACACCATTTCTAAAAATGGGTGCAGCATGATTTGTTGCATTTAAAAAGAACAGAAACGGAGGAAGTATACAAATTAAAGGGAGTCAAAGTTAGAAAATGAACTTGTTAAAAGTAGGGGTGAAAGTTCGGTTTGCGGTTTGGATTTGGGACAAATCCAAATCCAAACCGCTAAATTTCGGTTTTGGATTTCTCAATCCAAATCCAATCCAATTTTTTTCTAATCCAATCCGATTCGAACTTGTAAAATTCAGTTTTTCACTTTGTAATCCAAACCAATCCGAATTATTTGGATTATTTAAAAAAAAAACTTTCCAACTTATCCACAATTAATCACAATACTTAAATTTGGAAAATAACATATTATTGAATTAAAAACTGCATAATGGTTTTGAAAATCATATATCTTAACACAACCAAGTTTAATTATCTTTAACTAATAAGCAAAAATAAAAGATAACAATTCAAATTAATGATAGTAGGCAGTAGCATAACAATGATAGCATAGAAGTATATAACAACAGCTTAGGTACACGACTAAAGTTAGAATAACAACATCACAATTCGATTTTCGGTTTTTCTTAGGCCAAATTAAAAACTTCAAATTAAAAAAAAAAAAAATTCAGCTAAATCAAACACACCTTTAATAAAAAAAACTTCGGTTAAAAAAAAAAAAAAAAAAAACTTAATCAAAAACACTTCCCCAAAATGCCAAAACCCTAAAAATGACGAGAAGATAGCGGGCAACAATACTCACAACTTTGCTCGAAAATTACTTTCGATTATACTCCTGTAGGCTATAGCCTTCTTCATCTCTTTCAAGTTTCAACAATGCCCAAAAATGGCGACATTCAATTCAAATCATCCTCCATTAAAATCCCTCGTTCTTCATCCCGAACCCCTCATAATCCTTTCTCTCACCTCCCATTTTGTTCCCATTCCCTAACTTCTACCCTCGATCAAGCCAAATTCTCAATTACCCAATTCATAAATTCCCTCCAAAACCCCTTCAAATTGCGCTCTTTCGCACTATCACCATTGCTATGCTCTTCAACACTAGCGCTGAGTCGAACTGATGACTCAACTCAGCCACTACCCGGTGTCGGTGCTGGTGGTTCTGCGGTGGAAGTCAGCCAGACAAAGGCGCCAGTGAGTCGAACTCTTAGGGAAGACGAAGAAAGAGTGTTGATAAGTGAGGTGTTAGTGAGGAATAAAGATGGTGATGAATTGGAGATGAAGGACTTGGAATCGGAGGCGTTAACGGCGTTGAAAGCATGTCGAGCCAATTCGGCATTGACCGTCCGAGAGGTTCAGGAGGATGTTCATCGGATTATTGATAGTGGGTACTTTTCTTCATGTATGCCTGTTGCTGTGGACACTAGAGATGGCATTAGATTGGTCTTTCAGGTATTATAATATGGGATACTTTGTTACTTTCTTAAAATGCATATTTACTATATTAATTTGATTGAATGTTGTTTTGTTTAGGGGACTTTGTAAGTGGGGTTATTTCGGATGTCATTAAACAAAGTTCTTAACAAGCTATCAATTTAAGAAAGATAGATCATCATAAAGCCATAAAGGCATTTATGTAGAATTGGTTTAGCTATCAAGTGGTTAGCTTTTAGGCTTGTAATTTTGCAGTTACATTGCTGTGGAATGAGTGATTCAACTTGGTTTGTAGGCGAAACAAGTATTGTGCCGCACTTAGTACTTTGTAGGATATCTTTGCTGGTGGTCCATTTGGTAGGATGTAAAGTATTTTTAGATGAAATAGGTTTTACATTGGAAAATTCATTTTCATGAAGTTTTTCATTGTTTGGTTGAACTTAAAATTAATTGCCTTCAATTGTGAGGCAAAATGTTTTTCTTGTAAATTTTTTTCCTCCCAATTTGGAGGGAAAATGTTTTCAATAAGGTAAAAATGGTTTTCCACCCCAAACTTTATATTTTAATATTTTAGTCAAACCAAACAAAATAATTTTCAGGAAAAACGTCTTACACCCTAACAAATGGATGGACCTAAGTTACACAGGGTGGGTAGTGGATCCGGGAACCGTAACAATAGGAGGTTTAGTGTGTTTGAAGCATCATCTTCCTTCTATTGAATTAGAGGGGGTAGGAGTTTTGCAAAATCATCAATTTGTTCAAAGTTATTTTCTTCTGTGTTTGTTTTCTGCAGTCACCTGTGCTCACAGTAATTCTAGGCACCCTTTTGGCTTCAATTATATACTCATTATGATATTGTCGTCAATATCTTAGTGAATAAGGCCTTGTCATGATCTATCTCAAGTGTGAATACTTCATCTTTAGTTCAGTAGTTTGTTTATTCTGCTTTCTATTTTGTCGCACAAGGTAGAACCAAACCAAGAGTTTCGAGGATTGGTATGTGAGGGAGCTAATGTTTTACCGTCCAAGTTTGTAGAGGATTCATTTCGTGATGGATATGGTAGGTTTTTCTATCTATTTGCTTATACAGTTTGTGAATATCTGAAGCTTCTCTTCATTAAATAATTTTTTTGTCATCAAGCTGTGCAGGAAAAGTGGTCAATATCAGGCGTTTGGATGAAGTAATTGATTCCATCAATGGATGGTACATGGAGCGTGGTCTCTTTGGCATGGTTTATATCTCGTTTCATTTTTTACCTGCTTAAGATTTATGAGTTATCCTATCTTATCCCTCTGAGTTATGAACTGCAATATTTTGGAGCAGGGATTCAATTTTCTTTTTCTATAGGTTTCAGGTGTTGAGATCCTTTCAGGTGGTATACTAAGGTTACAAATTGCTGAAGCTGAGGTCAATGATGTTTCAATTCGTTTTCTTGATCGGAAAACGTAAGTCCAATCATGTTTTTTTCCTCGAATTGGTGAATAGTAAGAAAAATTTATTGGCTAAAAAATGATTCTTTTGTCTATCAATTATATTGAATAGGATCACATAACGTTGCATAGATATGTTACATGTCTACAGGTCTTGCTGTAGAAATCTGCCGGTTCTATTGCAGAAATGATAGTCGTTTGTGTTTAATGAGACTGATACAATGTTCAGGGCTCATGTTCAATTGTGTACTTGTTATTTTTAGGAGTGAGCCAAGTGTGGGGAAAACGAAGCCAGAAACAATACTTCGTCAGCTTACAACTAAAAAAGGGCAGGTAGAATATGTTCCTTTCACTGTTGTTGACAACAAGTTTTGCTGCACTTTCTCTGATGTATGGAACTATGGGTTTGTAATTTAAGGGATTCTGCTCTGGGAATACATTTGTTTTCACCTGCCTAATCCCCTGCACAACATTCAGTTCTAAGGGCAGGTAGAATATGTTCCTTTCACTGTTGACAACAAGTTTTGCTGCACTTTCTCTGATGTATGGAACTATGGGTTTGTAATTTAAGGGATTCTGCTCTGGGAATACATTTGTTTTCACCTGCCTAATCCCCTGCACAACATTCAGTTCTAATGCCCTGCTCAACGTTCATTTCACCTTTCAGCCTTCTTGTCTGTTAAAAACCTTTGAATTCCATTCCTTCTGCAGTTGCATATATTTTGATGGATCTATCTGTTTGAGAATGTTTAGGCACTGAAAAGCCAATGTTATCTTGATATTGTAATCGTCTAGATATGGAATTCTTCATCACCTTGGGAAAGATCATTTCCAAGCATACTTGTTTAAATGTTTAGTGAAAATTTGTAGGATGATAGGATCTCCATTATCCTATTAACGAGTACTTTAGAGCAGGTTTATAGTTTAAATGTTTATTACAAGCTCTCATGTATCCTACATTCTTCTTTTGCAGGTCTATAGTTTAAATCAAGGAAAAAGGGATGTAGAGACTGTTTTAACGATGGGAATCATGGAAGATGTTAGCATTTTTCCTCAGCCTGCTGGAGGTGACTATAACCTTTACTCTTATTAGTTATTTATCAATTAACTGCAAGTGCTGATGATTTCATATTTTTTTCTTTATTTGAGATTTGAACCTTTTTCTGATCAAATAGTGTCAGTTAAATTAAATAGAGAAGGATGATTGGTTTCAGTCATAAAGATGATGATAAAAGAAAACTTTGAGGTGGTTTTATTTTGCAACCTCTCTCGCTTATTAGTGGTCTCAGTCGTGAATTTCTCCATGTAGACCAAATTCTCAAGCTTCAGATATCTCTCTATTTATTTAGGTAACCTGACTGTTGTCAGTCTTGTCACTTTTGTACTATAAGAGAGAATGATTGAGCACTTGGGTTGTTTGACTTTTGGCATCTGTTTTTTTTTTTTTTTGAAAATTAATTAATAATTATGTAAAATATTAGAATTTAATTGAAACTCTGGATTTTACTAGTTCCCACTAATTCCTTTTTTCTTTTGTTTTGTCTGCTTCCAACACTCAAGACACTGGTAAGGTTGATTTGGTGATGAATGTGGTTGAGCGGGTGAGTGGAGGTTTCTCAGCTGGTGGTGGAATCTCAAGTGGGTAAGAATAGAGAAGATTTAATGATGCTGCATAAAGTTTCTTAGATGATTCTTTTTTTGCTATGCATGCGTTTATTCTGACAAATTGTGGTTATTTTTGCATTTACAGGATAACAAGTGGTCCATTGTCAGGTCTAATTGGAAGGTACATTCTGCTGCTTATATATATTTTTTTTAATATTAATAACTTATAAATTTACTCACATGCAAGCTAGCATGCTATACAGATATAGTAGCGAAGGGCCTCTAAGAAAAGGCACCTTCGAAATTTTAAACCTACAAAGTTTGTTATTGATACCCTCGAAAGATTGTGAACAGTAGAAAATTTTGGACATCTGAGATACGAAAATTTTTGAGATTGGATTCACTCATGACTCATAGACTGTCATAGCCATACAACAATAGCATCATACAATTACACTTGGCAGCTATGTTACTCGGACTCTGCTAGAAGTATCGGACAAGGATACATGTCCAAGTGTCAGACACGACCATTTTATGAAAAATATGAATGTTTTTTGTTCAAAATGAAGTATCCAAGTGTCATACCAATGTCCAAGGTTCGAGTGTCCGACACGGGTACTTGGGGTGAAACAAAGAGTCCGGGTAATATAGCTTGGCAGTAATACATGCTGCCATACTGCCTTCAAATAAGAAGTTATTTAACAACTACAAACTCCTACATTTCAACACAAGAAAATTATCTATAGCTCCATGCCTCTTTGTTCCATCCATGCCTTACAAAAAGTGAAAACAGAGACGGAAGGTGGATCATTGAAAACAGAGAAGGAAGGTAGAGCATTAAAAAGTGATAGCTCTACAAAAATTTAGTTATTAATTTATTATTAATTAAAAGAAAAACATTTAAGCTGTCACTTCAACAAGAGCAGTCACAAAACATAGTATATGAACACTATAAATAATAAGAGTATAAGACACTAAAATGAACCATGTCATATAAACACTTATTCAAACAACCACCATAAAAACCAATTGCAAATTTATTGAAACTAACAAGAGATGAAATTGACAGAACATTGACACAATTGTGGTACCAAAACTAAAAAATTTTGAGTTCTATAGTCAATTGCCATTGCCAGTTTTCAACTCAGGTGAAGCATAATCCACCCAAACTCCATCAAACTGTATTTCTAGCTAAGGTCCTTGAATTCCAATGAATTTGAATGAAAAGTAGACCACTTTCTCCAACATTACAAAGCAAGAGAACTGAAGCAATTATAGCAAGTAATCCCAAAATTGCAACAAATTCATATAGATTATCAGATACCCATGTTGAGAAATCAAGACTTTTTAGACTCCAAAAAATGACTAGGGTGTAAAGTTTGAAAATTTCTTACCTGTGATTTCTGCAAATTTGTGGGATTTTCAGCTGAAACCTTATCGGGCCTCATACTCAAATTGTGTTTCTCATCTTTAAACGTTATTATTTCAAATATCGCATCAGATATCTGGGTCCGAAATTACTCGGGTATTCGATATTTTTTCAGATATTCGGATATCTTAAAATTCCAAATTTAATATTCAATCTGGTATCCGATATCCGAAATTTCGGATCAAGTACCCTAAAAAATCTAGTCAGATATCTTTTCGGATTTTCAGATTCTTTTGCTCTGTGCTGGTGAAGGCATTATCTATCATAAGATCATTATAGCCTACCGTGCCTCAGTTATAGAGGTTACGTGGATATTAACCCAACTAACAACCTGTTTTGGTACTATGTGTCTAATCAGTTTCATACCATGCGACGCTAACTGAATGTTTTATGTATTGCTCTTGGAAGTTGGAACTTCAGAAGAGCTTAAGTCACAGTGCTTTTCAATAATTGGTTACTTGCTTTCTCTATTGTTGATAGGAGATTGGCTAATGGTTAAATCCTGGGAAGTTCAGCACTGAGCAGTGAATGGTCGAACATGTGATTTTATTTGCTGAATGATTTCTGGTGGTAAAAGGCAATTAATATTTAATAGTCTTCTCTGCTGGTGAAAATTTGAAAACAATTATGGAGTTTGAAAGGTGAAAGGCTATTGAAAATTGGTTTGGTAATAATTCAATGAAAATGTTTGGTCTGAATAATTTGCCAGAGAAGATGGAAATTCTCTTTATCTAGGTTGCACTAAGTCGGGAACGGGGTCGAAAACGAATACAGATACGAGGACTGAAAAACGAAAAATCTAAAAAATAATGTTAATGGGTATGACCAATTGTAACATGAAGAATCCGAATCATCCCCAATACGGGGATGAATTGGGTTTGGGGACAGCTAACCATATGAAGTACCCATGCTACATAGCTCTTTATATTCTGAAACAACTTTCATATCCATCTTAGGCTGATCCAAAGACAGAAATATGTGGACAAACTCTGATTATAGCTTGCAGCTTTCTTATAAGTGTATTGGTTTTTATTGCATGTTATGTTTAATATTCAGTTTTTCCTGTGGAGGTGTAATTCATATTCTGAACTGATGTACACTTGGAGTAGGGGAAGAGAGGGTGGGGCGTGTGACTGGGAGTATTTATCAGGAATTAGAAAAATGCCTATTTTTATTTCTAGCTTGACTTCAAGATAGTATTAATTGTACATATCTCATTAGAATTTACTTCATATTTGTAAAAGTTTATAAGATAACCAGTCGGTAAATGTTTTTTATCTTATTTTGGGCAATGCAGTCGGTAAATGTTACCATAGCCTTTTCATTTGTTTCTGACTTTTTGTTATTTGGTTCTTGGATGCTTTTATTGTGGTTGTATTGGAAGTATTCTGTGAAGTTGCTTTTGACAATTTTAATTTCTGGAATTCTTAAGCTAAAGCACAATTAGTGTTGTGTCAACCTATGATTTTTGTAATATATGGTATTCCTTGAATTTGGTTGCAGCTTTGCATATTCTCACAGAAATCTTTTCGGGAAAAATCAGAAAGTAAATGTTTCACTTGAGAGGGGACAAATTGACTCTATATTTCGGATAAATTATACAATCCCATGGATTGAAGGTGATGATAAGCGTACACAACAGTCTATAATGATTCAGGTGATTAGCTTCAGTTTTGCTTACTTTGTATTCTTCTTTTCAGAGGAAACAGTTATTGTTTTTGTGTAGCCTATTTGCTTCTCTAACTTATTCTATTTTTTCATTCAGAATTCAAGGACTCCTACGTTGGTCCATGGCAATCAACCCGGCAACAGTAATATAACCATTGGCAGTGTAACATCTGGCATTGAATTTAGCCGGCCTCTAAGACCAAAGTGGAGTGGGACAGCTGGCCTTAGATTTCAGGTGTTTTTACATCATGTGGCTGTGCTACATTATTTAGTTGCTGAAATTGATTAAATGATTTGTTTTGATGGTATATATGGGATCTTATGGCAAGTTATTGTCTGATATTTATCTAGGTGAAGTCTGATTGTGTTCTGGACTGGAATAAAATTTGACATAATTTTTCCATTTATGCTATTGCAGCGTGCCGGAGCTCATGATGAAAAGGGGGATCCCGTTATAAAAGATTTTTACAGTAGCCCCCTTACTGCGAGGTATCTGCAAGTTTCCAAGGGTGATGTTTATGTGTTCTTTGCTTTGGCTCTTTCTTTCATTCCTGTACCAATTTTCTTGCTGTCTTTGATCTATATTTTCATTTTTTTCAGTGGGAATACCCATGATAGCATGTTACTTGCCAAATGCGAGTGTGGCTACACTGGTGATTTAGGATCCTCAATGGTTAGTTTTCTGTGTTTAAAAACACATGATTTTGTTCATTATTTCTTTTCTGCTCATTTTTTTTTTCCATTTATACAGTTGGTCTTCAGCATGGAACAAGGTCTTCCAATTCTGCCAGAGTGGTTGTGTTTTAATCGAGTAAATGCTCGTGCCAGGACAGGGATGGGAGTTGGGCCAGCTAACCTTCTTTTAAGGTTTGAGTTTATTGCTTCTTGTTTTCTGTTTGTTTGAAGATCTCTTTTATGCTTGCTTGGAGCCATGGATAAGAATAAGACTTGATCTAGGTGAATGACAGGTTTAAAGTTCAGTTCTTGACATGATTAGAAAATTGATGCAATAATTTCTTTGGTTCTTCAGTTTGTCTGGTGGTAATGTGGTGGGTAAATTCTCTCCTCATGAAGCATTTCCCATTGGTGGCACAAATAGTGTGAGAGGATATGAAGAGGGTGCTGTTGGTTCGGGGCGTTCCTATGTGGTGGGCTGTGGAGAAATATCCTTTCCTCTGGTACTCTTCATTTTATTCTATTGCATGTTTTACCTACATTTTTTTCCCTGTCTACAGGCATACAGATTGATGTCTTTCTTAATTTCAACCTGTTTGCTTCAATATATGTATTTGCTCATCCTGCTTTCTGTTTGTGCTTGGGATATGGAATTAAACGCTGACACTTTTGAGTTTTGTCACTTGTAATTCATGCTAAGAATAAAGTGAAGAGGGTTGGTGTTGATATGACTAGGGTAGCCAAACTGACATCTAAATCTAGGGTCTTAATTTAGAGTCAAATGGACCTAAGTCAAACAATCTGATTAAAACCAGGTACAACCCCAACTAAAACAATGTGGAGTAAAGATACCTCTTACGTTCTTTTGTAAGGGCAACATTTGACTTCTATACTTTTCACACCAATCTTTGACTTCATGCAGTTCCTCTTGTAAAATTTGTATTGGCAGAACATACTAAGAATATAAGAATTTAGAGGAGGCACCCTGAAAAATTAGAAGTTATGTCCATGTAGTAGCATAGAATCTATTGCCAAATTATTTACTTTAGAAAGTGTATGTTTTAAAACCCTCTATTTGTTATTGTTATCTATCACAACTAGCTTTATGGCCCGTGATATTCATGGGCTGAATTTTTGGGTTTTTGTAAGAATTAAGTTTTTGATATAATTCTTTTTCCCTGATCGATGTTCGATTTGGGTTAGTTTTCTATGTGTAACTGTTACAGTGTTACTTGAGTATTTATTTTATTAGTATGAGCGATTTGTAAAAAACATATTTGGTGTTGGTAGAAGGAAAGAGGAGATAAAAACAACCTTATTAATCTAAACACAATAAAATTTTAAAAAGGATAAACTGTTATTATAATAATAATCACAATATGGATAGTGAACTGGAAAAAAAAGCATAAAATTGATTCTAAACATAAAAAAGAAAATACATGTTACAAAGAGAAAATTGCCAAGAATAAGCCATTCTTTGGTCGATCTTCCACAATTAAGCCAACCTTTTGAAAATCCAGAATTAAGCTAGCCTTGGTACCATTTAAGCCAAAAATAGGTTAAATGATTATTTAATCTATTGCTTCACGTTAGTGTTATCATTTAAAGGAAAAATATGTTGAATGATTGTAAAATAGTGATCTAAAACAAAAGAAAATAACAGGATAAATAATCATTTAACCTATGGTTGCTTATTTTTGGCAATTTTTTCTGTTACAAATGGGTAAAGAAATCTACTCCCTCTGTAACACTTTAACCCCAACAAATGGGTTAACACGAACTCCATGTTAAGTATGGATTTTGATAGTTAAGATAAAATAGGAGTGGAGATCACATGGGTATGTACAGGTAGATATAAAGTAAGAGAGAGAAAAACAAATGGAGTAGGTTATTTTGTTTTATGTTTTAAAATTAGGGTAATTATAGACTTCTTATGTTCAAATTTATACAAAATATAGAAAGTTAAAAAATTGTTGAAGTTATTTTGTTACACCCATATTTAGAATTGTTGCAGTTAAAGGCTTAAAGCATTACGGAGGGAATACAAAACAAAATAAGAAAGTTTTAATATTAAGTTGTAATATGGAGATCATGGTTTTATGGCTATAAGCCTATAATGATAAAGTTGTTATAGCATATCTTCTGAGGAGATGAAAACATATTTTAGGTTAAGCTATTTTTTTTAATGAAAGAAGATGAAGTGCCTAATATTTAGTTATGTAATGTGGAAGGTTTTTTTAAAAAATTATTTATAAGTTGAAAAAGGGAAGATCAAAAGTTAAAGATGAGTTCAAATAAGATTTTAAAATAACAAATTTAAAAAAATTAGAGATATTTTAGTGATTGAGAGGAGGGATGATGTAGCATTGAGATAGGAGAGAGTGATGTGTAAGGAGAATAATTTGTAAAGCTCCTGAAATTCAGCAAGAAAAAACACCACAACAGCAAGAAGATACTAGCAGCAACTCAGGGAATGATTGTATTAAGAAGAATTTTTCAAAAGGAATACAATGTAATGGGTGGAGCCCAGAAGTCTCAAAAGATACTTCTCTCTATTTTTTGGGATGCCTTACTCCACATTTCCCCTTTCTTAGTTATACTACCCACTTCTTGTACTTTTTGTCATTACCCCACTACAAATCAACAAAAAGGTGTATGACAATCCTAGTACATCAGAATTTGCAAAAGGAAACCAAAAAACAACAAAAGAACATACAGAAACAAACAAAAGAAATCTGCTACATTAATTGCTTCAGAATTTCCACTTCAAACTTGAACACCATGCTTCTTCTTGGACCTTCTTGAGTATGTATGAAGAACCTTGGGCTGATTGGACTGATTGGGCTGGTGCGTTACATCACCCCCCCCCTAAGAGAGCCACCTTGTCCTCAAGGTGGAGCTCGGGAAAGCGGAGTTTAATGAGTTCCGCCTCTTCCCACGTGGCCTCGAACTCGGGCAGCTGTTTCCACTTCACCAATACCTCTCTGAGCCCTTCTCCGTTGCTTCTGATGGCCAGCAAAGTCTCAGGTTCTGCTTCAAACTCCAAGTTCACGTTGATGTTGGGAGGAATAGTTAACTCCTCAGTGTTGGCCCCATGTGCTCTCTTCAATTGGGTCACGTGAAACACGGGGTGGATCCTTGAATGCTCCGGTAATTTCAGCTTGTAGGCCACTTTCCCCACCCTTTGCTCTACCTCTTATGGCCCATAAAAGCGGGCTGCCAGCTTCTCAAAGGGTCGCTTGGCCAAAGATCTTTGTCGATATGGTTGAAGCTTGAGGAACACCATGTCCCCTACATTGAACTCCTACTCCCTTCTTCTAGAGTCCGCATTCTTCTTCATGACTTGTTGGGCCTTGATGAGATTCATCTTGAGTTCGTCGAGTATGTGATCCCTTTCTTGGAGCAAGGTATCCAAGCTATCGACCGGAGTTTGCCCTTTGCCTACCCTTATCAACCTAGGCGGTTCTCTTCCATATACCACTTGGAAGGGAGTCATGAGTGTGGAAGCATGAGTGGCCGTGTTGTAAGAATACTACGCCCACGGAAGCCATTTGGCCCACGTACGAGGTTGCTCACCGGTGAAGCATCGAAGATAAGTCTCCAACCCCTTGTTCACAATCTCCGTTTGCCCATCGGTTTGTGGATGGTAGGAGGTGCTCCTTTTAAGATCGGTGCCGTGTAGCCGGAAAAGCTCACTCCAAAACTTACTTAAGAACACACGGTCCCTATCCGAGACGATGCTCCCGGGCATCCCATGAAGTCTCACTACCTCTTTCATAAAGGTCTCGGCTACCTCCTTTGCGGTGAACGGATGCTTTAGGAGTAGGAAGTGGGCATATTTGGAGGCCGATCAACCACTACTAAGATGACGTCGTACCCCTTGGACTTAGGTAACCCTTCTACGAAATCCATTGAGATATCTTCCCATATTGCCTCGGGAATTGGTAAGGGTTGTAAGAGGCCGGCGGGGCTTTGTTGGGAGTGCTTGTTGCGTTGGCAAATGATGCATGACCTCACATAATCCGCCACATCTCGTCTCATACCCGCCCAAAACCACTCCGAAGACATCCTCAAGTAAGTTTTGTTCTCCCCGGTGTGCCCCCTTTCGGGTGAATCATGATAAGCCTTGAGTAGTGCCCCTTTGAATTTAGATGTCTTAGGAATGACCACTCTTCCCTTGTAGAACAAACGGTTATCCACCCAAGTGAACCCGGTCAAGCCCTTGCCCTCCTCCACTTCTTTTCGGATCTTGCCCAACCCCTCATCCTTGGCTATTTCTTCCTCCAATTCACCCCAATCCACTAATGGTATGGTCACGAGAGAACATATCTCACCCTCTCCCTCCCCCTTTCTTGATAGAGCATCGGCCACTCGGTTGGAGGCCCCCGGTTTGTATTGCACTTCAAAATCGAACCCGATTAGCTTTCTCATCCACCTTTGGTATTCCATCCCCACTTCCCTCTGTTGTGTTATGAACCTCAAACTTTGTTGATCACTTCTTATCACAAACCGTCGACCAAGTAAGTAGTGCTTCCATTTTTGAACCGCTAAGCAAACCGCCATCAATTCTTTCTCATAGGTAGATTTGCTCCTACTCCCGGGGCCCAAAGTCTTGCTAAAGAATGCAATAGGGCGCCCTTCTTGCATGAGCACCGCTCCTAACCCATATTCGGATGCATCGGCCTCCACTATGAACACCTTGTGGAAGTTAGGCATAGCTAGTACCGGAGCCTCGGTCATTGCTTGCTTGAGATGATTGAAGGCCTTAGTAGCCTCCTCATTCCACCCAAAATTATCTTTCTTGAGTTGTTCGGTGAGCGGTTGTGCGATCCGAGCATAGTTGGCCACAAATTTCCGGTAGTATCCGGTTAGCCCCAAGAACCCCCTCAATTCACGTAGGTTCCTAGGTGCGGGCCATTTGAGCATTGCCCCCACCTTCTCATGATCAACGGAAACCCCTTCTTGAGATATCACGTGGCCTAAGTATGCCACCTTTCTCTTGCCAAATTCACATTTTTTAAAATTAGCATACAATACATGTTCTTGCAATTTAGCTAAAACCAAATTTAAATGATCAACATGCTCATCCTCATTTCTACTATACACAAGTATATCATCAAAAAAGACAAGAACAAATTTACGCAAATAAGGGCGGAATACCTCATTCATCAAAGATTGAAAAGTTGTCGGGGCGTTGGTGAGCCCAAAAGGCATGACCAAGAACTCATAGTGGCCCTCGTGGGTGCGGAACGCCGTCTTGTGAACATCCTTCGGCTTCACAAGTATTTGATGATATCCGGACTTGAGGTCTAGCTTGGAAAATATACACGCCCCCTCTAACTCATCCAAGAGCTCGTCGATGACCGGAATCGGATACTTATCGGGTACGGTCTCCTTGTTCAAAGCCCGATAATCCACACAAAAGCGCCACGACCCATCCTTCTTTTTTACCAATAGTACCGGGCTCGAAAACGGGCTTGTGGAGGGTCGAATAATTCCCGCCCCAAGCATCTCCCCAATCAACTTTTCTATCTCATCCTTTTGAAATTGTGGATAACGGTAAGGCCTCACGCTTACCGGATTACTCCCCTCCTTGAGTACTATGCTATGTTCGTGACCCCTGCCCGGTGGGAGGCCCATTGGAGCCTCAAAAACCCCTTCGAAGCGCTCGAGTAGTGGCTGCAGAAACTCTGGAACGTCCGCCATGCCTACTGCCCCCTCCGTGTCCCCCTTCTCCATTTGACAGAACTCCACCAAAAATCCCCCTTGTTCTCTGCGCAAGGTTTTTATCATGGCCTTCAAGGTGACACCGCTCCTGTTTAGCGAAGGGTCCCCGCGAATAGTCATGGTTTCCCCTCTCTGTGTGTAGCTCATCTCTTGCAATTTCCAATTGGTCACCACTGCTCCCAATTTCTCCAACCATTGGATTCCCGAAATCAGGTCCGATTTTCCCAATTGTAAGGGCAAAAAATCCTCCGTCACCTCCAACCCACCATTCAGCTCCAATCGAACCCCCTTGCAAACACCCTTGCCCCTCACGGCCTCCCCATTTCCCAGGGAGACTCCAAAAGCTCCCCCCGCACTAATCTCCAGCCCCACACTCTGCACAGTAGTGAGCGAAATGAAATTGTGGGTAGCCCCGGGGTCGATCATCACCACTACGTCGTGCCCACGGACTCGTCCCCTTACCTTCATTGTTTTTGGGTTGGTAAAGCCTACCAAGGAATTCATCGATATAATTGGGGCCTCTTCCCCTACTGTCGGGTCCTCCACCGACGCCCCTTCCCCATCATCACTTTCGTCCTCCTCCTCCACGAGAAGGACACTTAACTCCTTAGACTTGCATTTGTGCCCGATGCCCCATCTCTCATCACATTTAAAACATAAACCTTTGGCCTTCCGTTCCTGTAGCTCTCGGTCGGTGAGGCGGCGAACTCGGCCGGAAAAGTCGGTGGAAGATTGGGAGGATCTGGGCTGGTTGGATGGTCGAGGGTTGTTCGAACTTCCAGTATGGGAGAAGTTCGAATGGGAGGGTGAATATGGTGGGTTATGTTGTGGCACGTGGGAATTAAAAGAGGAATTTAATGAATTTTGCTGATTGGGATTATAAGAGTGGGGGGGTGACTGGGTCATTCTTTTTAAATTAGAAGATTGTGGGCCTTTATTAAAATAAGAGAATGGGGTAGGGTGGATAGTAGTTGGGCTTACCTCTTTTACTCCATAGGCCCGATTTTTCTCTTCTATTCTTAGAGCCAAGTCCATTGCTTGTTCAAGTGTGCTTGGATTGGACACTCTTACTTCAGCCCTTAATTTCTCCTTAAGCCCATTAATAAATTGCCCCATCATCACTCCTTCAAATACATCATCCAAGGGGGCAGCCTTGTCAATGAATTCTCTTTTGTAGTCTATCACGGTGGAGATGTGCCTCACCGCCAACCATTGCTCGTGGAGGGTCCCATAACTCACCAGCCGGAACTGCACCAGCAACCGGTCTTTCAAGTCCCCCCACGACCCCACCGGTCTTCGCCTGCTCTCCCACCTGTACCATGGACACCATTGCAGTTTGGAGCTTCTCAAACTCCAAAAATTGGTGGAACTCAAAGTACTGCTCACTTCTTAAAATCCATCCATCCGGGTCGGAGCCTGAGAATACCGGCATCTCCAGTTTGCGAAACCGCCCGTTGCCTCGCCCATCAAACCCACCACCGCCGCCACCGTTGAAGCGATTTCGAAACCCTAACCCCGTGTGAATCTCATCTTCGCTCCCCCTGATCTGATCGACCGTGGTTCGTACTTCAGCCCTGAACTCTTCTTGCCCTTTTTGTATTTCTTCCAACTGTTGCACCATTCTCACCTCTAGCTGTCGGTTGGTGACCTCCTGATTTTTTACCACCCTTTCCTCCATTGTTCGACGCCACTCCTCCATTTGTGTAGTGACTGCTCGTGCAATGAGTTCAGGCAAGTTCGAGTTCATCTCCTCCATTTCGAACTGACTTCAGCGAGGGACTCTTCGACTTGGTCCAGTCTCTGCGAGGTGCTCCCAGGGGCCATGTTGCTCTGATACCAAGTGTAAAGCTCCTGAAATTCAGCAAGAAAAAACACCACAACAGCAAGAAGATACTAGCAGCAACTCAGGGAATGATTGTATTAAGAAGAATTTTTCAAAAGGAATACAATGTAATGGGTGGAGCCCAGAAGTCTCAAAAGATACTTCTCTCTATTTTTTGGGATGCCTTACTCCACATTTCCCCTTTCTTAGTTATACTACCCACTTCTTGTACTTTTTGTCATTACCCCACTACAAATCAACAAAAAGGTGTATGACAATCCTAGTACATCAGAATTTGCAAAAGGAAACCAAAAAACAACAAAAGAACATACAGAAACAAACAAAAGAAATCTGCTACATTAATTGCTTCAGAATTTCCACTTCAAACTTGAACACCATGCTTCTTCTTGGACCTTCTTGAGTATGTATGAAGAACCTTGGGCTGATTGGACTGATTGGGCTGGTGCGTTACATCATTGAGGATGCCATGTGTCTTTAGGGGAGAGTTTTAATATACTAGGTATAGAATTATAGATAGATGTTGCCCACTTTTGATTTTAACAAGATCTTAATTTGTCTATTTCAACATGTGTGAATCATCAACTCTTCCTCTGTTTTAGTATAGAAGGCTTTTTAGCTGCTTCGTTTTTCCCAAAATATTGTGTAAAGTGTTGAAATGGACACAAAATTTGACATACCTTCATTTAATCATCTCTCTTTGACTTCAGAGAGGAGTGAGTTAAGTGCTTTGTCTTTTGATTGTACTTGGTAATCTGTGATGCTGTCTCTGTCAAGAGATGCCTTATATAAAGCTGGACTTATGGCGAGCACATATAACATGGTTTAATTTTTTTTTTTCAGTTTGGTCCAGTAGATGGCGCTCTATTTGCTGATTATGGAACTGACCTTGGATCAGGTCCTTCTGTTCCTGGTATGCATATCTTTACCCATTCTTATAAGATTCCTTCCCTGGTAATAACCAATTTGATATTTTCTCATTCAAGGCCTTGGATTGTTCATTAAATATTTAACTAGCAAAATCCATTGTTACCTCAACTCAATATGATAGGCTACCAAACTAGGAGGCAGCTTTACAGATATTTCCGTGTTAGGCCCCGTTCTTTAGGACTTCTATTGACTTAATTTAATTTAATTTAATTTAAGTTCAGTTAATTTAATTTAAGTTCAGTTAATTTAATTTAAGTTCAGTTAATTTAATTTAAGTTCAGTTAATTTAATTTAAGTTCAGTTAATTTAATTTAAGTTCAGTTAATTTAATTTAATTTCATCTCATTATTATTATTATCATTATTATTATTATCATTATTATTATTATTATTATTGTTATTATTATTATTAGTTTCGGGCATCGTTTTTCCGCTCGACATTTTTCGACGACGGTTTTCGGACTGACTTTTCCGACGTTGATTATTCGGTTGACTTTTCCGGCGACGATTTTCGGGACGAGTTTTTCGGCGACGTTTTTCGGGACGACTTTTCCGACGACGGTTTTCGGATTAACCTTTCCGGCGGTGATTTTCGGCCGAGTTTTTCGGCGACGATTTTCGGGAAGACTTTTCTGACAACAGTTTTCGGACTGATTTTTCGGCGATAATTTTTCGGCAGACTTTTCAGGCGACGATTTTCAGGCCGAGTTTTTCGACGACGATTTTCGGGACAACTTTTCCGACGACAGTTTTTAGACTGATTTTTCGGCGTTGATTATTCGGCCGACTTTTCCGCATCGATTTTCAGGCCGAGTTTTTCGACGACGATTTTTCGGGACAATTTTTCCGACGACGGTTTTCGGACTGATTTTCCGACGGTGATTATTCGGTCGAATTTTCCGATGACGATTTTCAGGCCGAGTTTTTCGGCGACGATTTTTTGGGACGACATTTCCGACGACGATTTTCGGATTGACTTTTCCGGTGGTGATTATTCGGTCGACTTTTCCGGCGACGATTTTCAGGCCGAGTTTTTAAGCGAAGATTTTCGGGACAACTTTTCCGGCGACGGTTTTCGGAGTGACTTTTCCAACGGTAATTTTTCAGCCGAGTTTTTCGACGACGATTTTTCGGCGGTGAAAATGAAGGTTTTAGGGTTTACTTTGAATTATAAATAAAATAAATTAAAAAAATAGAAATAATTTTTTTTAAAAAAATAATTTTTAAAAAAAAATAGAAATAAAATAAAAAATAAAAATTTAAACAAAAATTAAAATTAAAATAAAAATAAAAATAAAAAATAAAAAATAAAAAATAAAAAATAAAAAATAAAAAATAAAAATAAAAATAAAAATAAAAATAAAAAATAAAAATAAAAATAAAAATAAAAATAAAAATAAAAATAAAAATAAAAATAAAAATAAAAATAAAAATAAAAATAAAAATAAAAATAAAAATAAAAATAAAAATAAAAATAAAAATAAAAATAAAAATAAAAATTTAATTTAAGTTCAGTTAATTTAATTTAAGTTCAGTTAATTTAATTTAAGTTCAGTTAATTTAATTTAAGTTCAGTTAATTTAATTTAAGTTCAGTTAATTTAATTTAAGTTCAGTTAATTTAATTTAAGTTCAGTTAATTTAATTTAAGTTCATGTTTTCTCAGTCCTAAAGAACGGGGCCTTAGTGTTACTCCCCTATTATATAATATTCTTCCCACTTACTTTAGATGCTCGAAAATGAGGCTAAAAGTGTAAAAATAAGGCCATTTGTTTTAACAGAGTAAAGGGTTTGGTTGGGACTTGGGAGAGTGTAAAATCAGGTGGGTCTAAATAGGTATGAACGGGAAAAGTCAAATGAGGGATGAAGTAAATGTGAGAACTTTATGAAACACCCTAAAAAGGAGATTGGGAAGAACTTTGACGAATGGAGTACAATTCAATCATGCCCTTATAATGATTAGGAAGCGTTTTAAAAGTGAAGTGGATGAATTCCAAATGAACATATATCCTGAAGTTGATAAGAAGAAAAATAAATGAATATGATTAATTGTACTGGTAAATGTTACGACGTTCTTTACAAACTACTAAGGTTTATGCTTTTTGCATCTTTTTATCTGCCAAAAATCCTTTAGTTCGGTTAAGAAAAGGTTCAGAAAGAAAAGGTTCGGGGGGTATCAAATTTTTTGATATGATTTTGTTTTGTTTTGTGGCTTTTTGCATCTTTTTATCTACCAAAAATCCTTTTCTTTCATAGCTGCCTGATTTTTAGTTTTACTCTGAGGAGGAATTAATTAAATTTTGTACATGCTCTCTTTTTTTCTTGCTGCTAACCAAAACCCAACAGGCCAGCCTAACAAAATATCAAACTTATCCTCTAAATCTTGTTTAATTAATCAATTAATTTTTTAAGTGCTTAATATATGTGGGAGCAGGATCTGAGTAACTTTTTTGATTTTACATTTTAAAGGGGATCCTGCTGGTGCGAGATTAAAACCCGGAAGTGGATATGGGTATGGATTTGGGATCCGCGTGGAGTCTCCTTTAGGTCCTCTACGGCTTGAATACGCATTTAATGACAGGCAGACTGGGAGGTTTCATTTTGGCGTTGGTCATCGGAACTAGCAAACTTTTCTGCATGCTATTCTTGCTGCTCACGTCATTTTATCAACGATGTTTCTGTAGAGAAGTAGGGATAGGAGGGCAGCTTCCATTCTTTGATAAAGATTTTGAGTGTGCTGGTTCTAAGGGAAGGATTGCACTTTTGAAGCTTGCCCGTAATACTCGGGGGAGATATTGAATTAGGGAGCTTTCGATACAGAATTGGTAACTGATCCAGATCATATGCCACTCTTGGTCAAAATTTTGCTACATGTAACATTTGTGGATGCCACATTTTGGGTGTAATTGTCTAGAATGTATTCCTTGGCTTATAATCTGTGTATAATTGAGAACTGGGAAATTTATGTTCTGTAGAAGATTTTTTTAATATATACAGAGCATCCTGAAATATTTCATTGATAAGTTTTAACTTAAACATCAACCAGCTTTTGGATATATGCATTTAGTGAATGTATATTGATGGTTATGTAGTTAAAATCTTGCTCCGTACTTGTGAGAGCAAGATTGAGTATTCTTAATCCACTGTAAAGTAGTTATTGTTTGCTTGAGAATGTCATGAAGTACTACTGTACTAGTCTATGGAGACTAGCCACTTAAGTGAAATCCAAATAAATAGAAAATTTTATGTTTATTTTTGTAATTTATAGACAGTTTTATTATGTAGTTAAACTATAAACAAGTCACTAACAAAGTCAAATATCATTGTTTATTATTTTTTAAAGCATTGCATGTTGCTTAAAATAGTTTAAATTGGTTGGAAAAATTCCATGAGATTCCATTGTAATTTAAGTATGTCCAATCATTTAAAATATTGGAGATGACATAATAATCCTTTATAAGGGCCTAAAATGGAAACAAGTGAGAAAAGAAACTGATCTTTGAACAGCTCCACGAGTTGAAATTAGAGGCTAATTCATGATTTTAAAAAATTTCGGTGCTTGGAAACAAAAATATCCTAAAATATTGTGATAGTATAGAGTTCATGGATGACTGAATACCCAAGAAAAGATATCGTACGACGTATGCTGTATAGTCATACGACGAAGTGAAAAGCTCAAAACATTGTATGACACATCATCGAAAAATCTATTGATAGCATAAATGCATTTTGTTATAGAGGCCTAAAACACAAAACTACCTTCCTTGTAACCCACGAGTTTTGGTTTCTTAGGTTCCGAGTATAAATGTTTTCCAACACTGTAGTGAGATTCTTAGATGACATAAAGCCTCAAGGACAATTTTCAGATGTTGTGGATTTGATGAAGCTATAATGACCAAAATACTACACCAACTAGTATCAAAATATCCTTCAAGGAAAAATGGGTTTTTTTTTCATACATGCTTAAATCAATTATATATGAATCATCCCTATAAGACCATGGCGGAAAAATGGGGTGAAAAAGGAACTAGCTCTATAGCAAACCCCCAATACTGAAATCAAAGGTGATTTAACGCTTTTTGAGTCTTTCAATGCCTAGGAATAGAAATATTCTTAAACTATGTGGTGAGACCCTTAGAATGATAGAAAACCCCATGATATATATATATATATATTGTAGCAGAATCATTGTTTGACAAGATGCCCTCGAGACGAATATTGTATATTGTATAGTCATATGATGGAGTAAAAATGCTAAAAGCACTACACGCTTCAATTCAATATCAAAAAATCATTCAGGAGGATAAGACACTTTATTAAATTATAAACGCCTAAAACAGAAAAGGATCCAACTTATAGAACTTTTAGACTAGGATAAAAGCAATGCGAAAGCATAATAGGCTCACGAACGACCACTTAAGAGCCAAAATTGAAGGCTAATCCACGATTTTGGGTATCCCAATGCTTGGAAACTAATTATGATTTTTACATTACATGATTCGACAATGAAAAATACTTTGAGATGACAAAATACTTCATTATAAATGCCTAAAACAAACAACCATCCAACCTTAGCAACCTTGGATCTAGCAGGACGAAAACAGAATTGAACATGATTTAGTTCCCCATCACGAGCAAAAAAAAAAGGTTTTCTTTCTCTTTTTTCTTTGCTTATTTTCGTTTAGATGCATTTGTTAAGATCAAAAGGCGAGGGAAGAAAGTACGAGATAAGTGGGTCGGTAAGTACACTTTACAGTGGGTCGATTATGTTCAACTGAATACAAGTACAGATAATAAAAAATAAGTTAAAAATAACAAACTACTCCGTAAAAGATTAGATTTAAGTAGCACATATGCTTTATTGAGATAGATGTACGCTTGTACTTGTATCGGAGACTGATAGCTCTATGATACTCTATACTATACTCTATTTTAACATTATATTTTTGAAAAAAAAAAATTATATTGTTTTACCCAATTTTTTTCCATATTTTCATATGATCTTGAAATGCCTTTTTTTCATTTTTATTATAGTAATTAAACTAAAATATTCCATATTACATTAAAAATTTAATAAAAATTCGTCAATTTTAAAAGTATTTCATAATATTTATTTGTTATGCCCGTATCCTACAATTTTTAAATCAACGTATTCTAGATCTAGTTCAAACCCTTCTATGTTTATGTACATGTATGGTCGTATCCATGCAATTTAAATTAAGAGTACGCTATTTTCAGCTTATTAGACATATACCTTATTTGAACTTATTAAACATGATTGAATCTATTTCACCTGATCAAATTTGATTAACTCTGTTTCTAACTAATAAATATATCTTATTAAAGATAAATCAAAACTTATGAATCTTATCAGACCTGGTAATACATGATTCCAACTGATTTGAACTAAGTCTTTTTTTAAGGTGAAGACAACGCGCCTAAAGGGAATCGGATGTGAAACAAACATGTAAGATCAATCTAGGATTTGACAATTAGAAAGACGGGGAATGAGACAAGGGAAAGCACATGCAAAGGAAAAAAGAAAAAAGAAAAAAGAAAGAAAGAAAGAACACACTCGTGTTGCCTTGAGAATTGAGAATTGGATTAACCCTGTAAAATGGTGGGTCGTATTCGTACATACAAAGCAAGAGCTGTGGTCTGTGGTCTGTGCCTCTGTGGAAGAGAAGTTTTGCCCTTTTTGGTCTACTTTAGCGGCCTTCATTTCATTTCACTTCACAATGGGAACTCAACATTAATTATCTTAGCATATATCTTTAATTTCATCACTAAATTACAATAATCTTTATTATTTAAGTTTCCCAAATACAATTTGGTTTTTGGACCGTAGATCTTGCTGCTAGTGTACGTAATTTATATGTTAAACATTATGTTGTAAACAATGTTAAGGACGTAGATCATGTGCTTATTACAAAACCACATAATTACATCTATTTCTTTTCATACTTATAAGTTAAAACATAATATAGTTTTAATAATAAATATCATAATGTATTATATTGTATTTATCGCCTTACGAATTGAGCTTCAGCGCATTGACGATGGAATATACCTTACCGCTGAGAGGTTCATTGCGAGCGCGATTCTCGCCGCTCTCATCCCATTTCGGGCAATACTAGTTGAATATATCTGTAAAAGGACTCATGCACACACTAGGACTTGATTTATCTTACCATTATTGGTGCACTCTCTTCGTCTGAAATTTTCTGATCTGATCTGAAAACTTATTAGAATTGGTGAGATGAGACCTGATCTGGTCTGATTTAATATAAGTTGAAGATAACACACCCCATGTATTAAAAAAAAAAAAAAAAAAAAAACCACAGTCATCGTTAGTGTGAGGTAGTGATCATTGTAATGGGATCATAAACAATATAGAAAGTCTTAATTAAGTTACGAGAAAAGCAAGTTAGCAGTGGGCTTAGGGTTGAAACCCTCAAGGAGTGTTTGTCTCAAATAACGACAGAAATTCCTTTTTAGATGAAGAAGCAAATACTAATAAACAAAAAGGCAAAAAATAAAACAGTGTGTAAGCATGTTTTTACGTGTCTAAGTATATTGGTTAGACCACCCTGCAACAGTTGAGGTATTTAATGTCCCCCGCCTTCATCCTTTTTTCCCTTTTCTTTAATATTTTTGTGTATTGAAAATGCCACCTTGATTGATTTGGGAATTTCATTTTTTATTTTCTGGTTCCAACGCAAATCCCCAAATTATTATTCTACTCCATATTGTTTCAACCGAACTAGTGAACTAATACGGCAATTCTTATAACCACATTTTCGTGTGAGAAGAGCATTGAAAAATGTATTCTAATTAATAGATTGGTATGCTTATAATAAAAATGGGTATGCCGGTTATAACTGATAGAGTATACAACATATTCATAGGTCTCAATCATTAACTTAAGTTTTTGGTTGAGATGATCCTCTAACATGGTATCAGAGCAAACATGACGCAAGAGGTCACGGGTTCAAATATTTCCTCCCTCTCCGTTATAATTGGAATTAATTCGCGTCGGGTATGAGAGAGTCTGTGTTGCGTCCACATTTCAAACCCAAAGGACCTTTCATGTGAGGAGAAGTGATAGTGTATATAACATATTTCTGGATCTCAACTACCAGCTTAAGCTTTTTTTGTTGAGATGGTCCTTTGACAATAACGAATTTTGTATATATCTCTGTTACCTTTGATGTATCATGTATAAGTTATAGTCTACTGGTTAAGTCTTACAAATACCAAATCTGAAATTTTATGTTCGAACCTTACTGCAAGCATTTGCGACGATTCGTTATTATTTCTCTTTTAGATGCGTGCATCGGTCAAATTAAATTAGATGATCTACAGTAGGGCTCAGTCCAAAGCCTCAGTTATCTTTTGTTCAATCCTGAGGTGTGTTTGGCTGCTCTCAAATCTTTATTAGTAAAAAAAAAATAGTACTCTGTATGTCGTAGTAGTCACTCGTTTACTGTCTTATCCAAAACAAGCAGGGTTTGGTTCCCCAAAAGCTTGCCCCCAAAGGTAACCCCCTTTTTGGCTTTCCTTCCTCGATACTAACCTAGTTGTATCAATGTTGTTTTTACTAATTAACTATATTGTGTTTTGAAGACATACATAGGTATTAGCTTACTTTTATGCTTCATTAAGCACTCGTTCACGTCCGCCGAGGTTGATCATTGAATCTTGAACTCGGTTTCATATTACTCCACAACCTAAGTCTATGTTTTACAATCTTTATCTTGCTTATGTAAAGATTGGGCAAAAAAAAAAGTTCAAATAGTGCCTGAAAGGACTAGCTGATTAAATAAGATTAGGTAAGTTTACATTAGTGAATATTGTATGGACAATTTTAAAGTAGATTCAGATACACAAAAATAAATCAAAAGGAATGGGTCTTAATTGATTAGGTGTACGTACTAATTTACCAAATTTTCAATTTAAAACTTTGATTGAAGTTCACAATTTTTTTTCTTTCAATAATGAAATCAAAATTTTGATAGATTAACACTATTTATTAGACCCTCCATCCCACCAAATTAATTGTTATATATATATTTTTTTACATAAAAAACTCCCACAATTATGGTCAAATTTAGACAGTTATTTTGAGACGGAGAATTAATAAATAACTTGAATATGTGAAATACTGACAACGATCTTATATTTTTATAATAACTTAAATAAGCACATGAAATAACCAATTGGTGAGGGTCCTTAAAACTCTTGATATTTCCCGACATAAGTAATGCTCATAGTGAGCATAGGTATAGGTTTTCCCTAACTAGCATATATACCCATCACCAAAAATAATGACAGCAAAGTTGTATAATTGCATTTTGAATTAAACATAATTCTTGAACACAATATGTTTAGATATGCATTATTAGACAAATTTATTTCTTTTTGGAAAATATAAATGGAGGAAGAATTCACAAATAAACTGTGGGGGATAATTGATTATTGGACAAATTAATGATTTTGGATCCCAAACAAGGCAGTGTTAATTAGCCTAGCTAATTAAGGTTTTGTAAATAAAATTTTGGTGGTTAGTGATTGGCCGGTTATAATGAAAATTGACTTAAAGAAATGAAAATGTTGGGTTTAATGAGGAAGGGGGGGTGATGGGACAAGAAAGGGGGACAAGAAAGGCCCTTCTATTTGACTTTGCTTTTTGGCACGTACACTTAAGTTCCCTAGTAATGTGGGATTTTATAAATCCTGTTTGAAGTGACTCTCATTTTCTCTTATTCATTTTATACTACCCTCCAATTTAAAATTTACATTATTGAATAAATTAATTGTATGATTTTTTTTTTAAGAAAAGGTGACTAAGGAAAAATCAAGATTTCAACCTCTCGGAAAAAAATCTTGATCTATCAGTAGTTAAAAAAAGGAAAAATTTTGGCATCTATAATAGGATCAATATCAACGTGCGTAGGGGTCCAATACAAGTATTTTATGATATACTACATACAACAGCTACAATATAAATAAATATTTCTATATGAAGTATATACAAATATTCAATTTTGTTCATACCGCAGTGTTTGTTACATTTATTTTTTTAATAATTCATACTTCACTTAAATTTTTTTTTCCCATTCTATATTAATCACAATATACTTCTTTGATACGTATTTGAATGATGAGGTTTGAGCAAGTAAATGAACAAATTAATTAACATATATTATAATTAACTTTGTATATGTTTAAATATTTAAATCTTTCTCTATATTTTATAATTTTTTTAATTAATTAATATACCAAGTATTCAATTTCGTTCTATCACAGTATTTCTCACCTTTGTTTTTGCATAAGTTTCAATATATGTCTTTAAATATCAAATTCTTCCACTATGTTTTATTAAAAAATTTATAATTAAAAACTAAGCATCCAGATGAATTTAACAATATTATTTGATATGAATATGTTTTTCTTAAAAGTAATAAAGAATTGTTCATTGGTAAAGTTTCTGTTTTAATTTCTCATACTTAAGATTTCAAACATAAAAAATATTGCAAAATGATGAAGTATTTTTTGATTGGCAATAATAAGGAAATGGATGATAAAGTCATGTGTTATTTGGTGTAATTAATGATTGATTTGCTTCATAATATTTTCATTTTAAAATCTTATAGAAAACCTTGAGGGCTGCATTTAACTATTTATCATATATATTATTATTCCAAAAAAAGAAAAACCCATCAAGTTGCTTTGTTTCTTAACTCACCTTTTCCCCCATTTCCCAAAGCGAGTGCATGTGTGTGTTTCCCTATATTTCCTTCATGTAATGCAATTTTTTATATTCATTAGCCATCATTGGATCCAGAAGTACGGTGTCAAATCTGTTTAATAATTCAATTATGCTTGTACTCAAATAGTTTAATTTACTTCGTATATCAGCTCAATTTAAAATAAAGTAATTTTGGAAATTGTTCAGTTCAGTTAATTTTGTTTTCGGCATCTCATTTCAGTTTAATTTGATTTATTATTTAGTGTAGTGTAGTTTACTTCAATTAAAGTTTATTTTCAGTTCATATCTAATTAGTTAAACAATCCAATGGTTCAAACCAAAATGTTTGTGTATTGCAACAATAATTTACACTTCAGTTAATTACCTTTAATTAATTTATATTTTCAGTTCACTTATTTCAATTTCAATTTAATTCAATTACCCATTCAGTTAAACCGATAAACCTAAAACTTTTGTATCGCAACAATTTTAATTTTCTAGTTTTATGTTCAGTTGCTTTCAATAATTAATTTATATTTTCAGTTCAGTCAATCTAGTTCAAGTTTATTATTTCGGATTATATCCAAATAGTTGAAGAATTTAACAATATAATTCAAACTAGCTATGCAATAAACCTAACCTTCTATTACTTCTTCGTTTTTTGTATCTGAGTTAAAACATACACTTTTCGTACCAACTAACTTTTGTCATTTACATTTTTAAAACCATTCATAAGTATAGAGAATTTTGAAATTTTCTTCTAATATATATAAAAAAATATAGTCATATTGAGTCTTAATTGATTCGTATTAAAAAGTGATTTGTTGATTTTGGTTAAAATTGATTTATATACGGGTCTTAATTAATTTTGGTTAACATTCGGGGTCAACTCATTTATAGTTTAAGTTCGATTCAGTTTTTATCAAAAACTGTTTTGATTTATATCAGTTACAATTTCAATCTACACAAATTCAAATTACTCCCTCTGTAACATATTAATGGCAACGATTTGACGTTTTTTCTCTCTACTTTATGTCAAATCGTTGCCATTAATATGTTACGGAGGGAGAAGTTTTCATCTTTCTCAGTCAAGTTTCGTTTCAATTGTCGTTTTTCGATTTTGTGCAGTTATTTTCATTTTCAGTTCAAATATCTGTATAGTTTCAGTTTTCAATTCAACCTTTAAGTTCAATTGCAGTTTTCCAGACAATTTTGAAACAAATTGACAGTGTTAATTGGATCTAGCTTTAGCATCCATAATTTATATTGCGATGTCATTAAAGTGTAATAGAGGGATGTTAAGGACTATATTAGTTTAAAAAAGAAAATAAAGTAATCTTTTACGAATTAAGAAAACTATAATTAACAAAAATACTTAGGGTGCGTTGTCTTCAACTTTTTTTTATCAGGTCTCATAACTTATCAGATTTGAACAAATCAAGTCAGATCAGGTCAGATTCAATAAATTATAATCAAGTCAAGTTTAATAAGTTTAATTAGATCATGTTAGATCAGGTCAAATAAAGTTGAAGAAAACACACTTATTAGAGCAATTAGTAGTCGCAAAGAGAATACAATAACTATAAAAACTAGAAGGGCCCAACAATATACAGTGATGTAGAAGTAATGATTTGTTTTTATCAATCCATACATTGCTTAGATTGGTAGCTAGTGAATGCATAATACGTGTGGGACTACTAACTACACCCATGAGGCATGAAGGGGTGACCAACATAATGAATAGAGAGAGGGCCGAGGCCGAGGGGTATATTATTCATGAAATGATAAGCTCGGGCAGTTTAAACAGCGAGCCAAACAGGAAAAACAATAATGACTACATGCACATTAACAACAACACCACTAAATAAGTTTTTTCACTATTTAAACTATTGGTATCTATTTTTATATATTTCCAAAAATTATTATTCATAAAGTTTGATAATTTTCCACCCCATATTAGTCGCAATATACATATTTGACATATATTTTACAAGAGTGATTTGAGCATGTAAATGAAAAAATTATTAAAATAATTTTACGCTCTAACCCTGCTTCATTAAATTAATCCATATACATTTTTTAAGTTTCAAGTTTTTACACCTTTGATGGTACAAATTACATTTTAAATTATTTTCAATTACTTTCGTGACTTTGTATCTTGTAAATTTCTCTTCAATTAATTAAAAGACGGTCTTTTGCAAGGAGCTCATCATTTGGCACTATGAGTAATTAATGTCTATTTATATTTTTTTGTATAGATATGATGTCAATTAATAAAAGCAATAGAAGGAAATGACATTTAATAAAAACTATAGAAAATACAAACTACGGAGTAGCAGGAAGTATTTGATCTTTAAACGTACTTTAAGTTGTCATCACTATAAACAATAACAATACTAATTTATATTTAGATTTCTATTACATTTTGAATATAAAGATAATTTTATCGACTATGTTGTCGCTTAGGCATAGTAGATAAGGTGAGGAAACAATAAATTTTACCACCAATTTATATCATCACTCACTGTAAAATACAAAAATAAAATGATAATCATATTTTGTACTGACCTCAAAATTTTGATATGAATTCGCTCTTATTATATCTATTTATGACTAGATACAAAAATAAATAAAAGTAGGGAAGTAAAAGAAATGAATGAATTAGGGCTCGTTTACATTAGCTGAATAGAGCTGAACTGAACTGAACTGAACTGAAGTGTATTAATTGAACTAAATAGAGATGAACTGAACTGAATAGAAGTGTATTAATTGAACTAAATAGAGATGAACTGAACTGAATAGAAATGTATTAATTGAACTAAATAGAAATGAACTGAACTGAACTTAATCTGAAGTAAACAAGCGCTAAAGAGGGAAGAAAAAAGAAGAATAAATGCAGTAAAGAAAAGAAATAGCAGGTGGTATGATGGGATCAATCACACATCAAAGAGAGGAAAGATTGAATAAATAAGAAGAAAGGGTACAATTGTTCCTCTGGCTCTAATTGCACAAGGAATGTCAATCATCCATCCAAATTGTCTCCATACCCCTATATCTCTATCTATCTATCCTATTCATAGCTAAGCTAGCTATGTACCCTCTCTTCTTAATTTCTCTCTCTTCAGTCATTCATATACTATCATAGACCCATCACTCTCACATTCACATAAAGCCCCTCTTTTCTCTTTGAGGAGGGGTCAACAGGAGTTTTCTGGGGCCCCTTCCTTTTATTTATACCATAACTCACTCTTTCATATTGGTGTATTATTATGTGTAATTTTTTTAAAGGTCCTTATTCGGTTTTCGAAATTCATTTAAGATCCGACTAATTCGTATTCGAGCAGAGCAGGGTTAGGTTCCAATTGGGGGAAATCTTTTCCAACACAAACTGTTGCGTTCTCAAGGCTCGAACCCGAGACCTTGGTTAAGCTAGAACAACTGGTAAGACAGTTGTTCTAAGCATGTGTTGGTATTATTATGTGTAATCATATATTGTAGGTTTCTTTGGTTTTTAGAATAAAAAGGATATAAACCTTGTGTATTGTTGTGTTGTGGTTTTGAATTTTTCTCAAAACAAACAAAACCAAATATATGGTGATAGATGTTTATGTACTTCTAGACTTGTAGTTACTTGTAGAGTGACTCATGCAACTTAATTATACATACTCTTATTAATTATTATACCTATGGAAATGGAATTTCAATCTGAATTTTCAACCTTTTCTTTATTTTAAATCTATAATAATACCTTATGATCCATGTTCTAGCTTCATTAAAGTTAAAAATCTATTTGATTGAAAGCACATTAATTATTTAACGTTTCAATCATTTTATTAAAGCAAGCAAATAAATTTCCACACGGTGAAGTCATATCTCAGTGTGAAACGTTAATTATTGGTACGGTTCTTTCAGAGAAGAAAGTAAACTAAAACGTATATATGAATCATGATAACGGAAGATTTTGTATTTTACATACTTATTCTGTTTCTTTTTAAATACAACGATTTAGCATAAAGTAGATAAAAAATAACTAATCATTGTGTTTAAAAAGAAATGAAGGTACTTACTATAGATTTCTAGCAGTGACATGAGAGGTACTTACTATAGACTTCTATATAGCAATAGGATGAGATACGACTTTAAATAAATATATATATCTTGAACTACATACACATACATAATAAAAAAATTAGGAATAAAAATTATATATTTAAAAAGTACATGTTGAGATGAGTTAAACTAGATCATCGTGACTATATTTTTCTTTACGTTTATAAAACTAGGATCAATCAAATACCACATATGAATAGTGCTACAAATTAAAATGTAGTAACTAAATTGCGATAGAGGGAGTAATTGGTACTGACATAGATAAAATATATGTTGTCATGATTAGAAGGAACTAGCCGAAGTAAACAGATGTTTCCTGTATTCATATTAATTGGTTTCTTATGTACTTTTGCTTGAGCTTATGTTAAATCTTCATCACCTTATATACTTGCATATATTGCTTTATTTCTTTTTTTCTCATTATATATATATTCTGACCATCATAACTATTCCACAAGCTTTCCTACAGCCATACCAGCTGTATGACCTGTACTCTTCCTCACTTTTTCCAGCCATCCACCCTTCCTCACCTTTCTCTCAATTTTTTTCCCTTTTTTGCTTCTTCCATTTTTATAAACTTTAAATTCGACATGAGACACCATATTTACGGTCTGTTTGGTAACCGATCATAAATGGTGGTAATAGAGATGAATTTATAAAGAAAATCTACATTCATTCCGGTACTGGTGCTAATTTAATTTTAGGAAAATTTGTCAGAAAAGACCTTATAAAACATTTTTTTTGCAAGAAAAGGCCGTATAAAAAATTTGTTGTGAACAAAGACCTAAAACAAAAAAAAAGTTGCAAGGAGGGACCTTACCTCTATTTTCCGACGTTGAATGTGAATTTCCGGCGTTGACTCGCTATTTCCCTCCAATTTTCGACGAATCATTTCTTCTCTATTTAACCTTTCCTTTTCTTTTCACTATAAATTCATTTTTTCCTCCACTCCCCCTCCATTTTCCCTCCTAAATTCATCTACATGAACCCTTTATTAACAATTCCTTCTAGCATCTAAAATTATCTTCTTTTGAATTTAGGTTTCCTCATCTCTTACCCCCTTAAATACGAAAGGATTCGTGCAAAATTGGAGGGAAATAGTGAGTCAACACCAAAGATTCACAGTCAACGTCGGAAAATAGAGGTAAGGTCCCTCTTTGCAACTTTTTTTTGTTTTAGGTCCCTGTTCACAACAATTTTTTTATAAGGTATTTTCTTACAAAATGAATGTTTTAAAAGGTATTTTCTGACAAAATTTCCTTAATTTTAATTTATCTAATTTTCTGCACAAATATTTATTCTCATCCAATACCACCCTTTCCAGTGGTAATGGATCAGGTGATAATAGAAAATAGGAAGAAAATTCAAGTTTGTGAATGAAACTACGTTTTCCATGGGAATTATAAGATTTTTCTTTAACAAAATTACATTTTAAATTTCTTGCCATAAACACAATTTATTATTACCAACTTTGACAAAGTTTTTTGACAATTATATAAAAAAGGGACACACTAGATTTTATTTGAGTTTTCTCAATGTAAAATAAACTTTATTAACTTTTCGGAATTTTTGGAACAAATGATATAAAAAAGATCAAAATTATGGGTGTGTAGGATTAGATTGGATTGAAATTGATTGGAATGAAGGGATTCACATGAAGGGATTTGCTTGGATTAGATTGGATTGGGTTGGAATGGAACGAAGGGATAAGAGTAGATAAGAATGAATTAGATTGGATTGTAAACCTGTGATTTTGTGAAGAGAACATAGCCTACATACACTTAAACACCATTGAACAATGAACATACAATGTAGCAGATGAAAAGGGCAAATGGTTTTAGCACTCTCCCTTGTTAAAGTACAATTTTCTATGCTATACTCACATAAAGGATCCGTTACTTTGGTGTAAAACATTTTCGAGGTAAAACATGAAAAACATTTTACGTTGGAAAACTCATTTTCATATAAACTTTCCAATGTTTACTTGCACGGAAAACAAGTTTTACTCTCAAATTTGGAGGAAAATGTTTCCAATAGGTTGTAAAATGAGTTTTCACCCAAAGTTTTACATTTTATTTTTTCACCTAAAGTAAACGATGTAAAATAGAAAAACTGTTTTCAAGAAAAACATTTTTCGCTCTAAGAGTGCCAAAATTAAAATTAAAAGTGTCAAATTAATTTCCATAAAAAAGATGATGAAACAACAATAATTAGGATATCATCCAAATACGTCGTAAATAATTAATGGAATTATTTTGTTGCAATGAGAATTAACTTAACATAGTAATTTATATTTCATGAAAAATAATTTCCCTACCAATTTCCTAGTAATTTACAAAATTTGTTTACACGAGGGAAATCAAAATTGTTTGGAATTTGAAGGATCTAAGGTGAGGTGGGTCATGGGTGATTACATTCCAACTTTGTGAAGGGTTTGAAATATTTTAGAATTTTAACTTTATTTTTTTTATTCTTTATCAATTAAACTATATTTTATTTTTGTTTTTCCTGCTCGAATTTTGACTGTCCATTTGAATCTTGTGCACCCAAACAGTAGAGACCCAATTTATGTAATTTAAATTCCTCCATTTTTCCACATGTGATGCTCTAAAATATTTTTCATTTAAGTGCGTTTTATTTAGCTTATTGAATCTGAACTTATTTGAATTGATTGAAACTTATTGTCCTAATTAGATCTTATTGGAACTTATTAAAATATGGTGCATTTGATTCAACTTAAATAAGCAACTGCGCTTATTTTCATAAAATTCAGATCAGATTCGAAAAACTCAGATCATATTAGAGAAGAAAAGTTCAGATTATATCAGAAAAATTATAGCTATAATAATGACTAAAATTAGAAAAAAATTCAGATCAGATCAGAAAAGTTCAAATCTGATCAGATCGGATCAGAAAAATTCAGATTATATCAGATCACAAAATTTCAGATGAATCAAACGCACCCTTGATTGGAACTTATAGACCTGATTGAACTTGATTGAAACTTATTACACCTGATTTAACTTATTAGAACTTGTTAGACCAGATTAAACTTATTACATCCGAATTGAATTTATCTAATCTAAACTTTTTAAACTTAAATTACTTTTTTAAAAAGTAAGGAGATCGCGCCCTTAATTTGTTGAATTAATTATTAGACAATAGATCGATCAGATGTACGTATACGAAAGTTGTGGTTTCATATATAGGCCCTGTTCTTTAGGACTGATCTAATCTCATTTGATCTGAACTGATTTGATCTGATCTAATCTGATCTGAACTGATTTGATCTGACTAGGTGAGGGTATTGTTTTGTGAGAATATAAAATTAAACAAAGCTGAACTGACCTGAAAAAGTCTGATCTGATCTAATTTGATCTGATTACCGTAGCTAAAACTAAATTACGAGTAACATGCAAGAAGAAGATGGAAGTTGGTTGGCAGTAAAAAGTACAGTAAGCATTAACTCATAAGTAAGATGATCTCTCTTGTTTTTTTTTTTTTTTTTTTTTTTGATCTATCTATCTTGTTACTAAATAAGAAAAGAAAAAATGATGAAGAAAGCCGTAAACATGTACTGTTAAGTGCTAATACATCGGTTGAATGAGTACGTGAGAGTTATGATACATCAAATAAACCACCTTCTTGTCAATCAAATTTGACGCATCAACCTTAAATATAATTATTATAACCAAATGGTCAGACCAAAATACTATACTGCAGTAATTATTATATATAATCATAACAGTTACAGTTACTTTACCACTATAACTGCCCATCGATGTAATATTACAGAGTACAGTACAGCTTATGGCGAGTTATGTTACCCGCAGTACAATCAACCCGATGGATTAATTTGGAATTCAATTAGGGTAGATTCTTTCCGGTAACTATTTGATCCACTTAAGCTACTGAGATGTTTTATGAACTTAACTTCATTGGTTTTATGAAGTGAACTTGCCTTAACTTGCCTTCCCCTTTGGCGGGCACGACTATGTTTGTCAGACCATCGGCTCATTGTTTGGTAATGGATTATTGTCAAACTGCCAAAGTCGCCACAAGGTTGTGCAAGTCTACTTCTCATCCATGATATGTTATTATTATTTGATCAATATTTGTTCATTGTTGTTAAGTATACTATCAAATGTTAAGAGTAATTTCTTATTATTGATCTATGTTACATGTTTATGGGCGGTACATCATTAATTTATCGGAGGTTGACATTTGTTCATTGTTGTTAAATGATGTTGATAATATTAATGTTAGACACTAATAATTATTATGCTCAATAGGAATGACATTATATTTTTATCTCTATCAATTATCCTTACGTATATAAAATAAAAAAGTCAAAGTTTACACATAAATAATATACAAATAAAAATGGGGCAAGTAAATTGAGATAGAGGAAATATGTAATCAGGAGATGTAGGAACGAATAGATGGTTACCTATTAAAGAAGTAAAATATTTGTTGTAATTAACATGTACTCGTAGTTTCTCATTTGGATGAATGTTGTAACTAAATTGAAGCGGAGGTACTATTTATAACCATTAAAAAAAACCTAAAGGTTTGGCACAATAGCTTATTTATGGAAGTGTGATTTGTGAACAGTGAGTTGATGTGAATGTAACAGAGAGTATGAACAGAGAGTGAATGTATAGTTGGTTTGTTTGTAGGGACACAATACACAGCCATTTTGTCTCTCTAAATAGCAAGAGTTAGACTGAATTTATTTCTTTATGGAAGGCCCCGTTATTTTAGGTTGAGAAACTATTAATTGAACTGACTAAAATTGAACTGAATTGGGAAAAAAAGTATTTTTATTTTTAATTTTTAAGCTTATTTTATATTTTATGTTTTATATTTTATATTATTTATCTTATTTTTTATATTTAATTTTGTTTTTAATTATTATTTTTTAGTTTTAGTTTTAATTTTAATTATATACTATATATTTTAGTTTTATTTTTTCATTTTTGCTCTATGGAAAAAGTTCGCTAGAAAATTTGGTCGTAAAACTATTGAAACGGAAAGTCACAGGAAAAGTCATTCGAAAAATCGTTGTTCGGAAAAGTCGATAGGAAAAGTTGGCAGATAAAAAATTACTGGAAAGTCGGCCGAAAAGCCGTTGGTAAATAAGTTAACGAAAAAGTCAGTCAAAAAAGTTTGCCGGAAAATCGTTGATCGGAAAGTTGCTGGAAAAATCCGGTGTTCTTTAAATCGGATCAAATGTCGGAGTCGAAGTTAAATTATACATAATACGATCCGAATCTGATCTGTTGTAATTTGCCCATTACAATTACTACATCCGTTTCAAAATATGTGCAACAAGATACTTTACACACATTTTAAGGTTGAGATTAGAGGATGCAAATGACCTAAATAATGTAGTTCATATAATTTTAAACAAATAAGATATAGTTCGGCTCTTGTTGGTGCTTAAGTTGTTCTATATAATAACTTCATTTACACCATTTAATTTCAAACTTAAAATGCATACAAAAATGTTTGTTGCACATATTTTGAAACGAGTTACTAATATCTTTCTCCTCTAACAAAAATGTTTGTAATTCCCTCACGAACTCAGAGCCGACCAGCGGCTCACCCACCAAAGCAATTGCTGGGCAACATTGTACCCCAGTTTGTTTCCCCTAGGATTTCACTTATTCTCTAAAAAGTCTAATTAAACTCTTTCCTCTTATTTTTTAATTGCAAATACGAATGGGATTATGGGAGTACTCCTACAATATAATTATATGCTATCTTATTCGGTATGTATTTCGTATTGAATAGTGAATACACTGATTTTGTTATTCTAATAAATACCTTGTATTTGAGGTATGAGTCTTAGCCTATTGATTAAGTTTTGCGAACATCAAATTAGACGGGTGATCTGCAGTAGGGCTTGTTTACTTCAGATTAAGTTCAGTTCAGTTCATCTCTATTAAGTTAATTAGTTAAGTTCAGTTCAGTTCATCTCTATTCAGCTAATATAAACGAGCCCTAGGATCTAATTCAATGTCTAGTTACAACTACATTATTTGATAAAAACAAAAAATACATTAAACTTATCCGATTTTTAAAATTATTGCGTTTAAAAAAATTGTCAATTATTATTTTTATATCCTTTTAGTTTGATTCTTGCTACCTTTGCCTTTAATCAAGAATATTTAGTGATTGATCATTGTACTTTTTTTATTGGGTACAGATTCCACTTATTCATTGACTGATACAAACCTACTAGCCGGCGAAGTGGGGAAATGAATAGAAATACACCAACTTAATGTTGGGGTGAGGATCAGACTTCCGCGAAGACGTTGGGAAATAACCACACGGCCACACCCTTGGTTGATCATTGTACTAATCAAAGCTAAAGTCTCGCTAATTAAACTTTCATTGCTTTATTATTATATTGATCCATCAATTTTGACCTTAACCTTTACATTGATTGATCAATATAGGTTTACTTGATTAAGTCCAAAAGTAGTTATATCAAACAAAAGTATCTTAATTAGTTCTTTCTCTGTCCCAAAACAATGTTAAATGCATATTCCATTATTATGGATTTATGGGTTATCTCTTAACTATAATTTTCTTTTTAAACCATGTGATATCCAACACTCTATCTCTATTTTCTTTGTTCTACCTCACTTGCTACCTATCTAACTAATACAACCCTTACTAAAGTGAAAAAAAGTACATATATAGCAAATTTTAAGGGACTAATATAGTAATAAAGTAGTACTCCAATCTATGTCTTTTTGCTCTTTCATTTGTAATCTTGACATTGCTCCGTCTGTCCCTTTAGTTTTGCAACGTTCAATATTTCTAATTTTTTTAACTTTGAGATAGGCACCTACAGTGGCTCTTGTCTTTTGGTGGATCGTATTAAGAGTGGTCCATTATTACCTCATATTGAAACGCAACAAAAAGGACGGACTAAAATAGAAAACGTAGCAAAAATAAAAGGGACAAATAGAGTATTAATTTATTGAAGGAGAAATCTTCTAAATTATTTGTAATATTGTGGGCTAAGTACTTTAAGATTTTTTTAATTTAATTTTAACAAATATATAATTACTATAGAAGATTTTAATGTTAAAGATACATATTCGTATATATAGCATATGTGCTTAAGTAAAATGGGAAGAACATTTTGACGTGAATAGAGTATTTATTTAATTGTTTTTAAATCGAGCTCTACTGTAGTGACGTTGAAGTATTTATGTGATATGAGCCTTACCAAATTGATGCTTGGCTCCTCGATCCCTTCTTCTTATAAGGCCCTGTTCTTTTCGACTTAAAAGCTACAGTAATCAGATCAGATCAGATCAGACTTAGTCAAATCAGATCAGATCAGATCAGACATTATTACTCGTTATTATTATTATTATTTTGAGCATTGTTTTTCCGCTCGACATTTTCCGACAACGGTGTTCGGAATGACTTTTCCGGCGATGATTATTCGGTCGACTTTTCCGGTGGTGATTATTCGACCGACTTTAGGGTTTTCAAGCCGAGTTTTTGGGCAACGATTTTCAGGACGACTTTCCGACGACGGTTTTCGGACTGACTTTTAATGTTAAATATAAATATAAATATAAATATAAATATAAATATAAATATAAATATAAATATAAATATAAATATAAATATAAATATAAATATAAATATAAATATAAATATAAATATAAATATAAATATAAATATAAATATAAATATAAATATAAATATAAATATAAATATAAATATAAATATAAATATAAATATAAATATAAAATCAAATCAAATCAGAAAAACTCAAATCAGATCAGACCAGATCAGTCCTAAAGAAAAGAGCCTAATAAATGTTAGATGAATATTCATATAATAGTAGATTAGTAGCCTTAGGTAATTGCACTAAAGATATGTTCTCTTCAATGGTTGATGAATATTCATGTGAGATCTCATTTGATTCGTCTTAATGTGTATAATTTTTATAATTATTGGTTGAGATGGTCCTCTAATATATCCCTGAGCCCTAAGGCCCCCAACTATCAGCTGAAATTTTTGGTTGAGATGGTTCTATAACATGGTATTAGAGCCAATGTAACTAGAATTAATCCGCGCCAAGTATGACGGGTCCTGTACTACGTCTACATTTCAAGATATTTATAACTGCATATAATAAACAAATTATAAAAATTATATATTTCATATTTGAAAAGTATTTGTTGAAACTAATTAAACTATTATATATGACTATATTTTGATTACATGGATAAAATTGGAAAATATTAGAGTTTTAAGATGGTACCAATTTATGAAGTGTAGCAACTAATTAATATTAAGGGTGCGTTCTCTTCGATCAACTTATTCAACCTGAACCGACCTAACCTAATCTGATTGAACCTATTAAAGCTGATTTGATTATAACTTATTAAACCTGACCTGATTAAACCTAATAAGTTCTGAGACCTGATAAAAAAAAAGTTGAAGATAACACACCCTAAGAGCAAATTATTTCGAAACTCCGATTTTGATTTTGGCACTCAACTTTTTAAAATCATACCTCATTCATTCTGAAATACTCGCAACGTTTTGACCAAATAACTCTCACAAATTTGATCAAAACATTGCATCTATCACTACAAAAAATGTGTTCAAGAAAGACAATTAAAATTACCCCTTTTTGATACACAATTTGTTTTCTTAGGTTATAATAATAATTTTAGTATTGCCCTTATGTTGCCCTTGTAACCCCATTGCATTAGGTTTCAAAGGCAATTTTAGATGGTTTGCCCTCTTTGATTCAATTAAAAAAGGGCAAATAAAATTGCCTTCATTGATTATCAACAAAGACAATATATTTTGCTTTTCTTGATTTAAACACTTTATTTATTGTCAAATATGGCAAAGTTTCAAAAGTCTAAGGGGGCAAAATAATCATATTGTCTTCATTGTTAATATCAATTAGTGCAAAAATAATTGTCTTGTAGACATCATTAAGTAAAACAATACTCATATTGCCCTCTTTAATCATGATAAGTTGCCCTTGTTGTGTGAGTTTTTTTTTTATAGAGATTTAATAACAAATAAAGCACATACTAAATTAAAATAATGGACCGCTAGAATATAAATTGGAGTAAAAGAGTAAAAGATGCTAATGATAAAAATGTATACCCTGACAAGAATGTCAAATCTCAGAAAAGAAAAAAAAAAAGTCTAAGGGTAATTTTACATAAAAAAGAAATTGGCACACGTGTATTATCCCTTGTAAAAAAATAAATCTGAAATTTTGTCCTCTGACGTGTTCATATGGTCGTGAACAAATAGCCTGTGGAAAATGGTTGAAGATCAAAGGGAAGGAAGGGAGACAACCTCCAAAGCTCCAACCACGAAATTTTATGAGCTTGTCTTTAACGTTATTTGCTCGGCTTTCTCCTGTTAATATTCATCTTTTGTGTCCTTTCTTTTAAAATTAAACATTTTTCTTGGGATATCAAATACAATAAAATTTTAGAAAAGATTTCTCACTAGGGCTACCTCATGGAGTCATGGGGCTTAATTGCTAGGTCCCTCTAGACTTTATTTTGCTTTGGAAAAATTAGTTTTAAAAATATCAATCATGAACGTTTTGATTTTAAAGGTTTCAATTATGTTTTTTTATTAGGTGACAACCCTTAGAATCATTTTATTTTACAGCTATTCAACCAGAATAAACCTTGAAGATTGATTCCATAAAGCACTTGGAACTCCATTTTGCTTAATAAAATACGAAAATATATTGATTGGGATAATTTCACAGGATTTATGAAATCAATTTCAAATATTATTTTTGGACAAATACATAGAAATAAAAGACAACTTAAAATTAGTTAAACATAATTGGTATCCTTAAAATTGGATTGTTCATAGTTGGTAAACTTTAAAATAATTTTACTAGTTTTTTTTTTTCATAAAAAGTCCATAATAATTGTATGAATACTCCCTCTTTTTTTTTAGTTACTAAATATGATTAAAAAAATCTCATAATTTCTGTTTAACATTGTCAATTCTTTTAGTCAAATAACTAAATAAAAATTGGAGAGAGTACATCAACTACTTCCTCGGATTTCAAATTCTTGCAACAAATGAATTTTTTATGTATGTCGATAGATACAAAAATTTGTATATTAATATCTCTAATTATATATTTGTAAAAATTATGAACACTAAATAAAAAAAATATATATAAGTTGAAACGAATCCAACGAGACCCCAATGACTATTTTTCTTTTGATGTAAGTGATAAATTACAGTTAAACTGAAAATTGTAAATAGTGTACCTGTAAAAAATACAATTGTTGCAAGAATTTGAAAACAAAAAAAGTAGATTTAATGCTGAAGAGGCAATGAGGCATGGAGCAATGATTTCAAGCCCACCATAAAAAATTTGATGTTTGTATTGCAATTTCTCATACTAACAATGAGCTAGTTGGTTTATACATAGAGTTAGATGCGGTCATTTTCATTTATCAGATTTACAATTGGTGAGATTTAACCTAGTAATTTTACTTATTCATAATTCTTTTGAATTTATCTTAACTTACATACGCAAAAATAATGTGGAAAGGGCAAAATTTCCAAAAGATTATTAATACATTTAAAATTTTAATTTTTAATTTTTAATACAATTAAATTTTTTTTTATATTTTTAATACAATTAAAATTTTTATTTTTATTTTTAATACAATTAAAGATTATTATACCATAGAAAAGAAAACCTTTTTCACATCCACCATTGTTTTCAACCCTAAACCTTTAAAAAATAAAAAATTACATACCTAATTTATTAAATTAGTCTCCAAATTAAAAATTATGGGAAAATAGTATAGTGACTAGTCACAAGTGAATTCTTGTCTCTCCTTTTTTCCTCAAAATGAAAAGCTATAATTTTCCACCCCATTTGTTCTTTTATATATATATATATATATATATATATATATATATATATATATATGTATATATATAAAGAGTCCCACACAGTATTTTTTAACCTACATACCTTAACCATCATCATCTTCCTCCTTTGCAACTTTCTCTCTCTATCTGGTGATTATGCTTCCTCCCCCCTACTTTTCCTACCTTTTCATTCTTTCACTTTCCAATTTCTCTCTCTAACTTAAAAAAAAAAAAAAAACTTGGGTTTGTCTATCTATCTATCATTCATCATGTCTAACAATAATCCATACTTTAATCATCATCCTCATCACTATGCTTCAGGATTTTTCAACACCTCTAATTATTCCAGCTTTAATCATCACTTCTTCTCTAATCCTACTACTCTTCTTAATAATCCATCATGTGATAATATCAATTTCTTATTCTCCAATAATAATACTTTTACTAATAATAATAATAATAATAATAATAATAACAACCCAGAAAGTTACACATCAAAATCACCCCCTTATTCTCCTCCACTAAAAGAAGCCCTTCCTCTCTTTAGCTCAAGCCCAGTTAATAAAAACCATCATATTAATCTTAATGAAGATTATAACGAGGACCACCTTAACCGCATCGAACAAGATTCATCCTCCTTGGATTATCACTACTGTAGTAGTGCCCCCATGGATGTTGACAAGTTCCTCATGTCATCATCCCATCATGATGTTAATGATGATGATGATGATGATGATGATGGTGATGGTGATGGTGATGATGGTGGTGTAACTGTAGCACTTCATTTGGGGCTACCAAGCTGTAGTTCAGCTGATCTGATCTCTGCTCCTCCTCTATCCCCCTCATATGCATCCACCACATCAGATCAACACCATCATCAGAATAGCATAAGCAGCAACAAGTGTAGCAACAACAACAGCATGATGATGATGATGATGATGATGAACAATAATAATAATAACAATGATAATGATCAAAGTAGCAGATCAGAAGAAGTAACAGTGGCATCAAGTTATAACAATAGTAATTCATCAATGATTGTTGGTGGTGGTGGTGGTGGTTATTGCAACTCAATAGGCACAGTTAACAAAGGGCAATACTGGATTCCAACCCCTGCTCAGATTTTAATTGGTCCCACTCAATTCTCTTGCCCTCTTTGCTTTAGGACCTTCAATAGATACAACAACATGCAGGTAATTAATTTTAATCTCTTCCTCTTCAACACTCTTCTCTACTTTTTTTTTTATAAATTTTCTTAATCGCTACTTATCTGATCTTATCTCAACTTATAAGTATTGAAAATAAGTTAGAGAATAACAGTAGCCGTGTGTTAAAAATGAAAATAAGTTGATCTTATCTCAACTTATAATTAAGTACTGAAAATAAGTTGAGGAGAAAAGCCAGCCACTCTGTTAAAAATGAAAAATTAAGCCCTTATTTTATTAACATACAGATTAATTTTGCCCTTTTGATGACTGGTCCTGTACTGTGTGGTAGGGCGCTTAGCACACCCACACCCACAACCCTGACTATGGCCAGGTGATGAAGGTGGGTGTGGTAGTTATCTTCCCTTTTTTTCATTTTCCAGGGTAAAAAAGAAAAGAAAAAAGGGGAGGAAAATGAATCCCATTTCATACTATACCATACCCTAATTACATTTTTTTTTTTCTTATGGTATTTGATTTGGTGATGCTATAATTCTTCTTCCTTTTTTTGATGCTTGATTTCAAACTTACTTTTTCATCAAACCAAATTAAAGCACCTGCCTAAGCTAATTAAATTAGTAGAAAACTAGAAATTGCTTTATGTATATATCTAACTACTCATATTCATTATTCAATAATCCCTTTTTTTGTTTGATTTTTCAATTTGCATTTTGACTACTGGTGCTCCATAATCTGGAAGTCTTCAATTAGGGTTTTCTTCTTCTTCAATTAAACTATCAATTTTCTTTTTCTTTTTTCTTTTTTTATTTATCTACTGCATTTTTCTGATCATATAAATCTTTAATTTATTATAAAAAAAAAAAAAAAGAAAAAAGGGAAGAAAGATTGATGTATGGGGATTAGAAAACAAATGAAATGAAGTTACTGTTGGTGGTATAGCTTTTTCTGTAGACCAAGATTTGTACTGATGCTACCTTCTTTCTCTCTCTGCCTCTCTTTCCTTTGTGTTGATTGAACGAGACAAGGTGGGCAATATTCACTTTCTTTTTTTTCTTTTTTTTTTTTTCTATTTTACGGAGTAATTAATTAAATTCTTCCTTTTTTTTTTTTTGCGACTGTTGAATCCTTGAAGTTTGTGTTAGAGTCTCATAGTGTCATCGATATGTGTGCCATAACTGAACCAAAAATATTTTGGCCTAATGTTCCATACATTGCTATTGTTGACTCTAGTGGCTTACTTAATCACCTTTGTCATTGCAATTTGCAAAGGAGAACTAATTTAATTAATCACGCGTAATTTTTTTTATTTACAACGATTTGATGTAAAATAAAAAGAAAAACTGATATCTAGTCGGAAAAAAATATAAAGATGATGAATCGTCATATTTCAAATATGTTAGCAATTCCTATAGGTAGAAGGAATTTTTTGGACTTATGTTTGAGGAAGACTTTTTTCAATAAATCCCATTAGTTGAAATTGTGAGAATTGTACCATTTGTCACTAATTAACAATGGTCACATCAAAAATAAATAAAATCATCGTGCACCTTTTTTTTTTTTACATTTACATCTTTCGGGAAAGAAATGGCATTTTTTTCCCTCTAAATATGTTTTGTTAACAATATATAACTTCTAAAATCATCAATGTAATGATGTTAATGAGGGGAAAAGTCATAATAGTAACGTATTATTCAAAAAGACAAGTGCAAAAGTAATTGAGATGTGTAATCATCACCTTCTCTACTGTGTTACTTAATAGTATGTAGCTAGAGCAATATCTTACTTTTCACCTTTAACCTAAAACATTGAAGGAAATTTACTCTTACGTGGTACTCCTAATAATAAGTTTAATTTTTATAAACTGACGATTTTTTTTTACTTATCTAAACTTATTTAACATTAGTTATGACGAAAAAAGAACAATCCTTCTTGATTCTTGGTGTATAGAGAAGGATGGGAAAAACAATCAATCATATATGATGATGTAAAATTAAGCACTAATATATACTACCTCCGTTTCTTATTATTTGCAACGATGTGACATAAAGTATAAAGAAAAAGTGTCAGATCATTGCAAATAATAAGAAACGGAGGCAGTATTCAAAATGATGTGATAGTACTAAAATTGTTAGGAATAATTGTGAGAGAAAGAGACAATAAAAAGAGTGGTCCCTAAACGCAACGTATAAGAAAGATAGGACAACACACGTGTATATATAGGGATGGTCTTTAATAACTAGGGTAATAGAACTAATTATGTAAGATCGTTAATAATTTTTTTTCAGTACATACTACTACTACTACTTCTTTCTTCTTCAATTGGGCCAAGAGTACTCGAGTTTTATCCAACATTTATTCCTTGTACTTTCTTCTTATATATTCAATGTATTTCATTTTTATTTCCAAGCAATAATAAATATTGCTTGTTATATTTGAATTTTTATTTCAAGTGACTCCAAACTACTCATAATTATAATAACCCACTTTCGAAAATTAATATGTAGCAGTATGTAGTACTTCAAACTCTAAATTTTCTCAAATCACATTGGTGAAGTGATACACAATTAAGTAAAGCCATGTGTGTTCGTGCAGATTTATTCAGTTATCATGCTGAAAAAGAATGTGTTGAAACATAAAATGCTTTTGAATGCATGGCCTCCAACGCATTGATTTCTTTTCTTACCAAAAAAAAAAAAGAACTTGATATATATTGTTCGAAGTAGTTAGGGTTTGTTTGATTCAACTTAAATAAGCACTTCTGTGCTTATTTTCAGAAAATTTAGATCAGATCATAAAAATTATAACTATAATAATAACTATAATCAGATTCAGATCAAATCAGATTAGATCAGAAAATTTCAGATGAATCAAACGCACCTTTAGAGATGACAAATTAAAAGTGACCCGAAACTCGAAACATACCTGATTTGACATAATATTGTTGACCCAAATTTTACCCGACCTAAATTACCCAATTGTCAATGTGTGTAAGCTTGATTATTACGTGCTTTAAATAAAGTATTTGGTAACAATATGAATCAAACCGAAATAACCTGGCATGAATCAAACCGAACCGTACCCGACCCAAATGACCTGATTGCTAGTTCTAACTGTAGTAGGGCTACTTCTAAGGTGTCAAATATTGAAATAATAACTTAAATGATCTAACATTAATTACTACCTCTGCAAAAAGTTATTTACAACAAACAACTCTGATATGGAATTCTAAGAAAAATATAGTTGTATGTGTTAAATGGACAGCGAGCGAAAAGACATGTGATGAAGAGAGAAAGAGACAAATGACATTTGAAATAAAATAAATAAAAGAAACTTTTGTTGCAACTAGTATGTTTCATCCCTTTTTAGCAAAACATATTATTACAAATAACTTGTTACGAATATAGTATATCTAACTATGTGTGATTTTGGCATGCATTTCTAAACTAATTTAGAAAGTGCCCCCTCGATATTTTTTTTATAAATTTCCTCACTTTCCTTTTCGAGATATTTTATTTAATTTACTAAAATCACCTCCTACATTACTTAAATAAACTAAAATTGTATTCTTCTACACACATTATTTTATTAATTTATGGGACCCGATTATTTTTTTTTTATATTTTTTGACAACATTCTTTTTATGTTGTTTCTCTCTTTTCCATACTATATGTTTTACTCCCTGCTTTTTTTATTAAGTTGGTTACATTTGGAACATTAAGTATTTTTTGGAGAAGATTTCAAAAGTAAGATATATTTATTATATGTAAAAAAAAATTTCATTAAATTTTTCTAATTAATTTTTTTATGAAATTTAGTTTAAGATACTATTGTTTAAAAGGTGTATTAAAAATTGTACAAAAGTAAAAGTAACTACTATAAGTTAATTACTAGGGGAAATAATTTTGTGCGATGCTTTTTATTAGCATTTATTGTATTCCCTCTATTATTTCATCTGTCTTTAATTAGTTGATACATACATTCTCTTTAGCATTAGGAAAAACATGTGAACCATTAAAAAATAAATTCATTTATTAAGAAGATGACAAAATTAAATAGGGTAAAATAGGTAGAAGAATGATGGTAAATGTTAAAAAGAAGTAGAGCATTTAGCATTTATGTGAGTCTCAAAAATCAACGAAGAAAATGTAACAAATAAATGGAGCTAGACATCCAAATAAGAAAAATGTCGTAAGTAAATAAAGACGGAGAGGTCATTTCTTTGTAACGATGAAAATTGAACTGAGTAAATTAAAATAATTGAAGAAATATAATACGATGTTTAATTATATGGAACCCTTACGGCTGCATATATCATTAATTCATTAGCAATTTAGGATGTGCTCTTAAATTAGAAAAGAAAATTATATGGAACAACTAGGTTTGTAGATTTTGGAACAAGCCTTGCTTTATTCAATTTCTTGTAATGTAACCAGGTATCCAACAGGCTCCTTGGGGACCGAATACATTGACACTACATTTAATGCCATCAGAAAACAAAAATAAATAAAATTTTGTAAAAAACCCTCTTATTTTGGAGCAAATTAAAAGCTGCTCCCTATATGAAATACAAAAAAATAAAAATAAAAAAATAAAAATACAAGTAATAAATTACTAATCCGTATATGAGTACATAAAGTCTTGGCTTGTTGACCCAGTTCTAGCAGCTGAGCTTTGTATTTAAAGATTCATCATCATTTTCCATTGGCTCTTGAAAATTCACTAAAAATAAGTCTTTTTTTCTTTTGCTTTTGAATTTATCTGAACATAACTTATTAGGTATTATACTCTCATGATCATATATTATTTTTTACTTATCTGAACTTAATTTTTCTTATATGACCAAATACAAGGTGAAAACGAAAAAAAAGAATATACATTTTACTATTCCTACTAATTCTTTATATATATATATATAGATTTTCTATGTGTGAAATGTATTGTATAACTTTATAATAATAGTTTTTGTTACATAAATAATATTATGCAGATGCATATGTGGGGGCATGGATCACAATATAGGAAAGGTCCAGAATCATTAAGAGGGACACAACCAACAGCAATGCTAAGGCTTCCATGCTACTGTTGTGCACCGGGTTGTAGGAACAACATAGACCACCCACGGGCGAAACCCTTGAAGGACTTTCGGACCCTCCAAACCCATTACAAGAGAAAACATGGTATAAAGCCCTTTTCTTGTAGGAAATGTGGTAAGCCATTTGCTGTAAGAGGGGATTGGAGGACCCATGAGAAGAATTGTGGTAAGTTATGGTATTGCACTTGTGGTTCCGATTTTAAGCACAAAAGATCTCTTAAGGATCATATTAAGTCCTTTGGACACGGCCATGCTGCCTATGGAATCGACTGCTTTGAGGAGGAGGATGATCCGGCTTCTGAGATCGAGCAAGATAACGACTCCAATCAATAATATATAATATGTCACGAGTAATACTGGTAGTAGTAGTAGTTTGGAACTGTATGTATGTATTCACTATGTTGTTGTTTTCGTCGTCATCGTCTAATTAGGTATCTTTTGAGGTCTATATTATATATGATGTATGTTTTACTTTTTCCTCTAGGTGAGAGGATTTCAACTAGCTTCCTCTCTTTTTGGTCAATTAGGGTTTTCGATCTTTCATTGCTTCACTAGCTCTTTTTTCAGTCATGTACGTTCATCAAGAAGATCAAATCCAAAGTCAACATCTCATTTGGAAATTGGAAATACATTTTTACTTGTCTAATCATATGATCATATATATAACCTCTCATTTAGGTTGTTTGTTTGAAAAAAAAATTGTTAGTTTTTTACTTGTGCAAAAAATATGTATGTCATGTTACGTGCATGATTTTAAATTGTTGTTGCAGAGAATAAATGTGATAAAGAATATGTTGATATTATTCTCCACATATATATTCTATGAAGATATTTATTTCAATACTGCACATGCCATATGACAAATTGGTCTATTTTCATGCATGCGTCAAGGGAATTGAGCCCCTCACTTGAATGCTCCCTAACATATCATATGCTTGATCAAGGTTTGCATCTTTATGCTTCTACACACATGCTATATATGTTAATATGGTATACCGATGCTGACTGAGATGGTTGTTCATATACACCAATCTACTTCCATATATGTCCCGTGTCTTTTTGAATGATAATCTTATTTGTGGTTTAATTTACAAAGTGACAAGTTGTGCTATCCTGCTCATATGATATGGTATGATGGTAGAAATATATATATATACGTATATATAATACGCGTTGCGAAAGTAGTTATCAACTTATTTGATTCAAAATCTAATTATGGAGTTGTTACATTGTCCTACTCATATAGATATGTAGCACTTAGCACCAAAAAATATATAGATACGTACGTAGTGCTGTTTGTATTATGATAAAATGTTTGTAGCATACTTATCTAGCAACTTTTTTCCGCATGGAAGTATATGAAACACATTGAAATAGACCTTATGTTTATTCTTGAAAAAATTACAAAAGACTATGTATACCCACATATTCTTCATTACATGAATTATTTTACTTAATTAGAATATACCATGACACATAATCCAAGACTCAAATATCTAAATTTTCAACATCAAACCTCCTCTCGTTCTGACTAGGGGTGTGATAATGAATATGTTAAAGATTCTCGACTCATATATTTTGTAAAAAATATGTTTTGTATAATTTATATAAAAGTTAATATTTTTATAAAATTAGATTTATGTAAGATTTGATAAAATCTAATAAACCGTCTTGGGTAATCCAATACAAATCGGAGGAGGAGATTTCAATCCATTTACAAGCAAAGTCAAAAAAGGCTCCTGTTCAAAATTAATTGATAATAGAACTATGGAAGGAGTAACTTCTAAACTTATAAGTTAGATTTATTCTCTCAGAGATAGTTAATACTGTGTACTCAATTCAACAGAGCTTAGGCATTGAAAAAAGAAAAATATTTGTTAATTTTTCTTGTCTTCAAACTCTTCCATTACATCATCAGTTGGCCGGTTAGGAGGATATACGATCCATATAATACGAAGTGCGTGAGTATAGTATAATGTATGTAATAATAAGTGATAATTCATAAATACAAATTAATATTTCTTAATTTTAAAGTATGTAAATAAACCAATGATCTTAGCTTGCTTTATCTCCCACTTAATTATCACATCAGAAAGAAAAAAGAATAGATGTCCCTGCTTTATTTGCATAATTGCTTGTTTTAATTAAGTTTTAGTTTGCTGACTAAACAAATTTAAATTATATGGGTAGGTCCTGATAATTTACAGTCTTTTTCTCTCTTTTTTTTCCCCCTTTAGGGGTCAATGGGAAAATCAAATTGTCACAGAAAAACTGCAACTTTTGTTTCAAAATACCATTATTAATTAATGTAAATATGTAGTGGAATTATAATGTGATTTAGAGTTGATTAAGAGCATTTTAATTTTAATTTTGATGAACAGCAAATAGGTCCCCATGATCTCCATATGGCAGGGGTCAACATTAGCATTGATTATATTCATTTGACCTTATGTTAATACAGGTTGGACTGACAAATTCAAGCTGTTACAGATATTATATGCAAAACCACAAAACATGTTGTACCATAATTATTTGTACGTACAAATGTACAATTGTTATTATGGCTAGCTGGTTTTGAATGATTTTACTACTGTATAAATTAGTCAGATCATTAACAAAATTAAACAATAATTGTCAAAATGCACAGCAAAGATTGGCAATCACAGTAAACAATCACACCAAGAATTAATGCCTTCACTGCCCTCTAATCTAGGCTCTGGCTCTAGATCTAGAACTAAAGAACTTTATTGATTGAGTAATTGATGTTGATTACAAAGGAAGACTAGCTATATAAAGAGTTCTACAAACAAATAAAAGAGTTAGTTAGAGGTTTTAACTAACTCTAACTAACTTATTAATATGAGGTCTTCAACACCCCCCCCCCCCTCAAGCTTGAATGGGGAGCATTCCAAGCTTGGACTTGAGAGACTCAAACTGAGCAGAAGGAAGGATCTTGGTGAAGATGTCTGCTAACTGACTGGATGTAGGAAGATTGGTGAGTTGAATTAAGCCTTCAAGCACTTTTTCTCTAGTGAAATGACAATCAATAGCAATGTGCTTGGTTCTCTCATGAAAAAACAGGGTTCTTTGAATTGTGTATAGCAGATTGGTTGTCACAATGCAAAGTGACAGGTTGCAAGTTTGCAACACCCAAATCACCAAGCAACCTAACCATCCATGTCACTTCTGCAGCTGCACTTGCCATAGCCCTGTATTCAGCCTCTAAAGAGCTTCTTGAAACTGTTGGTTGCTTCTTGGATTTCCAGCTGACAGGGGAGTTTCCCAACTTCAGTATGTAACCTGAAACTGACCTCCTAGAATCCATGCAGGCTACCCAATCTGAGTCTGAAAATGCTTGAAGTGTCAAGGAAATGTCTCCACTCAGCAAAATTCCCTGCCCTGCAGTAGCTGCTACATATTGAATAGTATGTTGAAGAGCTTGAAGATGAGTGGTTCTGGGACTCTACATAAACTGGCTAAGATGCCGTACTGAATAGGCAAGGTCTGGCCTTGTGTTTGTGAGAAAATTTAACTTTCCAACTAAGCTCCTATAAAACTCAAGGTTAGTTAATAACTCACCATTAGAAGCGTCTAACTTTAAATTTAATGGAAGGGGAGTAAGTACAGATTTGAAAGTGGTTATACCTGAATACTTCAAGAACTCTGTAGTATACTTATGTTGAGTAAGAGCTATGCCTTGAGGCATGTAATTAACCTCAATACCCAAAAAATAATTGAGCTTGCCTAAATCTTTAATACCAAAAATGCTGTGAAGATGAGACTTTAAATGTTGTCATCAACATAAACAGCAGCAATAGTGTACTTACCATTCTGAATTTTAATAAAAAGAGAGTAATCATTTTTGGATTGCTTAAAACCAAGAAGCAACAATTCAGAGAGTAATTTGGCAAACCATTGCCTAGAGGCCTGCTTGAGTCCATAAAGGGACTTTTTAAGCTTGCAAACCTTGTTTGATTCAGCTGTAATACCAGGAGGTATCTTCATATAAACCTCTTCATGAAGATCCCCATGTAAGAAAGCATTATTAACATCAAGTTGGAAAAGATCCCAACACTTACTAGCTGCCACAGCAATGACAGTCCTAATGGTAGTCATCTTCACAACAGGAGAAAAAGTCTCCTCAAAATCAATTCCATATTTTTGAGTATAACCTTGAGCAACAAGCCTAGCCTTATATCTTTCTACAGTACCATCAACTTTTAGTTTGATTTTATAAACCCATTTGCACCCTATTGGTTTTTTTATTATGAGGCAAAGTTACAATATCCCAAGTATTATTTAAATTTAAGGCTTGAATTTCCTTATGCATTGCATCTACCCATCTAGAGTCTTTGGAAGCCTGACTATAGCAAGTTGGCTCACTAGGAACAGTATGAGAAACTAACAAGGCCTTATGAGACAACATAACTTCTTGAAATGAAACAAGATTACACCAATGCTGGACTGAACTGTGAGCTGCAGAGGACTGCTTGCTAGGGAGCTGGTACACATAATTGTGTAAATAACTTGGAATCCTAGACTCCCGAGCTGACACTCTAAGAGGAACAGCAGCCTGAGTGATAGACTCAGATTGATTTGGAACCAAAGAATAATTTGAAATATCTACCACCAAAGGACTGGACTCAGATCCTGTAGAGACTTCACTAGCATGGATAGCCTCTTCATTAAAAGAATTCTCATTAACAAAATCAACCATATTATTTGAATTTTCTGAATTAGTACCCCTTGGAGCATCTGAATTCAGATCAGTGGAAAAAGTAGGATCAGAAACAAAATCATTAGCAGAGCTAGGCAAAACTTGTGCCTGAACATGATCCTCCACAAAGAATTGTTCTTGATTTGAGGAAGGCAAGAAAAAAAAAATTGAACAGAAACTTTGTTATTTTCAAAATGAAAAGGGAAAAGCTTTTCATGAAAAATTACATTTCTTGAAACCATTACCTTTCTTGTCTTAATATTCAAAACCTTATAACCCTTTTGAGTTGCAGGATATCCTAAAAAAACACATGGCTCTGCCCTAGGATCCAACTTACTCCTATTAACAACAGAAGTAGAAACATAGCATAGGCAACCAAAAACCCTTATATGGTCCAAATTTGGCTTAGTATGATACAATTTTTCATAAGGAGAAACAAAACAAAGAACTTGCAGGGGCATCCTATTTATCAAGTAAGTTGCAGCAAGCACACAATCCCCCCAAAAATGCACAGGCAAGTTAGCTTGAAACAATAATGCCCTGGTTGTCTCCAAAAGATGTTTGTGTTTTCTCTCTACCACTCCATGCTGCTGAGGAGTATGGCTACAACTAGTCTGATGGGTAATACCCTTTCTTCTATAAAGACTCATAATAGGACCTTCACATAACTCCTTAGCATTATCACTCCTAATGATATGAACAGTAGTAGAGAACTGAGTTTCAATAAATGCAAGAAAACCCTCAATAACAGAAACTGAATCACATTTTTTCTTCAAAAAATGAACCCAAGTGGCCCTACTAAAATCATCTACAATAGTGAGAAACATTTTACAACCATCTCTTGTAGCATGTTTATAGGGTCCCCAAACATCAACATGAAGAAGCTGAAAAATTTTAGAAGATTTTATTTCACTACTTTTGAAAGAAAGTCTAACTTGCTTAGCCTTAGGACATATCTAACATATAGAAATAGTACAAGGATTTCTTGAATTTATAGAAGAAACAACATAAGAAAGCTTGTTAAAAGGCAAATGGCCTAATCTTATATGCCATAACTTGGCCTCATCTACTTCTTTAGCTGTTGAAACACTAGCTAAAGTCTGAAAAGAACCTGTAGCAGGCTGTTCTGCAGCAAGTTTCTCAACAGTGTAATATAGCCCTGATCTAGAATTACCAAGAACCAAGTCCTTTGTCAAGGAAGGCCCCTGTACAACACACTGACTATTAGAAAAAACCACAGAACACCCCAAATCTTTGCACAATTTAGTAACAGAGATCAAATTAAATTTAAACTCTGGTACATATAACACATTATGCAACACAATCCAATGTGAAAGATGCACAGTTCCATAATGATTAATCTTAACCTTAGAACCATTAGGTATAGTAATAGTACTACTAGCATTAGACATAGGCAAATAGGAACTAAACAAGGATAAATCATGACAAATATGGTCAGTAGCACCACTATCTATTATCCATTGAGCACTAGCATGAGAAAATAAGCAAACATTACCTGCAAAATATGCAGAATTAGATGTGTCTCCAGGAGCTGAACTATCACCAGGAACTTGCTTGGGGTTATCCAGAAGTTACAAAATCTTGGAGTACTGATCTTTAGTAAAAGATGCTTGCACTACTTCACTCTCCACTTCATTATACTGCTCATTCTCATTAGTGGGTGCACAATTTGCAAATTTTTTCTGAGCAAAACCCCTTGTATCAGCAGAAAATCTTGGATTACCTTTAGAAGGATAACCATGTAGCTTATAAAACCTATCCATAGTATGCCCTGTCATTTTGCAGTGATCACAAGAAAATCCTAAATTCCTCCTAGACCTTCTATCCATAAAACCTCCTCTATCATTAGTATAATTCCCTCTAGGAGAAAAATCTTTAAAAGACTTCCTATCATCACCATTCTTCTCATAAAACCTTCTCCTATCAACTACCAAGACTACAGAATTATTCACACCATTCTCCAGCCCAACTGATAATTCTCTATGCTTTTGCTGTTGCAAGAGCATACTATATACCTCTACTATAGGAGGCAAGGGTTTTATCATTAGTATATTACTTCTGATCTGTTTATAATCATCATTCAACTTCATTAAAAACTGCATCAGTCTATTGTCCTCCTGAATTTTAAGAAACTTTGCACTTAAATTGCAAGTACATGTTCCCCCACATTCACAACTAGGCATAGGATAATCATCCAATTCATCCCATAACACCTTAATCTTAGCAAAAAAAAAAATCAGGAATAGAATCACTACCTTGATGCAAGGAGGCTATTTCTTCTTGTAAAGAATACAACTGAGTTGAAGTAGTTTGACCATACCTAGTCAAAAGATCCTTCCACATAGCACTTGCTGTCTTAAAGAAGAACACACTCTTAGCTGGAATTGGTCCCAATGCCTTAAGAATCCATCCTATCACCATATCATTACACCTTATCCAGGCATTGTACTTAGGATCTGTTATAGCTGGTTTTGACAAAGAACCATCCACAAAACCCATCTTGTTCTTGGTTGAAAAACCAATCAACATTGATCTCTTCCAAGAACTAAAACCTTCACCATCAAATTTTTCAGTGACAAAAGATTGTAAACTACTATCTGAAGGATGTATGTAATATACACTACTAGGATCTTGTGCTGATTCCAAAGCAGTAGTCATAATGAAAAGAAATATGGCTAAAATCAGCAATTAAGAGAATCAAAAAATAGGAAAAAAAACTGATCCAACTGATTAAGAAGTAATTGATTATCTCCAAGAAATTGCTCCAATTAGGAAAAACAATTGATTAAAGAAATTGCTCAAGAAATTGATTCAACAAAAAAAAAAATATATGTAGGAAGAATTGAACTTAAAAAAAACAAACTCCAAAGAAGAGCTATAAGAATCTGTGGGAAAATAAAAAAAACAAAGCTCTAATTAATGCTAGAAACAAGAAGACAACAGGACAAACCCTGCACCACAAGTGTTCGATCAAATGCTTGAGAGAGAAAAAAAACTGAAAAATTGATCTAGCAGAAAACCTGCTCTGATACCATATCAAAATGCACAACAAAGATTGGCAATCACAGTAAACAATCACACCAAGAATTAATGCCTTCACTGCCCTCTGATCTAGGCTCTGCCTCTAGAACTAAAGAACTTTATTGATTGAGTAATTGATGTTGATTACAAAGAAAGAAGAAGCAGTCTGCTTCAGTTAGAATATTCGAGTATGTAAGTCTAAACAAATGATCAAGAATAAGAAGAAGAAAAGAGTAAGAAAAGTAAGTCCTAATGACTCCTAAGACTAGCTATATAAAGAGTTCTACAAACAAATAAAAGAGTTAGTTAGAGGTTTTAACTAACTCTAACTAACTTATTAATATGAGGTCTTCAACAATAATATTGCTAACGGATGTCCGGAGCGCTACTGGTATTTTTTTAAAGTGGTAATAATAATAATTTTGGTATACATTTCAAAATCACGCATTACAGTATGTGTTATTAAAGCTAGTTGGCCTTGATGCGTTCATTAGCTTTTGTCTTGATAAAATTCACATGATTTAATTATACTTGTACTAACTTAGGGTGCATTCTCTTCAACTTATTTGACTTGACCTGATCTGATCTAACACATGACCTGATTAAACCTATTAAAACTGACTACTTGATTATAACTTATTATTAAACCTGAGTACCTGACCTATTTAAATCTGATCAATTCTGAAACATGATAATTTTTTTTTTGAAGAAAACACACCCTTAAATATATTGTACAATTTCTGGCTAAAAGTTCCAATAAATTAAAAGTTATTTTGTTTAATCATCCAATGACCTAATAGGATACATGCTGAACATAACTAGTATCTTGCTAAAATGATACTTAGAAATAATGTATAACTCAATTATGAGTTAATAGAAATTGAGTTGATTTGAACAACCAATAGTTATCGATCAACACTTCCACCCATTCTTAATTTTTTAAATTGAAAAAATTGGTCATACTAGTATGATCTATAGGTTGGTTGCGAAGCATATATGATACTCCGTACAACCTATATTTATTTTAGATGAGCAATAACATGATTTAAAATTTTTTGTATTTAATTACGGCTTCTTCTAGTACGTATTATTATGTTATTTTTCCTATACAGACTTTTTGTTCAGGCAAATTATCCAACTTGTAGGCTCATTTATGCTAAGGATTGTGCCTAAACCCATAACTAATTTTATCATTTGCACTGATAATAAGTTGTGTTCGTTGTTACCCAACCTACACAGTAATACTATTACGTAATATGAAAAATTTTCCTCTTTAAGTTTAGGAATATGAAATGAATTCAACATGCCATAAATGTTTCAATCGTACACAAACACATATATATTAAGCATACATCAAAAGTCACCTGTAGAAAAAAAATATATAATGGCCCCCCTACTTGTCACATTTTACACATCATTGAAGCGTATTCTTTTCCAATTTCCTCCACATCTTACTTCGTAGCAAAATTACAAATTTTGTACCAATGCGACGTGAAGTGAATACATCACGAAAATCAGAAATACATTAAATTGTTTCTTCGGTTTTTAACATTTTTCCGTTTTCTACTTTATTTATATTTGTCAATACATAAACTTTCTTAATCATTAATATCTTTAATCACGAAGCATATAATCGACTATACCGTATACATCTTGGCGCAAATTAAAGAAGAAATATATACATTGCATCATGGTAATAAGTGAGACTATTGTATGATGGTAAAAGTTTAGAGATAAATAATAATGTTGAGAGTAGTTATTATTAAAGCACCTGTAACATAAATGTAGTCTAGTTAAGTAGGATATAATAGGACCATTGAGAGTAAATTGAGGTGCATGAAAGATCTGATAAAGTTAGCACATGAAAGATAATATACTAACTTATTGATGAGTCCTTGCATTATATTGTGTTAGTCACATAGCTTCCCAGTTATATAATTATTCCCTTCATCTCTTTATCATTATTCTCTCTCTACGTACGTACTCCCCTGGCCCTCACCTCTTTTCTACTCTTTTCTCTTTTTCTTCTCTCTCTCTCTCCTCTTAGCTTCCTTCTCTTTATATTCTTATGAAAGAGTGCACCTTTTAAACTTATAGAGCGTTCAAACATAAGACATTAATTTCCATAGGATGTCTCATTTTATTGGAAATAAATCTTAGTCTTGTCAGTTTCTAGGAAATGATTATATGTATTTAGTTGACCTTAATTAGAAATTTGTACTCCCTTCGATCTGTCCAAATTTAGTTGTTACAACATTTTGACTTGTAACACTATACATATGTGGTCTTTGACTGCTTCTATGTTATAAGCATAAAGAAAACCATAGTCATTAGGGCTAAGCAGAGTGCGGTCTGAACAGCACTAAACTGCAAACCAAACCACAATTGTGCAATTTGGTTTGGTTTACAGTTTGAAAAGTGCAATTTGGTTTGCAATTTTACCAAACCGTAATTTTGCGGTGCAGTGCGGTTTCTGAAAATTTAAAACCACACCAAACTGTAAACCGTAATTTTTTTGTAATTGTTCTATAAACATTAATTTCATATTTTTTGTTTGGCCTATTACCTCACTGAAGTTATGTCTTTTGTTTGTCTTGAGCATTATCTAATTGTTTAAGCTCACAACTAGGCTTCTCTAACTCTTTAAGGTCCTAAAAAAAATGAACTTAGATTTTTTTGTCCTTATCAATTACGGAGTACTAATTATAAAATAAATTTAGATCTGAATAGATGAGTTTCGATCAAATAAATTAAACCTATTTCAGGTGAATCAAACAATCATGTATATTGAAATTATTATTCGTTGAGCAAATATATAGTACAAAAATTCTTATCTAGTCGTATCTTGGAGCGCATGTATGATGTATGTGGAGAAGAAAACATAACTACACTCACTATTTCATTTTGTTTTTGTTTTTGTTTTTATATAGGAATAATTAAATTAATAGGTACCAACTATTGCACTTTTTATTTTATAGGTACCAACTTTTGATTATTCACCAGCAGCACGAACTATTACATAAAGTTGCAATGATAGGTATATGACATAAATATTGTTGCAATTTATAGGTCATCCATACTTATTTATATACCTATCGTTGCAACTTTATGTAATAGTTCGTGCTGCTGGTGAATAATCAAAAGTTGGTACCTATAAAATAAAAAATGCAATAGTTGATACCTATTAATGTAATTATTCCTTTTATATATACTATGTATGTAGTAGTAGTAATTAAACAGCGCTAGCCTAGTCAAATAGAGAAGGAACAACTCCTTCAATATATATTCATAAAATACAGACACACACAAAGCCACAAAGGTATAATCATGGAGAAAACTGCAACAGATCATGAATATATATATTTTCAGCTTAATAGGTACCAACTATTGCACTTTATATTTTATAGGTACCAACTTTTGATTATTCACCAGCAACACGAACTATTACATAAAGTTGCAATAATAGGTATATGACCTAAATATTGTTGCAACTTATAGGTCATCCATACCTATCGTTGCAACTTTATGTAATAGTTCGTGCTGCTGGTGAATAATCAAAAGTTGGTACCTATAAAATTAAAAGTGTAATAGTTGATACCTATTAATGTAATTATTCCAATTAATTAATAGTGAAAATTCGGCACTAGACTTGTGGATTTTGATAACTCAGATCAGTAAATACTAAATAGTTCACTCCACTTTACTCATATATATACTACTTCTTCCTTCTCTTCTCTTCTGTTCTGTTCTTACATATAGTCATCATAATAGTATATATATAGCTCAAGTATAAACTTTCTTTATACTATGACAAATTTTACCGCAGGCTATAATACATACGTACATATCATCATCCAACAAATATTCACTATGAGAGGCCTTTTCATTCTGTATGTACTAACAATTTATATATATATTAATTAAAAAAAAAAAGACATAATTTTATGATAGATTTTACCTATCATCTCTTTTCTTTTCAAGAATGCTTTTTTGTCATTTAATTTTACCTATGGTTAATTCGTTGGATCAGTTGTGATTGATTGGACGGTAATGTTATACTATGTTTAGGCTCCAATCAAATGATTAGAGAGAGAATATAAAGCTAAAACACCAGAAACTTAAAGAAGCCAGGGTTTCTTTTCTTTTTCTTTTAATTTAATTTAAATAAATAAATAATGATTTCTTTTATGTACGTGAAATTTAGTATATAAACCCCATTCCATTTTAGGTGTTACATTCACTTTTTTACATTTTCCGAAATACGACTTTAAATAAAAATATCCTGAACTACGTACTCATCATAAAAAAATTATAAAAATTACTCACTTCTTAATATATCAACTGCATTGATTTAAATTTTTTCTCTCTACTTTCAAATTGTTGCACTTATTATGTTGCGAAGGAAGTATATATTTGAAAAGTACATGTTGAGAAGAATTAAACTAGATCCATTGTAACTTTGTTTTTCCTTACATCGCGTTTATAAGACTAGAATCAGTTAAAAATCACATGTGGACAGTGTTATAAGTCGGGTAATAATTTCTTGATAGGGTGAAAATAATAAAATGATGAATAATAAGGCAAGAAAGGAAGGAAAAGATTTTGGTGGCAGCTTTTGAGAAAGTGAGTGAGTGAGTGAGTGACTTCGTTAAGCTAAACTAGCTAGCTAGCTTTGGATTATCCGCTTTGAAATGTCAAATCTTAGAAGAAATATACTCCTGAGTCCTCACAAGACAGACAGACAGACAGAGATACCCACTACTGCTGAATTTTATTGACGACACTGTTTACCTGTTTAGGCAACTGGATATCAACAGACTATATATATATGGATGGACTCACTCAGACATACTGTATTTATCAGAATGAATGAATGAATGAAGTTGCTAGCAGCAGTGGTTATTAACCCTTGGTATGATGTCATCAAGTTCATTTTTTTTTTTCTCAAGTGCCATGATCTGATCTGATGATCTACTTGCATGCACTTTTAAATTATTTAGTATGGGGTTGCTTTAATTTGGACCCGCTTGTCTGATTTTGACATTTTTTATTTTGATAATTCTTGACATTGCTACACCTATTTGGTCAGTAGACTATCCACTACTAATAAAGATATTAAAATATTATTAATTATATGAGTTTGACACCACTATCAACATTAACCACAATGCATTATTAATGATGGATATTCTATCCAGTGAGTTGGACAAGTTTTTTCCAATAATTCCTTCTATAGTATGAAAATTGTGCTATCACAATTAAAGTGTCAAAAATTAATTTTTTAGAGTGCCAAAATCTGTGTGATTTGACCATAGGGTTGTTTGACAATCGGTTGTTGGCTATTTGTTGATTTGACCTTGTTTGACTATGTACTAACTTTTTGAATTGGTTATTTAAATGAAATTAATTATAGTTATTAGTTGTTTAATTATTAGAGAGTTATGAGCCAACAAGTCAAAGGTGGATCCAAATATTTATTTCAAACACTTTTTTCATTATGGCTTAACAAACAGCCAATAAACATGTACGTTTTTGTTTTTGTTTTTGTTTTTTTTTAGATGATCATATTGAAAAGTCAAAACCCAATAAAACTGTGTTAGCAAACAGACACATAGTTTAACTGGACTAGATTAATTTTCATCTTAGCAAAAACATAAGGTTTAATTAGTTGAGAGTAGCTTGGGATAGTTAGGCACATATTATTTTGGACCGGATTAATCTAAACATAAATGTATTGAATGGATATGACCTGATTTAAACTGAATTGACCTGAACTAAATTGAATTGACCTGAACTAAATTTATTATATTTATTGTTACTTTAATTTTTAATGTAGCATGTTATTTTAAGGTTATGATTTCTGATTTATAATTTGCAAGTTTTTTTTTTTTTTGTATTTATAATTTTTTAAAATTGTAAAGTTTTGATTTATTTTTAAAATTTTCATTTTAGATTTTCTATTTTTACTATTACTTTGTTTTTTACTTTTTGATTTCTAATTTTAAAGTAAGCTAGAAAAGTCGACTGGAAAAGCATTGATGGAAAAGTCGGGCAAAAAACTATTTTTACAAATATTTTTTTTACTATATTTAATATAAAAGTTACCATGTGTTGCTTTATTATTATTTTTTAAAATTTTACTTTTGTTGTGGCCCAATAAATTATTCATTTTCCACTTTATCTTGCTCCTTAAATCCATTTTTTGCCTAGGAGTCTGTGTCATCTACTTATGTAGCGAGTATTGCGATACAGAGGTAGTAGTTAGAATCTTCAAAATCAAATTTTACTAGACTAGATAGTTAGAATTTATATCTTATTCTCGGGTGTTTGTACATCCATTTATATATTTTGCTCTTTTAATAATCATTTTGCTCATTTGATATGTAGTTTTAGAAAATGAGCAATAAAGAAAAAAAAATGAATATTAAATGAGCAAAATATAACCATGAATATTTATAACTCTATGTGCAACTGTGTACGTAGTATATAGCAGCTCCCAAATGATTTACTAGTTTAAGTTTAGCATTGATATCAAATTCAATTGATTAACCTAAGCTAGCTTAGGTAAAGTAGGTAATGAAGTAACATGTGTACTTAAGTCTGCAACCGACTATGAATCAATGATTTAATTCAAAAAGATTTTTCTCAAGTACAACACAAATAGAACACAAAATGTTGGATGGAGGATTTTTTTCCCCTTGTATGATGGACATATGACTAAATGAGTAACGGACGTTAAGATTTTAAGTTTACCAGTCTAATAATATATAGTTTCAAAATGACATTGGTCATGCGTAAGATGGTCTAAAATGCAAGGTCTTGAGCTTTATGTTGGTGATGTATGGTATTGATGTAAACCCTCCAAGGCGTGGAAATTGCACTTTCCTTCTAATCGAATTCGCCCCTTAGATCACTGGGTTACCACGAACTATTAGTGAGATACAATGGAGAAAAAAACCCTACACTCTATGTGATCTCAAGAGTATAGAAACAAAAGGACTTGTGTTTATTTGTGTTTAAACACACTTAGCAAAATTAGCTAGACATTACTAAGTGCTAACAAGTTGTAGTAAGTATAAGAATTTCAGAATTTCTTGTGATTCTTCAACAATGAACTAAACCATCTATTTATAGGCCAAGAATGAAGAGCAATCAGCTTCAAAGTTGATTGAACTCCCCATTCAATCTTCATAAAAAAATAAATTATGAGGTTTAATGTGCAATAAACTCTCATGAGGATTCCATGCAACAATGCAAATCCTCCAACTTTTGATTTTAATCCTCTTTAGTACTGAATTAGATCAGTAATAAAGCCATTAAACATGCATAAACACGTTTAAAGTATCCAAGGCAAAGTATCCAAAACGTCGTGAAAAACCACGAAATTTTCCAGTAGCAACTCGCGAGTCGCGACGAGCCGTCGCGAGTCGCGACCCTAGGCTCGCGAGTCTTGACCTAGCTCTGTCGTGGCTCGTGACTTTGGCTACTTCCAGAAACTTTTCGCGAGTCGTGAAGTAGCCTCGCGACTCGCGAGGTCTAGACTCATTGTTTCTATTTGCCTTATACCCTTAATTCATTGTTCAAGCCCATTTAGTCATAAATGTTCCAACATGAGCTACCAGTTATTTTACATAATGAGCGATTAGAGGAAAAAAAGCTTAAAAAAACGAGCAATCCGGGGAAAATGAGCAAATAAAATGTACCAATTTGATTTTGGATGAGTTTTGGATCATTGGAGATTTGGATTGGGTCAATTCGGATTACAGGTCATTGTTTGATTAACGTTTCAGGAAAAAAAAAAATTAGATCTCGAATCAGGTATTTCAATTCAAATCATATTTCTGATCAACTTGTCAGACCTATACATAAATAACATACATCTGTCCCTTAATGTTGATATTTCCCACAGTTCACAAATGTCTAACACTCTAATCATTAACATTTTAGAGGTCTCAAATGCACAACTTTAACATCCAATATTGACGACTTCATTCATATTAGTAAAAACTATAAAAAGGTGCACACAATAAAAATCGCAAATTGCTACTAAAATAACAAGAGTGAATAGCTCATCATGGAAGATTTTGTTTTGATATAACAAAAAATATAAATCACTCCTTTTCTTTTGATATTCATGTTTTATTAACACGTATGTCAATACGCTTCTTCAATCACCAAAAAAATAGGAGCAAGATATGTTGAGATTTATTGATTTAGAATATAATGTATTTAGTTATGAATATTTATAATACTAGACGTAGTATTATGTGTTTGTAAGTTCATAATTATGCAAAGTTATTTAGCGATTTGTGTCGTTAAACGTTGAGGAATGTATAGCAGAAATAGTGGCAAATCGCGAGTCGTGATGTGTGCTCGCGACCAGTGAAAACAGATCAAAGTTGCAAAAATAGACAGAAGCAAATCACGACTCGCGAAAAGCAAGTCGCGACTCGCGAGAATGGCTTGCGACTCGCGAACCTGTTGGTTCGTGTTCGCTTCTGTTCGGTTTTTTCCCGTTGCGTTGTGTCGTTTGAGGATTAACTGCTATGTTTATGATAAGTTATAATAGAACTTATCATCAGAATTGAGAGATAGGAAGTTACATTCATTGTCTCTCTACTTACTCTTGCAAAAACCTAAGTTTTTCTCCATTGTTACAAAAGATTGACATCAAACTTGTTCTCATTGGTGACAGTTGAAACTAGGCTCGATTATCACTGTTTCTTGTTGTATCTCGTTAACGAATTCCTTGCAACCCAGCCTAAGAATTGGGTAGGAATATTGTTTTCAAGAAAGTGTTCTTCGTACACGTCTCGAGAGTTTGTTCATACTATTACTCATAATACTTAAAATCTCCAACAAGATATCACATGATTTTTCGCCTTTGGTTGAAAACCTTTTTGTACCCTTTTTATTTTCTTTTGATAGAATAGGCTGAAAACCAATTCTTGTCTACCTCTTTTTTGTTAGCATAATAATTTGCACATCATCATTCAATTTCATATTTCATAGACTCAAAGTGCATAGTAAATTAAAGAGCCAGACAAACTTTAGTTGTGAATCTCTTTGTAAGATTCGCATTCCTCCAATCCTATCATTTAAGTAAATTTCACTTCAACTTCTTTAATTGATTACTTAGCTTACTCCTTTCCAACTTTTATTATGAGTTCAATTCTACAAATTATGTGTCATTACCAAGAAATTACGGAGTAATCTCTCCGTTTTCATTTATTAGTTATGTTTGTAATTTTGCATGTTTATTTAGGTAAATGATAAGTAGTGGTTGGTATATATACTTGTACTACCTTCGTTTTGATTTGTTTTTTTACATTTTGATTTTTTGCACACGGATTAAGAAAAACTAAACATGTAAATGAGTTATTAATTATTGGAAATGGGGAAAGTGTGAAGGGAGAGAGAGAAAGTGTGGAACGGACGAGTGTATTTAGAAGACTTAACTGTAAACATGGAATTAGAGAATTCAATGTTGAAAATGGAGAAAATGAGTGATTGAATTAAAAATAAAATTAAAGGGAAAAAAACAAGTGTACATAAGAAAATGGAACACCAAAAATAGAATTGTAAAGAAGAAACTCGAATGGAGGTAGTAGTATTTTAATTGAAACAAGTTAATTACTAAGTAGTTCCAAAACTCAATCAATGTTTGTAATAATTTATTGCAAATCAAAGGCATGTCAAAATTAGCTTAGCCATGACATTACCATCATACATGATTTCAATTGGGAGTAATAAGATTGCTATATAAAAATAGAAATATTACAAATATAACCAACAAAATGAAACACCCGAAACGAAATAGGTAACTAACAAATTGAAATAGTGGAATACTATATATTTTACGCTCTAAGTATGTCGTCATCAATTCTCTACACTTATTATGGCTATATTATGCCTTTTATACCTTGTTAACCCCATTTTTAACTTTCTTAAAAGCATGTTTGACAAATATCATAAAAAAAAATATTACTCCGTACATTATGTTATACACAAGTTTTTAGGAAAAAAAACATATGAAGCAGTTAAACAATCAAAAACTAAATGTATTTATTAAGAAAATGATATGATATAAATAAATAGAGTTGTGAGACCGCTTAAAAGGAAAATATAGCAACTAAAAGAAGGAAAATTCTCAGTGATAACCCTCAATTGTAAATATTTCTCATTAGTAAACCTTATTATTTAAAAAATATCAATAATGACCCTCAATTTTAAAAATCTTCAGTGGTGATCCCCAAGCAATATATATCCGTTTAAAATAAAATTTTATGGTTAATTTAGGATCCATTCGGTATATTGCTTTTTGAAACTATGTAATATATATAAAAAAAAAAAAGAAGAGCAATTTAAAAATTAAAACATTCAGCAAATTATCAAAATTAGCCATAATACAAAGAAAATGAGCACAATTTAACAAATTAGAAGCCATACACCGAATGAGTAAAAAAAAGAAATAAATGAGTAATACAGAAACTAGCATAGAAAATGAGTAATTTTAAAATCAACACATATAAGAATTGAGAAAACTTAGGACTAATAATGAGTAGATATGCACGAAATGGAAAAAAAAAAAAAAATGAGCAATATAGAAACAAGGCCCTCAAATAAAGAGAGTTATTATAATAGGTACGCCCGTTTTTGTTATACGCAGCTAAAGCTGGCCAATGGGCTGGGTTGGCCCGGCCTGGCCCGGAATCCGCCCGGTTTTTGGCCCGTCTGGGTTGGCCCGCTCCGACCCATAACCAGCCCAGCCCGGTACCCAGACGGGTTGGTTACGGGTTGTGGTTTAAAAACCCAGTCCGTAGCCCGAACCGTTCGTGACCCAGCCCAACCCGTAACCCAGCCCAAACCATAACCCAACCCGTAACCCAGCCCGACCCAGACCCAGACCGTAACCCAGCCCAGCCCGTAACCTAGCTCGCCCGTAATCCAGCCCGGCCCGCCCGTCCGGGTTACTAGCCGTTACCTCACAACGGCTAGTTTCAAAAGGTTGCAGCTTTTTTTTTTTTTTTTTTTTAATTTTCACCCTTCCCCATATAAATACCCCTTAATTTACACCCAAAATCCTCACAACTCTCATTCTCTCAACTCTCAATCTCTCATTCTCTCAATTCTCAATCTCTCATTCTCTTCTTAATTCTAAATTTCTAACTTTCATATTTTCATTTATCTTGTTTAGTTTTTGTACAATTTTAAATTAAAAAAAAAACTTCTACTTTATATTAATATATTCTAAGAAAAAAAATGGCTTCAAGAGGGTTTGGTAGGCAAAGTGGTGGCCGTAATGGTGGAGCTAGTGGTAGTGGTGGTCGTAATGGTGGTGGAAATGATGATCAAAATATTGGTTCATTCGAAATAAATACGGAATCATTTGTTCGGGACTTGGAAAACGACACAGATTTTGTGGATCCTTCGTCACAACAATCGAGGCAATCGTCTTCCACAATGCCACCTCCTCCTCCCCGTCATCCAACCCGAGGTAATGTTATGCATTTTATTATTTTTATTATTTTATGTTAAGAATTGAATATGTGATATGATTTTAATATATGTTAAGAAATAAGAATTAATATTAAAATTATATATATGTGATACATGATTTTAATATATGTTAAGAAATAAGAATTAATATTATATTTATATATGTGATACATGAATTTAATATATGCTAGGGAAAAAAATTATATATGTGATAAATAATTTTAATATATGCTAAGAACTAAAATATATGTGATATTGATATTAATATATGTTAAGAATTAAAATTATATATGTGATGCATGATTTTAATATATGTTAATGTTAAGAATTAAAATTATATATGTGATGCATGATTTTAACATATGTTAAGAACTAAAATTAAATATGTAATACATGATTTTAAAAATGTTTCATTGTTTTGTATGAACTTTCCAGTTTAATCATAAGGTTACAATCTGATTGGTTAGTTGGCTTAAACAGAAGCCCGAGATCTGTCTAGGCAAGATTTGGTATTTAAGTTGACCATTGTGTCGCACCTCTCTTACCTGGGATTCTATCCAGTCAGCATTCGTTTCCAATTATGATTTATACTTGGAAATTAGTACGCATAAAAAAATAATAGGATTATAGATTAAGGTGATAATAAATATGAAATATAAATATGAAATATAATAATATAAAGTTGTATATCAATTATGATTTATAAGAAATAAATAATGTGATATTGATAACTTTAAATTTTAAATTAAGGTGAAGATGATTCCGGGCCATCGACCCAGGGCAACACTGGTCGTAAAGGGTCATGGGTCTGGCCATACTACGATAAAACATAAACCAATGAGCCTAATAAATTTATAGCTATTTGTAAAGTTTGTCGGGATGTCAATAAGACAAAAAACCCCAAACAATACAAATGGAAAAAAAGCGATGGAACCGGAACATTAGCACGGCACCTTTCACGAGATCATAGATTGGGGCCGGAAGGCGCCGAGTCAAGCGATGGAACCACCCAAACTCAGCTACACGGGTATGCTTCTAACATGCCCGGCGCAGGTATGCCTTTTATTTATTCTACAGATAATTTGTGTAAGTACCTAAGTAATTATGTTATTAATACGGAAAAACCTTTTAATTTTGCGGAAGACCCCGAATACGAAGAGTTAAATAGAATGGCTTTGCAACCCGCATATAGAAGAGTCCCTAGGAATACACTTAAGCGTAAGACTCAACAATTATACTTTGAACATAGAGCTCATATGATTGAATCGTTTCGAACATATGAAGGTCGTTTTAGTCTGACCAGTGATACATGGAGTTCTACAATTGGAACCATTTATATGTATCACTGCTCATTGGATTGATGAGGACTGGTATTTACAAAAATGTATTATTGCTTTTCAATCAATGGAGGAGAGTCATAGTGGGTATAACATTAAATGTCGTATTACAAATGTTTTAAGAACTTGGCACATTACTAAAAAAAAATTTCTTTATCATTAGACAACGCAAGTGCTAACAAAAGGGTCGTAGATTTCATAAAATCTGATCATGAGTTACCCTTGTTGCTTAACGGCGAGTTATTGCATGTCCGATGTTGTGCACATATTCTTAATTTATGTGTTCAAGAAGGCATGAAAGAATTACAACCTTTGTTAGAACCCATTAGGAATGTAACTAAGTGGCTTAGAGTTACCTATAGAGTTAAACGTAGGTATAAGCAGTTGTGCGACGAAAAAGGTCTAAGAAAAAAAGTTTGGAGTTGGGATTCTCCTACCTGTTGGAATTCAACATATAAAATGTTGACAGACGCACTTAGGTATAAAGATGTGCTAACAACAATATATAATGAAACTTGTACAAATGAAAATGATTTGATTACGAACGATCACTGGAGCGTTGCCAGTGTTATTTGTGAAGTTCTTAGCACTTTTAACAGTGCTACAAAAGTTTTTTCACTTATTTATGAGTCTAATATTCACCAGGTTATTTTAGAATGCATTAAAATTGTTAACTCTATAAAAAATGCCGGCGACATTCAAAACATTTCCGACATCTTGTCGCGAATGATGGTCAAATGGTATACATATTTTGGTGAATTTCCTCACATATATGGTGTTGCAGCCATATTGGACCATGGTGTCAAACTTGATGGTTTGACAAATTTATTAATTTTTTATTATGAATGTTTAGGAATTGATTTTGATGTTTACGCTTATGTATTACAGTGTAAAAATATTTTAGAACAGCTTTATGATCATTACGCATCTATTTACCAACCACAATCGATTGGAGTTCCTAAACAATCCAAAAGCAGGTGGGACCCTTTCGTTTCTTCAATCTTGAAGAAACAACGAACAGAATCATCATCTGCAAGTGCTTTGGGTGGTAATGTTAATGATTATTTATCGTTCCAATTTGAAACTAACAATGATTTCCACATACTTAAATGGTGGAAAAATCATTTTAATGAATTTCCTATCTTAGTTAGAATTGTAAAGGATGTCCTTGCAATTCCAGCTTCAACTGTTGCTTCCAAGTCTGCTTTTAGTGCAGGTAAGAGAGTGTTAGACGAAAAAAGATCCAGCCTTTCTCCCAATAGCATAGAAATGTGCGTTTGCAAGAAGGATTGGTCTCAGACGGAGAAGAGAACACAAGGAATGAAGGACGATGATGAAGATGATCCGTGGATGGTGCTAGATACTTCAGCTGAATCACCCCCAACAACTAAAGACTAACGATTCACGCACCACGACATTGAGGTACATTTAAGAACTACGTGGGCTTTGATTCCTTAATATAATTAAGGATACGTAGACATCTTATTTTGCAAAATTAAAATATATGTTTTTATATGCATTTTAATTTCCAAAGTAAGTCCAAGCCCTCCCCCCCCAACCCCCTTCCCCCATTAAATTATTTAATTATTAAGAATATTTTATCATCTTAATTATCAATTAATTTACTTATTAGTTTTTACTTTTGTAATAAATCATAATATTTAGTTATTTAGTTATTCGATTTTAAATTAACAAGTTAAATATATAATTAACATGTTTTTGCCAATTAATTATTACATTTACAAATTTAAAAATCCCAAAAAAAAACCCAAACCCCCTCAATGGCTCAAAACCCCCTTAAACCCCCTCAAACCCCCTTAAACCCCCACAAAACCCCCAAATCCCCTAAAACCCATAAATGAACCCAGCCCATGACCCAATGGGCCCAACCCACGAGCCCAACCCACAAACCCGCAGCCCAGCCCAGCCCGGTCGCCAACCCGGTCTTGAACCCGCCGGGCCGGTTCGTGGGTCGACCCTCGTCTGACCCAGCCCGGCCCGGCCCACCCAACCCCACCCACGGGCCGGTTCCGGGTTACCCAATCCCGGCCCAGTCCCCAACCCGACCCAGCCCGCCCATTGGCCACCTTAGGCAGCATACCTTCTATGAGAGCACAATTTTCAATGCTCTTCTAACATGAAGGTGTGCTTATAACAATTTAGGGTGTACATATAACAAATCCCCTCAACAAGGTATTAAATAAATTATGTTTAAACTAGGTTAACTACTGCGTATAAAACACTAATTTAGATTGACATTTAATTTCCTAAAGGTCACCATTAAGAAATCTTGAAAATCATGAAATTTTGATAATTGAGAGTAACAATTGAAAAATCTTGAAAATGAGGGTAAGAAACAATTGAAACTTTCCTTGGAAATTATGATACTTTTGTAACTTTTGACAGCATAGGTTAGAAACTTAGAATAATAAACAGAATCTTACAAGGTTACAATTTAATTAATATGGGGAAATCAAAGTAGTTGTCTTGGACTCTTGGGTAACCAACATTACTAGGCATGCAATCATGCATTGATGCACCATTGCCCCAAATAGTTTCAAAGGGGATGTTTATAAGTTTCTTCCACAGATTTTCAATGGTTAAAACCTAACAATGTTTATTCACATTCTATTTTCTTCCAAATTTGATTAAACTAAACAGGTTACAGGTTGAACACTCCATACAATCTAGCTGTGCGGCCGAAGGCAGATGTATTAAGATGAGTACGGCCCGTTACTGAAGATCGAGAGAACTGTGAAAATCAAATGTACAACTGTTGCTGTGTGTGTTATCATCGAACCAAAGCGAACGCTTCAGCTATAAACTCATCTCCGCTGGCAAGCTAATTTCCAAAAAGTACAGGCTGAAATAACCAAACAAAAATTCAGAACAAAGGCAGGCAAAGCATGCAACTACAAAGCAACGAACACAATGGCTCGGATTAACTGCAGTGCATATTGATTGGCATCGACCCTTTGAAGCCAGGGATGGACGGGGTCGTATAGACCTGGTTAATAAATAGGGTGACCGCAATGGTTATTTGATTAAAGCATCCACAATGGTGAGTAGATAGTTGCTCAACTGTTACCCACTACCAAGTACAACATTGTACAAAAAAGAGTGAGGATGCTCACTCCTGAGTAAACCTGGTTATTGGACAGGGTAGTCCAATGACATGCTGTTACGGTCAAGATTATAGGATTTTTACTGGACAAAGCCTTTAATGGACAAGGCCTTATCGACCAGGGCCAATACAGGGTCAAAAATAATAGCCTAACAATTTTTTCAAAAAAAAAAAATTGACAAAAATAATTACATTAATATATTCGTATACATTTGTTTTAACTATTGGCTACCTTAAATTTTATTTATATTTAATATTTTAATAGCTCGACCGCTAACGACCCGCTAATGACCCGTGACCCGCTTTGGCCCGACCCGCTACTGACCTTTTTTAGTCGACCTGGCCCTGACCCGACCCGCACCGGCCTGACCCTAACCCGCCCCAACCCGTCCAATAACCAGGTCTACTCCTGAGTAATTGAACACTTGGCCCATGTGAAATGCATATGCGTGTCAAAGGTCCAATGTGCTCTACAGTGAATTGCCCCACCAATATGGATGCTCTTAGGCTCCGTTTGGTAGGGTGTAAAACATTTCCGTAAAAAACCTTTTACATGGAAAAGTTCATTTTCACAAATGTTTACCGTTGTTTGGTTCAATGTAAAATGATTTTTCCTTTTAAGCATTTTTCAATGTTTGGTTGAACCGAAAAACCAATTATTTCAATTGTGACGGAAAATATTTTCCTTCCATTTATGCTGTAAAATGTTTTTCTTCCAATTTGGGGGGAAAATGTTTTCAATATGGTGGAAAATGGTTTTTCATCCCAAGTTTTACATTTTAATGTTTTACTCCAAACTAAACAACGTAAAATGGGAAAACAGTTTTCAGGGAAAACGTTTTACATCCTACCAACAACGGTAAAAGGTTTTTATTGGACAAGACATTTCTAACACACAGTCAATAATGTACGGTCAAAACAATAATCCAATAATCTTTTTGTAAAAAAAAAAAAGCTTTGCCAAAATAACACCGCCTAGGTTCATTTTTACTTTTGCTCACTTTTATCTCTCCTTTCTCTCTCTCTCTGTTTGTTTTTTTTTTTTGCTTGTTTATTGGTCTTGCCACTGTACTGTTGACCCAAGACTATCTTTGGCTTAACCTGCTCTCGATCCTTAAAAAATGGCTTTCTCAAGACCCAGCATGGTAATGGACCTACATCAACCCTGATCCAAATTTCCAACCCACCCAAAAATCAAGGATAGTGCTGTATAGAGAGTGGGCCCTAACAAGGAATCCTGAACCATGGGACCCAAGGCATGCGGTCAGCAGGGCCGTGCCAATCCTTATGGGGCCTGTGCAATTTGTGCATCATTGATAGATAGGGCCCTAAATTTAAAGTATAATTTACAATTATTGTATCAATTAACATGCAATTTTAATATCCATTCAAAAACTAATGTCATTTAAAAAAGTTTACAAAGGTGGGTATAAAAGTAGAATATTGATTGAATCTTGAATAAAAATAGTATGTAATTTTTTTGTGAGAGTAAAAAATGATAAGTCACATGGAGGAGGCCGGTATACAAAATTTTAGAAGAGATATAAAAAAAAGTATGATACATACACATTGGAATTAAAGTATAAGATGTAAGTTAAATTATAGACAATAAATGAACATTTAAAAATATTTAAAATGGTAATATTTTTCTGAATGTTTTAACTTTTTAAAAAGAAAATTGGGAAGAACTTTTAAAAAATAAGGCTTTTTTTAAGGAAAAAATTGTGAATATGATACCCAAAAAAAAGAGAGAGAGAATGGGTAGCTACGCATTGCCACTAGGAAAAAGGAAAATTAAAATAAACCACCTCATAATGAGTTAAAGGGATTCGATCCCTCATCAATCATCAACTTGCAAAATTTGAGTTGCATGCTAAACCACTATACCATACTCTTTTTCATTTAATTTTTACACATGATTAATATATATAATATTATTATACTAGGATTAAGAGGCCCCATTCAAATGGGGGCCCTGTGCTGTTGGGCTGTTTGCTCAGCCTTAAACACGGGCCTGGCGGTCAGGCATATGATACCCCCCCCCTCCCCACCTGGGTTCAATTCCCATTCAGGCATTCAGCATAAAATAAAATTTAAAAAATTCTGGTAAAATTGGCAATGCGGTTAAATTGTGATAGAGGTATTGGTATATCTTCATTATTTTCCATTAGAAACCATACCCAAATCTCTAATAATAAATATCTGGAAATGAAAATACAAAATTCTTCCATTTCAAATTAAATGCGACAAGAGGTAATTTTTGTGAGATATTAAAAAGTTCATTTGTTGCATTTAATTTGAACCAGGAGAAGGATTTCACATGTTAACTAGGAAGATGCATGACCTTGGAATGATATTCACATACAATACACAACCTTAAAGGAAGCACTAGACATATTTTTATTTATTTATTTATTTATTTTAACAATTGCTTAGCGTACTTGCAAAAATCATCATAATAAGATTCCTGTCTTTAATAGAGACTAGTAGTACACTACAAGGCTTAAGTTAAAAGTGCCCACAAACACTCTCTCCTCCAAGCTGCAAGTAACATTTAGGTAGCAACACCGACAGAAAAATGAGATAGAAAGGAAATATCATAATCAAGGAATAAGAGTTTCACTGCCTCAACAGAGTATAGTACTTTCGATCTGTTCATGATATGATATCCAACTTTCTACTTTTATCATTGTTTTTTTGTGCTAGGGTAGAGTCTTTTCTTGATGGGGGTAGGATAAATCCATTTTAGTCTTTTCACCCTCTAAATCATCTCTCGTCTTTTTTTGTGACGGGAAAGAGTGGTATCACAAAATAAAGGAACGAAGAGACGGACATGAAGCCTTAATCATATCTTGCTCAAGTCATTGACAGAGACCTTTTTTATATACACTTAAGAAGAGTAAAATTAATAATATCATTTACCTTGCCGACATAAAAGCCATGCCCAGAAAAACAGCCTTCACAGCTTGTTTCTGACCAGCATAATCAAACGCGAGAGGCAACATCTCGTGTAAGGTAAGGAAAGCCATCACTCCACCAACTGCCAGAAAGCATAAAATTCATTAACAGAAATAAATGTGAAGTAATTGCCTGAACTTTTACAACTTCAAGGCCGTCATCTTTTAGATTGAATAATTTGAACTGAATTAAACTGAATCCTCCTAGATTCAGCAAAAGATGAACTGAACTGATTTTGTCAAGAATTAAGTCCAAAAGACCAGGGCCTTAGATGAATTTATGTACCTGATGCCAGAAGGCCCTCTAGAATCTCGGGATTTAAACTGCTCGGGAAAAGGTAAGCTACATCAAAGAAAATCTAGACTATATCAAAAACATGAAGTTAAAAGAACAGAAAATAATGATAAAAAAAAATAGGGAATATGCCCGAGATTTCAGTATCATATGGTGCCATACCTACAAGTATAACACCCAAGGGCTCTGCCAAACCAGAGAGGGATGCTATCTTAAATGCTTGCCACTTGCTGCAGCACATCAAGAAACCAGATGAGGTAACGCACAAACTAAAATATTATCTTGACAGCAACAGGATAATTTTAGACACATGAACATGCAATCATTAACAACAGTGTAATCTCTAGTTAGCAATAGCTGAGGTAGCCCATATTGATTGCATGTTATGAATAACTGGATAAGGTTATTATAATGTGGAAGTCACACTGATAAACTACAGAAAAACCTTCTTATAAGGAGATATAAGCGGTTTGCCTTATGTGTGTACTATTTTACCTGAACTCGGCTATGAAAGATTGGACACTGGTACATTTCCGAGAATGAGCAATTACAAAGTTTGGGATGCGGGACATTGTCCAAGATTTGGACACAAGTGCAGTAACACGTCAAATATACTAAATAATCTGAAGTAATAAATATAATTTCACTTTGAAATTTTAATATTATTATTTTTTTCCATGGTTAAATACAATTATTTTTTTTATTTTTACAGAAAAATTGTTCAAGGGATACAATGACGGAAGATTATCACTTGGGTTATGACATGGGGATATCTCAAAGGTAAGTCATCAGATGACGGCGAAATCTTAATAAGTATATAATAAGAGAAGAAAAAAATAGAGGTTAGCCGTCACACCAAGGAGAAAGAAGAGAAGAAAATCAAACCAAACAAAAGAAGACCCAAGTAAGCCACCATTTGATAAGAATACCAGAGCATCAATTGTCATATTTGACTCAAATAACTACAAATATTCATATTTGGCTCAAAAAATCGAAGATTCGTGGCTATCTATCATCAAATTTGAATCTGTTGTAGCCGATCATGAGGTCTAAGACACTGATATTTTCTCTCAAGCAGCCATGTCTGATCCGCATTAAGTGTCCATGTTAGTGCCATTCTGTGTAGACAAGATTATGCCAAGCATATAGACGTGTATATGTAACCTAGTGTGGAGAGAGAGAGAGAGAGAAGCTAACAAAGGAGGCACCTAAAGCTAATACATGCTCTCTCTTGCTCCAATTATGTAAAACGACGTATATTCATATGCACTACGTATATTAACATGCAACCAATGCAAATCAATAGTGCCTAAAAATGTCTACACTATTCTCGTGCCATGCTCCACATTTGAGATTCATCATCCGTTATGATGATTATTCCATAACAGCTTTCTTTTGTCATAACTCATAACAACCCTGGCCTCCCAACCCCAACCCTCCGGCCTCCACCTCCCGGCACGAGAGCACAGGGCACTCCCTTTAACCATTGGAATGTGCTACTGTTCACACGACCAATTACAATAATTGTGCAGGAGATATTGGTTAATTAACAATTATTGGATCTTAGATCTTTCAGGAGTTCTGAGTAATACTAAGAGGAAGTTAGCCAAAAGGGTGGATAGGGGTCAAGACCCATCCAGGCACTGGTGGCTGACTCGTATGCTCCCCCTCCCACCTCCGCCTCTTAACTTTGTGAAATGGTTGTCAAGAAATCAAAGACATCATAAAATAAGAAAACTTCACCACTGATGTATACATAGACTTATAGTACACAGAAGCAGCCAAGAGGATAATATCAGCAGTTCAGAAAACAATAATAATACAAAAAATTCCATTTTATGGAGAAAACATTCCAAATTGTATCATGCAACACACGTTAACAACAGCATCACCACCTGAAGTAACAATTCCCTACCTTTGTGTGGCGAAATAAACTGGAAGAGCAACAGCAACACCCTGTAATAGAAATTGGGTGTGATTCTTTAGCTAAAGCATGTATCAGAAGCATTGGCATAGACACTATGTAAGAAGATAGTAGCAACTTGAAATAAGAAAAAGATACTTTTATAATCTAAAGGCCTAAGGGGGTTGGGCAACCATACCTCAGGAATGTTGTGCAAAGCAATAGCCAATGCCAAATTAAGACCCACCCGAAGGCCCTGGAGACGAAAACATTACAATCAAAGATATTTTAGTGGAATTATTGGAGCATGAAGACTACCACTACATTACTGTAGCAGTGGAGACCCTCAGCTGACTAAGCAGGGAAACAGAATAAATTCATGAGCACTATAATTATTTCCTAACGAATGCAATTAATTTGGAGGGCTGTGTTACAAGGTCAAGGGCTCAAGGCTATTCGTCAATAATTCAATTCCAAAATTATCATTAGATCCTTCGAAGTTTCTTAAGTGTCTTGATTGTTATTACTTAAGAAAATATTTACCAACTTTGTTTGTGAATTAATCTGTTTGTTTACAGCCAAAAGGCGGATCATTTAGATTTACCAAATGATCAAGATTCAGAACTCAGAAGAGTAGTACTAGTTGAAGTTACAATCTATTTTTTTATATAAGTTTTTTTTAGAAATCTAAATGGTATTTGGTGCAAAAATTTGATTTTTGTCAAGGACAACAAATCTTTGAATTCTCCTCATGGATCTTTTAGAATGAATGCGTACCAATATGTTCTTGCAAACTTTAAGGGTACCTCATGAAACATTTTCCTAAGAAAAAGTTGTTGAACTACTTGGCTAAGAAGCCCATCCTAAATCTAGGATTTTCTAAGGCCATACTGTTGTATGAGAATTATGATTTGAAGAGGTTTGAGAGTAGAACGGTTCGAAAAGCCTTAAGCAACAAAGCTTACAACCAAGACTCCATCCAGAGAAAAGTCAAATTTGAAAAACAGGGAAATGGTATTGTGTGATAAGAAAAAAAACATATAAACCTCAATTTTCAAGCCACATGCACCATCTCACTTACATGAGAGAGCCTTCATTACGCCTGGATAAACCATTTCTAGGCTCTACTACTCTAGCACTCTAGCTTCTGCTAGCCACTTAGCCGGGTTCATAGACCTATATCACGATAGAGTATGCTCTCTTCAGCTTTGACTATCTACTAAAAGACAAACCCTATAGACACCTATTAATCTATTATAGCAAGCAATCTTTAATGCCTTGGCAGGTTGGCAGCCTTACAGTGCTCAACTGCTTAACTAGGACATAAAAATCATGCTCCAGCCAATCTTATTTCTACCCTTGGGCCCTGACATCAAATGTTGTTTAGTTTCAAATGCACTTCCTGGAGGGAACACCGGAACATAGGGCAAAACCAAAGAAGTTTAACTTTATGGTAGCAATATATATACAAAAAACATGATCTTTGGACATTGGCACTTTGCAACAAGAGCATTAAAGGCAGGATTGACCAATATGGTTTTGTTTTAGACTATGCTGCAAGTACAAGTGAGAGAATTTGCTTAGCCAAGAATACAAATCAATAAATACAAGAGGAGTTTTTTCAGAGATTTGACTATGACAATTTAAGGGAAATCCAGGACATCTGAAGAAAGAACGAAGGATATGATTCTTCAAGAAATCAAGTGCTATAATGTCCAAACCAACAGCGAGTCAACGATCACTACCCCACCCCCACACCCACACCAATCAAGTGTTATAATGCCCAAACCAACAGTGAGTCAATGATCACTACCCCACCCCCACACCCACACCCCCAAACCCCCAAATTTTCTAATTTTGGGATGAACCTAGCATATGGTAAGGCTCCTACTAACATCTTTTAGTAGATTTACCCTTCTGACCAATTTGGTAACCGGTTATAAATGAGTAGAATGGATATGAATTTATATGTAAATTTGAAAGAAAAAACATCTATTTACATGGTGGTGAAAGCTTACCTCCGATTTATCTAATTTTCTTCATAAATATTCATTCTCATCCAATACCACTGATCTCAATAGTAATGGATGGTAATGGAAATTATGCAGAAAATTCAAACTTGAGAATGAGATCCATAGAGAATATAGGGTTTTTTACCTTGCTAGATTATACTTTAAAATTTAAACTCATTCCATTACCAACTAACAACAACCAAACGCGCCGTTAAAGATGTCTAGTTAAGGAGATGTGAAGAGAGTGAAAGAGAAAAAGATGTGAAGACAGCGAAAGAGAGAAAGATGTGAAATTGGGGGCAAAGAGAGGGATGAGAATAGAACAGACCCTTTTCCCTTTCCTATTAAATATACTAAAAATCTTTATATTGTAATAACCCTTTTCCCCTACCTATTCATCTTCCCTAACAATTGATTCTTTATAAAACAATTACAGCATAATAGCACTAGTTGGTAAGATTTTCATCTAGTAGAAAGATGAAAGGTTTAAAAAAATATGGTTTATTGCAACATTAAATTCATGAAAAACTAGAAATCAGTTTATCATTTCATTCGCAAAACTAGACCAATATTATACAGTTTAAATGTATCAAATTTTAAACTTCCAACATCTTTCAGGATAGCCACTGGATGGAGTTTGTAGACGAAGATTGTTCATCCCTCTTTTTCAAAAACAATCAAGAAAAGAATAAGGTGCTTGTTAATAAGCAGAAACGGCCATCTATAAAGACAACTCAAAATTTTTACAATCAAGCATTGAATCTAATTGTACCTTTATAGATCCAAGAAAAACTGCCATTCCTTCAGGAAAATTGTGTAAGCTTATACCTGAAAAATGAAAATTAACTTCCTTAGTTCAAAGGTTCAAACACATCAACATAATAATCACAAACTATTATAGGTCCCTCAAAAAGATTTCTTAACCTGTCATCCATCAATCAAATTTGATTGAGTTTCATGCACAACTGCACAAGAAACCATTGAAGTATATGGAGTATAAAGCAAAGTTCTGTGCCACAAAAGGACAAATAAATACAAGAAAATTCACAGCAGCAGGCAGTTCATGGACAAATAGTTAACAGGAAAGTAACACTTCGTGCTCCTAACAAAAGGAAAGTGTCTTAACATACAATATTGTAAGCTCATGAAGTTATGATACATGAGGCCTCCCATTTCCAACCATAGGAACACAAACACATTAAAAACAAATAAAATAATGTAACAACTCTATTGTCGATAATCCCCGTTAGCTAACAGCCTAGCAACTAGCAAAGCATATAAAAATAGAACATATGAAGCTGAGAAGGAAAGAGAAGCTAATAGCCTACACATGAACACACCTATAGCTGTTATTATGCCACTGTACATAACTTGCCGTCGATGCTTCTTCATCATGTCCTTTCCCTTCTCTTCTCCATTTGTCTGTGAACAGTGGCGGGTCAAGCAAAAATGTTTAATGGTGTTAAAATGCTTTTGATAAATTTTGTTGGGGTCAACTAATCAAAATTATAGTAAAAAAATTTGGAAATACTAAATTTTACAAGAATTTTTTTCCACATTTTAGTTCAAGTGGGTTCAAGGGACCCCACTTAACACAATGTGGCTCCGCCACTGTCTGTAAACCTCCAGAAGAATATCAACAAACCTTTAGATGGTTGGTCCAGCTTAGAAGTTTTAAAGCTCATTACAACATAAAGATTCACCGAGCAAACAAAAATCCTTTGTTCTAGACTTCCAGTTCAAGATCAAACTAACCTTTTTGCTTTTAACATTTGAATTAGGAGCAAGTGCTGGTTCTGGGATGAAGTTGGTAATAATGGCAAAGAATATGACACCTGCAAAAAACTATAGACAGCTAAACAAGTGACTTTTCTCAAACAGATAATGCACAGAACATCTCCAAATAAACCATATAAACTACATTAAGTGAAAAAGGCAGCATACCCATATGTTCCCCTTCAGAAAGCCAATAGAGTTTATTGCATTGTGAGCCAAATCTAGAAATGATATGCTAAGCATAAGACCTGCCGCAAAGCCCTACACCATTTAACAGAAGCTTCAGGAATTTCGTTGCCCTAAGACTAACAATAATGCAAAATGAAAAAACTTTCTCAATGTCATGCACTAATTAATAACCTATATGAGCCTGTAAATCAATCTGCTATATGGAGGGGACAAAAGTCACGGTCAAGCAACAAAAATTAAAACCATCTGATAACCTAGAAGGCTAGAACCCTCAACAGATAATTGTTATCAAGGTAATGAACCTGTAAAAGCCCAAGCATTTTCAAGTTTGGTGCTTCACTTAGAACCACAAGAAGTGCACCTGCATTACATCCCAAAAAAGTAGTCAGATTTTTCACATTAAACTATTCTAGTACCAAGATCATCATCCATAATTATGATATTGCACAACATGATGGGCAACATAGGAAATATAAAACATAATGATCCACATTTCGAACAGGTTGAGATTTAATACCAAAAAATATGTTTTGCAAATAAAAAAAAATAAAAAATCAAGGAGGTTTTTTAAAACGAAATTAAACTACGACGGTAAGTATGTAAATTTGTACTATCATGCCCTAAGCAACATTTCAACCATGCTACATCCATCTCGGTTCAGCTATACCACAAAATGAATTGAATTTCAAGGAACTCTGAAACAAAAGAAAGGCATAATATGTACAGGAATCAACAGGAGCATCACAAGGATTGAAGTATCAACCCAAAATCAATGTTACAACACAAGGATTGAATTATCAACCCAAACTCCCAAGATCAATGTTAAACCATACTCAACAAGTTAGCTTCCACATATGCATTAACTCATCAAGTGATTTGTCAACCATGTTTCCTCATGAATTGCTTCTCCTTCAAGCTCAAAATTCATCACCTTTTTAAAACCGCAGTCCGCAGGTTTCTTCGTTTTCTGTAAACGCCAATCATTTCTACCAAATTCATCTCGCCACAATTATCAGAATTCATCTCCATCACAAAGTTACTTCCAGTATTACACAACTTCTAAAATTCTTCTTCATTAAAAAAGATAAATTCTAAATGTCCCATGACAAGAGATTGACTAGAACGAAACCATAAATTAAGGGAAAAAACTATCCATTTACTCCTTGTACAGATTTCAAAGAAGGTATACACATGAGCACATAGAGGAAGGTACTCCATACAAATTTAATTCATAATTAATTAATGTTAATGTTCATTTGGCTAGTACAGGTGTGTACCATTCTATTGGTACACATGTGTACCTCCTAATTTGTACCTTGTGCACCACCAAAATCCAAACTAATAGTCTCATTTTGACTAGAAACATGCGGCCGCCATCAACAAAACCCTTCTCACACATGAGCTAGTTTTATAATACTCCTGCCATCCATATTTAAATGCTCCATTTTCCTTTTCTAGTTTTCCATATTTATTTGCTCTATTTCTATTTTAGTAACATGACCCATACTTATATTTACTTTTTATCCTTATCTATCCATAATTTACTTACTATTATCGCCGTATATTTACATTTTTGCCCTCCACCCATGGCCCACTTTTACACTACATAACATTTTTTGAAACCTTCTAAAAAAATGACCCAAAAGCAAATGGAGCACTTAATTATGGAATTATGGGTGGGAGTAATAAATAAAAAGCATCAAATTATTCATGGCAAAATTAATCTTGCAACTAAGAAGAATATCACTATTGAGTATTGACCGCTGGAATTCATTTAACCCCACGTTCTTGCACTACCCTATCATTCTTCACCATTACAGTAATAGACTAATAGCAAGCTAAAGCACGCGAAAAATGCCAAAAATATAAACTACATTATCCAATTTAACTGTACAATAGACATGAATTAAGAAATGAGCAACTAAAAACAGAGGAAACACAACATAGCAGCATTATGAAATTGGGTCAAAACTGAGTAAGTCATACCTAAGGATGTGCTCAATCCACCAACAAGTGAGAGCGCAAGAGCAACTATCACTTGTGAATCCATAGCTAAAGCAACGGCAACAGCAACAGCGACAACAACAGCAACAGCGACAACAACAACACTAAAAATCCCAAGTTGCAAATGAGTGAAATGATTCAAAAATTAATATCTTGTGTTATAAGATACTAATTTCAGTTACCCTAAAAAATTAAACGGATTTAAGAGGAGATTAAGAAATGGGACTTTCAGTTATGTTTAAGAAGGGACGAGAGCTAAAACCCCACAAACAACTTCGATAGGAGAGAAAGGTCAAAACGATGGAGGATGTATAAACTATAAGAGCAAACAAAAATGAAGATATAGCTTCGCAATAGGCAATTTTTGAGGGAGAATCAAGAGAGGGATTGTGTAGAAGGGAGGAAAGAGATTGTTTGATTAGGTGGTGCAAGGAATTGAAGTGAATGAAATAAACAACTTTTTGCCAAAAAAATAAATGAATAAAATTATTTTTACTTAAGATTTGTTTTTAGGACAAAATTTTCAAAAAAAATAAGTTAATCTTTCGCCGGTTTTCCATATTTAAGTCAAACTTTTAAAAATACATCGTTAAACTAATCTTGTTATCATTTAAGCCAAATATAGATCAAAATCACAGTGACTTGAAGCAACACGTACATAATTGGTTAAGTAATCATTTCACCTTTTTTAATGATAATATTGCTAGCTTAAATAATCATGAAAGATCGGTCAAAGTTTGTCTTATTCGACAAACCTTCCCTGTTTTTAACCTTTGTTTTTTAATGTGATAAATGAGGCTTGCATAAGAGGGGCATGGACTAGAAGTATGCATAATCTTGTCCGAACCACAATTTTAACTGAGTTTCGATCCATTCCCCGATCCAATGATTTGGGATTTTGAGTTTCTTGTTCTTCTAAACATGAAAATTTTTAACTCAAACCGCATGGATCAAAATTATTAAAAAAAAAAACTTTAATTAACTTTTATGTTTAAAATTAATATACATTTTTATTTTTAATCAAAAAATTATTTTTGTATAGTTATGTACTATTACTTTTGTATGTAATATACATAAAATGAAAAGAAAAAAAAAAAACATTATTTGAGAGGATAATAAGAAAAAATCTTTTAGAAAAATAAAATCATAAATTTGTCCCCAAACCAGTCTAAAATCGATCTAGGGCCGAAAAGTCTGGACTGATATTTAATGGGCCTTGTACTCTATCCAAAAAAAAAATCAATTTTTCAATCCATTGATCAATTCAATCGGTCCTAGTTCGATCTGATCTGGTCTTGGATCGGTGCACACCCCTATGGACTAGTGACTTACTACTAAGCTTAAACATAGTCTAGATTGTTCAACAAATAAACATATGGGAGAGGAAAACTAGAGAATCCTTACACATTGGTGTGGTAATGTTTGAACATAGGATCTCATTTTTGGTGTTCTTAATTAATTCTTGAACAACAGACCAATATCTCAATCTAAAGTCTTTGATTTTGTTGTTGAGAAAACAAAAAAGACTGGAGTGCCAAATGTCAATTGGTAGCTTATATCAAATACACTATATATAAAAATATTCATTTAAATTTAGTGATCTCAAAGAACCAAAAAATAAAAAAAATAATAATTTTTTCATGGATACCACTAGGATTTCACGAAATTCATTCAATAAACAACTTTTTGCCAAAAAAAAAAAAAAAAGAAATACGTTTATTGAGCATTGTTCATGCTTTTGTCATACGTCATGGAGTGGCTAGTGGTAGATTGTTATGGAGTAGTTAGAAAAATATTTCATCATGTATGACATCCTGATCTTTAATTAGTACCTAATCCTCCCAAGCATTCAATTACTGACTTCTGAGTTCTCATAGGCTCATAGCAAGCTTACTAACCAATCAATTAATCAAGTAAGCATATGTTATTCACCTTACTTGACGTTGGAATATGTATATAGAAAACTATGAATAGCAAGGAGAGATAAACTTTTTACATATAGATATGTTCGCTTTTATTTAATTTTTTTATCTCCCTTCTAGGAATACGAGATGTATCAAAATATCTGTGATATATGATGCACAATTGAGAAAACACTTGCTTTGGTGTTCAAGATACAAAATAAGTCAATTAGGTGGTTTGGGCAGCTTTTATTCAACATAGATAGAAAACTTTTGAAGTAATACAAGATCATATCGAATAATGAGAGGAAAGAAATAAATCTTTCAATTATTTCTTTTTTTTTTAACAGATAACAAAACTAGAAAAATCTAGCCATAACTAAAAACTTCTAGAAATATGATGGAAATTAATCAAAGGCTCTCTTATATTATCCCTGCAACGATATTAATGTCCATAAATCTTTCTTGCCTTTGATCCGCCGATACGTCATGTGTCTCTCGAGAGTGATTATGGATGCGAATGTACAAGTGTTGCAATCTGATGGCTTCTTCGAGGGCCATATGAAGAGCCTCGCCGAGTTTGGCATGCAATATGTCTGTCACCCTACTTGTATGGTTGTCAGTGCTATACTCCTGCTGCTCACCAGCTATACTCCATTTTCAGGTTGAACTTTCAGTTGTCGCTCCACTTAGCATCAAGACATATTTTATATTTATATTTGAGTCAAAACAACTTACCTAATGAAAGTTTATTAATTATTATCCTTTCATTTGGTTAATAAACCATTAAAAACTAAATTAATTATGTGGCATCATTGCAATCTGTAATTTCATGAGGTTTCAAGTATTTACTAGGGTAATGGGATTCAGTCAAGTTTCCAGAAATCTAAAACCATGTGTCCTATGAAGTATGGTTCGGTCGAGTAAAAACCATAATCGGTCAAGTACCATCAGTATACTCAACTGAGTATTTGGTCCGGAACCCAAATTTTGCTTCTAATTATTATCGTTAAGGACGTTAACTTATTTTTTTCCACCTTACATATATCTAATTTATTATACCTCCTCCACCTCCACTTCTTAATTATAATTTAAACCATTACAAATATTTCATAAAACTCATTTATATATAAATGTTCCAACAAATGCTTGAGTAAAGTCAGCCCATTAAACACTTATGTTATTCAAAGTACCTTGTCAAAGGGGTCCGGGAGGCTTCTGCCGTATATTATTTCAATATGGGATACGCCTTCCAAAACTCCTAAAATTCATCAATATAGATCACTTACATATTGTTTGTTCATGGTTGTGAAGGGAACAATCTCATCCATACGACCTAGCTACAGTGGCGGATCCACATTGTAATAAGTGGGGTCCGTTGACTCCACTTGAATCTAAATGTGTAAATTTTTCTCTTGTAAAATTTAGAAAATTTTCAAATTTCCCCTATAATTTGGAATTATTAACCCCTATTAAATTTATCAAATGCATTTTGACCCCACTAAACATTTTTTTTAGATCCGCCACTACCTAGCTAGGTTGTAACTTATGTATAATGTTTTTTTACATGGTAATATGGTAAATTTAGCTTCTAACTATGGCTTATATCTCAGGTCAGTTAATCGTGGTAACAATGCCCAAACAAAATGAGGATGGCTAAGATACAAACCCTGATATTAAGAATGAAGGAGTGATGTTGCCACCATTATTGTGCCAATACTTAAAATTAATAATTGGAAGAATTTTATTTACCCACTTTTTTGTATAATTTCTATTAGCGGGGAGTAGTGATGACAATAGGTATTGGGCCCGATCCAAACTCAAGGATCCGACCCACTCATAAGGGGGTATATATGTCTGAGTTGTTTTTGACGGGTTTAAGTCTAAAGACGTACGAGTTAGGATTGGGTCCACATATGTAAGATCCAGACGTTATTAATAGACTCATTTATGTATAATAGATATAAATAAGAAGTATGCTCTAAATTCTTTATTTTTTATGTTACTTTCAATTATACTTATTTCTATATTTTTTATTAATTTCTAATCCTTTATTCTATCTAACCTTATGATTAATTTTTCTTAAACATTTTATGACTTTTTTTATTTGACTTCTTTAAGCATTGTGTTCCGTATTTTTCTTTAATTGGCTGAGATAATGAATTAATGTTGGTTGCATGTAGCTACAATAGCACAGAACAATTTAGCAGTCTCAAAATTTGTGATTAAGGGTTTTAAATAAGAATGATTCATATAGGTTTTGATTAGGACCCGTGAACCCGCTAGAGTCAAATCCACTGGGTCTGTGTCTGAAATTTTTAGACCCAACGTGTCTGGATTTGTATAAAAAGGGATGTGTGTTTGGATCTAGGTGAAGCCAATCCAAACCCAACACGACTCATTGGTATCTCTAGTTGGGGAGGATCTTAATTTTTTTTTTTGAGACTGGGCGAGCCTCTAAACATTAATAGTAAGAGAAACCACAAGTACATAATGCCTGATGGCTTCAGGAGAGTTGTGCATCCAAACTTGCTGAGTTTCGAAAGGGACAACTCTCACAATTTGGTGGGGAGGCTCTTAACTTTTAAAGTCTTAACTATGATAAATTTCTCTCAAAACCAATAATTAATAACAAAAAAATACTAATTATTAACCATCAAACATTATCAAGTTATTATTCATTTACTAAATTACTGTTGGTAATTTTTTTTTTATGTGAACTACCAAACATCATTCGTATTTATAAAAGTGTTTTTTTTTCCCTATGCCTTTCTTAAATTTTGGCTCTCCCTAACTTTCACATATTTTCTTACTAACAAACTTCGTTGTCGTGGTCACCACCAATCCCCCACCAATGATACGTTCACCGAAAAATGTCACACTACTACTAGCAATCATTGCCACCACAATATGTAAGACTCCTGTTTGATAAACGTGTCACGTCGTGTCAATGCGTTTACTTAAATATGTCAAAGTCCTTGACCCAAAACTGTTAATTCCATATCATATGTGTTTGGGTCGTCTTACAGCGAGTGTCATGTCAATTTTCGCACTATATAGTTAATAGTTGAGTGTAATCATGTCGTGTCGTGTTAACCCACATATATAAACAGTTTGAAACCCCTTGATTCAAACCTGACACGTTTCATAAGCGTGTAGTGTCGTATCAATCCACTTACATATTTAAATAGCATGTAAAAGTCATTCATCCAAACCCTCTAATTTTTTGCTTGTTATTTTGTCGTGTTGGTTTTTATCGACCCTGCACTAGCTAGCTTAGTACTCCAATAAGATCCAAATACTTGGCAATAGGCATTAAATTGCAAATCATACATAATCAGAAAGTTGGTAAGATCATGCTCGTGCATCTAATGTAGTCAATGAATGCACCAGGCTCCAACACTACCTAACTGTGAATGTGTAATGCGCTCTCTGGCCGTACCTTCAGCGGAAGACATAGACATACACCGTACCCTTTAATTGTGTTTTGTTTGCTATGAGAAAAAAAATAAAAAAATAGCATATTCCGATAAATCTAATTATGATGAGAGGAATGAAGTATATATGGAGCAGTGGCTTAACCTCCACCTCTTAATCTTAGGGTTAAAATTGAAAGTTTTATATTAGCCGATGAGATGGTAGATTGTTTTTTACCTAAAAAAATTATGATAGTATGAAATTTGATGAAAAATAGTGGTAGATAGTGATCTCAAGAAGATCATTTTATATTACCACTCTTAATAAAATATCGTTTGCTGCCTAAGAATAAAAAAAGATATATGTCATCTGTTTCACTTTGTTTGTTAAGCTTTGAACAATTATCACTCACAAAAAAAAATTTAAACATAACAAATATTGTGAAACGGATATATTAATTAATTAGAACAATGTAAACAAACTACTCTTTTTTTATTCAAAAAACTTATATTACTACCCTCATCTCATTTTATTTTATTTTTGTAAAATTTATTATAAAACGAAGCTAATAAGTTGAGCTAGAAATTAAATGCAAATCAAAGTGTTTTCTTTTAAGATGTCATTTTTATCTATCTCTCTTCTTGTCAAATGCATCTTTATTTCTCTCACATTTAACAATCGCAAGCAAATTTTACCTTGAACTTCGTTTCTTCAACTTTGTCGCAAATTAATAAAAAGTAGTTGAGGTAGTACGTATATGCAACGAGTGTTAAAAAAAAAAATACACAGCTCCTCTCGTTTTACTTTGTTCGTTATGTTTACAATTAGAATATCTAAAAAAGTTCCACTAACTTCATAAGGTCACTCTATCAAGAATAATCACTTGCTAATAATATTTGAAATTCCAATTTATAAAATTAATCATTTTACATGGATGTTCCTCTTCCTTTATAATTTCTTTTTTGGGGAAAAAAGAAGAAAAAAATTAGTATTCTACAGAAATATATAAATCAAGGTATATTTGTTGAGGGATGATGACACACCAACCACTTGGGGTTATAATGATTTCCTCCCCCCATGTATCTGGTTAACCAAGCAAAGTCTATTTTCTTTAATTATACCATGTTTTATAACACCTTTTACATATGTCACCTCCTTTATTTTTTGCTCTAACACTACCATACTTAATACTTTGCTTTTAATTTGCTTCAAATCAATGCTCTCTCTCTCTCTCTCTCTCTCTCTCTCTCTCTCTTTCTCTAATTATCAATCTTTAACGACAAATCTGATGTCTTTCTTCATTTGATTATTGTAAATTTGTAATGTAAGTACATTTTTCCCCTTTTTAAGCTCTTAATTAAAGAAATCATCTTTTAATTATCCTAGGTACTATTTTATCCTATATTAATCATATATTTTATTATTGATTAGCACTTTACACTACTCATGTTTCTCTCATGACTCATGAATTAATTCTCAGCACCACCCATACATACATACATTATTCAATGTCACTTACTACTGTATTTATATTCTTACAGTAAAATGTATGTGTAAAAATTAATAAATAATTCTTGTATTTATTTATTTATTTATTTATGATATATTATTGTAATCTAGCTAGCTGAGCAATGGAGAATGTGAATGATGTTGAAGAAGTTGTATCAAAAATGGAAGAATATGAAATATTGGAGCAGATTGGTAGGGGAGCTTTTGGAACTGCATATCTTGTTCTTCATAAATTTGACACTAAGAGAAAGTAAGCCAATCTTTCATTTTCATTTTTGAAAGTTCATATTCTTGTTTTAAATTGAAATGAAAGAATGAGTTTTGTTGTTGGATTTGTAGATATGTGATGAAAAAGATCAAATTGGCAAAACAGACTGAGAGATTCAAGCGAACCGCCCACCAGGAGGTTAAATTTTCTGATAAATCTCTCTTTTGTAATGAAATTTTCATCAACTGATATACTAAATCTGTTAATTTTTACGTGCAACGATGTAACATAAAGTGTATTGCTAAAATATCTGCATTATTTTTTGTTTTAACTTTTATAGATGAACTTAATAGCAAAGTTGAACAACCCTTATGTAGTACAATACAAGGATGCATGGGTGGAAAAGGTAAAATGTAAAGTTATTATTCTGTAATAAATTGCTTATGTTGGTGATTTTTTTTTTATTTTTAAGATTTGTATATATTTATGTGAGCTTATTGTAGAAAGAATTTCTATGATCATCATACAGGAGTGTTATGTGTGCATTGTGACAAGCTACTGTGAAGGAGGAGACATGTAAGTTAAAAATGAAAGCTTTACTAATCTCATAATACTCCCTTCACATTTTAAAATTTTTGTAACTTTCATTTTTTACACGGTTTACAACTGAAGAATCTTGTAAATTTCTTCTAATATACTATATACGTATAAGAAAAACGTAGTCATATAGACATGTAGGGTCTTATTTGATTTGTACAAAGTGTATTTTAATTTATTTTATATTTAATCATTACAATTTTTACTACTATACTATATAATTAAAGATAATAAAAGTGCATTGACAAGTGTAAAAAATGAAATTAGCAAAAAATAAAATAAAATAAAATTATGATACAGAGTGAGTATAATTTACAGCTTTAAGATCTGAATATTGAAGTTAAGACCGTTTAATTTGATGTTTCAGGACTGAGATGATAAAAAAGTCTAGAGGAACATATTTTCCAGAAGAGGTAAATATATAATGGTAATTAGTCTAGGATAATGAAGGAGGAACAACAATACACCACCCTAGCTAATAATAGCTAATTAAAAATTTACTGTGCTGTAATTTTCAACAGAAACTCTGCAAATGGCTAGGTCAACTCCTCTTAGCCTTGGATTACCTACATTCTAATCGCGTGTTACATAGAGACATAAAGGTTAATTCTCACTCGATCTGGAAGTTCTTGATTTAGGGCCATCGAATTAAATTATAGGGCCATCGAATTAAATTATATAGTGCTTTTTTGTTTGAATAAAACTAATTATTTCTATGTGCATTTCACTTTCAGTGTTCCAACATTTTTCTTACCAAGGACCATGATATAAGGCTAGGTGAGTCATGCTTGTTATTATTAATTCCAGGCACTCCAATGTCACCAAAAAAAGATATTGTTTGTTAAGAAAATGTACATAAATAATGATTACTGCTTTTGTCCCTTTTTGTGTTGAATCAAAATTTTCACTGATACTCTAGTGTGATTTTTCCACGCAGGTGACTTTGGCCTTGCAAAACTGCTAAGCAAAGACGATCTTGCATTTTCGGTACTAATTTTTAATACTGTACTATATAAATATAATGAATACATGAAAGAAAGAAAAGGGGCACATTTTGTTTTTTTAGGGGAAAAAAGGGGTGCATCTTAAGATAAAGAGGTACACATGTTTTTCATATTATTAAAACTGTTATTATTTACGAAAATACTATTAATGATCACACGCGTACCCCTTTGAATGAAAAAGGTTTTCAACCGAGGCCATGTCAAAATTGTAGTTCGACTGGCTAAACTGATCATTGGTTCCATGAAATACATACAGATTGTGGGGAGTCCAAACTACATGTGCCCTGAACTTCTTGCTGAATTACCCTATGGTTACAAGTCTGATATATGGTCCTTAGGTAAATATACTGTAAACATATATAATATAACATATTAATAGCAACGATTTGACATAAAAATTAAAGAAAAAATGTCAAATTGTTGCAAATAATATGTTACAAAGGGAGTATATATGTTCAATTTTTATCGTTGAAGCTTGACAGTACACCATCCATATCTTTGTAATACTTGCAGGCTGCTGCATGTTTGAAATAGCAGCTCACCAACCAGCATTTCGAGCACCGGTCGGTATATTAAACATGCAATTAATCTTAATCTTCATAATTAATCTTAATCTTCATACTTAAACACACGCTTAATTAGATCATCTGAACTGAAAACAGGATATGGCAGGCCTAGTGAACAAAATTAACAGATCCACAATTTCCCCTCTTCCAACAATCTATTCTCCAGCACTGTAAGTTACACATGATTTACATAACCAACCATTTTTTTTTGGCAGCATAATTACTGATAAATTAGTTGTCAATTTAATTTGCAGGAAACGTTTAATCAAAACAATGCTAAGGAAAAACCCTGAACATAGACCAACTGTAAGCACGGAAACTGAAAACTATACATATATTTTTGGAATATTGGTAAAAAAAACAAGTCAACCTTTGTTCGATTTTCTCTAATTGAGTCAATCTTTTGATTAACTCATAATAAGTCAATTTAATATTTGTGTAGTTCAAATTAAGGTTTTTTTTTTCACTATTTACTGGTTGATTAATTTAACATTTTCAATGAACAATCATTTAAACAACAACAAATTAATACACCACTTTGATTTTTCATTGAAAGTGTTAACTTTATACACTGGTAAATTGTTAAAAAAAAAAAAAAAACTTAATTTGAATGGATATGTATAAGCGGTTGACTCATTGTAAGTTAATAAAACAGTTGACTAATTTTGGAAAAAACATGACAAAGGTTTACTTAGGGTGTGTTTGATTCGTTCGAAAATTTTCTGATCTGATATAATCTGAAATTTTTTATTGTAATTATTTTGTAGTTATAATTTTTTTGATCTGATTTAAACTTTTCTTATTCGATTTGGTCTGAATTTTTCTGATCTGATTTGAATTTTCTGAAAATAAGCACATAATTGCTTATTTAAGTTGAATCAAACGCATCCTTAATTTTAATAACAAATTTTCCTAGATTATTTGCATATTTGATACATTTTTCTTTAGATTTTGGACGTTTTTCATGATTCTAACTTTTTTTTTTGGGTGAAAGATTTTAACATGTTTAATTATGTAACAATAGGCTGCAGAATTGTTAAGAGATCCTCACCTACAAAAATACCTAGCTCAATGCCAAACATCACTCATCTTCCAACCCGTAAAATCCGAGTTTGCTAACAACAAAACTAAACCAAACGTTCCTCGCTTCACCAGCAAGCCCACCACATCCCACGGCAGAAAGGTGATTGCCGCAAAGGCAAAACCACCATGCCCGCCACCAACGGATGTCGTTCCTAAAGGCGGCCGAGCAACACCCAAGAAACCACTTAAGGCGGCGGCATCCTCTTTTGACTCCCTAGAAACAAAAGTCGAGACTAAACGGGTTGACCCAACAAGCTGTTCGGACCGGATATCCAAAGCCGAAGAGGGGCTAAAAGTAATATCCAATTACATTGAACAAATCAAAGATACTGAACTAACCAAGAGTTTTTTCAACATGTTGAGTTCATATCACAAGAATAATGACCATCATTCTGAGACCGAAAAACTAGCACTTGAGTATCTAACTCAAATTGTGGACAAACTTCAAGGTGTTAATCCTAGCAGCAACAACAACAACAACGAGGATAAAGATACAATAATTACAAAAGCTAATATTTTAACGACGTTACATGAGGATGAGGTGAATAATAATGAAGAAACGGTTGCACACGTGGAAAAAAGAGCGGAAGCTCTAGAATCGCTGTTAGAGCTATGTGCTCGTTTACTCAAGCAAGATAGGCTTGATGAACTTGCTGGAATACTTATGCCGTTTGGTGAAGAACCCGTTTCATCTAGAGAAACCGCTATTTGGCTTACCAAAGGGTTGATGAATGCTGGGAAACAAGAGTTGGGATCATCTTAGTATAACATGTATGTTTTGTGTGCAATGTCATTTTAGTAAATATAATCAAAACTCTAAAACACATACATGTCACACCCCCATTGGTTCGTTGGTGATTTTGGCATGCCTGAAAAATACTAAAATGTAAACATAGCTTGACCTATGTTGGGCATCGCTCTGTTTTGTGCTCGTTTTTGTTTTTATGTCCTGACATGATACAATCTTGATTGTGCTCGGCTTCCATTTTTCTTCACAATTTACAAGTTTATCAAATAATAATTTTGTGTGTATTGTTGCATACTTGAGAAAATGAGTTATGGTATATATTTTTATGGATCATATTATTGGTGAATGAATAACAACATCTCAAAAAAATCAAATAGTAATTTGATGTAATTTTGGTAAACGAGCCTAGACACTTATGTTTGACCACTTAAAAAATGTCATCAATAAGTTTAATCAAGAATTTACAAGTATTTACAATATATTCACAAATTAATACTCCGACTAATAAGTACTCCCTTCATAATATATAATACTAGCAACAATTGATTTTGCGCGCGCATATTTTGAGAAGGCGATTTAAAGTTGTAAACGAAAGAAGTAGTCAAAATAATTTTAATATTAGCAACTTATAATCACATTCTTATTTGTATTAAAGCCATTTTGAGTAATTCCTTCATTTACATCCTTAAATTATTTCCTCAAAATACGTGTAAAATCAATTTTGTTATGCCTTGTTTACTTCAGATTAAATTCAGTTCAGTTCATCTCTATTCAGTTCAGCTCAGTTCATCTCTATTCAGCTAAGATAAACGAGTCATTAGTATTATATTATGAAAGAAGTAGTTATATAAAACAGAGCAACTAAAGTCTCCTCCGAGGACAATAATTAACTAAAGAAAAAGAAGCAAAAGTTTGAGAAATGAGATGCTAAAGTGTGGCAAAAGGATGTGAAAACTTAAGGAATCAAAACTTCAACGAAAAAAGGAAGCTATCACATCAATGGTTATGCCAAAATAAATTCTTATCAACAAAATTTCAAAATTCAAAAGAGGCACATAAATTGACACATTACACATATGTATAGTGTCTTTTTTGCTGCTGGACTATATTAGAAAAAAATGCAACAACACATCACGTACAAATGGTCCAGTAAAATATATGCCGATAAAAAAATAAAATAACCAATCATCACCCAAACCATACAGATTCTGTTACATATGTTCGACACCTTCAAACAACCCATGGATTATTGGATTCCATTTATGCAAGTGCTCCACTTTTATGTAACTAAGACATCATATGACACGTTTAATTGTGCTTAAATTTGCTCAAAATTACTGCATAATACATTAATACCTATGTTCATAAATCTTTGCAACACTAGCATACTTTACTGATAGACCACAACTATAAGCTTAAGTTTTTGGTTAAGATTGTCCTCTAACATAGTATCAAGAGCCAACGTGACGCATATGTCACGCCTTTACGGGTTCGAATCTCTCCTCCCTCTTCCTTCTAAGTGGAATTAATTCGCGTCAGATATGGTGGGGCCTGTGTTGCACCCACATTTCAAGCCCAAAGGGCCTTTCATGTGAGGGGGAGTGATAGAGTATATAACATATTCCTGGGCCACAACAATAAGCTTAAGCTTTTGGTTGGGATGGTCCTCTAACATTTACTTTTTTTAATGGGTATTGCCGTATTGCTAACAAGTCCCATAGCATGTCCGTTTCATAAGTATTTATATATATTTTTTAAAGTGGTAATAATTTTAGAATTAATGTTTATCATAATTTAAAATTTCCATTTTCACTTTTTTATTTAACGCCCAATGGGATGCTTCTTAGCTTTTGCCGTAAAAATTTGTGTTTTTAGGATAGGATATGTACGTAATACGTCATAGTATATGAAAAATGAGTAAAAAAAATAAAGGGTATATGTAAGACCATTTGCTTTAAAAGAAAATGAACGTCAAATTTTGCAACATCCAGTAGGATGAGTGATAGTTCATAAAATTGGCCCATTAAAGCCCTGTTTGGAAACTGGCTTTTTTGTTTGATTATTGTCTTTTCGGTTGGCGAAAAAGCTGGCTTTTAAGACAAAATGAAAAAGTTGTATGGAGCAACTTTTTTGGTTGGCTTTTGACTTGTTGGCCAACAAAACCTCTAATAAATAACCCGCCACAATTAATTTTATCAAACACGTATTATTTCAAACACTTGGCTTAAACAACCAACTTAAAAAACCAATAAATACATTCAATACTTTCAGTTAGTCAAACAAGCCAATTAAATCAGCTAACAGTCGATTGCTAAACAGGGCCTAAGGGCTTGTTTACTTCAGATTATATTCAGTTCAGTTCAGTTCATCTCTATTTAGTTCAATTAATACACTTCTATTCAGTTCTGTTCAGTTCAGTTCAGTTCAATTCAGTTCAGTTCATTTCTATTAAGCTAATGTAAACGAGCCCTAAATGGTACAAAAAAAAAAAAAAAAAAACTTTGAGAGTGAGAGGGGAAGGAATTCTACTTTTGTATTTGGAATTATTATAATTAAACTAAATCACTCCATTTGGGTTGGAAATTGCATACACTAGGAAAACTGAAAAGTTTTTTGTGCTGGAAAAAACGACTCAAAACATTAATAAATCAATTATTGCATGACTTTGCATGCAAACACATACAGTGATACAGACATACAGTCATATTAGCCTTCATGCCTTGCCTGAGTTGCCTCGCCTTATTTGCAAATTTAACCTACAATTATATCAACACTACTCTATTAAGAAAATTTACCTCTGTTAAAAAACTTTCATCCTAAAAACACTTGATATTAGGATTTTTTTTTTTTTAAAAAAAAGGAATACTAATAATTCTTAGTCTTATATAGTGGTTTAAAGCCGTCTTTTCTCCAATATGATACAACTCAAAATGAGTCTACTATGCACCCACGTGCACATTGTGGGAGTACTGTGCACAAAAATGTTTTATTGATTGTTTAATATAAATTTGCTCATTTTAAATTTTAAAATAAGCCAAAAAAATTATATAAATATATAATGAACAAAAATACAGTTTTGTCCCTCAAAAAAAAAAAAAAACCCTTTGGTATACCTCGCACCTTACAACCGAGTATATATATATACAAGTATTTCTATACAACTCGTGTAAGCACTTATTTATGGAATTGAATATTGTACAAATGTTTTATTATGTAAATTAAACTTCCCTTTTATGCAAGAGATATCTTAGCCATTGTATTCATGGTATTATTTTATTATACCTTTCAGCTTTGTATTGTATTGCTTGGCTCAATTATTCACTCTTCCTCTCAACAAGAAAGAGTCACCAACTATTGATTCCTGAAATTAGGGTACCAATTACATCACCTTTCACCCAAAGAAATGTGAGAGAATATCTTCATGGAATATATATGAGTTTCACACCCTTTTTAGTTTTTTTTTTTAAAAAAATTATTATATAATGTGATTCCTATATTATTGTACATGGCATAACAACTTTTTTTTTGTTGCATTTTTTGTGTGTTCAACGAAAAAGTAGCTAACTCCTAATAGTCTCCAAATTATAGTTGATCAAATTTTCATTAAGAACACAAAATCAACACTTCAAATCTCATGCAAAATGCTAATATTTAATTTTCATAATCTCAAAATGATGAATTTTATTTACCACTTAAATCTCAAAACATCACTGTGACATGGTTTTTCAATTACCACTTACGTTACATACATCTTAAAATACTAATATTATACATGTTCATCATGTGTAAGTTTATAAATCAATTACTCTATCTGTCCCAAAAAAAAATTGTTTCACTTTGAACAAAAAACTCTCACAATTTTGGTCAGAGTGAAGCAGTTTTTTGAGACTGATGAAGTACTACTAATTCATTTGTTTTAAATGATTGATCATAAAATCCCTAAAACAAATACGAACATACAAGTTTTTAGTGCTCCATAATCCACATTTGCTGCATAAATCACCCGATTGTGGAAGTTAGTTAAATTACAGTAGTTAGTAAAAGCTCTAGGATTGGCAATAAAGAGTTGAGATAAAGTCTCACACAAATCATTCTTCTCACGGGCTTGTAGGTTTGAGCACATTAAAAGTATGGCACCTACCGTGTCTGTGGCTATCGTATCTGCCCAAATGAGGCGCAATAGGTCATTTAGAGGAGATACGATAGATGTTTTTTATACTAGTGTTACGTACTTTTCAAATTCAATACATTGTACAGAGTTATATGTGCAACTTTACCTTACTACTAATTACAATGACTTTTTTGGATAAATGTAGGTCATTCATTTTTACTTATGTATAACGACCTTAAAATGCATCCCGCTGCAAAATGTAATAGATTATAAATGTATAATGTGCCAATGAACTGCAAAGTACAATTTAAAGATCAGATAATGTTATCGATCACCTTCGCATCTATAACGCTCTATCAATATTTATTAGCATTAACAAACATGTAAAGAGCTTCTCTCAACCCAAACATAGCCTCTTAATTAAACTCATTAGATTAGTTTATCGAGTGTCGTTTTATTGACGCTATGATACGTTAAAAATAAAAAGTTAACAAATTGTTTGAACTAAAAAAAAAAAAAAAAAAAAAACACTTTTCACTCCATGTGTAATTTCATTTTGTATGTATAAAGTGAGGAAGTTACTTACCAGACCTTTAGCTTTTATCAAGTAAAAATTTACCCAAAAATTAAGCTTTCTTACAAGTTACAATTGACCTCAAGTTTTCATAACATTTTCTACGAAATGAAACTTGAAAATAGTTATTATTAGACTTGAACTTATCTGAATTTTTCAGAAAAATCTGGACTTATTCTTATTAAACTAATTAGAAACACTTGGAGCTTATTATATCGCACCTATTTGGATCTGACCAAACCCTAAATGAACTGATTTTTTTAAGAGGAAGAGATCAGAAGACATCCTTAATTAAATTCAAGAACCAATAAAGATACACAAATATTGATATGATCATGTGGACAAGCCATAGCATAGTTTTCTATGTTCCTCTCACAAAGGGTATGTGTTTATCGGTCCCCTTTAAATTATTATATGGAGAATCACACAACCATAGGGCAAGAAGCCGTGCATATCACGTCCCCCATGGGAGAGTCCAAAATAGAAGAGTCCACGACAATCAAGTGCAGAAATGTAAATTCAAAATGGAAATGGAGGACAAGACAGGAATTTCAGGTGGCATACTTTTGCAATCAAAGTAATTAGGCGTTCGTTGGCAGAGAGAGAACGCCTCTTTATTAGGAAGCCATAAACAAAGCAAGACTGAAAGAGAAACAGAAAGAGATAGAGAGAAGAGCCTCTTCTTCCATCTTTATATAAACTTCCCCATCTTTTCTCTCTTCTTCCTTTCGATCTCTTCGCTTTTCTCAAGGTTAGTTTTTTTTTGTGCTTCTCTTTTTCCTTTTTTGGGGGTTAATTAATTTTAAATCTCATTTTATCCTGTGTTGAGTTTTGTATTCCATTATTTTGGGTAAAAATTCATATTCATCATGTGTTTGATCGTTTAATTGGTTGTTGATTGGTTGATTTCCGGGATTTGAGGTTTAATTAATGAGGAATTTGGTTGATTTTTGCAGGTTAGGGTTTTTTAATTTGGGCTTTTTTTGTATTATCTTTTGGAAATTAGGGTTTTTTCATATTTAATTCTAGACGCGTGTGGTATGTTTGTTGAATTGTTGAGGGAGAATGGAAACTTTGTTCGTTTAATATTGGGGGTTTTGTGTATTCATACGTCATTTTTTTCCCATTTTCTATTTTGCTTTTTGATTAGGTGCGTTTTCTTTCCTTTTTATTGTGGCATCTGAAATTTTAAACCTAGTTTTTGGTTGTGTATCATTTTCATCTACAAATTTGCAGTTGAGGGTGTTAGTGATTCTACGTTTTGGGTTAATATGTCCTGTTCTTTGTGAATTTCATTTCTTATGAAATGGCATCTTTTGAATTAAAGATGTTAGCGCTTGGAATTTGTATTCTATGAGTTGTTTATATGCTCAAATGAGAGATTCTGTAAATGAAGAGGCTCATATTTTCACGGTTTGAGGAAAGCTCAGAGGCTTTATAGCAATTATATGGGGTTTATATGGGAAATGAGAAGTTTATTACTGAGTATATACTCTCTCCGCAACATAAAACTTTCAACAACCAGTTTTGCTCGCATTTTGAGGAAGCGATTTGAGGGTTATTAAAACCATTTTGACTAATTCCTTCGTTTACACCCTCAAATAACTTCCTCAAAGTGCGTGTAAAACCAATGGTTTAAAGTTTTATGTTACGGAGGTAGTACCTTATATATTTGTGTCTTTGCATGTTGAATGCTTTGTTGTTTGTTCTGTACACTAGTCCTATTGTAGTTGGAGAGACATATTGTTCTATGGGATTGGGAATCTTGAGTCAGTGATAGTATGCCAATTAGCTCAAACGTGATTGTTTTTGGCATTGGTGATTGAGGGGATTATGAAAGAAGTTGAGCTTATGGAAAAAGAGGAACCTTGTGGGTTAATTCAAAAGAATGAGAGATGAATTATTGTTCCATGCTGCTTAGTGGGGTTGTTGGATGTCTTACTGCTATTTTACGAATCAATCATGCACGGATGACCTTTTATTTGCTGAAGAACAACTATGTTCAGTTCATATTTATTAAAATGAAACGGTGATTGATAATTAAAGCTCTGTTCGGTAGGGCACAAAACATTTTCATAGAAAACTATTTTCCGCTATTTTCAATTTTACATTTTTTGGTTTGCAAAGTTTCCTCAGGAGTAAATTGTGTGTTACAATGATGGGAAACTGTTTTTTGGTTTGCAAAGTAGTGTAAAACCATTTCCCCAGGAGTAAACTATTTTCCTTCCCCTTTGATTTTTCTTATTTTCCATCATTTTTCATGCATGATACCAATCAATGGAAAACTTGTTTTGTAATTGTGTTTTCCATTGTAAATTGTTTTCAATGAAATTTTTTTTACATCTAACCAAACGGAGCCTAAGTGGCTGAAACTTTTGTCTACACACCTCCAGAACTCTTTAGTATTTCTCATTGATGGTTTGTGATCATGTATTGAGTTTTTGGCAACTGCAGCAACGAATTGATCGTGTTTGTAGGTTACTGGTTGGTGTGGATAACTTATAGGTTGTAGATGGTGACCTGATAAGGCGTGTAAAACATCATGTTGAGTTACTAGGAACTTGGGTTCAAATCATGCCAGCAATTTTAATGGCTGCTTTCGTATGTCACAAGAAAGGATGAATTCATACATTTTTTTAATAATTCGATGCATACAACTAATGAACTCTTGATCAGTGAAAGATAATTTTTTGCTGGGTTTGTTTTGTTAACAGAACTTAGGAAAATGGATCATGATGAAACCGGATGCCAAGCAGCTCCCGAGGGTCCAATCTTGTGTGTTAATAATTGTGGATTCTTCGGGAGTGTGGCAACAATGAACATGTGCTCCAAGTGCTACAAAGACGCCATTCTCAAGCAGGAGCAAGCTAAACTCGCCGCATCATCAATTAAAAATATAGTCAATGGATCATCGAGCAACAACAACAAAGAACCAATTGTTGTTGATGCAGTGGATGTGCAACCGGTCACGCTAGTCGAACCGAAAGTTATATCAGTACCGGACTCAAGTGCACCAACAAGCTTGGAGGAGAGTGGAGATGCCAAGCCCGACAAAGGCCCAAATCGTTGTACTACTTGCAAGAAACGGGTAGGCTTGACGGGATTCAACTGCCGGTGCGGTAATATTTTCTGCGCTATGCATCGCTACTCGGACAAACATGAGTGCCCCTTCGACTACCGCACTGCTGCTCGTGACGCTATTGCGAAAGCCAACCCCGTTATCAAGGCTGAAAAACTCGACAAAATCTAAGTTGGAAGTGTGAAGATTTGAGCATTCAAAATTAAGATGCATCCTTTTCTCCCTTGAGATATCCCTTAGAGTTGTTGGCTGCATAGAATCAAGAAGGGTGTCCTATAAAATTGATATGTTTGTTGGGGAGAAATGGGAATTTAGGACAGCTTTGCAGCTTCAAGTTATTCTCTGTTTGTGATTGCCTTAAAATGTTGTTGGCTTTCAATTATCTTATCTCTTCTACATGTGCTGGTTTGATGGACAATCTCTTAAATTAGCTTTGTAATGTGTCCCGTCTGGCTTAAAAAAAATGGCATTATGATTAGTTTATGTGAAAATGGTTTGTGCTATTCATAGATGTGGATATCATATTCTGCTTGATTCTGTAAACCAGCAATTGCTTTGCATTTCCTATTTGGTTTCTCCACGTTACTTTTATTTTTAGATTTTTATCAAATAACATTCACTCAGTTATGGAGAAAAAAGGGGTTTACCTAAAAGATGTAGGATACTTGGAGAAATTTGTTTAAGTTGCTCTTCCTGTTTTTATGGAGTGAATAATTGTAACTAGATGTGTTAAACAGGTCGGCTTATGCTAACTTAATACCAGTTCCAGCGGGTTGTTATCGGGTTTGTGATTTAGATATTTTATTTGTGACCCAGATCCTTCGGGTTCGAGTTGACCCAAAGGACTTAGTATTGCAATGTTATTTTGTGTTCTAAATCTAATATTTATAACTTCATTTATAAAGCAATGTCTAAATTTGTATCCCAAATAACAAGAATTAATAAATAGTGTCTTTTAAAATCATTTCAACAAATAAACGATCAAAGTGACAATTTAGAAATTTGACAGTAAAAGGTTTAATAGTCTAATGTTATAGAAATTATCAACAAATCATAAAAATACTAAAAAATGTTTAACCTAGCGGGTTTACTAGGTCTGGTTGAAAATTAACAGGTTTTAACAGGTTTGAAAAGACGTGTTTAAACGGGTCAAAAATCTCGAAAATTTAGTCAAAACCCGCTATTTGCGGATCGGATTACTTGGATTTTCCAAGTCGGATCGCAACCTATGTGGTAGAGGAGGGAAGTATGAGAAAATAATGAGCTAAGAAAAAGTATTTTTTTTTTCAAAAATTGTTAGGGTTTGTTTACTTCAGCTTAAATTCAGTTCACTTCAGCTCAGTTCACTTCAGTTCAGCTCTTAATTTCCTTCTCTTATAAAATATTACTTTCAGCTGCATTCAGTTCAGCTATATTTAGCTAAAATAAATAAGCCCTTACGAACTGTTTGGTAGCCGATTATAAATCGTGGTAATTGGAATGAATTTATAACTAAATTTGGGTTGAAAATCAAAATTCATTCCCATGGTGTTACTAGTAATTTTCATCACAGAGATTCATTCCCATCTAATACCACCCTCTCCCATGGTAATAGATGGTAATGCAATATAAAAAGAAATTTAAAGCTTGGGAATGAGTAATATTTATTCCATGGGGATTATGAAGTTTTTCCTTAACAAATTACACTTAAAACTCATTATCATTACCACAATTTATTACCAACAACCAAACGGGCTGCTAATGTTTTTAAGCATTCTTTCCTAAATTTCCCATGAATAAAAGTGAAACATTCAAAAATAAGTAAAGAAATCAAGAAGCATAAATGCATCATATATTTATGTCAACAATAAACTAAGAATCTTACCATTTTATATAAGAAAAATTGGTCATAACAGCTCGACCTTTAGGTCCGATGCAAGAAACAACATAACCTATACCGAGTGCAAAGGACAACACGACTTTGTGCAAATGGTGCAAAATGTAGCATAAATGATGTCAAAGGGTACAAGGTCATGTTACCCCTTCACACCCTTTGCACAAGATCATGTTGTCCTTCGCATCCGATATAGACCATGTTGTTTTTTACACCCAACCTAAAGGACGTGTTGTTATGACTAATTTTTCTTTTTATATACTTCCAATTTATAGTGACTTTAGATATACTAAGGATAATTAAAAACTACATTCAAAGAACTTTCAAATGTTATGCCATATGTCTGATTCCGACTATAATATAATAGAAAAATGTATCGTTGTTTGAACTTTAGGGTAGCAGGAGTTGGGCCCTATACCCCAAGAACTTTACGACCAAAGGTTGCTGCCAGCCTGCCATAATATATTCGGAAACTTTCATTTTTCTTGCCCTTAAATTGTTGAAAAGTGCAGTTTTCAATTTCAGCTCCAAAGGATTGGTTATTTTTCCCACCATTTTCTTGCCATATATCCAAGGACTAACTAGGACATACTCGAACGTTTTCATTCAATATGAATTCTAGTCTTTGAATTCGGCTCCTAGGATAGATCTGTTTGATTTTTGTTCCATTTTTCTACAATTGTCCATGGTCTTAACAAGTCTTCTTTACAATATCAGATGTTGCATCAAACTAAGATGTCAATAACAAACGAGTGCTATGGGTCTTTCATTTCCAACAGTTGCTTTTTACATCACTTGATAACTATGTTATGATCTTTATATATCTCAACAATTTAATCCCGCCACAATAATTTGGCACATTTTCATAATTGGATCACAAAATATCCATAAGTGTAGATTATAACCTTCAATTTTAACTCAGATTTTTTTTTCCAGAGATGATCCAATATCCTATTACTTGTACGTATTTGAATCCTACAACGAATCATAATATTCTTTGTGAAGATTTATTTTTATATAAGTGAGTGAAACCAGACTAGCTGAAAATTGCCTTCAAAAGTTGATATCATAGATAATAATTTACAATTCAAGCATCTCGAATTCTGTAAATTAAAAAGGCTATGGCATTGAGTAAATTTTTGCAATGATTTACAACCTAGTCTGGACGATATATCATTATTTGACCCTTCTAAGGGATTGTTGCTTGTGTTTGCAATTGCAAATTTATTTTTTGACACGATCAGAACACAACATGAAGGTATGCTCGTATAGATAAAGCTCAAGAGGCAACGAGATCAACTAATGCACAAACACATGCTCGTAAACATAAATCTGTCCATAGTAAATTACAACAGCTTGCTACGTAAATATGCACATAATGCATAAATATGCATATAGTAACGACCTTTGCTTTTTTTTTTTTAAATGAAAACAAATTTGACTTATGGAATAAATGCCCAATTCACCCCATATTAGTGGAGCATTTTGATCCAATAACATCTCAACACACCATGTGCATAGTGCAATCATTAGTCTAGTGGAATTTGGGGATCAAAATTTTGGTGATACCATGTTGCATGGGTAAACCGTAAACAGAGTACTATGCACTATTTACTCATCAGTTCTGCTTGGCTCAATAAATGAGAATTACTCAACGAATACAGCAGTAGTAAATTGTAACTGCAAACAGTAGAAGCGGCTTTTAATCACGAAGATTTACACTTGGTACTTTTTGACAACAAATTATGCTTCTTGGAACTTCTTGTTCCAACATGAACTAGTATTCCATGAACTTTGTTGACGACTTGACGTACATCAATTCAACTTATTAAGAAACTCTACAAATACAGACTTACCAAAATTATTAAGAAACTGTGTTGACTACCAATTCCAACCAGATTTAGGAGTTTTTTTGGAATTAATTTCTAAACTTTAGGGATGTTTTGCACTAGATTAGTAAAGAAAATGGGTTGAAAACAAATAATAGGGGAAAAGGGTAATACAACTATTTAGAAACGGTAATTGTATACTCTAGATTTAGGAGGGTAATAAAGTAAAGAGATTTGTTTCCCTAACAAATTTATTTCAATTTCTCACAACCCATGACAAACAAACAGTAACAATATTGTTTTGTGATCACGTTTCATATGCTAATTTTTTGGAATACCACAAAACCCTCACGTTCATACAAGTTAAGTTCAATTCAACTCTTGATGAGTCTAGATCTCTAGGAATCAATTTAGTTGAAACTAATTCATTACAAGTAAATTCAAATTAATCCGGCCCAAAAGAAAATGACCTAAATAGCATCTGAACTTCCATGTTCCAACACAAACAGTAATATGGTTTGAAAAATTGGTTTCGATCACGATCGTGGAAACGATCGCGATGATGCGGTAACGGAATTGATGCAATGATCACATATCACATTGCAGTTGTTACACAAATTTTTATTTTTAAACGTTTTTTTTTTTTGTTTTTTTATTGTTATTGTTATTGGTTTTTGTTGTTATAACATTACTATTACGATTATTAATATATTTTAGATAATTTTAAATAACATTTTATAAAATTACTTTATTTTAACATTATGTGTAGACTGCGTACTAAGTTTACTCAAGAAAATTTAAGCAAGAGATGACTATCTAAATATATTAAAATAAAAGGAAAAATAAATAAATAAGGAGATGTGGGTGGGTCAAGTAAGAGGTGTACTAATTTATTTTACTACTTCGTACTATAAAAATAAAACAAGTTACCTATACAAGCACTGTAAAATAAAAGAAAAGGGAAAAAAGAGATAGGGGAGTAGTGGGGTATAACGTGGGAGAGTAGGGTTAAGTGACAGTCAGGGAGGGGAAATAGAAGGGAGAGGGTAAATGTAAAAGTGGTAATTAGTAAAACCCATTTGTTGAGACCCAAATTAATACACCGCCTACATGTCAAGGCCATTGGCACCAGTATTTCGACTTCGTCGTAGAATCACGGGCAGCCACCAAGTCGCTCAGGCGTAGCACGCTTCAACATTTTGCAACATTACACTTTTTGTTTTGTAATTAGGGTTTTTAATTTGGGGTTAAATTTCATAGACTCAAGTAATTAGTTGAGGTCTTTTGTTTGGATTTGAGTTTTCTTCAAGTTAAGCTTTTATTTGAAGCTTTTTTAGTCTTCCTTTGTTTTCTTTGCTTCCACCTAAAAATCGGACGAAACCGTGTTGATGCAGCCGAATCGTGCAAGAAACTGTTTTGAAACAGCGCACCAAACCGTTAAATATCGTCGCGGAAGAAATCATATCGCATCAACTCGCCCGCATTGCATCAACTCGGCCGATATTTTGCACCATGATTCTAATCTACCAGACATTCATTAACCTCTTATACAATACTTAAACAATCTCATTCATTACAATAAGCTAAATTACTATTCTATGACATTTTTTGATTCAATGGCCAACGTAAACAGCAAGTCAGATTTAATGGGAAATATAGGTAAGAAGGAGAATGCACGCCCAGTATGTGAAAATTTTACATATAGTTCATTCAGTCATTCTACTGAGAATAACCAACACCATGCAATATGCATTAACAAATGAATTGGGCAAACATGCTTATTATTGTTCTTTTGGACTAAATTAATCTGAACTAGATAAAACTAAATTCTCCATATTAGCCACTAGAACATAAACAACAATTAAGCTCTTATGATCACCAAAAACCTTTGTGGTTTCATTCAAAAAGCTAGATACTAACAGTATATGTGCAGCAAGTTTCCAGTTCTTGATGATATGATGAATAGTGCATTAGTCACCAGGACAACCAAACAGTCAGTTGATATGATGAATAGTGCATTAGTCACCAAGGAGACTTGTTAAACGGGTAGGGTCTGGTCGGGTAAGGGTAAAATATTATCAGGCCTCTAAAAACAAAAACCTAGTTCTAACAATGCCTTTAGAAAAACAAAAGATATCAACAGCAGAATCAGATGGACATTCCAAATCAACAAAATTCATGATCACATTATTCCCCAAATAAAGAATCCAAGTTTTCTTCAATGTTGAATAGAAACATGGAATCACAACAAACTAGCAAATCAAACCAAGACTTCTTCCATAACACATTAGAATAGAATTCCAAACAAAGTATGGTGTTTCATTGCAAAATAGTACTAAATATCATGTAAAATCATACCACAAAGAACTAAAAAAGAGTATTGACAAACATAATACCCATGGAAGCCAAAACTGAGATATAAGAACCGAAATCGAAATCGAAATCAACGAAGCCTCCTGGCTTCACGCTCAGACTCGAGGAGTGTGAGAACGTCACCCTCTCTGACAGGTCCCTTGACGTTCCTCATGATGAAACGATTTTGGTCATCCAAAAACTTCACTCTCACTTGGGTCACTTGCCCCCTTGATCCTGTCCGCCCCATACACTTCACAACTACAGCGTGCTTGATTTGTGACTCCATTCTGCAATTTTTATTCAATATCGCATTCAGAATTTGGAAAATTTCTGTCAATTTCAATCAATTCACCGCACCAACAACTTAAACAACAACAACAAAAACGAAACGTCGAAACAAACACAATCAATCCAGAAAATTGAAAGATCGGAATAAAATCTAGCAAAACAGGATGACCAGAAACGTGATGGAAATAACGATGATAAATTATTCACACAAATTAGAAACAAAGAAAATCAACAGCAGCAACATCAATCAAAATCTTTCTCTCTTTAAAAAAAAAAAGAACAAAAATATTATGCAGAAGATCGACGATAAAAGAACGAAACATTGTTCACAACACAGATACAAATAAACATAAACAAAGAAAACAAATCTCACCTCAACAATGATCGAAACACACAATAAAATCGATTGAGGTTTTTCAGAAACTCAAAGGATGAGAGACAATGCGAGGATGAGAAAGTTATAAAGACGGCCAAGTGACAACGCGAGTACTAGGGTTTAGGTTTTTAAGGGCGTTTGATGGAAGTATTTTTTTTTAGGAAGTCTACCGTCAAATTAGAGCCGATCATCCATTGGTCCGGCCTGTTAGTCCGGCCCGATTGGTCTGAAAATTTTATGAGTTTTATCACACTTAAATAGTTTAATTAGCTTTTTTTAGTTCAAAATCTCGTCCCGGCCCGAAAAACATGCAAATGGCTCGCTAAGTTCGCCTAAAAAATTTGGAGTTTGGGCACACATACTTTGTTAGGGCCCTGGCCTCAACCCGAACTTTTGATCACCTCTACGTCAAACCATCTAGACTCTAGTAGTTTACACTAGTGTCAGATTTTAACAAATTAATTAGTAAATCTAATTTATATTTTTTGTTAAAGTTTAAATTTACCCATTTAAGGTGCATTTTCTTCACCTTAAAAAAAAATTCCAGTTTAATACTTTCATATAAGTTCTAATAAGTCATATAGGGTCTAATAAGTTCCAATCAGGGCTAATAATATAAGTTCCAATCAAGGCTAATAAGTTCCAATCAGGTCTAAGGGTGCGTTTGATTCGTCTGAAATTTTCTGATCTGGTCTGGTCTGATAAGATCTGATTTTTTCTGATCTGATCTGAAAATTTCTGATCTGGTCTGATCTGATCTTTGGTAAAATTTAATTGTGCATTATTGTAAATGTAAACTATTATTAATATTGTTTAAAATAGAAATAAAAATAATAAAATTTAATAATAGAAATAAAAATTTAATAATAATAGAAATAAAAATATAAATAAAAAATAAATATAAAAATGAAAAAAATAAAAATAATATAATATAAAATAAAATAAAAATAAAAATAAATAATAAATAATAAAAAAAATAAAAATAAAAATAATAAAAATAATAAAAATAAAATTTAAAAAATAAAAATAAAATTAAAAATAAAAATAAAATTAAAAATAAAATTAAAATAAAAATTAAAATTAAACAAAAATAAAAATAAAAATAAAATAAAATAAAAATAAATTTTTTTATTAAAAATAAAAATTAAAATAAAATAAAATAAAATTTTATTATTGAAAATAAAAATAAAACAAGCACTTAATTGGTATTTTCTGATCTGATCTGATCTGAATATTTTGAAAATAAGCACAGGAGTGCTTATATAAGTTGAATCAAACACACCCTAATACGTTCCAATCAGGCCTAATAAGTTCCAATCAAGCCTAAGAAATTTCAATAAGGGCTAATAAGTTCCAATCAGACCTAATAAGCTCCAATCAGGTTTAGGTTTTTTAATTGTTGATTAATTAAAATTAATTAAATTAATAACTACTTAAATCACTCATATACGTAGTATATAAGTTTTTTAGAGAACCTCACTCAGAGTTAGATTGAATTAAATTAATTTTTTTATATTATAAAATAAGAATGATAAGTTGAATTAAATTAATTTTATCCTAGAAAGTAATTCAACAATAAAAAAGAACATAGGTTCAAATGTATAGAACATTGCTTTTTTGGATTATTATTATTTTTTATTTTATTTTTCAATCAGGTTTAATAAGTTTCAATAAGTTCCAATCAAGTTTAATAAATTCCAATAAGTTCTAATAAGTTCCAATTAGGACTAATAAATTTCAATAAGGTCTAATAAGTTCCAATAAGTTTTAATAAGTTTCAATAAGGTCTAATAAGTTCTAGTAAGGTCTAATAAGTTAAATCGGGTCTGATAAGTTTAGTTCAAGTCTAATAAGTTGAAAAGAACGCACCCTTAATGCTAATTTTTCATTATTCTATTATTTTATATAATTATTTTTTTCTGTTAGATTTTAAAACCATTTTTTTTTTCTAAAAAAAAAATCATATACCCTCCAAAGGCTAAAAGTTTTTCTTAGAATATTTTCATTCTATCAATGCTAAACTCCGACAAGTAATAAGAAAGTTATAGTGTTTTAAAATCGGACTATCTATGCAAGCCTTACCAAGGGAGGGGCGCTTGAAATAGTTGCCCTCAGGCAACCCTACCGTGGTAGGGGCATGATTTATCAAGTGCTCCTACTTTGGTCAACAAGTGAATCATCAAGCGTTTCATCGTGGGAAAAATATAAATAGAAAATAATAATCTCTCTTGCCCTCGTACTTACCTTCGGTGATGTTGATGGTTGCTCTGATAGCTCCTCCAATACTTTTCGACAATGCTAGTTATTCGTGAGAGAGTGCTTTATTTATTTTTTTAGAACGAGAGTGTAATTTTAGAATAAGGAAAAAATTGTCAAAATACGGGTGTTATTAGGTGAAAGGTAGGCATGTTTAGCAACCAAATGCTATAGAGTTTAAAAAAAAAAATTAAGTATACATTTTTAAGAGGTTTTTTTAAGCATAATGTTATAGCATATAAAGTTTAATTAATTTAAATTTTTTTATAATAAATTTAGGGTAAAATCTTATAGTTTTGTAATTAAGATTTTTGAGTGACAGTCAAACGGTATAGAGATGGGTTCTTCAAATGTAATCTCTAATAACACTCCCTAGTCCCTACTATATATATATACTAGCCTTGTATGCACGCTTCGCGTGCGATAATATTTTAAATGTATCTTTTAATTTGTCTAAAAAAAAGCGAAGGTTGTTTGTTGGAAATAATTGAAATATTTTTCAAATTCACACTCATTCACATAATAAAAAAATCTTTTCCCTTTTCATTGGCCCATCCCACAACAAAGAATAAAAAAGAATGAAAAGGTTTTTTTTTACTATATTCTACCAACTATCAAATTTCTACGATAATCGAAAAATAAAATTTTTATGTGACAAATTATATCAATATGGGTATCTATTTATAGAGAATTCCAAAATATGAATTTTGGTATTTTTATTTTATTTTTATGAACTTTATATTTTATAATATTTTCATTTTCAAAATCTAAAAAATTGCAATAACTTTCCATAATAATTTGGAGTGATGAAAATTAAATATTTAAAAAATTTTGAAGGGTAATCCAGACATTTCCAGGGGGGACACCATTGCTCCCCTCTTGGCTTATATAATAGAGATCTAATGTTTGAATAATTCGTGGGCATAAAGTGTGCCATTCCATGGATCTTTTTAACCAAATAATATTGTAGCAAAATTTGCTTTTAATTTAGTCTTAGACCATTAGTTACGGAGAATGAGTGGTTGATCAGGTCATCGAACTTCTACACTAGATGAATGATACCAAAGAAAGTGAATTTTTTTTTATAGCCGCCATTGCTTTATTTAAAAATAAATAAATAACAAGTTCATGAAAATATATTATTTTTACAAAATATGATTGGACTAATAGGATCATTAATTGTAATGTATTTTAGTTAAATAAAATTATTTAGCTAAATTTAATTTAAATCATTTCAAGCAAGAATGCAAACCAACTACAAACAACTTAATGAAAACTCACTATTTTCATCCATGGGCAACATGGCATGCCATTAAAGAAGCCCGTTATCTCAACATCTATATCTGCAGCAACTTCATCTATATCATCATTAGGAAGCTTCACACAATGCAAAACTCCTTCCTCAAATCTGTCAGACTTTCATTTACCTCTTATACAATACTTGAACATTCTCGTTCATCATACGAATGATCAATCAGCTCAATTACTATTCTCATTCAGTCATCCATATGAATACAAATCATTTTTAATGCCAAATATAGGTAGAGGAAGAAGAATGCAAGCATAGAAAGTGAAAGGTTACATCTGATTCATTCAGTCATTCTACTGAGAAGAACTAACACCATGCAATATGCATAAGCAGAGCGCATAAACAACTTAATTAAGCAAACATGATTGCGGAATTTCTTAACCATATGTGCAACAAGCCTTTAAATCAATTTAAAAACTTAATCAACAACTAGAGATTAATACTTTAAAAGAAGTAAAAACAATTACTCTTTTCTACCAAGTTAAACGGGAGCATACACTGCAAATCCACATTCCAAAATGTAGTAATCATTGTAACAACAAATAATGACTAAAGTTAGATCAACGATCAACTAGGAAAACATATTGGTTACAAAATTGGGACAAGTCAAACGAGACTTCGTGTTTCTTAGCTCAAGTTTTACATTATTAGTACGGAGTATATTATATCTCTACTTTATCTTACAAGGGCCTGTAAAATCCAGAACCTCATTCGAACAATGCTTAAAAGAGAGAGAGAGAGACCAATAGCAGAATCAAATGGACATTCCAACAGATTCAGCTTCAAGATACTTGCACATTCGCTCCATAACCTCTCTGCCTTTGACACTGTTCTGCAAGAACTTATCAACACATCGTTGTTCCACCTTCTCAGCCATTGAAGCAAGTGCTGATAAAGGCTTTATCCTGATGCTAGTCTCTTGTCTGCAGAGTGTCCATGCAGATGGGTTTTCAGGGTGTGGGTCGTAGCGTATTTTCTCCTCAACGTCAACAAACTTCTGCAGGCTAACATTTCTAGTACTAAGTTGCATCGAACGTGATTGAGCATCAACAACTGTAGATTCAACACAATGGCAGGTATCTTGGCCAACAATCTTGTGAACAAACCATGGTCCTGGAGCATGGATTGTGATTGCTCTAGTGGTATAGAGCTTTCCCGATTCAGGCTCAAGCTTCCTATTCAATGTGTCAACTTCCAGGATGTGAGAAAGAGTGTGTTTATTCTCTGGGTCTGCGAATTTGCGCCAAGATGCAGATGTCACCCTCTCCCATGGATGCTTGTATATATGCTCTTGTTTGTATGCCTTCACCATGACGCCCCTGAGGGAAGAATAAACTAAAACTATGAAACCATTCTAAATTTTCTTTCCTGTAGTCCTGTACTACCATTTTTACACAAACCCAAGAGAAATACAAACAAGTTAGGATTTCAAGTAGCAAAACTTATCCATTCCCTCATTTTTGATATCAAAGACCGTTCCAATTAAAACAATCACACCAACAAGACAAAAGAGATTCAAAATGCTTTAAAATAATAGCAAAACTAAATGGATGATTTGTACCTAATCAGAAACCTGAAAGATATAATATGGAGTACCTAATAACAGGATTTATCAATATAATCAAGCAAATTGTATTTGGTAATATTAAACCATCAGATCATACAGTAACAAATCTATGCTGCCTAATAACAACACCAATACATAACCAACCTAATGCCCCATATCACCAAATAATTATACAGGCAATTTATAAACCAAACAGGGATTAACAATATACTCCTTCCGTTCCTTAATGTTTGCACCATTTCCTTTTTTAGAGTCAAATTTTTATAACTTGACCATTAATTCTCCTTGATTTATACAATAGAATAATATCATGTGGGAACTCATTTGATTCTTCATAACTTGCAGTTTCTACATATGTGAATCTTGTCATTTTTATCAATACACATTAAAGATATTTGCGATCAAAGTTGAGCCAAAATGGAGCAAACAAATAGGGACGAAGGGGGTATTTATATAGGAAGAAATGCCAAAATGGAGAAAAAAGGAGAGAAGAGAAAGAGATTCATCATCCCTCGTTAGATATCATATACTCAAGTGGATGGAGAGAACTAGATCGAACCATTTTCCTTCCTCTTGAATAAACTAATTGGAGCCCCAATCTCTCCTTCCCCCTTTCTCTCTTTAATTAATACCCATACTAGTGTATGGAATTAAAAGGATAAAAATCATTCTAAGCAAAAGCACAAAATAACAGCCCCATTTGTGGTTTCCTCTATTCTTCTCTCTCAATCACCCCCTTGAAGAAGGGAGGAAGAGTAACCGAACTGACCTTTTCAGGATTGAGATTAGCTCAAGTGATTAAGAAAATATGAGAATCTCTTATGTTTCTCAAATGATGCTTGTTCCAAGACCAACAGACATACCAAGCCCAAATAATCCTCAGATACAGCATTGAAATATGAAAACATCAAATTTCAAATTTCCATCACCAATCTACAAACCTTAACAATTCAGCAAATTTATTCTCATCTTTCGATAAAACTATAGCTATGAACTATCTCAAGCTGAACCCTAACTTGCGATCATTTCAACGCAATACATAACGAAAAATCACAAACCCTGACTTTCAAGAGTTAATGATAATGTTAAAACACAGTTATTCATAGCTAAAATTCCGAAATCATCAAACTGAAGGCTCAAATATTCAAATTCGTAGTCATATTGAACAAATGGAAGGTCCACAAATTGGAAGATGATTTGGAACTTAACAGATCTTACAAAGTACTTATTCATTAAAACATAAAAGGCACTGACCTTTGGAGATTCGTGTAGATCGATATAAAGAAGTCCAATTAAAGAGGTTGAAGCCCTTGAAGGTGTATGATTTGCAGCGATGAATTAGTTTATGCGCTCTAACCCGTAATAAAAGAAACCATAGTTTGTTTCTTGAGCATTAATTCATCAAGTTTATGAATTAGAACGCATATTTTTCTACGGGCAAAGGCGGTGTGCTCGACAGGCTGATAATGAGCCGACTGAGCCGGACATATTTGTGAATACTGAATAGTTCGGCTTTCACTAGGTCAAAACTCGATCAAAAAATTCAATATGATCAAAGTTTGGTTTGAAAAGCTCGTGAACAAATTTAACTAATTAAATTTATAAAATATTATAAATATTTTCTTTGTTTCAAATTAAATGCAACAAACTATTTTACATGCATTTTAAGGATGTGATTTAAGGAAGTAAATGATAAAATTAATCAAAATAATTTTAAGACAAGTAACATATAATTTCATTCTTGCTTGTATTAAAATGCGTGCAGAATAATTTGTTGCGTTTAATTTGGAACAAAGGAAGTATAAATTAAAGTTCTTTACAAATATATTTCAAAGTATATTATATAAATTACAATTATATTACTCCCTTCGTTTTTTTTTTAAATTTATTCACTTTCCTTTTTGGGATTTTTTAAAACAATTTACTCACTCCGTACCTTTATTCTTCTACATTTATTAATTTATGATTTTCAAATGCATTTCTTATATTCTCTCTCCTACTTTTGACTAACTTCAATAAAGTTATTCTTTTTTTTCTATATCATCTCTCTTACTTTTTATACAACTTTTAATCATTATTTTTTTTTCAATTCCCAATAACTTTTTGGTTTTGATAAAAACTCATGTGAGTAAACTAAAAAAACGGAGGGAGTATATTAATTTGACATTGAAGTATTAAAGTGTAATTATGTATGTTGTAAAATTGAAATCTTTAAACAAAGGAGTTTGCTTCATTTCTTTTTTTAGTAACATGTCTCATGCTTATATTTACATTTATGCCGTTATTCAATTCATATTCGATTACAATCAACTCTATTTACGCTACTACATTTTAATTAATTTATCTTTCTCCATTTAAAAAAGATTATTTCATAGACAAATTAAATAAAAGACTTTTGTTTTTATTGATTTCCATACTTTCTCCCCTTTATATATAGAAAATTTTAACTCAAAAGCAACACTTTCTTTTTTAAGCAATAAATCCTCTTTAGCTCTCTTTTTTCACTACAATCACATTATGAATATCAATATAATGATACTTTATGCTATGTACATAAGTTCAGTTTAAATACTCTTTAACATGTCTCGGGCTTGTTTGGCATCATTATTTGTTTTCAATTTTCAGTTTTTATAAAAACTAAAAACTAAAAACAGAAAACAAGAAAAAAGTGTTTCCACTTTTCAGTTGTCAGTTTTCAAAAAAATTTATGATTTTAATAAGATTAACCAATTTTTGTTTCAAAACATGATATATATTATATAATTTTGAATAACAAAAAACCAAAAAAACAGAAAACCATAACGATATCGTACGGGCCAGAACATTTTCAAATGGCCTGATTTGTGGTCATGGATTTAGAGTACAATTTGTTAAGGAAAAACTTTAAAATCCCCATGGAAAACATATTTTTCAATCCCAAACTTGAAATTTCTCCTTTTTTTCAACACTATCCATTACCATGTGGAAGGGTGATATTAGATGAGAATTGATATTTATGGAGAAAATTAGATAATACGAGTAGAAGTTAAGGTAGCACTACCATAAAAATGGATTTTGATTTTCATTCCAAATCTAGTTATAAATCCATTCTCATTACCTCAATTTGTGACCGGCTACCAAACGGGCCGTTATAGTTATGGTTTACCTTCGTGTGAATTTCTGAAGTGTTGGATCTAATATGAAAAAATTCATCTCCGAACCCTACAGCATAAAAGATTTCATAATGGGCCAAAAAACTCTAACATAATGGGCCAATTCAAACAACTACTGTATTAAAAGTAATGAAACCTCTGTCCATATGACCATATGAGGAGAGGAAGTATTGGGGGAGAGCTGCTCTTTGCAAACATGTAACAATATGAGGGTACTTCTGTCATTTCATTTCTTTACTAAAAAAAAATCACGTGAGGAGGTGTGGGGTGAGTTGGGTTTGTTCCTTTCTTCATCTTCATTTCTACAATGATGTTGCAAAATGTTAGAGAGGGATGATATCCATGGAGGCTCGTGACTATGCTCGAAGTCCGGCAAGTTGACGGTGGCCACTGCAATTTTTTGTTTTTTTGCCGTCGTGTGAGTCTGGGTTCAGTTGGGTTGTAGTGATCTTCATTTTCAATTGTACAATTTTCTTGCTAAATGTTAGAGAGGGAGGGCCGGTAAGATCAATCGACGGTGGTTCGTCACTACCACTTCAGTTTGGCAGATTCACGGTGGCCATTGGTACCGCGAAGGTTGTGAAATACTTTCCAAGTTTTGGTTTTTGATTTTCAACCCCAATTACCCCTCAAGAACAAACCCTAAGTGAAGCGAATTGAGCATCGACAGACTAGAGGCCTCGTTTATGGCAGATGGGGATGGTTGGTGAAGTCGTTGTGGTTGATTTGGAGGTATTGATGCTATTTTTAATTTTTTTTTTAAAATTAATTCATGAAATTATGATTGTGGTTTAGAATTGAAGAATGTAGCATAATACATTGTATCATAATTATTTTAGTAGATGAATATAATTCATAATAGAAATGGTTTAGAATTGAAGACTTTAGCATATTACATTTTTTTGTAATTTAATTCATATGTTGCTTTTTCTGAGGTTATGTAGTTGTATGTATAAGTGTTTTACCATCTCTTTTCATCTTAAAATGGAGAAGAGTTTATTTTATTATTTTGATTTTGTGGTTTAATTATCTTAAACTATACTGACCTAATTTAAATGGGAAAGAGATTATTTTAATGTATAACCATAGGTTAAAGAATTATGAGGAAAACTACAGTGACTCAATTTTGTTATTGAAATATTGTATGATAAGGTACTTCACTTACATGTAGGTATGTTATTAATTTTTTTTTAAAAATTATTTAATTGATTTTCTTAAAAACTCTAATCGTATAAGAAGTAATTTTGATAGTGTATGCATTCTTTTGGAATTATTTTTTGTTGTTCAAATTAAGTCTAAACTGTAAGGAATATTGTATGTGTATTAGTTATTTATGGTTGAATTAGATGTTATCATTTAATTTATTTTTGATATGTTTAATGGAGGATTTATGGCGTGTTACAGTCCAATTCTATTGGTTTGGAAATGGATGAAGGTTGTTGGGAAGAAGCTATAGTGGGTGGACAAGATGCTAGTTATAATCAGGGTTGTGTAGGTGTTAATGATGAGGGTGTTGTAGGTGTTGAAGTTGTGAATGATGAGGTTGTTATAGGTGCTAACGATGTGCATGATGTAGGTGTTAATGATGAGGTTGTTGAAGGTGATGAAGTCTTACACGATGAGTGTGTTGTAGGTGTTAATGATGATGTTTTTGCAGGTGTTAATGATGAGGGTGTTGCAGGTGTTAACGATGAGGGTGTTGCAGGTGTTAATGATGAGGGTGTTGCAGGTGTTACTGATGAGGGTTTTGTAGGTGTTACTGATGAGGGTGTTGTAGGTGTTAATGATGAGGGTTTTGTGGGTGTTAGTGATGATGGTGTTATTGATGAGGCAGGTAACAATGGATTCTCAACACCAACAAAAGGTTGTGTTGACTTTGAAGTGGTTGCACCACCTGAGGTTGGAATGGTATTTCATTCGATGGAGGATATTGAGAAGTATTATAGGAGCTATGGAATTCAGCAAGGGTTCGATATAGTTCGTGCAGCGACTTCTGTGTTTAAAGGTAAGGAAATTGTGTCGAAGAAGATACGTATGAGTATGTTGTGGACATGTCATGTGATCGGTATGGTAGGCCGAATCGTAGGCGGAAGGCAAATTCCAAAAAGACGGCTGTGAAGAAGGCTGTAACTGAATCACAAATGGATGTGGAGGAGAGTTGTAAATCATCGAAGAAGTGTGAGTGTGGTGCTTGTTTATATGCTAATGTGAGTAGTGAAAGTAATGAGTGGGTGATTCGAAGGGTAGTCCTTGAGCACCAAAACCATCACGTGACACCATCTAAAGCTAAGTACTTAGTAGCAATGAGAAAAAAGGAGATGACGGAGGAAGTTAAAAGGAAAGTGAATCGATGGAAAGATGCAGGTCTAAGTGTTGCGCAAATACATAACTTGTTGGCTAGGGAAAGAAACGGTTTGGAAGAAATGGCAATATCCGAGAGGGACGTTCGTAACGAGGTTGACAAGGACAAGAGGTTGAAGATGGAAGAAGGCGATGCCAATGCTATGCTCTCTTATTTTGACATGATGACCGAGGGGAATCAAAACTTTTTTTATAAGTTTAGATTAGATAAGAATGATAAGTTGTTGGATGTGATGTGGGTTGATGCTCGAAGTAGAGCAGCGTATGAGGAGTTTGGAGATGTAGTAGTATTTGACACCACATATCTGACAAATGAGTACGAATTACCTTTTGCAAATTTTGTTGGAGTCAATCATCATGGTCAGACAATATTGTTAGGGTGTGCATTGGTTTCACATGAGACAGCTGAGACATTCACATGGGTATTTCGTCAGTGGTTACGTGCTATGAATTGGAGAGCACCTGTTGCTATTTTGACTGATCAAGCTCCAGCAATGCGTCGAGCACTGTCAATAACAATGCCTGAAACCCGACACCGTTGGTGTATTTGGCATATTACATCTAAGTTTGGAGACAAGCTTGGTAGGTACAAAGACTATAAGGAATTGAAAGAGGAGTTGTTGGTTGCCATTTATGATAGCTATGCTAGAGAGGAGTTCGAGAGCAGCTGGAATGAAGTGATTGACAAGTATGGACTGGAAGGAAATAACTGGCTTAAAGGTGAGTTAATGTATTTCTTTAAGATTATTTAATTTTACGTTGCTTTGATTTTATGCTATATTATTATTTTTTTTAGGAAAAATATATTATCATTTAAATGTTTAGAATTATGATATGATAGTAGATCTTTTAAAAATAAAGTTAGTATACTTATGTTCTAATAATTAGATGTTATGATTGGAAAGTATTTATTTGGCGTCAATATTTTGTTTTGATGATTGGGCTTATGGATTGGATTTGTTGTAGGGTTGTACAATGAGAGGGAGATGTGGGTACCGGCTTTCCTAAGACATATTTTTTGGGCGGGGATGAAAACTACCCAAAGGGTTGAAAGCATACATAGTTTTTTTGATGACTATATGAATAAGCATACTCGATTGAGGGAGTTTGTAGAACGGTATTGTGAGGCCATGGAGGTTAGAACAGAGGCGGAGAGACAAAGTGACTTTGATTCAGCTACATATCGACTTGAACTTATGACAGGATACACCGCCGAGGCCGTTTTTAGAAAGTGTTACACCAACATGAAGTTCAAAGAGGTTCAGCGTAAGTGTTCGCGGACTGCACACACTAATTTTGGTCTCCCTATACAGATATCTGAAACTGAGGTAGAGTACTTGATTGATGATAGAGTATGGTGTAGGAATAGGCATACACGGAAGGAGTTTCTAATGAAGTACAAGAGAGTTTATCGAGTGGTTTATGATTCTAGTACAAATGTTGCTGAGTGTGAATGCAAGTTGTTTAATTCGACCACCACTACCACTAGCTCCACCATTACGGCCACCACTTTGCCAACCAAACCCTCTTGAAGCCATTTTTTTCTTAGAATATATTAATATAAACTAGAAGTTTTTTTTTTTAAATTTAAAATTATACAAAAACTAAACAAGATAAATGAAAATATGAAATTATGAAAGTTATAAATTTAGAATTAAGAAGAGAATGAGAGATTGAGAATTGAGAGAATGAGAGATTGAGAGTTGAGAGAATGAGAGAATGAGAGATTGAGAGTTGAGAGAATAAGAGTTGTGAGGATTTTGGGTGTAAATTAAGGGGTATTTATAGGGGAAGGGTGAAAATTTTTTTTTAAAAAAAAAAAACAAAAAACAAAAATTCTGATTTACTAGCCGTTGTGAGGTAACGGCTAGTAACCCGGCCGGGCGGGCCGGGCTGGGTACGGGCGGGCCGGGCTTACGGGCTGGGTTGGGTTACGGGCTGGGTCTGGGTCGGGTTGGGTCACGGACTGGGTCACGGGCTGGGCTGGGTTACGGGTTGGGCTGGGTTACGGGCGGGTTGGGTTACGGGCTGGGTTTTTAAACCACAACCCGTAACCAGCCCGTCTGTGGACCGGGCCGGGCTGGTTACGGGTCGGGGCGGGCCGACCCAGGCGGGCCAAAAACCGGGCGGGTTCCGGGCCGGGCCGGGCCAACCCAGCCCATTGGCCAGCTCTACTCCTTGCTACAAAACTTTAAGTTAGATCGGAGACCCCTTCTACGCCTACTTTGACAATTTATCTTCTCTCGCTTCGCCTTATATTCTTCATCATCACCATCATCACCTTCTTTGTTCGCCACACAATCAGACTTCTTAAGGCTCTCATCATCCTTATCACCATTATCTCGAGAGGCTTGTCCTTCACCCCACACATTTGTTGATGACCTTTTCCTACCTGTACAAAGACCTACAGCAGAAGGACGGAGAGGAGACTTATTCAAAACATCAAGCCAGTCTGATGAATTCCAACTATCAAAACTAGTGTTGTCACGTGCTTCTCGATCGGCGACCTCATTATAAGACGCTTTTTCCACACTTTTATTTACCACCTGCGACGACTCAGCACGCGTTGATTTTTGTTTTCCTTTACACAAACTGTGATTGGAGTCACTATGGGTTGGTCTTATAATAGGTTCGCCATCACCCAAGTCATTCACATCTCCACCACTGGCACCATCCCTGTTAGAAGCTTCACGTGCCCTCTTAGCTACGGTTCTTTATTGAATGCTTGTCTCATCATTTGGTCCTTTCCGCCTTTGCCTCTTTGTACTCGGGCAACCTTCCTCGAACGTGTGTTTTTCCGGTCCATCGCGATTAAATGTAGTCGAGGCAATACCCAAACCACTAAGCACTAAGTTAGCAACCTGCAACAACAAAGTTTTACCACAATCAAATTGGAAAAGATAAATTACAATACCACATAGATTAATTAACTTCCTTACATCAATGGCCAATGATTAGGGGCCCATGGTATCCCTAGCACCATTAGGATGTCTCTCCCCATAAGCAACCGTAAGAAACTGTATAAAAAAAAATTACATCTTACAACATTCTCTAATTAGAATTTAAGTTAAATTAGAAAAAGGTTTCATAATATTTATGTAATTATACCCCTAACTTGCCGTAGTCAGGACAGGTTGCTTGATCATCCAACTTATCAGCATTTTTGGCGTCATTAACATCTGACTCCTCCCACGCCTTGATCCTTGGATACTCATCCCACCTAATGGGTCGTCGATCCAAACGATCAAGATAATAAATCTGAAATAAATATTTTAACAGTACATATTACTTATGATGAAATTTTTTTAGTATAAAGTAGAGAGAAAATACTATGGTAAATATAACCAAAAAGAATTACTCAAAACTTATTAAACTAAAATAAAAAGCACATATAAAGCATTAAAGCAAATTATAAAATAAGATGAAAATAAAATTTATTCACTTACAGCTAGAAAGTAAGAGCAGCCACCACACCCGTTAGCATAACCAAACTTATAAAATTTTTGACAAAAACGTCTAGCACAGCTAAGAAACCAATCATAAACAAGTCCACACCAATCATACTCAAAAGCTTGCCTCGCAACAAACAAACTAGGGACAAGTTCCTTCGGAAACTTCATGCAAGTTGTGGGGCACAACACATCACCCAACGCAAGAGCTAAGAAAACAATCTTGAAATCACTCTCATCAGCGTCAGCGCACTCACCCTCAACGACATCCATTATACGGGACATTGAAAGATTGTCCTTACCCCCAGTCATTGGAACACCGTATTTCTTATGAAAAGCATCAACAAATTCTTTCATTTCATCACCTACTACTTCTCTAGGAACCTCCTTGTTCCCACTTGGAATCCCTAAGACCCACTTGACTTGAGCCTTGGACAATGGATGCTCATGTCCAGGAGAGGAAATGAAGACCTCCTGCTCAGGGTCGACCTTCGTCAACAGCCAATAACATAGCCCACGAGGCAAATTCTTCCCCCGCAAATACATCAGTGACCCCATCCCTATCTCTTGGACCCATTGTCGTTTCTGGTGCCCAAAATGGCTGACAATACGACCAAATGACTTACTCGACAGTTTATGTTTGTAACGACCCGACTCGCTTAAATCGGCGCGGAAGAAACCGACGAGTCGAATAGTTAGAAACTACAACTCAGAATACTTAAGAAATTAAACTAATTCCTCGAAAATGTTATTAATAAACCAAAAGCGTACAAATACCCACAAGTTGTACATAACTAGTCCAAAAGTCAAACTAAAAATACTAAAATACGAGTAACTCCAACCACACGTCAGAGTCCAAAACAACGTATAAAAAGACCAACAGTAACGTATAAAGTCTATACAATATACCAATACTATCTATAAACGACAGAAATAGGAAATACATCAAATAATAGAAACAATAAACGTCGCTCGTCCAACCCAAAGCTAAGCAAGAGTATCGTCATCAGAAATACCTGAAAAACATACAACAGTCCACCATCAGTGGCGAGTAACATAACTGACTCACCCTAATGGGAATACACATGCACATAGCATAAATCAAATAAACAACATCAAATCAATAAACCAGAGTACAAGATCAACCCACATGTGAACTCGACTCAAACCAACCTAATCAACTATCTTTGGCGCAATCATTCATATTCTAGACCGGACTGTGCTCGTACGAACGCATCTTACGCATTCGAACTTTCTACTATGCTCGGATTTGAGAATCTTACTCCCAAACCCCATGAAACCAATCTTACTGGAAATCCATGTCCCGTGAAACCAATCTTACTGGATCGGAAATTCACGAAAGACCACATAGTATGACTCCAACTATCCCAATACTGCGGATGGAATAGGGGCAACATCTTAACCCAAATACAATGAATCTTACTCAAAGTATCAGGCGTCTAGAAATGAAATCAAGCTAACTTAATTAATTAATTTATTCAATTATCTTAATCATTCAACCTAACTAAATTATATTCAAGAACTGCCTCAATGCCTTGATTCTTGAAGATAACTAGTTAAAATATCGAAGTTATACTCAAGATTGCCTCTATGCCTTGATCTTGAGTCTAACCAACCTTAATTCATCATTCAATAATCATTCTTTAATCATTTTAGACACATTCTTTAACTTTCTTTATCATTTAAACCTGTAATGACCCAGATTTTATCGGTGTTTTTGCCGGTATTTATGTGTAATTATGTTTGTTTAGGTGCTAGTTCAAATTAATTTTTGAACTATTTATTTTAATTTTATATGAATAATTTCGATTTAATCGAAATGTTTATTTCTTAGTTTTTATTATTTATGTTAATTATTATTTAATTAATTAGAATTTTATTTATTTAATTTTCTAATTAATTATTTAATATTTTGGGTGAAATCGATTTGGGCATGATTAATTATGCGGTTTTCGCAAATTAGCCCAATGGATCACGAGAGCCCATTTTGAGGCCCATTTCTTACCCTTGGCCGGTTTTTGAGCAAGCATGGCAAGGCTTGCCACTTGCTTTGTGTTCACACTACTCCCACTCCTATAAATAGAGGGGATTAGTGAGCCTTAAGATCATTTTGCTCATTTTCCATCTAATACACTTGCCATCAAAATTCAAAACACAAACTCCCTCCCATTTGCCTATACTTCACGCCATTTTTGATGATTGATACCCATCAATTGTTCATCAATTTTCTTAGCCCAAAACTTAAAGATTCAAAGTTCATTGATCTTTAGGTGACCAAACACAATCCTAAATACATTTATTTTATTCAAGATCGCTAGTCTGGGTTGATTCCGGGCTTGTTCGTGTGCTTTGATCAAGTGGGTTTGGGTCGTGTGGTGCCCGAGTGGAGGTGCGGTTCATGAGGGCCGTGCAGTGGCCGTGCAAGAGTGGGTCGTGGTGGCAGCCGTGCTGACTGGGCTGAGGACCGTGGTGGTGGTGTGTGCCGTGACTGGGCAGCGTGGTGCGTGGCAGTGGGCTGGACAGCCGTGCGTGGTTCGTGGTGCCGTGGTGAAGGCCGCGTGTTGCTCGTGTTGATTGTGCCGTGTTCTTTGTGTTCCGGGCAGCAATTCTTGTGTTGTTTTAGTGTGTAATCTTCAATAAGGTAACATACTAACTCAACTTAATTGGAATACCTTGTTTATAGTATAGATTAAATGCATGTTTAGGATGTTTGTTGATGTTTATTCATGATTTTATGTATGATTATACAATCTGATTTTTATGTGTTTACATGATGTTTTAATGATGATTTTCATGATTTTATGATTAGTTATACATTGTTATATGATCATGATTTATGTATCAAAGTTTGATGAATTTTGGATAAGTTTAGGTTGATTTTTCATGGTGATTTGCGTGTGATAATTATGTTGGATGAGTTCTTGATTGAAGATCTTGAATCTTGATTGAGTTCTTGATTGAAGATCTTGAATCTTGAATGAGTTCTTTATGAGTTCTTTGAGTTCTTTATGAGTTCTTGATGAGTCTTTAGAAGTTCTTGATTGAATCTTGAAAGTTAAAGAAAACGGTTTAAAGAATAAAGAAAGTTAAAGAAAGTGTTTAATATGGTTAAAGAATGATTAAAGATTGATGAATAATGATTGGTTAGACTCAAGAATAAGGCTAGAGGCAGTTCTTGAGAATAACTTCGATGTTTTAGCTAGATTAATTTCGAGAACCGAGGCTTTAGGCAGTTCTTGAACTTAGTTTAGTTAAGTTGAGGTAATAATGAATAAATATGATAAAAATGAGTAAATGAATTAATTAATTACTTAGCTTGATTTCATCTTAAGACGCCTGATACTTTGAGTAAGATTCATTGTATTCGGGTTAAGACGTTGCCCCTAATCCATCCGCGGTATTGGGTTAGTTGGAGTCATACTATGTGATCTTTGTGAATTCCAGTAAGATTGGTTTCACGGGACATGGATTTCCAGTAAGATTGGTTTCATGGGGTTTGAGAGTAAGATTCTCAAGTCCGAGCATAGTAGAAAGTTCGGGCGCGTAAGATGCGTTCGTACGAGCACAGTCCGGTCTAGAATATGAATGATTGCGCCAAAGATAGTTGATTAGGTTGGTTTGAGTCGAGTTCATGTTTTGGGTTGTTCTCGTACTTTGTTTAATGATGTTGATCGTTTGATTTATGCTATGTACATGTGTGTTCCCATTAGGGTGAGTCAGTTATGTTACTCGCCACTGATGGTGGACTGTTGTTGTATTTTTCAGGTACTTCAGATGATGATGTTCTTGCCTAGTTTTGGGTTGGGCGAGCGACGTTTCTTTCTTTTGTTACCTGTTGTATTTACTGATTTTGTAGTATTGGTAGTGATAGTTTGTTTAGATGCTACTCTTTAGATTTTGGACTTTTATGTGTTGTTTAAGACTCTGACATGTAGTTGGAGTTATCTCGTATATTAGTATTTCTAGTTTGACTTTTGGATTAGTTTATGTACAAACTTGTGGGTATTTGTACTTTTGTGGTTTGGTAATAATATTTGAGGAATTAGTATTATTTCTTAGGTATTTTGAGTTGTAGTTTCTAACAACTCGACTCGTCGGTTCCTTCCGCGCCGGTTTAAGCGAGTCGGGTCGTTACAAAACCATTTTCTTTAACTTTCAAGATTCAACCAATAACTCATAAAGACTCATCAAGAACTCATAAAGAACTCATTCAAGATTCAAGATCTTCAATCAAGAACTCAATCAAGATTCAAGAACTCAATCAAGATTCAAGAACTCAATCAAGATTCAAGAACTCAATCAAGATTCAAGAACTCAATCAAGATTCAAGAACTCAATCAAGATTCAAGAACTCAATCAAGAACTCATCCAAACTCATTAAACCATACGCATATTCATCATGAAAACCATTCGAAAATCATCCTTTCAATTGTCCAAAATTAACCAAACTTTAACACATTAATCATGATCATATTACAACATATAATCAATCATAAAATCATGAAAAACCTTTACCAAAACCTCATTAAATCACTTAAAAATCAGAATACAAAACATACATAAAATCATGAATAATCAACAATAAACAACCCAAACATGGATTTAATTTATACTATAAACATAGTATACCAAATAGGTTGAGAAAACATGTTACCTTATTGAAGATAACACACAAAATGAACACAAAAAGTTGCTGCCCGGAACAAGGCACACACGAACACCACACGGCCCAAACCACGTTGCACACGGCCTTGCTTCGAACCACACGAACACGACACACTTGCACACACGGCTGCCCAGCACGGCTGTGTCGCACGAACCACCACTGCCACACGAGCACCACGGCTTTACACGGCACACGAGCACGGCCCTCTGCTGCACCTTGCACGGCCCACTGCACACGAACACACACGAACCCCCAACGAGCAATCCCAAAGCAAACCCGAACTAGAGATCTTGAATGAAATTAATGTGTTTAGGATTGTGTTTGAACACTTAAAGATCAATAAACTTTGAATCTTTAAGTTTTGGGCTAGGAAAAATGATGAACAATTGATGGGTTTCAATTGCTCAATAATGGCGTGTGAACTAGAGAGCAAATGGGAGAGATTTATGCTTGAAATTGATGGCAAGAGCTTTTGATGGCAAAAATGAGCAAAGGCCTTACTAACTCTCCTATTTATAGAGTTAGCCAAGGTGTGAACACAAGGCAAGTGGCACCACTTGCCCATGCACTAGAAAACCGGCCAAGGGGTAAAAATGGGCCTTTAAATGGGCTCTCGTGATCCATTGGGCTAATTTACATAATTTACATGATTAATCATGCAATAATCAACTTAGCCCAAAATATTAAATAATTAATTAGAAAAATTAAATAATAAAAATTCTAATTAATTAAATAATAAATATAAATAATAAAAACTGAAAATAAATATTTCGAATTAAATCGAAATTATTCACATAAAATAAAATAAATAGTTCAAAATAAATTTGAACTAACACACAAATACACATAATTACACATAATTATCGGCAAAAATACCAATAAAAATCTGGGTCATTACAATGTTTGGCAGCCTACCTCCCCTTGCATCACATGCAGTCCTTAACACCTCTCCCCTACCCTTAACAAGACCACCTTCCGTATCAGACGTATCCTGCAATTAAGTAACAACATATTTAGTACATAAAATTATTGTACAAAACTGGATCAATATACTTATATAAAATACTCACTCTAAAAACTTCTTCGCCCAATCGGTTTGTGCGCTTACGCTTGCCACCCTAACATAAATCATAAATCATCAATTCAATTGTATAAAATGAATATTAAAATCATTATTACAAAGCTAATTACCCTTCTCGGTCTTGTAACGCGAACCATTGTTAAATTATTTCATCAAACCTAAGAATAACAACCAAAATAATAAAAGGAGTATATTCAATAATTTGGAACTATGGGATATAAATAAAACCACATCATTACTTACTTCCTCACTAATTCATATACCTAAAATAAAACTTATACATTGAACAAATAACACACTTAGACAAGTAATTCTCCAATCAAATAATACTTACACATTGAAGAAATATGATATAGCACTTACACTTTTGGCCATAACACTTAAATATAACACATAAGTATAAAAAATGCATGATTTCATAAAGGTTCAGACAAACAACAAACTAAGCACTTCACTCTAAAATAACCATTTTATTCTATATTCACTGTCAAATAAACATTTTATTCAAAAATATATCTTTTTTGCCATGCAGTTCATATATTATAGGGTTCATATAATAACAACAACGTCCCAATAATGGAAATAACACCTAGAAAATATAAACTAAAACTTTATATTATTTTCACAATAACTGACAATTGCTATGCTTTTAGACATTTACATTCGAAAATCTAAGCATTTGACAATGAGATAATTATAAATTCTAAGAACCATTTTTGGACAATCGGATAATTCAAAATAAAACTTATACATTGAACAAATAAAACACTTAGACAAAAAATACTTATACATTGAACAAAGATGATATATCACTTACAGTTTTGGCCAAAACACTTACATAAAACAAATAAGTATAAAAAACGCATGATTTTGGCATATAATATTATCAAGGTCAAAATAATGGAAATAACTCAGAGTTACTATGCTTTTAGACAATTAGATTCTAAATTCTGAGCATGTTAGACAATAAAATATGAGAGCAAAACTACTCCCGCTATCAGACCTCACCTATTTGGAGTCATCTAATTCATCTAGATAGTTTGGCATATGCACAAGTATAAAGTCTTGCTCAACGAATTCCCTCATAAAATCCCAATCAAATTATTCACATCATCCTCAACCCCATTCAAACAATTCTCAACAACAATGGGTTTAATACTGGGTAAAATCACTGTAGAAACCCCAAATTACGAAACCCTAGAATCAACCAACGACTACGAAAGCAGCAAATGCCCAGCTTCAGTCGTACCGCAAGTCACCTACGATACCAAATGGAAGGCAACAAAGATGGCCCATTCTCCATTTTACAAATTCTGAATTACACAATTACAAATTTACAATTACAAGTTCATTTTTTTCTCGAATTTATTAATGGATTTTATACTTGATTTTTTGCATTCTAAATGTTTCTTTACTCAAATTACAAAAAAAATAAGAGTTAAGTACCTCAAATTGCCTCAAATTGAAATAATAGGGTTTTCTTCTTCACGATCTTATCACAGCCACCAACGACACCACGCTTGCCGCCTTCCTTCCTTCAGTAGTTGTCGTTTTTCCTATAGCCACCGCCGGACACCACAACAGCCTCAAACATACGCCGCCTTCTCCTTGCAGTGAAGATGCAGCTCCGTTCGAAGTCGAGCTTCGCAGTTCGCCCTCCTGCGTTTACAGAACCTCTCACTCTAAGCTCTAAGTCAGCTAAATTGGAAAATGAAAAAAATTCAAAGAACCCTTACCCATCTCACGTGAGGTAACTAAAACCCACGTGATTTTTTTATTCCAACATTACCCTCATATTGTTACATGTTTGCAAAGAGCAGCTCTCCCCCTATCATCCCTCTATGTATTGAAACTGAAAGCAAAGCAACGACAGAGAATTACCAGTAACATAATGTCATTTCGTTTTTATAATGTTTCAAATTTCTGGTAACAAAATGTCATTTCCTATTTTTTCTGCTTCAGGTAATAACATTTCTATTCCAATTGTTTATAATGTTTCAAATTTCTCATGTTTTTCTAGGGTTTTCTTTCTTAGGATGAATTTAATTACAAGTTACAACTGTTAGTATTTAATGGCAAATTTGATCATAATTCAATAATTCATATGTATAGTCCACCAATTGAGTATCCAATCTCAAATTTCAGGGATTATATTTTGAGTCATCATTTTAGAGCGATTTTCTTTTGCTGTAGTAGTTTATGTATTGGAGAATGGAGAGTATATTAATTATTTAAAATACAGAGAAGAGGATGACAACGGCGGAAAAATACAAAGAAGATTTGCGGAGAGGATTTAGGGCCTGTTTGGTTCAATATTAGTAAAAACGAAGGGAATGGAAGGGAGGGGAAGAGAAGATCGAGAAGAGAAGGGAAGATCAGTTTATATTATTTTTCTATGTTAGTCCATTGTTTAGTTAGACATTATTAAAGGAAATGAAGGGAAATTAACTTTATATTCCCATATTTAGATTTTTTTTTTTTTAAAATTAATTATATCTTTATATTTTTCTTTCCTCCCAAATTCCCCCAATATTGAAAGGAAAGGAAAGGAAAGAAAATGAAGGATATTGTAAAGAGTTTTTTCATATCAATTTCTTTTACTTCCTTTCCTACCTTATCATTTTAACCAAAGAATGTTATATTTCCTTTCCCCTCCCTTCTTTTCCTCTCTACCAAACAAACTGGTAGAGCAGAAAATTAGAGCAAAAGTTTAGTCGTCGTTATAATAGCTCTGATACCGTGATGTAATTTGGATTTTAGAGAAAAGCTACTATTGCAGTAAACTTGTAATGAGTCACATCAAGTGTAATTAGTACAAGCTGACCACCGTTATTTATGGACTGCACTACTGCTCAGTTAATCACCTTAGTACAACTTTAATAACTAACTAACAGTAATACACTTTAATTACTATACTCTCCAACCAATAATATCCATTGGCTATTGTTTTAACTTATGAATGAAATGATTGTAGGAAATAGCCGACGTAATTATCAATAATATACGTTATATCGTAGATCAGGTTCATAATAAAAGTCTGATTTTTATGTTGCAACTAAAAATTAATGGAGGTAGTAGATATATGGATATGTTGTTTCCTAAACATATTACCAAAATTTATCTCTAATGTATCACCTTCAGTCGTTTAGGCTCTCTGATCTTCACATGTTGTCTAGAATGATTTTCTCTTGTTCTTGTAACTTGAATTACTTTAATTTTTTTTTATCAATATTTTTATTGGGTTGTGCTAAGTTATGAAGTATGACTTGTAATTGCCTCCTTGATTCGATCTTATCAAATTGCTGAAAGGCACTTTTACAGTTTTACTTATTGCCTGAATGTTATTTGATTTTTAAGCTTCCAGTGCTAGATATACAACATATATTTGAATTTGCTCTAGTATAATTATTATAATGATGTATATATACGAAGTATGTATCTTCAATATGCATGTATTTACTCAATATTGAATGCCAAGATTCAAATTTCAACCTCAATAGCTAGTTGATCTATACATTTCATTCTTGTGAGTCAAGTTTTAAAATTTTATTAATTTGATCAGTGCTTAGTCCTCCACCCCCTTTTATAATATGATGAGCCGATGAGGTGTTAGATGACTTCTATGTTTTAAAAGGGGCGATGTTAAAATTAACTTTCTTTCTTTCCTTTTTTTCAAAAAAAGTTATGCTGTGTCTTGCCAAGTTTGACAGAAATTGTTTGGTTATTCTTGCCTATGCTATTAAGAGTAAGTTAATATTATTCTAGCTAGATTTCAGATCAGTTGCAACTTGCAAGCTACTATCTTTTTATGTTCATATTTCTTCTGATGTTGATTTGGTGCCAGGACTGAGCTGAGCTTTCTATTGCTAAATGGTCATTATTAGAGTTGTTTATTAAGTTGTTGTTGCTCTGCATGTGAGAAAACGATACATATACTCCTACCAATAGGATTTTAGAAAGAGGATGAGGTCTTGATTGGCATGATAGTCAAGACCTCAAAATTCTAGGCACGAGTTTTTGGATTCAATTTTCACTGCACGCACGCATTTGTGTAGTTTCCTTGTCTTCTCCCTTATAGATGTGTGCATTGGGTAAATTGAGTCGGATGACCTACAATAAATTAACCCCATCAAGGAAACAGGGGCATTGCTTCTAAAGATTATATTATTAGTTAAATTATCTCTGGTGACATGTTCAGAAGTATAAACTGAATTTTCGATTTTGAGGCTGAACCGATCTGATTGATTATAAAGCAAATGTTAGCAAACAACTCCTTTAGTAGGGAAATATTGAAATACAAGTTAACATAAGCATAAATGTCAATGCTTCAAATTTGGCTTAATGTCAAGTTAATTAACATAAGCATAAATGATACTTTGATAGTTTAATTTATGGCCGGGCATATTAATTAGATAATATTTAAATGTATGTGTGGTCTGTGATATAAAATATTAGTATATTGGTTGAAACTAGACAATGCCATGCACATGCCCTGCAGATATCTTAGCTATCCCACTTGCTTGTGTAGTAATGAATACTAAGGCCAGGCCAAGGTCTCATTTTCCCATATGTTCTATCGATATTGAGAACGAAGCTCCATCCTTCATTTTCATGGGATTGTCGATGACAAAAAACATTTATTTATGCATCCATCAACCTGATTGTGGAATACTAATTAACTGATGTCCACATTCAAATCTAAAACTAATTAACCACCATTATATATATATATATATACATTGCTGTCATTTGCTCTTGTTATATTTTATGTACTAATAATTAAATTAAATTAAATGACCTATATATCGTTTTCTCTAAGTTGCTGAGTCTTGAAACCTGTGTGTGTATCTTATGTACTTGCATCCAATGACGTGGCTTCTCTACTAAACACGAGCAGCTCACGTGCTACTCGACATTTTGCTTGAAAGTAGAGAAACCACAATTCTTGACCAGGATTCAAGACGCCAAAATGGTTGCTTCACCTTATGCTTAATATTTCATACCGTTAAAATATCATCTCAACCAAAAGCTTAAGCTGATGGTTGAGGCCCGAAAATATGTTATATACTCATCACATAAAAGATTCATTGGGCTTGAAATATGGACGCAGCACGTACATGCCCCATCATACATGGCGCGAATTAATTTCCACTTGGAAGGGAGAGTGAGATCAAGGAAAGATTTGAACCCGTGACATCTGTGCCACGTTGGCTCTGATACCATGTTAATAAACCATGCATCTCAACCAAAAACTTAAGCTGATGGTTAAGACCCAATGTATCTTATATACTATATCACATACCATATGATTCATGCACATGAACATTATTGTTACACACTTTAGATCATTCTTTTCTTTTCTTTTTTAATTTATCAGCCTGGAAATTTTGCAGAAATACATAGCTTAGAATAGTCACTGAGAGTGAGTTGCATTAATTTCTCCCAGTTTGATCAAGTAATGATTGCAACACTTACTCCTAGTTTTAGTTGATTTCCTGATTGTCATTATTTATTCATGCTTTCTAGTTGTGCACAGAATTTCTTAACCTTTGTTTTTCTTCATATTGAGTAACGATTTCGATTTTTCCCCCCTCCCCTCATCTGGTATATCATACTAGTATATATATGGTTAATTAAACAAGTTTAATTTTGTGTAGAGCTAGCTAGCTAGCTATGTCTTTGATGATAATGCAAATTATTTTTGATTTTTCTTTTCTCAACATGAATTGGACTTGTTCTTTTAATTTAGGTAGTTATGGAGTACAGTTGATGAGATCTTTGATAAGGCAATAATACATGCATGTTCTTGAAACTTAGTAGTGACAATATATATCTACAGGCAAACATTATTTTATGTTTTTGGAGACAATGATGTATAAATTTTTTTTTGCTTGTGATTACTGTATCAGAAATGCTGTGAGTTGTAATTACAGAATTCTCCCGTTATTCGTCTGATAGCGTAATATTTTGCTAAACATTGTAATTTATTAGCATAATACCAATGCTTTTTATATAAACTTTAACTAGTTATAAAAAAAGTTATAAATTTATAGTACTATCTCCGTTTCTTATTATTTGCAACGATTTAACACTTTTCCTCTCTACTTTATGTCACATCGTTGCAAATAATAAGAAACGGAGGTAGTAAAAAGTTACAGTTTTATTATTAAAAGTTCTGATACGGAATGAAGTGATTAATTCCTTGTAACAGGGTCAGCTGTGTTTTCTTGCAAACTCCAGTAGTTCCTGAAAAAATGTTGTTTGTTCTAATAAAGGTGTCTGCTGCAAAATGGTATAATCTGAACTACTAGATTGCCTCTGTACATTAATAATTTTTTTTTGGGGTAATGTTAACACCTTTCACATGAGGCCTTTTTATTGAAAGGAGGTGTGAATATCACTAATTTTAATGGTTATTGATCAAAATTCTCATAATTCCGGAGTATTTTGTGTTAGTTGTTTGGTTGCCTAAAATTAGATAAGGTAATCGGACAGTTTAATTCTGATCGGATTCAGATAAAATTATTTCGGCCGGTCAGATCATTTGGACCACATCGAACTAAGCTAATGCTATTTGGACTGGATTTTGAATTGAGGTTATGGCCTGGCACCGTTTTGGATCCGATTATTTCGGACCGGATCATTTTAGACCGTGTGATTTCGGATCAGCTCAGGGGTAATGTGATTTTTTTTTAAGTTATAGTTTTCCCTTTGGTTCAACAATTAGATATAATTAATATTTGTGTAAATGCAATCAATATAATTCTTATACTTTTGAGTTGTCATTTAATTTATTATTCCTTTGTATATTGCTTCATTGGAATTGAAACTAAGTAATGGTCCAAATTTTTCTTTAAACAAATTACTCTTAAATTGATTTGTCTTGGATCGGATGTGTTTGGATCAGGTTGTTTTGAGCCAAAATTGGGTTTTGGGTTGGATTAGTTCGGATTATCCTTCGGGCCACAGGTTTCATATCTCATATCAACTTTGATTACACTAGTAAACATGTGATAGACGTTTTTGTTGTGCTAGATAATATAGCGAAAAAAAATGATAGATTATAATAAACATTAATTACACTAGTACGTAAACATGTGATTTTAACATGCATTTCAAAATTACTACCACTTCAATTAAAGTATATTACATTAAAGGCTTATTTAGTGCCTCAAAATATTTGTAAGTTTGTTGCGGGCCCGTCAAACATTTTGCCCATCATTTCTTAGGAATTACATAAATAACTAAATTCTTATACTTTATAAATTTGCATGGAATTAAATTTCGGAGAAATGATTTTTGGCACTCCCCAAATCATTTTGGCACTCCTCTCTCTCACACACATGAACAAATTTAGTTGCCATTGCAAGTATGCAACCAGGTGACACTATGAGTTAGCACTTTTAGGAGTACACGTCAAACTCACCTTTTGGACCTATACTTTTTTTAAGACATATAGAATGCATTTTCTTCATTTTATCATACATGAATTTTTGTGAACTTATCTTATAAGATCTCACTTGACATATTGAAATTTTGTTGAATTTGATTAGATATCATTATAAGAAATAGCTAAAAGCTTATTATACTTGATTTAAACCCATAAACATGCCTATTATAGTTACTAGGGAACTCATATAGAGATGATAGCTAATAGGAGAAAGCAATTCAATCTAACCTTTAAAATAGCCATATCTAGCTAAGTGCGAAGAAATGGTATGGAACAAGTGGTGTCTACATCACCTTGCATCCTAGAGGTGCAAGGTTTGATCCTCACCCTTTACTTCAGGATTTCACCTTTATCCCCCCTCAAGTGCAAAGGCTAAGTTATTATATGGATAAGTATTAAGTAACCCATTGACAACCAATAAGTTGATGGGTTTTTTTTATATATATAAAAAATAACTAGCTACATATTATGAGTAATAAACTATACATTGGGACACATTTAAACATCTCACATAACTATTTTATACTCCTACCAGTATTTTATTAAAATTGTCAAAAAGTGGTCAAAGTTTTTTAATTTTGGTTGATTCTTAAAAGAAGAATATAATAAGTAAAAAGAAACAGATGAAGTAAATTGTACTCTGTAATAAAAAGTGTAAACGACAAAAAAAGGAAGTCTACTAGTACATTCCTTGCTTAGGCGTAGAGATAGATCTTGTTTTTGGTTGTGAATTTTGGTTTCCACCATTGAATGCAGTGACTAATTCCCTCATCCCGAACGCTTCACTTAAGGGTAAAAGGCTGGCCAACGATATCTTTTTATTTCCAAGAGTTTGGATTCGAACTCCCGACCTCTTAATTAACAAACAAAGTGAGCGACCATCATATCCAGACCACTTGGTTAGAGCTGAATCTTCTTTTAATGCATCCTTTTTGTTATAGATTGCATTGTGGGTTAGTGCCTTTGCCTCTTTCTACGAGGCGACACGAGCATTTTCCCGTCGTTTCCTCCCACCAACCCCCTCATCTTATTATTATTAGCTTTTATCTCTCTTCGATCTGGATTCTCGCGATACCCTTATTATCTTTTCTTTTCTTTTCTTTTCTTCATCAATTTTCAATTTCAATGATGCCCTCATATGTTGTGCACATTCAAACTTGTTATTCATCCCATTGCACATTCACACCAAGTTCCCATATACCACTACTAGTATTGTTATCGTATTAGGCCATAAAAAAGTTCTTACTTAGGGATGTCAATGAGCCAATACACTCGTTAACAGCTCGCGAACAAGCTCGGTCAAAGCTCGTTCGTATATAAATAAACGAGTTCGGGCAAAATTTTCAAACTTTACTCGAGCAAGATAGTACTCGACTCGCGAACAGCTCGTTCAAGTTCGTTAATAAGCTCATTTGTAATCATTTAATACTCGTTAAAAGCTCGTTGAAAACTCATTTATATACTTTGAATTTTATAATATATTTATTTATATCACGTATCATTAAGATACCATACTTTGTCTTGATTATAAATTTAGAATAATATTATACTTTTAAATTTTTATATTTTATATTACTTAGGCCAAAAGGTAAAATTAGAAATAATTAATAAAACAATAGATACAATGCTCATTTAAATATATGCTCGTTTATAATCGAGCTCGAGCTCGAATATGTAAACGAGCAGCTCAAGCCGAGCTCGAACATGAAAAAATTAAACGAGCCAAGCTCGAACAAGGTTTTTGGAAGCTCGGTTATGGTCGAGCTCGATTAATATTAGTCAAGCCTAGCTCGAACAACTTACTACTCGGCTCGGCTCGGCTCGTTGACATCTCTATTCTTACTACTCCATACTAAAAAAAAAAACTTTTTTTTCGTTTTCATATGTTATTCTCGTTTGAAATCTTACATCATTTTGGAATTAGAAAAAACTTCTTAATTTACAACCTTATATATTTTTTCTTAATGAATATTCTAAGAATATAAAATTTTTATGAATTTTACTAAAACATAATTAAAGATAATGATGAACGTGTACAATAAAAACAAAGATAATAATAAAAAAACCGAAAGCGTATTAGACTACCCATACACTATGAATTTTTGTTATATACGGTATGTTCTATTCAATTTATTTTAAGAAAAAAAAATTTCAGATTTAAAAAAAAGAAGTTAAAAAACCTTATATATTTTTCTATAACAAAACAAGCTAAAATAAATTTAGATAAATAATAAAAAGGTGAATAAAACATATCCAATTTTTTTGGTTAAAAAAGGCTCTAATTAATTTCACTTATTGTTGGTCGGTGTACTTGTGTATGAAGTTTGTAAAGTTTGTTTTGTGCTCAAATTTATTTTAATTGCGTACACATCCAAATATATTGCATGTCTTTGTTAAGGTTGATGCAGAATCAAATTATTTCTGAATTTTAGATAGTGATTAGTGAGTACTACATTGTAGTGAATTTCATGCTATGTGCTTGTAAAATCGAGAACCAAACTATTCATCTATCATCAATCATTATACCATCTCAAACATTTCAATGATCGATTGCTACATTGATATGCTATATATTCAAGTTAGTTTGTGCTACTAGTATAATTGCGTGGTGGAATTTAGCAACGGACAACTTATATTGCGGATTTGCGGTCATGTGGTGCTTTATATATTACGAGTAATTTTCTTTAGGAATTTTTTTAAAAAATTATTATGATTAGGCTTGATATAAACCTCTATCTCAATTTATTTGTAACATTTATACTAAAAGGAAACTACACATTACTTGCAACAATTTTTTTTTTTTTGACAGGAAGATAAAATCCATTCATCAATAGCCATACGACATCTACATCGAATATGAATACATAATTCAAGAAGATCTAAAATACGGAAACAAAATTCACATCCAATACAACTAAATAAAAGCATACTCGAGCACAACTCCTGGAGGATGGATTCAATAATGAATCATCTCGTTAATTTCGATGTCTGTGCATCTTTATGGCGAAGATCTTCATAACCTGTGCTATAATTGTCTTGAATGGAGAAATTGTACCATATATTATATCTTCGTGGACCATCATCATCTTCCCAACAGATTCAAACCTAAAGGTGAAAACAATAACATAAAACTGCCATAAAAACATAACACACAAAACCCCAAAAAGAGGACTGAAAACTCTCATAAAGAGAGACTCACTTATTGACAAAAAAACAACTAAAAAATTGCATAAACAACAAAACAAGATGGAGATTTGGGGCTTGCCATGGAAATTTTCATCCATGGCAGCCCCTAATTTTTTAGGTTTTTTTTTGAGTTAGGGTTTTGAGAGGAGAGGAGAGGAGAAAAAAAATTTATGAATTTGTATTAAAAGAAATTTACAGCAAATTTTTTTCTTTAACATGTAATTATTTCTTCCTATATCTGCACTTATCAAAACTGCCCCGGAAAATTTTCACATTAAACTTAATACATCATTTATAATTTAAGTAATAATGTATAATTTTAATAAAAAATATTCTAAATGTAGATTTTTTTTTAAAGGTTATGACTTATGAGAATGGAATAATTTAGCATTTTATTAGGAAATATTATTTAAAAATTTTGGAGCCCTTGCATGCTCTTATGAACAGCCTTATTGCTCCTTATCAAGCCTAATCATATTTTATATGAAAATAGTAGGTAATAAAAAAAAACACAAAAAATATGATTAGTCTTGATAAAAAAAGTATTAGATAAAAATAGATAAGTTTATATCAAGCCAAATCATTTTTTTTCATTTTTATTGCTAATTATATTCTATTATTTTCATAATAAAAATAATGTATTTAAAAATATCCATTAATATATAATAACCAATAAATTATGCTCTCATACGAGTACTTCTTTCTTACAAGACACTCATATTATATCAGATTAGAAAAAAAAAAAAGTAATCTAACCATTGAATGAGTAGAAATTCTTATATATATTCGGATGTATGGTACATCCAAGGGTAATTTTGCTCATTTTATAGTTTTCTATTTATTTTAAAATTCAAAATGAGCAAAATTATTTATGATGAGAAAAAAAAACCTCGGATGTACATAGTTCTAGCCACATACATCCGTATGTATAATAGATCCATTGTTGAATGAAATAAAAGTGATGTACGTATATATTCCTTTTCCATACTTCATATGTATATATTTAACATGTCCTTCAATAATAGGGAATAATATAATTGTAAAAAACATCCCAAAACTGAATTATTGCATGGTCAAATATTGCAAAATATACATTTTATACTTAACAATGAATAATGTCATCAAATTGAAAACCTAGCTAATTTTTTCTTTTAATCGGAAAGCCAAAGGCTAAAACCCTAATCTGTTTTTTTTTTTTTTTTTCCCGAAAGGCAAGAGATTATATATTAATAAAAAGCTAAACCTAATTTGTTGTCTTTGCAACGCAAGTTCATAGTTGGAGGCATTTTGTACTTCTCAATATAGTATTATTGAATAGGTTGATAATTTTAATATTGCGTATATATGTGATGTCACCTTTTTAAAGTAATTACTAGGCCACACTTATCGTATATATAGTACTAATTAAATTAAATGGGTCAGAGGATTCTAATGCAAATCCGATTTATTACAACGAATGATGAATGATTTTAACATTTGTTCGCAAATTATAATCCAATTAGAAAATAGTATATTATATTACTAATTTGATCGTGCTTATTACATTAATCTTTAAAAAATACTTTTTTTATTTTTTTTTTAAAGTTCATTTGTTAGTTACAATTAGAATCATGTATGTATACAACAAATAGTGGAATTGATTCATGTGTCGACTCAATTGTTTCTAAATGGGACTAATACTTGCGGAGTATATTACAACATCTCCCCACTCATTTGTCCACATGAATAGTTACATTAATTACTTGTTTTGAGAATTAGAATCGCACTATAAAAAAAATACTTCATTTATGTGTATTGTTTTGAGAATTAGAATCGCAATATTAAAAAATACTCCATCCATTTTCACTTATTAGTTACATGAATTACTTATTGGAGGTTGTAACTAAAATTGTTTTGAAAAATTAGAATCGCACTATTGATAGTATAAAAGTAGTCCTTTTCGGATTTTCGTGGAGATTAGTTAAAGTGTGTGTTGTTTATAACCAATCAAATTGAGCACATCATATTTTATGAGTAGTATACTTTAATTTAGCAAAATTAATAACGGATAGTTAGAATTACGACGAAAAAAGAAAATATGTAAAATCTTTCTATAACTTATACTAAAGTAAGACATGCTTACATCATCTCCCACTCAATTGTCCACATGTCATGCTGTGAAAAAAAATATCATGCCTAAAGTGATGCTTGTTTCATCCTATTAAATGACATTCTCTTTCCTATGAACAATTTCCCATTATTTTTTCATGATAATAAATAATACTTCATAGTAAATAATACTCCCTCCGTCCTATTTTACTTGCTAAATTCCATTTTGGAACAAATTTTTATGCAAACCAATTTTCATGTGGGCCCACCATTGGTAAAGGTAAGTGGAAGAAAAAGATTGGCTTAAATAGGATAAAGATAACAAAAAGAGGATAAAAATGTAAAATATGTGTGGGGCCCATAGACTATAAAAGGAAATGTAGCAAGTATTTTGGGACATCCAAATAAGGAAATTGTAGCAAATAATTTGGGACAGAGGGAGTATATATTAATAGTAAATTGAACAATTTTTTAATTTTTACTTTACTTTTACCATTTCATTTTTGTATCAAGCGTGAATTGCACGGACAACTAATCTAGCGTAAAGAATAAAAGGATATACCTAAGAATTAAAGGTAAAAAAAAAAAAAAAAAAAAAAAAAGAGTATAGTCAAAGCTTAGTTTGTTGCATATTTTGACAGAAATTAAAGCACAAACTCCTCATTGGCTCATTTGGGTTGCAGAAGATTAGAAACTCCTTTCAGCTGCTTAACTGACACGTGGCATTCAATTTCACGATTACTGCTAGACTTTTTGTGCTAATTTTGTATTTACAAGAAATAAGCAATATCGTCAAAGGATTAACAAAGTGAATTTAACCATGACAGCAATTTTACCTCTCCACAATTTCCCAAAACCAGAGAAATACCAGAAAATTAATAAAGCCAATCAAATAGCGGATACTATAATGGCCCGTTTGATTGTTGATAATAAATTGTGGTAATAATTATGAGTTTATAGTGTAATTTAGTTAATAAATACCCTTATAATGCCCATGAAAAACATATTTTCATTCCCAAAGTTTAGTTTTTTTTTTCTTATTTTCCATTCTCATCTATTACCATGGGGGATGGTGGTATTAGATGAAAACGAATATTTATGAAAAAAATTAGATAAATTGGAGTTAAACTACTAGTTACACCATGGGAATGAATTTTGATTTCCCTTCCAAATTTAGTTACAAATCTATCTCTATTACCATTATTTATGACCGACTACCAAACGGACTGCAAGAGCATTCACAATGGTTGGTGCTAAGGACTAGCTTGCAATTTTACAAAATTGCAAGCTACAAACTCAACTATTGTGGAAGAATTGAACTTGTAGTGTACTGTGCACCTTGTAGCTTGCCGTTGTGGGTGGTTGTAGCTTGAAAAGTTGTAACTCAAAAAATGACATGACAAACAAAGCTACAAAGTTTGTAGCACAACATTGTGGATGCTCTAATACATTGACCCCAACATCACATTATTCTTATTTCATTTTCCTGTTAAGCTCCATTTCGGGTTAAATGTGTTCTTATTGTCGTATACGACTATACGAGTACTTTTTAAATTTGTCATTTTCAGTACCAATATTCGCTTGTAACTCATCCCGGCCAGGTATAACCTATTGCTTTAAGGGATGTGTTTATATGCTAAAAAATATAATATTCTCACCAATTTACTTACTTTTTGTTTTTTTTTTTAAAAATATTTAATCACTTCTTACATCATCTAAATATAGTAAAGTTTTATATGCTCTACATTTATTAATTTATGGTAACAAAATAATTATTTATATTCTCTTTTACTTTTGTCTAACTTTGATCTACTTTTCATATTCTCCCTTACTTTTGTAAAAAAATTATAATCAGTAGTAAATTTTTATACCCCCACTTAATTTCTTGTTTTTAATGAAAACACAAGTGCATAAATAAAAAAATAAAGAAAAAGAGCTAGCATAGTACTAGACTACTAGCCAATACATACGAAGTATTTAGTTTGGGATAATTAATTAATTGTAAATGAAAAAGAAAAAAAGGTAGAGCGAGAGAGGAGGAATGTTGCCTCCCTAAAGAGGTGCAAATGAGTCAAAAAACCCATAACTCTATTATTATTTTAAATAATAGAATAATTAACATGCTTAATTAGTTAGTTTCTTCTTCCTGCAAGATTTTGCTGATAACTGTGCTTCTCAGAGCAGAGAAGCTGGCAGCAGGTAATTTTTTTACCCTTTTTATTCTTCCTCAGCTCTTTAATTTATTAACCACTACATTTCTGCGTCGTCATACATTACACTTACTTAGTACGAAGTAATAATATTTTAATTACCATAATGATTAAAATATCTATCTTTTCTTTCCTTTTTAACAATCAATTTCTCTTTACATTTCTTATCAATTTTTTTTTTTTTTTAAAGTTGATGGCCTACAAATTATGATAGAATATATAATATATTCTTACAGTTCAAAGACGATCACATACTGCCTAGTTTCAACCATAAATAATAGTTTAGACTCAGTAATATATTTATACTCCATCAACTTATCAAATTTTTTTTGGTATTTGCATCATGTTAAAATGAAATGCATAAGAACTTCACCATTGCCATATAGTGCTACTATCCACACTCCATCTCTATGAGAGAAAGAGTAGTTATTATATATTACAACTAAGTTTTGTGATTTTTTTTTTTTTAAAAAAAGGCCATTTGGTATGTGTGAATTAAGGGTGTGAATGTGAATTTTATTTCCATTCGAAATAAAATCCATCTTTGTTATAGACGGTCGTCTCGTATATTTTCAAAAAAAACTAAAAAGAGGATACCCTTAAATAACAGACAAGTATTTCATAAATACTTGACCAACAAAATATTTTAAGAATTTACCTTATGACTTTTTTTTATGCTTCATAATTAAAAAGGAAAATAACCGGAAAATAATTTAATTTGAAACTTTTTGAACTAGAAACTATTGCAAAGAATTTGTTTGGCCACAATAATGAAATTATTAATTAAAATAAAGTATAAAATAATATTAAAAACTTAAGATTAAAGAATTCTAATTTAATTTATTTAGGGCAAGAGTAGAAGCAATAAATCCTGAAGTTATGATTGAAAAAAAAAGGTGAGGGTGTTTTTTTTTTTTATGTGGCACAATTGTGCATGGTGGGAAAATGGAGTGCGTTTATCATTATCCATAATTGACGCCTAGACGACATTGTTCGATCTTATATGAGAATGAGATTAATTAAAATAGGAGAATGGATACAGATTGCCTAATGATTTTGTTAAATTTAGTAGAAACCTATATCTATATGATGACCATTTATTAATGTAATTTAACCAAGACCCTTAAAAAACATTCTCCTTAGCTAGGAAATGAATACATAACAAGCAAGATGAAGTATATATTAGTAACTTGATGGTTCTACAAGTCAAACATCACATACAACTGTTGTTTTTTATAAGACAGAAGAATATATAGCTAGCTAGCAGCAGTTCAGTTACAAATATATATATACATGCATGGGATACTAATTTAAGGAAATTCTATGAATTTTGTCAGAATTCGATCTGCCACTAATTTAATTTAAAGGAATTATAAGTATACTACTACTAAAACCCTTAGTTTTTGGGTTCTTTAATTAATTTCCTTTGTTGTTCAATTTGGCGGCATTCATTCTATATATACAGATTACAATTTATATCTAATGACTTAATTCATTACTACCAAAATATACTCCCAATATGAATATTTTATGCCTCACACATAATATTTTTTGTTGAAAATTTTCTGTTTCAGAGGAAGAATTTGTATACCATAACTTAATTACATGTCTATACATGCATGTATTATGTATATATAGCCATTGTTGCATACATATATCATGTATGTAACACTACATACAAAAAATTGGTTCATTAACAACGGGGCTTAATCCTGTTCTAAATGTAGATGTTTTATTACACTATTGGGTCTGTCAATAAAATTTACCTAATAACTAATTTAAACTCTATTAAAATTGACTCATTTACAATGGGAAAAAGCATTTTACGACCCGACTCTACAACGCGGGGCACTTTTTTATGATGGGAAAAAAATTACGACCCTCCTTTCATTCTAAGAGAGGATAACATTTTCATAGCAAAAATTCCCCTTCATAAATAACATTTTTTTTAGTATAGTAATGTTCTTATAAAAAAAAGGGGGCATTTAATTATCATATATTCATGTGCATCCTATATATCTAGGTACTATTACATGGGTTATGATATATACAACCCTTAGGACTGCATATAAGAAGCCAAAAAAGGAAGGTTTTCAAAAAATTAAACATTTATTACATCAATTTCTGAGCAATTTTAACATAAATTTATAAATACTTACCATTTTAAGAAGGAATTTAATGCTTATATGCAGCCCTAAGGGTTGTATATGTATATAGCATTTTCCTTATTATATATTATTATATTTTTTTCTTTTTCACATTTCCCAATACATAAATTCAAAAATTGATAACCCTAATTATCTAATAAAAAAACTATATATTTGGAAAGTATATATCAAGACGAATATGACTATACATTTTTTGTTGCCTAAATAAGATTAAAGAGGGTCAATGATGTTACAATGTGAATAGTAGGGTTAAAGAGGCTATAGTCAAAATGCAACACTTACTTTTATTTTATTTTTTTGGACGGATGGAGTAGTAAAATTATTAGATAGATTTTGGATGGGACGAGCAGATATGTTATGGGCCGTGGATGCAAGGTTGAGCGGGTATAACCCAAAATCTACCACGCACTATTCACCTACAAAAGCCGTATCTATCTCCACTCTAACTAGGGCGGATGGCGAGCAGAATCTAGGGTTGTTAAAAAGCAACCTAACCTGCTGAACATACATAAACCATTAATTAATAATGAGTTGATTTGATATTTTCAACTCATTTTAATTAAAGAAGTTAAATTCATGTTGTAATTTTTAACTTGATTATAACCCGCATAGATCCTGATTAATTAATGGGATCAAGATTAGGTTGAGTTGACTCCATAACCCATCTTCATGAGTTATGAATGTTGAGCCAAAAGTTCAAACTATTTCAACTAACCTTAAGTCCTTAACCTAATAAAACCCTAACCACTCATTCCACTCACACTCCAATTTTTTGATCGTTCAAACCATTTAAATGCTGCTGTACTGCTGCTGTGTTATATCCAGCATTGTATTGCCGTAAATATGTAATCAAGTAAATCAACCTGTTTAGTTACGATTGCATGCTTCTTCTTCTTTTTTTGGCAAAAGTGCATGCTACTTAATTATTTGCTAATTTACTGCTAATATATACTCACTCCACTCCACTTTGCTGATTATTACGTTTCATGTTTTGGATGTTCCCTCTTGATGGTTACATTTGGAATATTTATATAAGTAATTTTTATTGGTCCTAATTGATTTCATTGTCAATCCAATCTTGATAGATTGTGAATCCAATCTTGATAGATTTTGATTGGCTACAATAAATATTTAATAAAGATCATCATTAATTTTATTTTTCTCTCTTTTTTTCTTCACTACTACAAAAAAACCTAATACACCCTACCTTACGCATCATCATTAATTTTAGGTATGACACCTATCGTATCGGCAGCTATTGTGTTGGGCCAAAAGTGACACGATAGGCCTTTTAGAGGGGACACATAGGTGTTTTTTGTAGTAGTGCTTAATTATTATTTCTAGCATTTTAAAATATATATTGGGCCTTTCTAACATGAAAAGTAATAGAAATGCATATTACTTTGTTAAATGGCATATATATTGAATTTGGGTGATTAATTTATGGAAGTCGGCTTAGTCACGGGCCTACGTCGAAGAAAAGTCTGACCACAAATAAGCTCGGTGGAGTTCCATCATAAAACCAAATAGTAATATAAAAAATAGCTCACCAAACTTATCTATTGGTCATCATTTCTCATAATTTTCAAGGAGAGACACATGTGGATCTATACTTTCAAGGAGAGAGACATGTGGGATTTCAAGGAGAGACACATGTAGGATCTATACTTTCAACCGGATGTTATTCGGTTAGTATCAGGTCCAATTAATTGAACCCAGACCCGGTTATACCAGGTCCAAAATTATTATACCTTGACCAAGACTGAGTTGGAACCGGGTCCGAAACAACCGAGTATCCTGTTCATATTATTCCTTTTTTTTTGTTTTTCTTACCATTCCCAAATATAAAAAAGCCTTTCTAACATGAAAAGTAATAGAAATGCAAATTACTTTGTTAAATGGCATATATATTGAATTTGGATGATTGATTTATGGAACTCGGCTTAGTCATGGGCCTACGTCGAAGAAGAGCCTGATCACAAATAAGCTCGGTGGGGTTCCATCATAAAACCAAATAGTAATATAAAAAATAGCTCACCAAACTTATCTATTGGTCATCATTTCTCATAATTTTCAAGGAGAGACACATGTGGGTCTATACTTTTAAGGAGAGACACATGTGGAATTTCAAGGAGAGACACATGTAGGATCTATATATAGTTTCAACCAGGTGTTATTCGGTTAGTATCAGGTCCAATTAATTGAACCCAGACCCGGTTATACTAGGTCCAAGACTCGGTTGGAACCGAGTCCAAAAAAACCGAGTATCCTGTTCATATTAACTCACTTTTTTTTGTTTTTCTTACCATTTCCAAATATAAAAAAATGATCAGATTGAAAATAATGCAACTACCAAAAGTAATATGAGGCTTGATAGAGATAGAAATAGAAATATAATGCACGTCATTCCTATTGGACATAATGATTATTAGTGCCTAACATTAAAATTATCAACATCATTGAATCTAGTGGGACTGTGTACCCGATCCCAAAACCGATACCCAAAAATTTTTCTCACCCCTACTCAACACTCCCACAGTCGTTCCAATAATATGTAAACCACCTTTAAACTTATAACATGGATAAGTCACAGACTTTCTCATTGAGCCTTCTTTGAACAATTCCAACCTAAGGACAACAAACCTCTAACTTGGGGCGACAGCTCTGCTAGCTAGCCTACTTGCTCCAAACCGGTCTTCAAACACCATCCATATATATGCACACCATCCTTATGGGATTGATATATGGGTCAACAAGATCATCCACTTTGATACCATGACTAACTTCACTAGGCCTAGTCGCGAGCTTAGGCCGGAGAAGAGTATGACCATATATAAGTTCGGTGTGATCATAAAATCAATTGGTAATATAATAAGTAGTCTAGCAAACTTATATATTAGTAATCATCTCTCTAGTTTTTAAATGTGGGACACATGCGGGATATATATTCTCAAATTCTCAATAATTTGAACATCAACCTAAAGCATGAAGTGACTCTAAAAGATATTGAAATTAATTAATAAAATTGAGGCTTTATTGATATTGATATATAGAATAATAATATAAAACCAATAATTCTTGGGTTTCAACAATCATCTTAAACTTTTGCTTGAGTCGGTCTTTAAATATGGTATCAGAGACAGCGTGACAACAAAGTCATGAGTTTGAACGTCATTCACCTCTACTTTTAAAGTGGAATATTTAGTGTTGGGCAAGAATTACTGGAGACTTCATGCTCTCGTGTGATGGGGCATGATAGAATACAAAACCAATTCCTAACTTCGATCAACAAGTAACCAACTTAAACTTTTGATTGAGATGATTCTTAAACAGATGCTATTAATCCTGTAATGATTTTTGCATGCATATATTGTGAATATATTGGCTAAATGGCTATTGTCTAAGTTAGGATAGTGAGACAACGAGGAAATGACATATGATACGACGATAGATTGTCTCTAAGGCGTGGTATGGACTTATGGAGAAGTTTGTAGTTTGTAGGAGACATGCATGCATTGGATTCTCATTAATAATAATAATTAATTAGGATTATAATTTTATTTAAAAGGATAATAACTTAAACAAGATTAAATTAATCAGGGTTCCACCTTTGACGATCGCGGATTTCGATTAGGCAGTCAACAGATTTCCTACTTGGGAAAACAAAAATGAAATCCTTTGAACTTTCTTAAAATCTCTCTTTTTGAATCTCTTTTTAAAGTACTTCTTTTTGTTTAATATCTTATTTTTCATTCATATATACATATATTTTTTTTTAAAAGAAGGGGACACTGCATGGTAATAGTTGTTTTAAATAACAGTAAATCTTACTCTTTTTTCCATCTTTTTTTTTTAGCATATATTTAATATGTCGGGGTTTTTTTTTTTTTTTTTTAAAAAAAAATTCTTTTAAAAAATTAATTCCGTACGCACACATCTTGAACCCATGCAAAGCACTCGGGGATCTACAATTTTGGCCTTTGGTGAGGGTGCATATTCAAGAGATCTCCTAATGGCTAGTTTAGTTTTAAATTAAGTGTTCTTATTATAGTTTTTATATTAACTAATTAACATTCTACCTAGCTAGTTCATCATATGCCCTAGCTACCTCATTTCATTATTCCACGTCGTTTTAACTAAATTCTATGGAGTGTTATGCGCCATTGCTCCATAATATATTCTTACCTTAAATTACTACTCAATTAGCTACCTTATTGGATAAAAAAAAAAGCTACCATATATAACATTTAATATATTGTCTACATTATAACTTGATATTAATTGAGGATTGCATGAAAAATCATGCTTTTGGTGTAATTAATAATTAATTTTAAGTTTACCTTTCTACTTCTGGCACTTTATCTTTTTTTTTTTTTGCTTGTTGAGCCCATAAACAACCCAAATGTCAGTGTAAGTGTTGCCAATCTGGTCATACATTGAATATTGATGAATGAATTAAGAGGAAATGATGAAAATGAATCTCAGATCACATTGAAAAATAATAAGAGTTGTGGTCATTTTATTCCCTCCATTTTTATTTTTAATTTACACACTTTACTTTTTGGAATATTATCCACCCACTTCTCACACTTATCTATCTATAACTAATACTTTGTACTAAAACAAGCGTATACTTAAATCATCATGGACATGTGTCAATCTCTCTTTATAAAATTTCCCTCCAACAATAATTGATGTAATCTTTTTTTTTTTTTCTTCTAATTTATATACTAGCACTAGCACAATTTTGAACATTAAGAAAAAACATACAAGTATAAAAATAATGTTAAAATGACTAAACAAATTATCAAAACTAAATAAATTTCATTATACTCTTAAAAAATATATAAATAAAGCTTTTTGGATAATACAACGTGGGTACTAACATTTAAACTAGCATGATACATTTAAAATTAAAAATTAGTATGACAAATGCTCATCTATACTAACATCTTAAATCTGTATTTTAAAAAGAAAACAAAGGGATTATAAGGCTAAGGGATTCTTCCCCTCATTGTCATATGATTCTGAGGTGAAACTTCCTTAATCTTGTAAAGTGGACTTGCACTCCCCGTGGCGGGCGCGCCCCATGCCCGTTTAACATTGCATTTTAAGCAAGATATGTAATATCATTTGAGTTAATCCATAAAAGATCAAAAATTAATACTTCATATGTTTTGATTTATTAGTTACATTCAGAATCCTCCAAATTTATTTAAGAAAATAGGTTTGTAGTGGAGTTGATAAGTACTCTGTACTCATATATTATGTTAATTAGTTGTGACTTGAATCTATTTTGTGTTATCTTCGTATAACTCATGACAGAGTGCTCTCGCTGTTATGCAGGGCTATAGTTTTATTTTATTTTATTTTATTTTATTTTGGGCTTACTTTTTGGGTTTTTTTTTTCTTTATTAGTAATACTATATGTACTTCTAATTTCTACAGCATGTAGAAAATTTTCAAGATCAATAAAAGTTTTCCTCACCTATGCATGTGGATGTAGTCGACATTTTGTCAATGAACAACGTAAATTATGTGTTTGCTCATGTTAATCTTTACCATATTTATCATATTTGTTATAACATATTAATTAAAAAAATTAATTCCAAAACATCAATCAATGCTTACATTGTGATAATTTATTACAATGCAACTTTATATTTATTTGACCTAATCACAGCTAAGATAAAAGGCCCTGTTTGGTGATTAGAGTTTAGGGTTTAGAGGTTAGAGTTTGTGGTTAGATGATTACTTTTTTTTGTTTAGAGGATTTAACTGCTGATTTAAATAATTGTTGTGTGAAGGTGTTTGGTAACATTTAGCTGATTGTTTAGAGTTTTGTACTTTTAGAGCATGTAAAATTACATTTATAGACATATGTTTTTTTTTTCAAAACAAATTTAAATTTTAATAATATGTACAAAGTAGTCATTTATTTTTTCTCTCTCCAAAACTCTCATGAAAAAGCTCATCTACCAGCTTTTTCAAGAGAGAGTTTTGATCAGAGTTTTTAGTACAAAACCCTCTTTAATCCACTCTCTCACCAAACACCCTAAATAGAGTTTTTACTAGTCAAAACTCTAAACTCTCTCCAAACCTCTAAATTCTCTTTAAAACTCTCTCCACCAAACACCCCCAAAATCGATCTTACACCGTAAACGATATCAATTGGGGGAGCAATAATAAGTTGGTTATATATAAGTAGAAAGATAATAGTAACCAACAAAAAGAAATGCTTAAAATAGAATATTTAATTAATAAATTAATCTCAATCATCAACACTACTCTTGATAGAATATGTAAAATATGGTAAATATTTTTATGATTATTAGTTACCTTTGTGATTATTACATTCATTCAACTTTACTTAATTATAAATAAACATATACTTTACTTTCTACCCTAAAATTTAACATCTGTAATCTAGCTAGTTTAATCAGCTGATTTGCCCTAACAGGATAGTATTAAAAAAACAAATAGATGGTTATATGAAAAGATATTTTGGGAGAGAAAGTCGGTTACTTTGTGTAGACAATTTTAGAGATAGGGCTAATTAGGAGAGAGAGAGACTGAGAGAAAGAAAGAGAATATGAGAGGATTTGCTTAATTTTGCAGAGAGTGGGGAATGCTGGGCTTTGGGGTGTCATTTAATACACACTACGAGGTCGAGAGTTCCAACACTTTATCAAGTGGCTTATTGAAATAAATAATAATAATTCACTTCTATTACCGGAATAGGGTGAAGTATTTTCACAATCCTTCTTTACTTTTAATTTTGAAGTTAATTTAAGTCAAAGATTTTTAATTCAAAGTCATTATTCCAATTCAATTTTGTTCTATTCACATCAGATTAATTCAGTAAAAAAAAGAACATGCATAACTAGGGATCCATTTGATATGGTTGGGCATAAAATATTTTCAATAGAAAGTGGTTTTTCATGAAAATTATTTTACAACGGAAAACTCTTTTGCTCATTTTCAAAAGAGTTTTCCGTTGTTTGGTTGATGGAAAATTATTTTTCAATTTAAGCGTTCGTGAGGAGAGATAAAGTTACTAAGGGCTTATTGTTTACTTTAGCTGAATATAGATGAACTGAACTGAGGTAAATAAATCTGAAAGTAATATTTTATAAGAGAAGGAAATTGAGAGCTGAACTGAACTTAATAGAACTGAACGGAGCTGAATTTAAGCTCAAGTAAACAAGCCCTGAGTAATGTGGTTGGTGACGAGAGAGGAAGTATGAAGATGAGTAAAGAGAGTGTGTTGTGAGGTCATGAGAGTAGAAAATAAAAAAGCTGTTTTCCTTTGATTTTGGAAGGAAAATGTTTTCAACTATGGTGGAAAACCATTTTACACTCTATTTTTTCCATTTTAATTTTCAGTCCAACCAAACAGTGTAAAATGAGGAAAATAGTTTGTTATTTTTCTTATCTAAACTTATTGGAGCGTACTTTAAGCCCTATCAAACGGACCTTGGATGTGTTACATTGTTATCAATGCTTTAACTTAAATTAATTATTTTTCTTATCTAAACTTATTGAATCTTATTTTTTGAGAGTCTCGAATATTTTTTTTTTTTCTTATAAGATTATAAAAAGAGCAAATAATGAATTATATATATATATATATATATATATATATATATATATATATATTACATTTAATTAAAACCTAAGTGAACAAATAAATAAATAAAAAACAGAGGGAGTAAAATTTAAGGAAAGAATTTAGATGCATGTTGTAAAATGACATTACTCTTGCAAAATAAATTCTATCCTTGTAAAGTAGTGTTGCCCTATAGGCCTATACTCTTCATTCAAATACTCCCAGCAGTTAAGGTAGAAGTTAGAATATTAACTGTGGTAGCATTTGAGGGATATCCCTAGCCAGCTTCCACAGCCCTGGCCTTCTGCAATCTGATAGGATGCTGACATTAGACCAATTCAATTATTTTGTTGCTGATCTGATAATTAATCCATTTACATCCCTCAGTGATATGATGGCAGCTATCTCAGCCACATAAGAGGACTATTAACAAAAGACTATCTATTATTATAGGCCTTTATATGGTGATCTTTTATAGGATACATACATTGTCAACACAATATTACGGTGCTTTCTCTTCACCTTAAAAAAAAAGTTTTAGGTGTAATAAGTTCAGGTATAATAAGTTCCAATAAGTTTAGGTTTAATAAGTTGAAAATACACCTTAAAAATAAGTTTCTAGTTTAATAAGTTTAGTTTAGGTGTAATAAGTTCCAACAGTTCAGATAAGTTCCAGCATAATAAGTTGGGGAGAACAAACCCTTAATTATAAGTAAAAATTAAATAAGGTTTTATTTATTTTAGAAAAAAATAACAAATACAACCCTAAATTCATGTCGATAAGTTGAAGAAAACACACCCTTAATTGTAATTAAGTAAAAATAAGGTCTTATTTATTTTAAAAAAAAATAGTCCGTAATAAATACATATGGATGTATGTAGAAATTCTTATATATAAAGTGATGTAGAAATTCTTATATACATTTGGGTGCGTGTAAGGTGCACCAAAGACTAATTTTGCTCATTTGATAATTGTTTTTGTCATTTTAAAATTTAAAATGAGCAAAATTATATACAACGAGCAATGAAACAACTTTCAATACACTTACTTTCACGTGCATCCGAATACATAATAGACTCATTATTTTAGAGGATAAAGTATATCAAACGGTATAAAGTTATAATATTAACTTAAAAAAATATTAATTAAATGAATGATGCACAATCTTGATATGCATTACACCATTATTTTAATTAGAAGATTTATTAAATAATTATATACAATGATAATTGAGTGCAGTATATACCATTACCAAATTAGAAAAACAAACATCTTAATTACAAATTACAATAGAGGGACTTAGGGAGTATTATAATAGAAGATTGTCTCAGTTATAAGATATGGTGGCCTGGGTTTTGCAGGGGAAAAGGGTTGGAGTTTTGCAGTTGAAATATTAACTTAAACCAAACATTAATTATATATATGAATGACGCATGATTTTGACATGTATTTCACCACCTTAATTAAGAAATTTTTTAAATACTTATATACAACGATAACTGAGTGCAGGGGATTGATATTGGCACACAAAAAATTTATATGGCACATCCTTTGTAAGGAGAGCACATGCTCTCACAATGAGGTGTATGAATATCAATTTTTGGTGTGACTTTATCATTTCTCCTATACACCATTACCGAATTAGAAAAAGAAACAACTATCTTAATTACAAATTACAATAGGAACTTAGAGAGTATTATAATTGAAGACTGTCTGAGTTATAAGATATGGTGGCCGGGTTTTGCAGGGAAAAAGGGTTGGAGTTTTGCAGTTGGAATAACAGATTTGTCTTAACACAAATTAGAAAGTCTGAGGTGGACCTTACCCTTCCTCAGCAGCAAGACACGAGTGTCTTTCTTCTTTTTTTAATATCTTTTTGGATATATGTACAGTATAATATAATTATAATTATAATGTAAATGTACATACTATAAAATATATAAATTATATAAATATGCATAATACATACATTAATGATCATAACACCCCTTCAATTCCCATCTTCAAATCAAATAAATCTTCAATTCCTAGCTAATAGTGAGAGAGAGAAAGAGAGAGAGTAGTGCAGCTAGCTTTGGAATGTGGAGTACCCAGGCCAGAATGAATTACTTAGACCAGCAATTAAAATTTTTGAGGACTACAAACTAACTTCTAATTCATTCATTCATTCATTCATATATTGGTATTGCCACCCTTCAAAATAAATTTTACATTTCTCTCTATCTATCTAAGCTCTTCTCCCAAACCTCCCTTTATTTTGTACGTTTTCTTCAAACATCTCATCTCATCTATGGATTTATGTGTTGCTCTCTCTTTTTCTTCAACTTTTTTTTTTTACTTTCTTTCTTTCTTTCTCCTCTTTTCTCTCTCTTAACTTTACTTCTTAGAGAGAGAGAGAGAGAGAGAGAAAGTGGAGAGGAATTTAGGGTGCAAACCCTAATTCCTTTTCTCCTTTTTTTCTTCTTCCTCTTTGTTATTATTACTAATGGTAATAATAAAGCTTTGAAACTCATACATATATATAATGTATAGTATTATTATATGATATGATAATGTTTTGATTTAGTTTAGTTTTATTGTTGATTGTTGATTTTTGTTGCAGGTTGATTGGATTATTGCTGATGAGTAAGCTCAAGTTATCATCAAGAAATCAGTTAGTTAATCATCATCATTCTCAAGAGTAACCTTAATTATTAGCTTAAATTAATTAATTAATTAGTTCAATGAATTCAAACAACTGGTTACCTTTCCCTCTCTCTCCTACTCATCCTTCACTTCAATCACACCTTCAAAACACCAATTCTCAATCTCATCAACAATTCTCTTTGGGCCTTGTTTCTGACCACATTGACAACCCCTTTGCCCAACCTCCAGGTATTTTTATTTTTTATTTTTGTTCATTTCTTGCTTTAGTTTTTTTTTTTTTTTTTTTGGGTTTTGAGTATGTGTGTGTTTTTTTTTTCCCTGGTACATTCAAACATGAGTTTAAGTTTTTGGCTGAAATGGTAGGTTGAATCCCAATATTATGTTATATAATCTTAAATTAAAACATGTCTATTCTAGTCTAGTCTAGTCTAGTGTACTAAAATTATATATTTTGCACAGAGTGGAACATGATGAACTCACAAGGAGGAAACGAGGTACCCAAAATAGCGGATTTCTTAGGGGTAGGCAATTCAGACAGTCATCATTCGCGGGACTTAACGGCATTCAGCGACCTAGGCCAAGGCTGCGCTGAATCCGACTACCTTTTTTCTGGCAACAACGGCCTTCTCTCCGTGCAAAACACCGTAGCAGCAGCTTGTAATAATAGCACCCAATATGATCACTACCAAGACAACAACTCCACTAATACTTGCTTGCAGTCTTTGACACTCTCCATGGGAAGTAGTGGCGGCCAACAACCTTCGAGCACCAGTAATTGTGACGCTAGTGGCGGCGACAATAATAGCACTGCTAGTGGCGCAGCCTCCACTGCCGCCACCGTCACCACTGCCATTACTCCCGTGGTTGAAGCTACTCCTAGGAGGACTTTGGATACGTTTGGCCAAAGGACTTCTATTTATAGGGGTGTTACCAGGTATTTATATTTTCTACAATACCATAAACTCCCTCCGTAACATATTAACCGTAACGATTTCACATTTTCTCTCTACTTTATGTTAAATCGTTGCAACTAATATTTTAAGGAGTGAATACAGTATAAATTTTCTAATTTCTAATTTAACAAGTTCAAGCTAGTTAATACTAGCTAGATGAATCAAACACATTCTTAAACCTCTGCAGTATAATATAACTCCATTGTATTATGGGTCTCAACTATCAATATAAACTTTCGGTTAAGATGGTACACTATCTTATAGTAAATTGTTTGGTGTTCTTAAAATGGATTCATTTGGTGTGTAGGCATAGGTGGACAGGCAGGTATGAAGCTCATCTTTGGGATAATAGTTGTAGAAGAGAAGGACAGTCAAGAAAGGGTCGTCAAGGTAACATTTTTTTTTCTTTCCATTTTCTTTCATAATCAAGGTACGATATATATATATATATATAATTCGTATATATGCTTCTCCCTTTTCAATTTGTTTGTTACATTTGAACAAAAAATTATAAGAGAAAATAGTCAAAGCGTAACAAATAAAGTGAATTGGAAGAACTGGTCACTGGTATAAGTGTATAAATATATGCTAAATTGAACCTTGCTGACTGCCATTGTTTTTTGTTTTTTAATTGCATGGTGGGCTGAATCTAATCGTCTCATATTGACACATTCCTGCAAATTAAACAGTGTATCTTGGTAAGTAAAGATTATTAATGCACCTAATTAATGAATTAAAATCCTTACTTTAATTATGTACATACAAATACTTATCTCTTTGACTTTCAATGTTTCAATTCAAAATTTTAATATGAACATACATTTGAATTATTTTGGTAACAGGAGGGTATGACAAGGAAGAGAAGGCTGCTAGGTCTTATGATTTAGCTGCAATCAAGTATTGGGGAACCTCTACTACTACTAATTTTCCAGTTGAGACTTCATTCAATTTTCTAATGCATGCCCTTTTCTAATTTAATTTAATTTAATTTAATTTAATAAATTCATAATATAATTCAAGTTTCATATTATTCCATTTACCATTTATATTTATATATCTTAATTTGGGTTAATGATACTGATTATAGATGAGCAACTATGAAAAGGAAATAGAAGACATGAAACACATGACTAGACAAGAGTTTGTAGCAGCTATTAGAAGGTATCTCAACTTCATCTTCAAGATTTAGCATTGCTAGCTAATTCTTTTCTTATTGATACACTCTTAATTATTACTAGCTAGTTATTTTTCTCATTAATTATCTTGAATCTTGATGATGATGTTTTAGGAAGAGTAGTGGGTTCTCTAGAGGTGCATCCATTTATCGTGGTGTAACAAGGCACCATCAACATGGGAGATGGCAAGCGAGAATCGGAAGGGTGGCAGGAAACAAGGATCTCTATTTGGGAACATTTAGTAAGTCCATTATTTATATTTAGGCTATGTTTAGTTCATCTTATTTGTTTAAGACATATATCAGGAAAAAAAAAATTAAGTTCAGATCAAATCGAAAAAAATAAATTCAAATTAAACTTCTATTTTATTTGATTTTTAAAAATTCAAATATCTTTGATTTTTGTAATAAAAATTCCATATTTTAAAATTACTCATTAATAAACATAAAATAATATCTCAATTGATATAATTTCTTCCTTATGAATTAGCTATATCCTCAGTTAAAATTTAGTCAGATTGGACAATATGTTTGGATTAGAAAGCATAAGTTCAGATCAGCGGAAATTTGTTGAATCAAACATATATATGGCGTTAGCTAATAGCTCATACTTATAATGGTTTAATTACATACATATACTAGAATTTATCAGTTAAGTTTAACCATACACTACTACATATCATGTAACTTCTCTTTGATCAGGCACCGAGGAAGAGGCGGCTGAAGCTTATGATATCGCGGCCATCAAGTTCAGAGGCCTTAACGCGGTGACTAATTTTGACATGAGCCGGTATGATGTGAAGGCAATTTTAGAGAGCAACACCCTTCCTATAGGAGGCGGGGCGGCTAAACGGCTCAAGGAAGCTCAAGCTATAGAATCTTCTAGAAAGAGGGAAGAAATGCTAGCCCTAACCAATAGTAGCTACCCATATGGAGCTAGTAGCTCGAGCTCGAGCCGGTATGGAGCCCAAAACATTGCAACTGCAGCTCATGCCTACCCTTTGCTACCTTATCATCATCAACAAGAGCACCAACCACAACCACCCTTATTAACCCTACAAAATAACCATGGTCAAGAAAGCAACAACATTTCCCTCTCACATTACTCTCAAGAAGCACAGTTCCTACAGTTGTACCAACAGTCAAGTTACTCAAACCCTAATAGCATGTACAACAATTATCTACAAACTAACCCTAGTTTGCTTCATGGGTTTATGATGGGATCTAACTCTGGTGTCATTGATAATAACAATGGAAGTTCAAGTGGGAGTTATAATGGTGCAGGTGGGTACCTAGGCGGAAGTGGGGCCGGAATGAACGGGATGGGGTCCGCCTCAACAACCACCAACGCCGGGAATCCGGAGCCGCTTGCGTTGGTGAAGGTGGATTATGATATGCCTTCTGCTGGTGGTGGTGGTGGTGGTTATGAAGGGTGGTCAACGGAGACGGTTCAAGGTCCACATAATGGGGTTTTTACAATGTGGAATGAATGACTGACAATATGTTTTGGTGTGGTTATGAAAGGGGAAATATGTAAGAATTTGATCAGGGTTGTACGTTTTTAGTTCGTTGCTTTATTTTATTTTATTTTATTTAACCTTTTTTTTTTCTGTTTTTAAACATGAAATTAAGCGGATGTGTATCGATAGCTTCATTTTCAACGAGGAAAGCTTAGACAAAAAGAGGAATTATGGTCCAATTATATATGGTGCAATTTAATTTCTAATTAAAGAGTTTGAATTATTATTGCACGTACATGCAATGCATTTCTAATTAAAAAATTCTTTCCATGTCTCTTCATACATCCTCAACCATTTCCTTTAAGAAATGGAAAGGATCTTTACTCCCCTAAGTTAGCTTAATTTTAATATGTATTACTAGTTCTTTTTTAGCCTGAGCTAGTTCGATCTATATATATCCAAAGTAAATATTTATATTTAACAGAATCTACCTTCCTAATGTCACGTTTGTGACCTTATGATAAACGCATATACATTTTTGAGAATTTAAAAAACTAAGGTGTGTATACTAGTGAAAATTGTTAAGTTTTCACGTATATATACCAGTGGGAATAACCTTTTAATTTTATATGTTTCAGAAAAAATATAATGTGAGATCTCTTTTAATTCGTTTCAATGTTTTATGTACTTTTCAAAAATATTACTACCTCCATTTCTTTTTAAATGCAACAATTAGATATTTTTTCTCTCTAACTTATGTCAAATTATTGCATTTAAAAATAAAAAACGAGTATTTATAGTTGTGTCTTATAAAATGTAAAAAAATGAATGGAACAATTGTATATTTTGGAATGGAGAAATTATTCGATAGTTACGAGTCCCGATCTTCCTACATGCAAACATAATTTCTCGTATCAGTAATAAATTAATAATGCGTATAAATTAAAGTTTGAATTTAGGGCCTTATTTCGTAATTTTTTACACTTTTTGTTTGATATGCATGATTTGCAATCCCTCCCTTCTATAATACTAGCCTTATATGCACGCTATGCGTGCTTTAATAATGTATAGATATCTTATATAATATTTATATACATTATTTATGAACTTGTTGAAAATAAGATTATGATTGATTAATTGAATAAAATTTAATTTCATCTACTATACTATATCTTATCAAATTTTTAATGTCATTTGTGTTAAAAATATACCAATATGGGTATCTAATTATAGAGAATTTAAAAATAAAAAATTTGGTGTTTGTGTTTTATTTTTTGAATTATATATTTTGTAATATTTCATTTTAAAAAATACAAAACTTTCCTTTTTAGCTAATATTATGTACTTCATCTGTAACATATTAATGGCAACGATTTGACATTTAATATGTTACGGAGGGAGTAGTTTGAGTATTTAAATTTTTTTTAAGGGTAGTTTAGACTTTTCTAGGGGGCACACCATGACTCCCCTTGGCTTATATAATAGAGATTGTTTACAATTTTTATTTGACAATATTTTAGTGTATTTTTTTAAAAAAATATAATAATGATTGGGAGCATCAGAGTTAGTCATGTTTCATCAGTTCAAATAAGATTAAGAGGTCATATTAATGAAGTTTTATGAATCGAAGAACACACATTCCTACCGTATGAATCAGTCCTTCACTCGTTCACCCAAACACTTTCCTTAACAGTTTTCTTCACAAACTAACACTAGTATAGTATCCATTTAATTTGTTTTATTATGTTGTTCCCATTTTTACTATACACGTTTGCTAATATATACATTTTTTACCATTAATATATATAATTACACATTAGTTAAAATTATAAAAATTGAATATTAATAAAATACTAAATAATTTAGTCGAATCAAGTAAGATCTCAGATGAATATATTATTTCTTATATATTGAGAGTAATTTAAAAAAATATGTCAGATTATTAATATGTCAAGATTCCAATTGGGAGAAAAAAAAAAGGACTAGATCACTATAGCTTATAAGTAGAGGTGAAAATTGGGTCGTTTGGGTCGGGTCAATTTGGGATTGAGGGCTTTTGGTTTCGAATTGAGTTGGGTCGTGTCAACTTCAGATTTTGCCAAATAGATTTAAAGGCATAACAATCAAGATTAAACACTTAAATGGTTAGGTCGATGCAGTTCAAGGTTAATAATATCTTGTGAAATTCAGATAAATTTTAAGTTTCGTAGCAGGTAATTCGGATTGGGCCACTTTTACCATCTCTACTTATAAGTCTATAGTCCTGTAGTCCTGACTCCCGAAGAAACAAATAGTCAAACATATAACTGATTAACTATAAGCAACGAACTCACAATATCACTTTGTGGGCTTTGAAAGTTAAGACTGGGCTGGGCCAATACTTCGATTATCGCATAAAAAGTAAGCCTTTTGAAATTTGAAGTCTTTAAAAAAAAAATTGTTTCATTACATTGCATTACATTTCATAATGTAATTGACTATGATGACCATAGTCTGTTTGTTGTAATTCACTCCATGACACTGAAATTCTCTTCTAGCTTTAATTTAATTTCTTTAAATTTTTTTCCAAAAATAAAATTATAACTGATTCTTACATATCTTCATCAAAAATTTTAAATGTTGATCAACAGTGAGCACGATAGGTCAGACAACACAATAGCACACACAAACAAAAGGTGTATTTGTGTGACATAGTATAGCATGTTTAAAATGGTAATTATGATTACCATTTAAAAATACAATGTAAATACAATTATTAGAATAAAACCAATTATTACAAGTCGCCATGAAGTAAAAAAAAAATTGAAGGAAAAAAACCAGCAAGTTGAAGAGTTGAATACTTGTATATCAAGTTGGCATTTAGTGATGGCAGTTATCCAGCCTAAACTCCTTGACCAATTTAAACCGCTCTAAAAAGCTAAAAAGGTATCTGATAAATTGTTTACCACAACACAACACAACCCAACCGAATACAATTTGCATAATTAGATGCATGTTGATCAACAACATAACCCAGTGGTGTTACAACTTACAACTTGCGAGATGGTTGCTGAAATGAAATAAGACGGTTAAAAAAAATGTATTGTTAATGTTGGTGCCTTGGTGGTATTAGAATTTGAGTCTGATCCTTTTATAGATCATCCGTGTCAATTTAGCCCATTTGAATGGGAGATAAGGAATATTTGCAAATGTATACGGTGTAGGTTCAATTCTAAAACTTTAAATTTGGCGTTCGCAAGACTTAATCAGTAGACTAAGACTTGTACCTCTTTTTTCACTTGGGACATACATGAACAATTGTATTACAATATAAATAAACATATAATATGTGTGTATATAACTAATGGTGCGTTCTCTCCAACTTAAAAAAATAAGTTTCAGGTTTAATAAGGTCAGATAAGTTCAGATAAATTCCAATACGTACAGATAAGTTTAGGTCTGATAAGGTCTAAATAATACACCTTAAATAATAAGTTTCAGGTTTAATAAGTTTAGATACGTTCAGGTCTAATAAGGTCTAAATACACCTTAAAAAAATCAGGTTTAAGCTTTGTTTTATTCACCTAAAATTTGCTTATTCGATCTAATCTGAACTTATTTTTTTGATCTGATATGATCTGAACTTATTATATCTAATTTGACTAAACTTTGACCTCGTATATATGTTAATCCATAATGAAAAAAATATATCAATTTTTAGATCTTATTTTATTCGTATTAACGGGTAGTTTTTTAATACTCCCTCCGTTTTTTATTAGATGTAACACTTTGACTTTTGTTACTATTTATCTAACACACTTTGACTATTGATTGCGATTTATATATAAGGTAAAATATAGTTAGTAAGGTCTTGTTGGATTCGTCTCGGTACACACTATCCAAATATATATATTTTTATAATTTATGCAATTATACAATTAAAGATATAGTTGGTCAAAGTTGTACCTCGACAAGTGTGAAAAGTCAAAGTTCTAGATCTAATAAAAAACAGAGGGAGTATGTAATAATAATATGGAGTACATATTTTTGTTACAAAAGTAAAGATATTTAAAGTTTAAAAACACGAAATCAAAATATTATGATTTAAATTTATTTTTTCTGATCTGGTCTGAAATAAGTAATAAGGAGTGGAAGTAAGGCGGTCTATAAGTTCGAATAAGTTCAGTTCAGATAAGTTCAGGTCTAATAAGTTAAAGAGAACGCACCCTATTGGAACTTATAACTTATAAGTTCAAGTCTAAGGGTGCGTTCTCTCCAACTTATTATAACTGAACTTATCTGAACTTATTGACCTGGAACTTATGTGAACTTATTAAACCTGAAACTTTTTTTTAAGGTTTATTTAGACCTGAACTTATCTGAACGTATTAGAACTTATCGTCTGAACTTATTAGAACTTATTAAACCTGAAACTTTCCACCAATCCAACCTTATTCCGGTTTCGTCTTGAACCAGTGCACAAATTTAATTCAAATAAATCTAGATAAGTAGAAATTAGGTGTAATAATGTATAATATGTCCAATCAGGTATGATAAGATTTAATCATTTCTTATATATAATCAGGGCTAATCAGCTTCAATCAGTTCCATTAATATTCAATAAGTTTTAATTAGGTTTCATAAATTCAAATATGTTCAAATCTAATAAGTTATTAAAAAAACAATTAAAAAGATGGATAGGAGCATTTATCAAAGAAAAAGATAGTTTGAGGTATCTACTTTATTCCCCGAAGGTTTTTAGTTTTCTATGTTGTACCCATCCAAGTAAGAAGTTCCACACCGTGCATCTGAATGAAATAGGAGCTCCATACTGTACCCTTCAATGCAAGTGCAACTAGTTATTATATAATGTTAATTGCCATTATCTAGACATTAAAATCGTGAATTTTCGTGTCAAACACAAAACTACAAAAACCACCAATCTTAAAGCACAAAAATACTACACCAATCACCTATAAAAACCAAAACAGCAACAATCATCATTCCATAAATCACAAAACCATCACGATAACCACAACAATAATCATCGATTATATGATGTAGCTTAGAGATGATGGTTGTTGCAATTGTGGTTTAGGAAATTTTAGTATGACAGTTTTGTAGTTTATCACTAGAATTGATATAGTTTTTAATGTATAGATAATGATGGATCACATATATAATTACTACGAGTATTTTACTAATTGTAGATTTGGAATATCTTGTGAAACTCATATTAATTACACTCCAAAAATATGAGAGTACTGTTAAAAAAAAAAAAAAAAATCCAAAAGGTTTCAATTGAGTGTGGATGTGTCGAAATCTATACTACATACATACATACAAACTTGGGGGACCTGGGAGTAAAAGCCTAAAAGGTTCATCGGTTTTTAGAGGCTTTCTATATATTGCAAGTTTATGAAATGTAACAACATCCTCTGGATAATTACCAACTAAAATATAAAAGCAGACCGGGGTGACGTAAAATTCACATGTGAACCACAATTTTCCCCTTAATTGTGGATATAGCCATTTAGGAGTCCACGTAGCACCAGCACGGCAAAGGGCCCTTTTTTTTTAATATAAAAAAGATCCAAATTTGGTGTATATTCTAAAATTTATATTGTTTTTGGAGATATATATGGTAATTGTTTATCTAATGCCTCTCAAATGTGGCAATAACTACTCCCTTCGTAACGAATTACTAGCAACAATTTTCATTTTTAGGTGTAACAAAATACTTGCAACAATTTTTTTCAATTTCATTTCATTCCTTTTTTTTGGCAAAAAAAAAAAAAAACCAACACAATACCCCACTTACTTTTCTCTTTCTTAATTTTCTCTCTCTTACTTTTATCATCATACCACCTAATACCACAATTAACCTATTTCATCTAGGAGTCCGTGCTAATCTAAATGTTGCTACTAATTCATTACGGAGGGAGTAGTAAATAGTAAGTGCACCCCATCGCTTTATAAGAGGTCAAAGATTCAAAGTTGCTAAAATAAATAGTTGTTTTGTTAATTGATACTTTGCAAATTGTTGATCGATATAACGATTTTCGCAGTTTACCCACCAATCCTTGAAAAGTATTAACTGTTAACTATATGTATAGATTTGCCTTCAATTTTTAATGCAATGGCGCTGAAGTGCACATTTCAAATAAGAGGTTTTGACTTGCAAGTTCAGTTGTCATCAATCTTCACGTACTATACAGTAATGCTAGCTGAGTATTCCTACAAGAGACTAGAGATGCCTAGCGCTAGAGCTCAATGTAAGTTACCATGTAAAAAAAAATATTCGTATAAACTATATAATATATTATAGAAATACAAATTGAGAAAATTATATTTTTCGTACATGTAAATCATTATAAAAACAATACCATCAACACATTTATCAATTGCTTCCACGTCATATGGAAGGTTGCACACCTAATCACCATTGGCAAATACAAATTTTTTTTCTTCCAGAAATACAAATTTTTTTACCCCACTTAAATATGGAAAATATGTTTTTTACTTATAAAATTAGGGTTTTAATTTTTTTTAACTTAAAATGTATTTACTAAATCCCAATAAAATTTATAAAGTGCATTTTGTCTGGTAATGGGTGACCTCACTATATAATCCGTTATTATATAATCCACCAGCTCATATATTGTCTGGTAATAGGTGACCAACCCATATGACACAATAACTCTTGCACTTAAGGGGGGAGACAATGGGGAATCCTCAAGCTAAGCAAGGGGTGGGGATAGATAGATCGAACCCTGCACCTCTAGAATGCAAGGTGAGTGTAAGCATCACTTGCTCGCTCTACACCATGTCCTCACACTATTTCTTATGTATTGTGGGAATCTAATAGGATATTCGACTTGTTTACCATTGCATCCAGATCATCTAGTTCAATCTACTTTACGTATTTATTGATTCCTCCTTTTTTTTTGTATTTTTTAAGTAACGATTAGACATAATTCTAGTGAAGAGTTACCTAATATTTATAATCTTCTACATCAATACAATATAATATTGCGCCACATAATCATGCCACGTAGGATTATCGTAATTACAATTTAAATATTGCCTTGGATTGGGGATCGAACCCACAACCTTTGTAATTAAATATAAACTCTTAACTATCAAACTACTTTAATTTGTTGGCCTGGTATAATATTTAGTAAAATATGATAAAGCATTTTAAATTTGTGTAGCTAAAAAATGTACATAATACATTTCAAACAAATCTACTAAGTTAACAACATTAAACTATTGTTACACATCTTCTTATCGTAATTCTTTTAATGATGTTCTCTTTTAATTTCAAATCCTTCAAGATTAGTTTTTCAAAATTATTTTAAATTGTCACACCATGGCCGCCCTCTACATCAATTCACATTAGGAGAAAAAAGAATAATAAAGAAATCAATTACAAAGTTTAAGAAGAATAATAATGTATGAAATGTAATTGATAATTGTAACCGACTCGAGGCACTGTCCGGGCCAAAGTACTAGTTGTCTTGTTGAAAAACATTTAAAGAGTTTAAATGAAGTATGTGCTTTGACAAATTTTTCCTTCGTCCCCTATTACATTTAGATTTTATATCTACCAATATGCAATTTGAACTATCACTATATTTAATTATGCAGTTGTAAAAAACCTAAAATTTAACATAAGCCGGCCCTAATTTTTTTTCTCTCCTCTTTTCTCTCTTAATTCTCTTGCTCCATTGGTGATTTTGAGGGGGTTTCAATCGATTTAATTGGTGGAAAGCCCCAATTTAATTCTAATTTTTTATTTTCTCTAGTTTTCTTTTAGTTTTTTCCTTGAATAATTACTCTCCATCTCTAATGATGGTTATTGGTCTACTTTTTTGGTGGATTGATTTCTACCATCTTGTGTGGGTTCTTATTTCCCATCTTGTGTGGGTTGTTATTTCCCATCTTGTATGGGTTGTTATTCTCCCTTTGTTGTGGGTTGTTATTTCCCATGGTATGTGGGTTATTTTTCCTCAAATGAGTTACACCCAATCATTGGGTTAGAGAGTTATGGTTATCGTCAACAAAGATTTAGGGCTTCAAATATATATTTTCTTCCTCGGATCTATACAGGAGGTGGTTGCAGTTGGACAAGACATATTGAAGTCGAACAAAAATCACGAGGTGATTCTGCAATCGGTCGGAAGAGAAGCAATTAGTGAAGTTGAAGTTAAAACATGTATTGTTGTTTTAAATCTAATGTCTTTGGAGAGATTATAGATTTGCAAGTGTCGTTTGACTTTTTATCATTAATATATAATCTCTTGCCTTTTGATAAAACAAAACCTCAAAATTTAGATTTAGTAAGATAAACAATAATGAAAAGAATCTAACAAGAATTGACACAGTTATAATTTTTTTATGCAACTACATTTTTTAAAAAAAATATATAAATCATTTAAAATATCCAAAATGAAGAACGAGTATTATAAATGCTAGAATAAAGGATTAATATGAAACAAATAAAGTAATAGTATAAAAATTATACGCCACAATTGAAAATGAAGTAAAAACATAAATACATGCATGGTAATTAGTTAATTACCACACATCATCTACATGTACTTAAAATTATAGGTTAACCATTAAAAAAAATAAGTTATGCATCTAGGATATTTATTTTTGACATTTATAACGGTACTTTATAAAATTAAGTGTTCTAACATATTATTATAAAACAAAAATGTTTTATATACATATTACATAATTAACATAAAAGGTTATATTTTAAATGCATATGCATTTTTGTCACCGTGTTTATTGGGATGCACAATTCATGGATTAAGCACTATATACGTTCTATAATGTTCTTTAATTTTATATTAACTTTAGTGCACTTGTTAATGTATATTTTTTAGCCTAAATATCTAATTTAGTTGTGTATTATTTTTAATTATTATAAAAGTAAAATATTTATTAAATAACTTTTAAGAAAAATAAAACAAGACTTAGAGATTATGTAAAAGATTTTCTCTTAATATAAATAGTGCAAAGACAAAAAGGTTAAATTACAACATGATAAATACAATAGAAAAATTTTAAAAATTAAAATATTCTCAATTGTGGTCCTCATTTCCTATCTATGTTGCCATCCATCCTTTTTTCACAAAAAGAAAACAAAAAACTATTAGTCATCCCTACTCAACATTTCAATAATAATCTTTTATTTAATCCCATCTTCAAAATATTATCATTAGGAGGCCAATCAAGTAGGTACAATGTGTTGGAAAATCACAGCACCCCATGATACATTCCAAAACTACCCTTGCTTCTTTTAGTCTTTTTTAACGAAAAGGGAAACCTCCACATGAAGAAAAAGGCTATTACACACAAGATAGTGCATCTGTCCAATTTATTTGTCCCAATTTGACTTTGGGTACTCTTCACATATGAACTTTGACCTTATTTAATTTAATATACGTAAGAAAAAACATAGTCATGATGGATCTAATTTAATTCGTCTCAACATGTACTTTTCAAATATATAATTTTTTATTATATATAGTTGAAGATATTTTTATTTAAAGTTATGTCTCGGGAGGTGTGAAAAAGAGAATGTAGCAAGTAAATTGGGACGGATGGAGTATTAAATTATTAGCCCAAGTCTTCACTTTTCTTTGGCTTAATTTTTTTATCTGAACCGATTTGATTTGATATGATAAGATCTGAAAATGTATGAAAATTTAAACTTATATTATGAGATCTGATATAAGTTGAAAAGAACACACGCTAATCTCTTTTCTATTATAAGATTTGGATATTTTATTTAACATTAAAAATAATTTTTAAAAAAATCCCTCAGTTTCCCTCTTCATAAATCCTTAATTAAGTTTTGATTTAGAAAATGAACCGTCCATTTCTCTAAGAAATGGAGAGAATATTGAGTTTGATCTATATATAAGAGATTAAGAGCAACCATAACGGTGGCTGGTGGGCTACAACCTTTGTAGTTTTTATTATTGCCACATCACATTTTTAAGCTACATCATTTTCAAGTTACAAGTAACTACAGTAATACTTTACAAAGCTTGTAATTTTGAAGCTTGAAATTTAATACAATAGTGAAACACTACAAAAGGGCAAAAAAAAAGGAGCCCAAAACCTTTTATCTTTATTGAGCTATAAACATTGTGCAAGCTACAAGCTCATTTCTTCCACAATAATTAAACATGTACTTCCTTCGTTTTTTTAGATGAAACAATTTTTTTTGACGCGCATTCTATGAGTGTTAATGACTAAATCTTTTGACGAAATTTTAATACAAACAAATATGATATTATAATCCGTTGATTGATTTACTCATTTACACCGTCAAATCATTTCCTAAATATATCTGGAAAAAAAGTTTCATCTAACAAACGAAAGAAGAAGTTTGCAATTTTACATATTTAAAAGCTAGCCATTCGATAGAACCATCGTGAATGCTATAATATGCCAAAATGTGGTGTTCCAGTTTCCAATGAAATGAAATTGTTAAAATGAAAAAATAAACCCCCCTACCCAAAATAAAGAGAGTGACTTTTATTTATTTATTTTCTTTTCTCATTTGCCGACCTTTGATTATTTTACCCCTCACCTCACCTCATCACCTTAAAAATTCCAATCCCATTTCTCCTCTCCTTCTCTGCACACAAATAATAAGAAAAAAAAAATTAAGAAAAAACAACACCCACCATTTCTCATTCTTCTCTCTCTAAAACCCAGAAATTTTTTTTGATCTTTGTTTTGCAGAACAAACCCAGAAAAAAAATATGGCGCAAAAGAGAGAGAAAGATGAGACCTTAGAGCTAAAAGTACCAGCTGAAACACCACTTTCTTTGGCATGTCCAGATAATTGCAAAAAACTAACATCTTCATCTTCAACCTCTAATAATAGCAGGCCCGATATGGGCCGTGTAGATCTGGGTAGCTCAGAGGCAGCCCGACCCAGATCCGAAAGGGAGCCCCAGGATCAGGCTCCTGAAACGACGACGTTGAAGGATCGTTCAGAAACAACAGAAGAGGTAGCTGTAACAACAACGACGATAAAAAAAGCGGTGAACAGGTGTTCGGGCTGCGGGAAACGGGTCGGGCTGACCGGGTTTCGGTGTAGATGTGGAGATCTGTTTTGTGCAGAGCACAGGTATTCAGATCGACATGATTGCAGTTATGATTATAAAACTGCTGGACGAGAAGCTATTGCTAGAGAGAATCCTGTTGTTAGAGCTGCTAAGATCTTGAAGGTTTAGAAACGGTCAACGCCTGAGGTCAAAGGAGAGAGACACACATTTAAAAAAAAGTAGATGGGTTTTTTTTTATCTGATTCGGGCCTGGATGGGCTTGTGTTGGGCTGGGTTGATGGTGGATAAGGTGGGTGGTGGTTGGGTGGTTGAGGTCGAGGGATATTATTGTCATTTCAAGAACGTGTTGTGACTTTTATTTTGTACTCTTTTGTTATTTGTTTGTTTTTATTTACCAAGAAAAGAAAAAAAAAAGAAAAAAAAATAATTAATTTAAAAAGTTAAGCAATTCTTCCATAGTAAGAGTAGTAGAAATTCAACCATGAATTAAATGGATTTTAGTAGTGAAGTTTGTTATGTTGTAATATGAGAAAAAAAGGAGAAGAAAGTTGAGTTTCTAACTAAGTATATTTATTTATGATTCAATTATTCATCAAACTTTGCCGACAATTTGGACAATGAATTGGTAGTATGTATGATCCTATTTTGTAAAAATGTTGTTGACGATTTGGACTTTTTATGTATATGAATGGATGATAATAAATTGATTCCAAGAGATCAATTCAATTTTAAATTCAAATTTGTATGGGACTCTAATTTAATCATTCAACTTTCAAGCTAAAGTCAGGGTTGCTTGAGATTGCATCAAAGTGAAATTTCATTTGAATAGTAACTCCATTAAAGAGATCATGAGCAAGAGCAACTTTGTTGTACCATTCTTTTTTAGATATACATTAAGTGAGTGAAAAACATTTTTTCTGAAAACAGTTTTTCTATTTTACATCGTTTATTTTGGGTGAAAAAATAAAATGTAAAATTTTACGTGGAAACTTATTTTACACCATATTGGAAACATTTTCCTCCAAATTTGGGAGTAAAACTTATTTTCCGTGCAAGTAAACAATGGAAAACTTCTATGAAAATGAGTTTTCCAATGTAAATTATTTTTCATGAAAAATCATTTTACATCGAAAATGTTTTACACCAAAGTAAACGGACCCTACGTTGAGAACATTTTCTCTACGAAAAATTTATCGTCATGCCAAATTGGATGGTTGGGTTTGATGTACTAGCCGTGAATTGGACTTCAATAGTTCAATATAGATATTGAGTGTGTGTGATGGTAACACCACGAAACTCATCAACATCGGAATCATAACATTGTGCGATAAACTATTAAAGCCTAAAAAGCTCGAGAATATTGTGAGATTGAAGTTGGAGGAAGAGAAGATGGCAGCCATGGTCTAAGGAATTGAGGCTTTTGAATTTTTGTGCAAGATCGAATTTTACAATATAATTGCGTTAAAAAAATATAATAGCGGACAGTTTTCGATTTGATGAAAAACCAAAATAAGAACGAAAGGCAAGGAAGTCCACAATGAACAAACTCGTAACAAAAAAGACGAAAATCACACAGTATTGTGAATAACAATATAATGATATAATTATAGCAATACCATGAATAGCGATGTGGTAATTTATTGTGAATTGTAGTAACTTAATTAAAGTGATATCATGAATCACTGATGCAATTAAGACTTAATTAAAGTGATATCATGAATTGATGATGCAACTAAGACGATGCCTAAAAATGATACACCAAGGCAATTAAGGTGATATCATGAATCGGCCATGGAATTAATCCATGCCTTAAAAATTATACATGACAATGCAATTAAAGCGATCTCGTGACTAACGATGTCAGAATTACAGATATTCCAATTATTATGTGACAATTCAATTAAAACAAATGTATAAATAAGGTTATCACATACTCACAGATAAAACGACATCCTTAAAGTGATATAGCTAATAAGTAATAACAACTACACAACTAAAGCAATACCCCGAATAACACAATTAAAGTGACATCGTGAATAATGATGATGCAACGTAATTGGTACCGTGAGCAATGATGATAGAGAAACTACTAGTGCATAGTCGTTATGGATAAACACGCTTAATATGATTACAATAGTATATAGTACTCGCGTATGTGGTTTTTCTTGTATACTATGATACATATTAGTTTTACATTTAGTAGAATCCATTATCAAAATTGTAATTTTATAATTTACATTGATATATAATATAATATTTGTATTATGCAGTATGATATATGTTACTTTTATATTTAATAGAATATAGCGTTTTGATATAATAAGTTTATAGTATGATGTATAGATGTCAAAAAAGTTATCGTTTTATGTTAGGGATACCTAACAACTATGCGCCTATCAAACCTCAGGACGTTATAATCAAAATGATATTATGAATAACAATGTATGACACAAGTAAGGTCATATTGTAGGTGTTATTCTTACTTATCTATGTATAGACATATAGTACCTTTTGATCCATGTATAGTACTAGTAGACATCGACGTTTCAAGTTTTATTTTTTGGTGACAAGATAGAAGGTTTTCATACATGAAGAAATTAATTATATTTACTTATGGAATCACAAAATAAAAACAAATATTGAATAAAGTACCGGAGTATTTGATGGTGGGCCTATAATTTTTTTTATTTTTTTTATTTGAGATGATATCTACGGAGTGCTTATTGCACTAGACATTTAGAATTGTAAACTTCTATCTCAACATTAGATAAAATGGAAAATATTTAGGATGGGAAATGAACATCACATATCAAGCAATAATATAGCATCGAATATATTTGAATGAAAAAAAAATGGAACCCCAACATCGTAGTGGGGTAGTTGGAGCCAAAAAGATGTAGAATAAATTAAAGGGGAGAAAAGGAAGTGTCAAAATAATGGCAAAAGATAAACTTGATACTACTTAGCATAGAATATATATAAGAAAGAAGCAATTTAAAATAAGAAAAAATTATTTTTAAAGTTACCAACTATAGATGATCCTATTTTAAAGTATTATTAATTATGTTTTATTTCTTTCAAGTTTCAAGTTTGATGAGCGTTTTATTTTATACATATTCAACTAAAAATAACTTATGAAATTAGTTGTATATAACATGTAGAATTATATTCCAGTTTCATAAGATACGAATATATATATATATATATATATATATTTTTTGGTGTGAATGAGTCACAAAGCGTGGGGATGAGAATCAATCCCAGGATCACATGGAATCGGGAGAGAAGCTCTAACTACCTGAACTATTCCTTACTCTCAAATACGAAAATATATTGCTTGGAATAGTTCCACGTATTTTACGCAATCAATTTCAAATGCTACATTTAGTCGATTGACTGTAAAATAAAAGAAAATTTTGCCACTAACCACTTAATAAGTACCAAAAGTTGTGAACAACTACCATAATTTTTTTTTATTAAATTTAACTACCAATTAAGTGCCAAAAAGTTGCAAACCACCACCCATTTTTAACACCGTTAACTTAAATCACAATTAAACCACTTAAGTCTTAATTAAACCTTAATTAATCTTAATTAACACTTTTTATTTAAAAAAAAAGAAAAAAAATCTGGAAAATTAGAAAAAAAAAACCCTCAGCCACCCTTCCCCCTCCCCTAGATTTTCCAGATTTTCTTTTTATTTTTCTATATTTTTTTAATAAAAAGTATTAATTAAGATTAATTAAGGTTTAATTAAGATTAATTAAGGTTTAATTAAGATTAATTAAGGTTTAATTAAGATTTAAGTGGTTTAATTAAGATTTAATTGTGATTTAAGTTAACAGTGTTAAAAATGGGTGGTGGTTTGCAACTTTTTGGCACTTAATTGGTAGTTAAATTTAATAAAAAAAAATTATGGTAGTTGTTCACAACTTTTGGTATTTATTAGGTGGTTAGTGGCAAATTTTTCAAAATAAAACATACCTTAAAGTTGATACCTATGAGAAATAAAAAAAATATCCAGTGCCTTAAAAACATGATAGTTTATAGCTTATACCTTTGAAAATAATCATTGCTTAAAATAAAGGCAAAAACTTGATGCTATTGTTGCAAAAACGCCTCTAATTCCTCTAAAAAGGGGTCTCTGAAAGCAATAATTATTTAAATTAATCATTTCTTAGCTAGGTGTGTCGTATCTATTTCGTATCTCATGTTTCCCACAATTTAAAGTCTTTGTATATTAAGACAACAAGTTTACGTGTTATGTCCACCAATTAACTTCAAATTTAGGCTATGATATATGATGCTTTGTTTGTTATGAAAGGTTGAGTCATGAACTTTGTTTAATAATTCTAAACAAGTTATCTGTTCAGTATAACACCATCTGGATACTAATAGCTCTTGCATAGTACAATATGCAATACTTTGTAATATACTGATTTTTGATTGATCAATCAAGAGATCGAGTAGATCGAACTCAATGTTTAGATGCATGCATTTTTCCATAACAATTGAGTTGAGATTTTGCCTATAAAATGTTCAACATTTTATAAATTAGTAGGTGTCCCACATTGAAAAAAGACAAAAAATAAACAAACTTATAAGTTTTGGGAAGGACTCTCCTTAGGCTGACTGAATGAACTCTGCTCCTCTTTATTGAGTTACCTTGACCTATTTGTAATATCCTATCAGATGTGACAATTTTTTTTGCCCAATCTTGGTCCCATGTATGTATGCTTTGTGATGGTGGAGGAAATTGAATGGGGTGAGCTTGTTGCTTAGCTAGTTACCTATTTACATCTATTATGTTCTTTGTTTGTAAGGAGAGAGATAACTAGATAGGAATAATAGATGAATACCAAGTGTGGGAAAAAAGAGTTGCAATTTATGTTAACCTTCATTTTTTAAAAAGTGTTGCAACTAACATTAATCAGTGGTAGTATAAAGAGTAACTAGTTTTGTAAAAGTTATAGATTTATAGTAAAAAGCTACAATTTTATTGTTAAAAAAAAAAAAACTCTATCAAACCATCTAATTACGGTCTCATAAGAGATTTTGTATCGAACTTATAAGTTGTTCACTATCATTTGTCCTCTTAAACATGTGCTTTTTATTTATGAGTTTAAATCTGATATAATCTAATAAATGTGACTTTGCAACACAATACAGAAGAGGAAAGTTTGATCACTTATAGTCTAAGGAGGTTCATTCCTAAATCAATTGGTAATCGGAGGACTAACTCCTAGGCTTATAAGTTGATTTTTCAGAAGAGACTTGTAACTTGGACTTTTATACTAGGTTAAATTTGATATAATATAATAAATGAGACAAAATAACACTATACAAATGAGGAATGTTCAGTCACTTACAAGGCTAAGAAAGTTCTAGAAAGAGTAACTCTTGGACTTCTAAGTTAGTTTATTCTCCCTCCTTGTCGTATGATTTTTTTTTAATGCTTTTAGCTAGTTTTATAAACTGTTCGGCTTAATCTCTTTTCAAGCTTTTTAAAAGTTCTGATGAGTGTTTATTGTTTAGTCTGTTTTATTATTTTGACTTTTGTTTTGAAAAATATACTACTTGTATTTAAAAAAAATGACAAATTAGAAAACTTATCCCAACCCCTAATTAGGATTAGGACTTCCTCTCAACAATTTAGCAATATCATATACGTGGGCTAGTATTGCTAGTTGGGTGGGCTTTGTATTTCATTAGTGAATTTAAAAGAAATATTTGGGCGGTTTCAAAAAAAAAAAGAAGAAATATTTGGGCCATTTTCTTACACCACTCATGCATATTTTTTGACAAAGATAGTTAAAAAAAGCCGAAATGCAATTATAAGCCCAGTTTGATGAACTGTGGACCTTCATTCATTGGGCTAACAAAGTTTGTGCAATTTCGCATCCTCATGAGCTTTTAGTCCAAATAATAAATAGAGCTTCAAATCCTATATGACCATAATATGCCATACTTTTCTTATGGGCTTTATGGCCCTTTTCTTCTTTTAGAACAGGAACCATCACCGTCATTCACCCTTTGAAGGGGTTGGAAGCTTTCTCACTTATACGTTAAAAAACTAATTCATCCGTTTGAATTTGTTCTTTACATTTCTATATATATTTGGTGTTCTCTTTTATTGTTTACACTTGTTTATTTCCCTTTTTGTTTTATAATAGTTTGGCGGGGGGAGGAGTGTGGACTGGCGGTACGAGGTTCGAACCTAGGGCATGACTTCTAGAGAGCATGTCCACTAGGTCATGCTTCAACCTCAATACAGTACAATGCTAGTTATTGTATGGCCTTTCTACATAAATGTATTATAAGACCTTGCTAATTAATAATTACCATCGATATTGAAGTTTATGACTAAACTACATTGCATCACTAAAGCAACCAATTCATCACTTTTCAAGGTTCTACAATTCCTTAAGAACACTGATTGATATTAAATGATACATTTTCATTCGTTATTTTATCTATTTTTTTTTTGTTTTCCATTGCTGAACTATAATATTATACTTCATACACGCCGTAAAGAGTTTAAGTTATTTTTTTTTTTTTTTTAAAAAATGTCATGACAAGAAGGGGAGGTTTCTTTAGGGCCTAATGTCCACCTAAGCTCCTAATTAAAATCACAATGATGTCGTAGCTCTAGGATCACTTCATTGACTTAGATACCATCATACCATTTTTTATTACATGCTAAAAATATCATAAGCAAAAAGAACTTTTTCAAGAGTTGGTGCTTAATTTGACCGTGAATTTTGATGTAAATCTTAAGATCATTTTTCAAGATTCAATGAAGCATGTTATGGTAACGTATTACTTGGCACATCTATAATACAGGCCTAAAAACTAACACGTCATCTACTCATATTAGATCCAAATATTCGGTTGCCAATCCTAATATCCTATTTATATACATTTAAGTTTGAAAGTTACACTAACAAAACCATCTAATTTACTTTAAGAAGCAACTCAAGTAAGCAAGTAATCTCAATGGACCTTATAGTAATATCTTATTAATCACTCAACAGCTAATTGACGAACTTCAATTAGCGGTGGCACACGTACTGGCAGTCTGGCACTAGATTTAAGATTTCTAACCTCTTATGGGCCCTATCAAACATTAGCCCAAAAAGTCCAATATTTGAAATAATTTGGCCTTTGGACAATTGACCCGTTTGGCTAAAATATAAATATTGCCCTACTCAACCCACCTAGCTTGAAGAGTTTATCACATAATTATTAATTTCCACTTAACCAATTTTTTTTTTTTTTTTTTTTTTTTATTGACAGTCTGACATATAGATTTACAACCATTACGGAATCCTTAAAAAAAAAAAAATGGGAGATTGGAATATAGTTTATCATAGAAAACTAGTTTAAATATAATGAATTTGGGTGGTTGGTTGACTTATTGCGAATTCTGCCATTTGTCATGTAAAATGGTTGTATAAGAAAAGTTTTGTCAGCCAACCCAGTTGTCGCATGATTGTATTGCATTATGGAAATATATTCACTTGTCATTCTTTTGAATTGCTAGACATCAATAGGAAATATAAGGTGGATCAATGTAAGTTATATACTCAATCTCCAAAGATGATTGTGTCAATGTTTGACTTTTTCAGTATCAAATAAAACAGTTTGACTAGTTTATATAATGACATAAGACATTCTTGCCTTGACTATATATGTTTATAATTTGATAGACAATGATGGGGCAAAATGCAGTCATTAGTCATTGGGCTAGCCACATAAAAAGCTAAGGCCCAATCCAGTCATCAACAAATGAAAGAGACACGCCACAAGGAAAGCCCACAAAAAGGATCAGGCCCAAATGCAAGCCAAAGTCTGTACAGGGGACCTGATCACCTAAATCCACGCTCAAGCACCCACCTGGTCAAGATCACATCTACCAGGTCCTGGGAACAGTAGCCTGGTCCAGGTCCAATCTACCAGGTCCAGGGAACGCCTACCAGGTACAGGGTTACTGACCAGGTCCAGCCTAGCCTACCAGGTCCAGTTCAACCTACCAGGGGCAATTTTCCTCCTACGTTCCCAAGGTACTATAAATACTCCATGACCATGCACATGCAAAGGTATCCAAAAAATATCAAACACACCTCAAACTTCTCCTTCACTTTCTCTCTCTACATCCTTACTCTTTACTGACTTGAGCGTCGGAGAGTCTTTTCCCGGAACACCTCCGGGGATAACTCACGTTTGTTCTTTGTGCAGATCAACGAGCACTTTCACGTGGAATTGGACTAGCTCTCGGCCCAAAAATCATATTTACATTGTTGTGACCTAAAAATCACCTCAACAGACAATATATGTAATTTACTCCGTACGACTCAAGTTAAAATACATCAATTTGTTCACAATTGCAATGGAATATCATATCAATACCATACGTGTACTTGGGAGAATAATTTCTTCAGATTAAAGATAATGGGAATAATTCTTTGGAATTATAAATTTATCATATACGGAGTATAAATTACTACTCCTTTGGTCCCAAAATAAAAATTTGACTTAATTAAAATTGTGAGATTTTTTATGTTTTTTTTTAATTAAATGGGACGACACTTGAATTTTGAAAGTGCTATGAGTACTTAGGCAACTTCATTGATCTGCAATAATTAGTAAATCGAGAATAAAAAGTCAAATAAAATCCAGTATTATTATGGAAGAAAGGATAGTTATAGCACTGAAAAAGTATGCAGCAACGCACTTTCTACTAGAAAAAAGAATTTCTAAAGGTAAAAATTAAAGGAAGTTGCAATTGCCTCACCAATATACTCCATCCGTCCCATTTTACATGCTACATTGCATTTTGGAACAAATTTTTATGCAAACCAATTTTAATGTGGGCCCACCATTGGTAAAGTTAAGTGGAAGAAATTGATTGGCTTAAAGAGGATAAAAATGACAAAAAAAGGGTAAAAATGTAAAATATATGTGGGGCCCATAGATTATAAAAGGAAATGTAGCAAGTATTTTGGAACATCCAAATAAGGAAATTGTAGCAAGTAATTTGGGACAGAGGGAGTATAGTGTTATAGCTATAGCCTATATTGAGACTTTTTTAAAATATTGAGACTTTTTTAAAATTCCACACTTTTGTAATGAGTTGTTTAAGTTATCATTCGGATATCATGCATTGAGCTAAATCAACCTACTATTTTCGGTAAATGGAAAAAAAAAATATGCAGCTGCATATAGCCCTGTGAAGAATGCTAATAACGTGCGAGAAGGGAGATGAAGAAGAGATTCAATTTCCTGGCCTTTATGTCACGTTGGCTCTAATACCATATTAAAGAACTGTCTCAACCAAATGATTAAGCTGATACCATATACTTTATGATTCATTGTGTTAGTAAAACTAATCAAGTGAGAGACTATCTGCATCACAAAGAGCATGAATACATCAACTCAACATGCTAGTTCCACTCTCAAACCAAAATATTGCATTAATTGTGTGCAAGGGTGCTCTTGGCTACCCCTTTGATTGAATGTGGTAGTCGATTTTCCTTTCCTTAAAAAATTAAGAATTATTTACACCATTATTTAAACATGATTTTGTCATTAAACTCAAATTTTGTACGATTTCTGGAAATGAATTAAAATTTTATATGCAACCCTTAGGGCAACACATAACATTACTAATTTTTTTTTTTTTTAAAAAAAATAAAAATAGGGACAACAAAAAACACCGATAGAATTGGTTCAAATAATTTAACAGTATTTTTATTAAGTCTCTGATGCTTTTTTTCAACTAAGACTTATAGTCCGAGGAATGAAGCAGTAAGTTGTGGCTCCACTTTCACCCCTAATCCTTCATGTCGAATGAGGTTTGAATCCTTAAATCAACTAATGATTTGGTGATTTTCTTATCAAACAAGTAATGAATAGAAATCTAAGGTAACAATGTAACAACTAAACTGAAACAAATAGAGTAATAAAATTATTAACCTTTTTTGACATATAACAATAGCTAGAATTATTAACTAAAAATTGGTAAATGAGGAAAAACAAATAAGAAAAAAGTGATATCATCCTCACATTCATTATCCACTATAAGAAGAATAATAATGGGATAACAAAAAGTGGAATGTTTTGGACCATGGTAGTCATTATGAAAAGAAAAATATATTTTTGCGAAGTCACCATTGCGCATTAAATATTAAGAACTGGATAGTCTGGATTCTCCAAAGTGGGATGCCAGAAGCCCGGAAAACGATCAATGTTTAATTGACATGTCAACTTTTTGTTATTAATTATGTTGAAAGCTACCAAACATATATAATTTCAGAACAAGGAAATTTTGGCAGATTTAATCATCCACGAGAATCACATAAAAATTTAAAATAGAAAATTCAAAAGTTAAAGATGAATTATGAAGTATCAATGTAAAATCTAATGGTAGATAGAAGGGAGAAATTATTAGTGTATAGTTGAGATTTATGTATATCAGTTACATGACAAACTAATTTTTTTTTAATCTTTTTCAAAGAAATATGGTAAATTGTGTTTGCTTTGTAGCTGATATACATATGTATCAAATGTGCACCAATAATATCTTTGTAGGAGGTTGCAACAAATATAAATGCAATAGCCAATAGGTGATGAAATAGTAGGTATCTTATGAATTAACATAGCTAGGTACTGAGTACATACAAATTCATTTTGCATGCATGAAATTTAAAACTTGTAGCTGTCGATGTTGACCCATGTAAGTATGAATTTGCACTTGTTAGTTGTCTTACATGCATAAAAAAATGAGTGAATGAGTTGAGAATATAACTCACATGTGTCTCATATTGAAAGATTGAAGAGAAGAAGATCAATTTATAAGTTAACAGGTTACTGTACTATACCATATGATTTAAGGATTGAACCCCATTGGGCTTGTGTGTGGTCTACCTCTTCTCTTGTACTGTTCTCTTGTGTGAGTGTGCGAGGTTGTGTTCTTCAACCTATGAAATTTATTATTTTGGGCTTGTAAATGGTTTGGCCAATATTTTTTCCTTTGTATTGAGTTGCCCATGCTCATCTAGTTTCATCTTTATCTTTATATAGTATACTTGTAGTATCTTCTATGTGTTCATTAGTTCAAACTTTTATGTAGCATTTCTTATTGCATAACAACATAGAGTGGTGGTGTAATTTCTATGTGTTCATTAGTTCAAAATTTGTTGTATACATGTGGGGGAGTGTTGAGACTTGAGAGTATAACCCACGTTTGTCCAACATTGAAAGATTGAAGAAAGGATGAACAACATATATTAGCTAATGTGTTACTCTACCTATTACCATATTATTTTAAGATGAAACCTTGTTGCGCTTATGTGTGGTCTAACTCTTATCTTGTACGGGTTTGTAGTTAGCCCATGAAAATTTATCAATATATATTAGTGCCACTAATTTTGTTTTTAACATATAAAGTATAGGGTTTAATTCCCATCAAAGGCTCGTACCTAATAAAAGCACCAAGGTCGAAAGGAAGTGGTCATAAAGACTCGAACCTGACCCAGGCACCGCTGGCTCTCATACTAGTACCACTAGATGGAGTCATGGAGAGGCATATATTATAGTCGCATAGAGTGAGTATGTGGTCTCGTGCGTGAGCGCACTAAGTCACGCGTGTGCGGAAGAAAGGACAAATCTCCTTTTATGTGTGTAATTGGTGAGTGATTAGTGCGGTTGCAAATTAATTACAACAAGAAGAGATAGTAGGACTTGCTTTAATTTATGTGTTAGTGACCAACTTACCATTCACCAAGTCCTCTTTGCTAATTAATATATACTCCGTTTATTTCATAATAAGTGTTTTATTTTGACTGATGGCACTATTTATATAGTAATTTTGACTCACTTTAATTTTATACATATAAGAAAAAACATAGTCATGCTTATCTTGTTTGATTTGTCTCGATGTATACTTTTTAAACATATAATTTTTTTGTTAAAAATAACTCAATTTATTAATATATATGGAGTTGAAATAAAGAATTAAGGTGACCTTGTACGCATTTAGGAAGGCTAATTTACACTCTTGCTAACACTTCTATGGCCATGCAAAGTCATGTATGTACCCCTTTTCATATGTATCCCAACACTACTGATCCACTAATCATACAATCGTATTGTATTGGTTGGACTATATATGAGGATTAGTTAGGCTAGGCAAAAAGTAGTAGTCATTACACATTATTTGGGGGTGAGTCGTTGATTGTTTGCTCAAGGTTATCATACCTAACGTAAGGCTTCTTTTGATCACCTTATTGATTTTTTTTTTTTATTTTTTTCATTTCCAATAAAAAAAGACTAGTACCTTTCTCTTACATTTTTTTTTTGAATGATCCTTTTTTTTTCTTGCGCCAACAAATCAAGGGATAGGAGTCAACTAAATTTATTCAATATTAAATTTGTAATGAATACTTGCAAATAAAATAATTATTGTTGTTGATTTTTATTGTTATTATATATACTCATCAATGGACAATTATTGAATATAAAACTTCAAACTTCAAATTAAGCTCATTTACAAACTTATATATAAATAAGTAGTATAATGCATTAAATAACAAAGAAATGGGTGAACTTTGAAACAATAATGACTAATTAATTTTAACATTTGAGTGATTTTTTCTCTAATGTTTAATTCTAATTTTCATAAACTAATTTCCTTCAATTTTTTTTTTTTCAGAAACTAATTAATATCCGTGAATTAACATATTGGCACAAAATATTTTGGCTTCTACTTTGCATGTTTGTCAATCCATCTTGTATATCATGTATTATTATTGTTGTTAAATAAGACCTCATATTTTGAAGATTCTTCTTCTTTTTTGTCCTCTCAATATTACTAAGATACCGAATAGGAAGAGATATTGAAAAGATTTATACAAATACGACTCCCTTCTCATTAAGCAGTGCCAAGCAATATATACAATGTCAAAACCTAGAATTATTAGGAAACTACCCAATATTAATATCCTAACAAATAGTAACCAATAATAACTATCCCTAAAATATCTCAACAAATAATAACTATCCCTAAAATATCTCAATACCCCCCCTCAAGTTGGAGCATGGGGATCATGAATGCCCAACTTGGAGAGCAAAAAATCAAACTGTGATTTCCCAAGTGCTTTTGTAAAAATATCTGCTAACTGAGAAGATGTAGTAACATAAGCCGGAGATATCAAACCCTCATTAATAGCATCACGAACAAAGTGACAATCCACCTCAATGTGCTTGGTTCGTTCGTGAAAAACTGGATTCTTTGCAATATGTAAAGCAGACTCACTATCGCAAAATAAATCAATAGCTTTTGGATGATTAACACCCAAACTCAACAACAAAGCCTTTAACCATTTTAACTCACAAGTAACAGCAGCCACACGGAAATGATATCCAAGGTGGGTTCAATAGGAAACCCACACGGCTTAGCACCCAATAAACCTGTTTCAGAAATGATATCCAAGGTGTATTTTCGTTGACATAAGAACAGACCTGTAGAACTACGAGCCACCTCAATACCCAGAAAATACTTTAAAGAACCCAAGTCCTTCATCTTAAAACAGACACTAAGATAAGCCTTGAAAGCACCTAACGTAGCGGAATTATTACCAGAAATGATAAGATCATCTACATAAACTAAAACATTTATTTGAATATCAGCCTTAGTAAATGTAAACAATGAATAATCAGAGTAAGACTGCAAGAAACCGTACTCCTTCAAGGCTGTTACCAATTTTGCAAACCAACATCTGGGTGCCTGTTTCAAACCATACAAAGACTTTCGTAAACGGCAGACTAAAGCGGGATCCGAGCTCTCAAACCCCGGAGGAAGCTTCATATACACCTCCTCATCAAGATCACCATGTAAAAAAGCATTATGAACATCCATTTGGTGTAATTCCCAATTTTTGGATGCAGCAATAGCTAAAAACATACGTATTGTTGTCATTTTAGCAACCGGAGCAAAAGTCTCGTTATAATCAATACCTTCTTGTTGATGATTGCCGAGAACCACCAACCTAGACTTCAACCTTTCAACTTCACCATTTGCCAAATACTTGGTCTTATACACCCATTGACTACCAAGAGCCCGTTTACCCGGGGGAAGATACTCCAAAGTCCATGTCCCGTTGGCCTCCAAAGCTTGGATTTCCTCATGCATTGATTTCCGCCAACCATCACTTCTCATTGCCTCCTTAAAGGATTTTGGATCTGTACCATCAATAATAGCTGCAAGAAACTTACGATAATTTGCAGAAAAATTGTCACAGTGTATATAATGTGCTAGAGGGTAAGGAGTACCAGAAGGATGATCGGAAGTAGGAGCTTGAGAAGATAGACTATTATTACTAGCAAAAACAGTGTGAGTTACATGATCACGAAGCTTCACGGATTGAAATTTCTTACGAAATCCACGGCCCATCTCATCACTATCACCAGCAATATTTGCAGCAGGTTGCTGCGTGAGTGCGCTGTCCATGTCAGCTGCCGATAAATTCCTAGCAGGCTGGACAGTAGCGTCTTGGGGAGGTTGCAGCGGTGCTGTCCCAGTAGCCGCTGGCTGTTCAGCGAGCACAGCAGGAGCTGGCACGGTGCACGGCACAGCTTGCGTGGGCTGATTGCTGCCCAGCTCTCCATGAGTGTCGCCCCCCCTCCCTTGAACTAACTCTTCAACATCCTCATCACAATCAAGATCACACACACCCAATTCCGCAAAATCCGAATGCACTTCACCAATATCATTCATATGAAACTCAAAATTCACATCATTGGGACAACTAAAAGGAAACACATCTTCAATAAATTTCACATCACGAGAAACCAAAAATTCCTTGGTATCCAAATCATACAATCGCCAACCCTTTTGCCCAAAGGGATACCCCACAAAAACACACTTCCTACTTTTACTAGCAAATTTGTCGCCTTTGGTTCTTTGATTTTGAGCAAAACAAAGACAACCGAAAACACGAATGGCATCAAATACGGGTGGTTTATCAAACAACATTTCAAGTGGAGTTTTGTTTTGTAAAATAGGAGTAGGTGTACGATTAATCAAATGAGCGGCAGCAAGAACACACTCCCCCCAAAAATAAATAGGTAAATTAGCTTGGAATCTCAAAGCCCTCCCCACTTGAAGAATATGTTTATGTTTTCTCTCAACCCTCCCATTCTGTTGCGGTGTTCCTACACAAGAGGTTTGAAAAATAATTCCCATGGCCCGAAAATAATTAAGCAAACATTTAAATTCGGTACCATTATCACTTTGAACAATTTTAACAGTTTGAGAGAATTGTCGGTCAACCATAGCAATAAAAGCCATAAACATTTGAAATACTTCTGTTTTATCAATTAACAAATAAAGCCATACTGCTCGAGAAAAGTCATCAACAATAGTAAAAAAATAACGCGCTCCACAAGAAGATTCATGTCTATACGGACCCCACAAATCACAGTGTATTTTCTCAAAAATGCGAGAACATTTATTATCACTTAATAAAAACTTATCCCGAGGATGTTTGGCACGAAAACAGACTTCACATCCTTTAACTAAACTACCCTTATTACTACCCACAGGAGGAAGCAACTTAACCACTTTCTCAGACGGATGTCCCATACGCCTATGCCACAGCTCCAAATCTGATGTAGCTTCAATTGCAGACACCACCCCTGGTTTGCTAAAATAAAATAGTCCATCCCTCCTAACGCCCGTTCCAATCTTCTCCTTCAGTTGGTCCTGTATAACACACATATTAGAGTTAAAAGTGACAATAGTATGCAAATTATCATTAAGTTGAGAGACAGAAAGAAGATTGCAGCTTAAACTAGGTACATAAAGAACATGGCGAAGAATTATGGTATCGGACAAACGAACCGAACCCTCCAAAGAAGCCAACACCGAATCACCATTAGGCAAACCAACCGGACAATAACATTGTTGTTCATCAAATAACCATGATTTATTACCAGTGACATGGTGAGTAGCACCTGTGTCAATAATCCAAGAACAATTATCAAACTTACCATTAAGACGATTTTCCGGTATAGCAACATTACCAAAAAAACCCGTCAAGGCCTTCCATTGCTCGGTAGAAAACAGTGAAGTATCCAACGAAGAAAAAGCAGCCGGTGTAGCCGAATTGGCAGCAGTAGAGCTGCTGCCAGACGCAACATTGGCACGAGCAGCAGGAGCCTTGCCTCGGACAGGTGCAGCCGATTGCCTCCCCTTGCGATCACCCTCAGTCCAACCCTCCGGAAAACCCACAATGTCGAAGCACCGAGAGACATCATGACCTTTCTTCTTACAATGAGTACAAGTCTGTAAAGAATAACAATTGGCCTGTACATGACCAGGCTTCTTACAATACGAGCAAACGACTGGTTCGCCTCGAGGACGACCTTGCGCAGCACGCACAACAAACCCCACGGCCTGTGCAGGCTCCTCCTTCACACGGTCAAAACCACGAACCAGCTCCTCTTGAGAAACTTGTTGATATGCCCTATTTAACGTAGGCAAAGGATCTTGGGCTAGAATGTTCGACCGAGTCTGAGCATAATATTCAGAACATAAACCAAGTAAAAACTGCTGCAGGCGATCATCCTCACGCCTTTTTTCATGTTGTTTACCAACGTTGCACTCACATTTACCACATTTGCAACAAATTAACGGTTCTAGTTTAGCCAACTCATCCCACAAGACTTGCAATTTACCAAAATAAATAGCAACAAACATGTTCTTTGGTTGTACACAACGATTAATTTGGGATTTTAAATTCTGAATACGTGGACCATTAACTACAGAAAAACGTTCATTCAAATCATCCCACAAACGTTTCGCATTATCATAATTGGAAAGCATGGATTTTACCTCCGGGTCGATCGTATTCATAAGCCACGAAACTAACATACATTGAATAACAACCCAGTCCTCCTTTGTAGCCGGTGAAATTAAATCGGTGATGGTGCCATCGAGAAATCCAAATTTGCGCCTGGACGAGAGAGCCACATATATTGCGTGAGACCAATCATCATAATTGTCGAGCTTGAGTCGGACGGGCGTGATGAAATCACCTGGGCGATCGTGAGCACCTAGGTAAAAGGGGGAGTTGGACTGTATTTTAGACGGTGGTGGCAGTGATGTTTCATCGGCCATGACTGATTACTGGAAGAAAAAAAATGTGTTTTTTTTTTTTTCTTGAGAGAAAAAAAATATTAACCTGCTCTGATACCATGAAAAGATTTATACAAATACGACTCCCTTCTCATTAAGCAGTGCCAAGCAATATATACAATGTCAAAACCTAGAATTATTAGGAAACTACCCAATATTAATATCCTAACAAATAGTAACCAATAATAACTATCCCTAAAATATCTCAACAAATAATAACTATCCCTAAAATATCTCAATAGATATCTAGTTTAGTTTTGACTTTTGTGTTGATAATAGGCAACTACACTATATATGACTCCCGCATAACAAAAGCGGTGCAAATATATAATTTACAAAATAGAATTGTGTTAAATTTGATTGAATAATAGAAACGGACATGGGTAACCCAATATGGAAGAGGGGAGTTAGATAGGTCACTTACAAGCCATATGAGGTTTCATCCTAAAATCAATTGGTGATAGGAGGAGTTCTCCTAGACTTATAAGTTAGTTTAGTCTGTCTTCATCTTTCGATGTGGGACGCTCACTAGTGCACCATATGGGGTTGGACAAATTGAATTGCATGTGGAGTTAAAGCAACTTCATAATTGAGACATGGGGTCTAATGTCTAGTCTAACAAAGCCACTTTGGAGCTAATTATCCCCTATAAATGTATATAATTTCCCACATTGATTCGTCATTAGATGGATAAAACAACATATGTATTTTTAATAAAAAAAACAAGGGGTTGGAAGAAGGGTATCATGGCCGACAAGTGCATCCTAAAAAGGTTTACATAGCTTTTCTCTCTACCTAAGGCCCTGTTTTTTGGACTTAAAAGCTACAATAATCAGATCAGATCAAATCAGACATTATTAGTATTATTATTATTATTATTATTATTATTATTATTATTATTATTATTATTATTATTAATAATAATTTCGAGCTCTGCTCAACATTTTCCGACGACGGTTTTCGAATGAGTTTTCTGGCGACGGTTTTCGGGATGACTTTTCCGACGATGGTTTTCAGATTGGCTTTTCCGGCAGTGATTATTCGGCTGACTTTTTCGGGATGACTTTTCCGACAACGGTTTTCGAACTGACTTTTCCGGCGGTGATTATTCGGCGAACTTTTCCGGCGACGATTTTCAGGCCAAGTTTTTCGGCGATGGTTTTCGGGATGACTTTTTCGATGACGATTTTTGGACTGATTTTTCCGGCGGTGATTATTCGACCGACTTTTCCGGCGATGATTTCAGGCCGAGTTTTTCGGCGACGGTTTTCGGACTGACTTTCCGACGGTGATCATTCGGCCAACTTTTCCAGCGAAGATTTTCAGGCCGAGTTCTTCGGTGACGGTTTTCGGAATGACTTTTCCGACGGTGATTATTCGGTCGACTTTTACGGTGACGGTTTGGTCAAATTTTTCGGCGGCGATTATTACTACTACTATTATTAGTAGTAGTATTATTATTAATATTAATATTATTATTATTTTAGTAGTAGTATTATTATTAGTAGTAGTATTATTATTATTATTTGAAGTTTTGGAGTGAGATTGAATGAAGAGGTGAAATGAAATGGGCTATCATAATAATAATTATAATAATTATAAATAATAATTATTATTATTATTTTAGTAAATATAATCATGTATTACATTTCTCATAAAAAATAAGTATTACAATTATAAAAATAAATATAAAAATAAAAATTAAAATTAAAATTAAAATAAAATAAAAAAAAAAATTCAGATCAGATCAGAGAAACTCAAATCAGATCAGATTAGATCAGATCAGATCAGATCAGATCAGTCCTAAAGAACAGAGCCTAAACTTTTAAAGTGTCAAACTTTGACATTTGGACGAATTACACATATTTTTTCCCTAGACATAAACCTTTGACATGATGACATCTGAACTGGCCTATATTAATCTTCATGGTATTTATTTGTTGAAAATCATGGAAAGATAAAATAATATAAAATAGTTAAAGAAAATGATCTCTATATTCATAAATGAAATTATTAACTTGATCAAACATTAAATACAATCATATTATGCTTGACTATTCTTAAATAATTATTACCAATTTATGAAGTATATATATATATATATAATAAATGTTTATATATCGCACTGTTTGCAGAAAGAATTTTTTGATTAGGACTGAGTACTTCGTAAATGGACTTTGAACCCTTGAGGAAGACTTCGTCAATTCACCATCCACTTCGTCAATAAGATACTTCTTTAATAATATTTTATCAATAATACTTCACAAAACATGTACTTTGTCAGTAACGTACTTTGTCACCACCGTTGCTTCACAGCTTTAATTTGTCATTATGACCTGCACAAAGAAGTATACCCTGATAGTCCAAGTATTTCTCATCAGAAGGAGAAGTGTTTTTTAGCAATGTGTTTAGGTCAAGAAGATTAGCACAAAATGTTTTTTCGTTTGTTTGTATGTAGTGTTGATAAGATCATTTTTCTAAATGGCTTGGGAGGTATTTATGATAGACTTTTACTTGCTATTATGGAGTGACAATATGGGGTGGACACATGTCAGCAACCTATTAGCTACTCGTATTATAGATTTTCTTTTGTTTTGGGCCTTAGGCCCACATTAATTTTTTTGTTGGGTTTAGCTAAACAAAGCCGATATTGGGCCAACCATTTAGTGGGGCCATTTCTATTTGAGTCAGATACTTTTACTGGGTCTGATATTGATTTGGGACTGCACAACGATGGAAAAATTGTGTCATGGTTTTATCAAATTAAATCTATTGATTAGCTTAGAGTTCAATCTATTCAATTTCAGGCTTTATCAATCTATTAGATTTCACATAAAATTACGAGAACTTGTATATTGTTTTTGAATTTTTTCTCCTTATTTAAACTTGTTTATGCTTATATGAACTTCTTAGAACTTAAACCTAAGGAATATAATGCGGGTTAAATCAAAATAAAGTATGTAAAAACGTGGTAAAATTAAGAAAAACATTGAAATTTTTATGCACGAACTACAAGCTATGACAATAAAAGATAGCAATAGCAATCAATTTGGGATGAATAATTTGGTATCTTACCATGATAAAAGTTAAGGTAAATTCAACTCCAACACAAGTCTCCTATTGCAAAAAAATCTAATCGATATTGCCTGGAGGGGGGAGTGGTGTGGGGCGGGGGGGAGGAAGAATTGAACTCGCAACCAAACGTTGCACTCTAACTTTAAACACAGAAAAATAAAAATAAATTGTTGATAGATTTTAATTTATATCAAATTTAAAAAGAATTCCGTGTGACCGACTTTTTTTTTTCCCTTTCCACCTCCAAACTTTCATAATCATATCTGGTAAATTCAACTTTTTAACACAAAGGTGGAAGATAACAATTTCTCCCACCAAATGATGGCAGACAAGAACGCAATTTATGAAAGTTTGAATTGTGTTTAAAAAAAAAATAAACAAATTATAGAGGAGACCTTCAATGAAGAAAGAGTAGCCCGTGGGACTATCGTGTCTCGATCTCCATCTTATTGAGTAGTTGGCAATTTGGCAAGACTAATAGAATAACCACACAAACGTGCTTCTTAGTCTTCTTGTTTTATTATTTATACATTTTTGTTTTATGAGTTACCCTAATCTAACATATACGTAACCTAAGATTTGAATATTTTCCTTACTTTGGTTTTCATTCCGTGGACAATATCTTGAATGCCCTACTATTTAGGATTTTTTTTATATTAGTGGAGGCTACGTATTCCGTACTAGATGGATCGGAATACGATGAAATTACTTTTGTTTTCATTCTTGTATATATTTTTTATTTAAGTTGTATTTTATGATGTGAAAAGGTAAATGTAGTAAATTTAGAGGAATCAAGAGAGTAACTTATTTTTTATTAGATTTGAACCCGTGAAGTCTTTGAGGATATGTTTTATTTAATAACTAGACCAATACGAGCTTGGTAACCTATTCCTTAGCTTGGAATTGAAATAACCTATCTATCGTGATTTATGTATGTATAGCTGTATAGGTATAATTACTAGGTATATCTTGAAAATCCAAACGGAGGCAAACCATACTATAGACCATGTGATGTTTTTAGAGCACTGAACTCATACACATATAGATATATATGTCCTTTTATTGATAAAAAAATATTTCTTCATAGCTATAGATAAATCATAATGTTTTTTCACGAGGAACAAATATTATTGTTTACTTGTATACCTTGCTTTCTTTCAAAAAAAACATGAAAATTCAGACCACCACTTTAGTTTTTTGTTGTTGTTGTTGTTGTTGTGGTAGTTATTATATAGTTTTCATCAAAAGTCAAATATATACATGTTCAGCACTTTCTAAATTACCATATTAATTATCTTATGCAAGTTTTATAATTGTAGATTTTGTCAACTCTAAACTTAATTTGTATGGCCTAAAGATGTACAATAAATAAATGTAAAAAACAAAATAACTTAACGCAGCTTGTGTACGTAAAGTCATCATGTACTCTCTGTTTCATGAATATCTTTAATTTTTCGGTTTTAGTTCATTCGCTTCCAAAGAAAATTAACACTTTATTTTATACTATACTTTAGAAAACTTTTTAGTATTTTTTTATTTAACGTGACCAATCATAATGGGTCAACCACTCCTAATAAAAGTCTCTATATATCTTCGTTATAATTCACTTTCTGGACCAGATTTACATAATTCATACTTTTTCTTAATTTATATATCCACAATATTATTAAAAAAAATTATGAAACAGATGGTGTATATATATATATATATATATATATAAATTTGAACTTAGGTGTTCCAACTCCTACAAAGAGAAAGTGAGAGAATGATTTGATGGACCATGCCTCAATGCAAACAATATAAGCATTATATTGCATTGAAAACAAGAGTTGGCAAACTAAACCTTTTAGCGCTAATATAATTAGGGAGCAATTCAATACGTACTCTCAAATAATGGGACCAAAATCATAGTTGTGCACGTACTAATTAATAGCATTTGAATGAATTATTACATTTGGTTTTTAGTGTTATTATCCGCACGTAGCTAAAAAAAAAAAAAAAAACAAAAGGGGTGCCAGAGTAAAAGCATAGTAGTGGTGGGAAGAAAGAAGATCCGATCCGAATGTAGTACAAATCCATGGAGATGATCCAACACATGAACATGTGGATCACCCTGTCAAGAATCCGTTAACCATTGATTTCACTCCATTAAAGCTAATTATTACACCGTTGAATAATTTTAAAGTGTTTCACCTCAATGACTGAGAATTCACATGTATGTATGTCAATATTCATAATTTCATAACTTAGCTAGAGCTGAATAGATGATACTTGTGAATTGTGAATTTGTGATACACATACAAATATTGTCCCTACATACAATGATTAATAGAATTTTTTAAAAGGGAATAATGTAGAGATGATAAAAATTTTAGGCTGAGTCTTAACTAATTAAGCAAGTGTACCCAATAATTTATTTACGCGGATTTGGCGAGCCATTTGCGGGTTTTTCAAGCCGGACTGTGTTTTTGAACTAAAAAAATGTAAAAAGTGTAGCAAAGCCCACAATTTTTTCGGACAAGGTAGGTCGTGCTAGCGAGCCAGGCCAATAATGATCATAAGGAGTGAGATAAATAAGGAGGATTTTAGGACCCAATGTAACTTGTCATTAAAAAAAAATTGTATATTTTATTGTATAACCATGACAAATTTTTTAGATCGAATATAATTTAGATTTAAAAATATAACACTTCTTCCATTTCGAATTATTTCAATTTGCATGATATTTGAAACTTAACTTTAACCATTAAAATGTATGGATTTTTTTTTGGTTAAAAATTGGTATTAATATATTATATATTGAAACAAATATTTTTAAAAAGGTCCTAATGAATGTATTTATTTATAAAATTAGTTTAATAACAAAATGCAACAAGCCAGGTAAATAAAGTCTATTGGAACAGTAGTACTTTAGTAGGATTAGCTTGTTAAGAGTCAGACCTTTGCATGGCATTAATTTAATTAGGTTTGACCTTTTTGAGTCTTCAAATTACACAAGTTATTGTTTTTTATTCATTTGGTTTATTTTCCTAATCTTTCTTAATGCAATGCTTGGCTTTGAAGTATAATACAAATGCAGCCCACATCTTTCACCCAACGGAGCTTATTTGCTCTTTACAATTCATGGTTCATACATGAATAACATAATGATAAATGCGTCAAATTGATCTTGATTTTTGTAACAAGGAAAGTTAGACTGAGCTGATCTAGTTTGTGTCTCGTCTTATGAATTCCTCTCTGGTACTAACCTGGGGTTGGATGAAGGAATTTGTTATTGGCTGGTGAGAATTGAATTTCGCACCTTGAGAATGTGAGATGACCTTCTGTGTTACTGCACCAGAAGTTGTTCCTTATATCTAATTAATGTTACTTATATGCTATAATGTGTTATTAATATTTCGTGTATTCTTTATTTAAACACATAAAAGTCAAGTTAACATTTACTTGCCAATTACATCCAACCCATTTCATTTCATGATATCAATTAACATAATAAAATAAACATAATCAACCCTTAGAGGGAGAATTAAAATACTCTAGAGCTAATCAACTTTAATATATTCTTACTAATTTATAAACTAATTGCAACTTTGATGCATGACTTAATGCATACTTACATTGAGGGCTTGATGAGGCTCATCCTGATTCATGATTAAGCTTATTTAACGTGAAATAAACAAAATACAAATTATATAGCTTATAAAATCGAAAGACCTCAGACACCCTGGGCCCATGACCATGAACACATAATGTAGCTAATCGTGCAATTGTTATCTAATAGTTTCCAAGTCAAAGTTAGGCCCTCGATCTATTGCTTAGGGGTTGCACGGTTGCACCTACTTGATTTCTTTTTAGTTGGGGAAATGACCCTTCTATTCAGCCAACATATTAATATATCTAGCACAAGGAATTTATAATTTTGATCTAGAGTGATGGTAAATTGAGTGATAGATGGCTGTGATTGTATGTAATGGATGAATACTTGATAACTGGAAAGCCTTTTAGACCAATTCAGAAATCTTGACACATATGGTAGTTATCCGTCCAATATATCAACTTATCAACCTAGAGCATTTTAACCGATGGACATTTAAAACAAAAGCTTAAGTTGATTGTCGAAATTCAGGAATTTTGTTTTATAATCTATCATTTAACCTCACTCGACTACACGAGAGCCTTTTAATTAGCTTAAAGTGTGGATGAAATTTGAACTATTTCATAGAGTATATATCATATTTTCGAGCCTCAAATATCAACTTAATCTTTTGATTGAGATGGTTTTCTAACATGGCATCAGAGCTAACGTGACACAAAGGTCATTGGCTCAAATCTCTCCTCCCCACCCATATATCTAAGTGAAATTAATTAGCGTTAGGTATGATGGAGCCTATGTTGTATCTACATTTCAAGCCCAAAAGATCTTTCATGTGAGAGGAAGTGATAGTGTATATAATATATTCCTGGTCCTCAACTATCAGCTTAAGCTTTTGGTTGAGATAGTCTTTTAACACTCGTGACCTTAATGTGTGTCATGTTACCTCTAATACCGTATCAGAAGACCATTTAAACTGAAAGCTTAAGCTAACAATTGAAGCCCAAAAATTAGTTTTATACTACTCTATCAAATTTTGCAATGGAGATATCAAACTACACAATTACGCATAATAAAAAGATTTGATCTAGTAAAAAAGAATGCTTCTATAAGTTCTTTATTTATACACACACACACACACACACACACAAAAAAAAAAAACAAAAAACAAAAAACAAAAAAAAACAACATAATCAATAAAAAAAATGTGAACAATTAGGGTATTCGGCACTCTTTAAAAGTTAAGACGAAATAAGAAGAACACGTGAGTGCCATGGTGGTTTGGTTCATGAAGTAGGCTGAGTTGATTGATTAACAATTTATCCAACAATAATTACTCCATTTAAAAATGGTTGATCAACATTAACTTAAGGAATTATGTCTGGGAAAAAACAGACAATATAAAAGGATGACTATGACAAAAATACCACCAATGAAAAAAGGCTAATGGTTGCTTTTGGTGAAGGCTAAAAAAGATTTTATAAATAATAAATAAAAATACATTCTTAATTATATAATTTTTTAATTTCCCCTTTTTTCATTGAACCTCTTTGCTCCTCTGCTTTTGCCCGTCATAATTTTCAATTAGTCATCATCTTTATTTTGTTGATGTTTACCAGATTTCTTAATCATGGCTTAATTTGATAGGTGTTTATTATTACTCGCTCTTTAATTTAACTTGAGATCCCTAGTTTATAGGGCCGTCCAAAAAATATAGGGATCATGTTCTAAAAATAAAAATTAATTTAAGTCTTTTAAATTATTAAAATTAATAAATTATATTCTATCCGTTTCACTTTATTTGTTACTCTTGAAATCTTTTTGTCAGTGAGGACTAGTCAAAGCATAACAGACAAAATAAAATGGTGTAGATATTTCAAGTTGTATGGAGTAATATACAATTTTAATAAGCAAATACTATAAAATGTTTTTTTTTTTCAAAAGTAATGACAAAGGAATAAATATATTTTTATTAGAAAATTGAAAATATGCAACCCTTTTCACGTTGGAGCCTATATATGTAGTTGGTCTATTTTTCACACTCATAAAAACGGCCTTGCCAGTATCATAATTTCATTGAGTTGCATTGTCTTAATTTTTTTAAAAAAACTTTTTAATAGAATGCATTGCCATTTTTTTTAATAATATAATATATTGAAAGCTTTTGGTGTTCAATTTTCAAAAAGGGCATCAGGGAAGAATAGAGCTCGTTAGGCTTTAGTTAAGCTACGACCTAAACCAAAAGCTAAGTGGGGTTTAAGTGTTTAACTAAAGGCTCTTATTTCTTTCTTTTTTGACGTTAAAGGCTCTTATTTCATGCTAAATAGTATGCGTTATTTTTGTAAATGGTGAATTCGAAAGATGGTAACAAGGTTCGAAAACACAACTTTTAGCAATACGTATTTTATAGTTAAATGTAACTAACTCATAAGAATTTATGATAATATACAATTTAAGGATCAGAGTGTAATAAATGCTTATGAAACACAACCCGTAAAACTCATTTAGTAAGAAGCTATAAATGACGATTATAAAAATGAGTTTAATTATATGTAAATTTTAAGTTATTCCGATTATATGTCTCAGGTCAATACCTTTTAATTTGCTATGTAAACTAGTCTCAAAATACTAAAATTCTAAATATTTATTAATTTATTAATTTTTCATATTATGTTAGAAGTACTTCATTATAAGATTTTATTAGCATGGCTAACATTCTATGCATTATACGGACTCAAAAATTAATTTCTACTTTTAGAAAACTATCGATCGGTTTCAACTATAATATTACATCAACAATTTTTTTTTGTTCAAATTAATCATTGTTAAAAAAGAATAGAAAATGATAAACATAACCTTTAACGTTGTATATGCTGCCTTCGTAACCATTTATTTGCACATGATTTGTTACGGGGATGTTTCTTCTATAGTCGTCGAAAAAACGACCACCAAAGTCAAAATAATTTAGTTAGTAATTAGATTTGACTTTTTTTTTAAAAATAAAATTTTTATATTGTTTTAATGTAACATTAATTCATTTTTAATTTTATTGGATTTATCTAAATTAATTTCGGATTTTTAATTTAATTTATAAAATAACAAAATCTAAAATTAATTTGGGTGAATCCAAAAATATTAAAAATGAATTAATATTACAAAAAAATAAAATAAAAGTATGTATATTTTTATTTACAATAAAAGTCAAATCTAATTATCAAAATCAACTTAATTAACATAAAAAATCAACGGCCTAGATTATTTTGACTTTGGTGGTCGTTTTTTCGACGATTATAGAAGAATTTTCATTTGTTACAGTGGTAGTATATGTGGTTCCAAAAGTGAAAGGCAGGACCTTCCTTGCTACACCGACCGAATTTTAACTTATTTAAATTAGAAAATAAATATACAACTGTTTATAATCAATCATAATTGTTGTATTTATATATTATGATCATTACAATAAAAATATATATCCCGAATTAATACAGCCTAAACCATCACTTAGATTCGGGGCTTTTTGGCACGAAGTGATAATATTAGTGCTATTTTAGGCAGTTGGCAACTTGGCAATAGAAGCTTGGAATATATACATTATACGTCCCTTTAAGTAACATTAAGGCACAAAGCCATAGGTTGATATGCCCTTAATTTCTGGCAAGGAAAATACTTATATATATATCCATCACCAACTAACTAACAAGCAAGATATGTTAATTTACGGACTTACGGAGAAAGAATAATGCTAAATTCCAAAATGGAAAAAAAAAAGAAAAAAAAAAAAGAAAAAGAATAGTTTTGCTGGATTATTGCTTTAATTAAAAGAGTTTAATAGCTCAATTTTCGTCTTTATTACACATGACAAACATCAATACCAATTATTATTGCAGGTAATTATACAAATTATAAAATACCTAATTACATGCATGGACGATGAGGATTAATTGTGTTTTTTTGGTAAGGCCATTGGCCCCATCGCACGGCCTATCTCACAAGAATATGTACCGAATTAGTATTACTCTTATTTTTATTGAGAAAATAGGCTGATAATATAAGAACTGAATCGAACTCACAACCTTTTGATAGAAAGGTGCACTCTAGTGTCACTGTACTGAAACTCAATCAAATGAATCAATTATTTACATACCATCAATAATAAAATATGATGGCAAAACCTAGGAAGAAAAAGGGAACAAAAGCTAAATAAATAAATAAATACATTCAGGAAATTTGAAAAATCAATGTCAGATCTCATCGAGATCGTAGTTTTGTTGAGTTTGAATTTTATTTAATTCAATTTGCTTTGTATTTGTTGGCTTTGATATTTTTTGTAGATGTCATATGACTCCTTTATCAATGGATTGATCTTATTTAAAAAAAAATTATAGTAAGGTAATTGTATTTCCGTAAGAAGAGGGAAGCAATGACATGGAAACAACATTCCAACAAAGGGTCTGGTACTCTGGTGTATTGGACATCGATCTCAAGGGCCACCTTCGGTTCGTGTACCCTTCTCCGTCCATGTGCGCTCTACCGTACAAATGTACAATCTCCTTTTTTAATCTTGTTTTAATTTAATTAATAATGCATGCTAATTATCCCTTTTCAATTCATTCTTTCTCTAATTATATTGTCTTTTACCAATAATCTGGAGTATTATTAAACACTTAATTAATTAGCCTGATGCATTATGATCAAACTAAAGTTTAGCAACTTGTGGGTGTCATCAAAGTACTAACATTAGAGGGCCGCAAACAATAATAATGTGTTTTGCTGATATAGACACAATACATATAATAATACTATTGTGAAAGAAATCAAAGAATATTATAGTGGATCGCTATGGGACATTTAGATCAGACGCCCCGATCATGGCGTCCAGCTTAGACGCTCCAATCATGGCAGGGGTGCCCGAGTTGGATGCCCCGACAATGATCGAGGCGTCTGATTTGGGCTCCTAGCATAAAAAAAAAAAGATTTGGGCGACGAATTTGGTTGATTGGACGACGAAATTGTTTTGTCACTCAAACTTCTTTTTCTTGTAAGAAGTTTGGGAGACAAACAATTTCGTAGCCCAATCAACCAATTAAATCAGTCGCCCAAACTTATTTTTAATACTGGGACGTTCAGATTAGACGTCTCGATTATGTTCAGATTAGTCACTCGATCATATCTCGTATCCAAAAAATATGAATATACGAGATTAAAACCTTATTATTAGGGAGTAGCATTTAATTTCCTTGTGTGTGTAGCTAAAAGAAATATCGTTTTCTTATCTAATAAACAAAAACTAATATAGGTGGTGGATCTAAAATTGAAAATTGTATTGGTAAAATTTTCCAGTGCAGGCCAAATTGTCTTCTACTAATAACTTAGCAGCTTCATTATTATTCATAATTTGAACTGGGTGCAATTAATAGGTGGATATAGGGCATAATAGGACAATAGGGTATTAATAATGGAATTAACACTAATAAATGCATACACGTGTGACTTTATTTTATCTTGTCGTTATTGAAAACCAGGGGGAGTATCTATTAACTCCCAAAGTCCCTAATCCAACTCATAACACGAGGACAAGTGGGCAGTGGGTCCTCATACCATACACATACAAATATACAATACTCCCACTTCCGCTTTACATCTCTCTTTTGGCCGTTGGATCATGAAAATTCTAGTATAGTCTTATAACTACCGAGCATCGTAATTGATGGTAATGATTGCACGATTTTTTATTTATTTTCTCATTCAACTTCACTCCATCTAGACTTTATTTTCGACAACTATTTGATTCAATTTTAGGGTAAGGGCTCGTTTACATTAGCTTAATAGAGATGAATTGAACTGAACTGAACTGAACCGAACTGAATAGAAGTGTATTAATTGAACTGAACTGAACTGAATAGAGATTAATTGAACTGAACTGAACTGAACTGAATATAATCTGAAGTAAACAAGCCCTAAGCAACTCTCTTAAATAGTAAAAATATACTCATATACACATTCTCTCGTTTCATTTTGTTATATTTATAATCATTTTGTGAGAGAAAATTAGTCAAAGTGTAATAAATTTAAAGATGGAGTAATAAATGTTGGAACATTTATGATTAAATGGGCTTGGTTACATGAACTAAGGAAAGAGGACATTAGGCAAGGAGAAACTACGAGTCCAACAGGAATCTCGCGACTCGCGAGGACCCGTCGCGACTCGTGAAAAGTTTCTGGAAAGAAACAAATCACGAGCCACGAGACAGAGGAGTCTCGCGACTCGCGAGCCCAGGTCGTGACTCGCGAGCCTGGTCGCGACTCGCGAGCTACTCTTCGCGACTCGCGATTTGCTTCTGGAAGTTTCGAACAGTTTTTCGACTTTTCGTATGCTTTTGCCTAGGATGCTTGTACGTATTAAGCATGTGTTTAATAGCTTCAATGCAGATTTAAACAAGGTTTTAAGGTGATTAAAATCAGAACTTTGAAAGGTTGCCTAGTGAAGGCATCTTTCAAAGGTGTTAATTGCTCAAATTAATCACCATTATTCTGACTTTTATGAGCCTTGATGAGTGATTGTTCAGCTCTTGAAGAGCTGATTCCTCTTGCCCTATGAGCCTATAAATAGGCTAGTTTAGTTCATGGTTGTGGATGGAAAAATATTCAGAATTCCTCTACACTTTTCACAACTTGTTTGCACTTAGTATTCTCTTGCAAACTTATACTAAGTGTGGTCTAAACACATAACTAAACACTAAGTCCTTCTAGGGTATACTCTAAGATCATATAGAGTATACAAAGTTTTCTCCATTGTATCTCACTAAACATTTCGCGGTAACCCGGTGATCTTTGGGGCGAATTAGTTTAGAAGGAAAGTGTAGATTCCACGCCTTGGAGGGTATTCATCAACAATTTCCACAAATATCTAACAAGCTTCTAAACTAATTTAAGAAAGATGTCTACTCTCAAAGACCTTGCCATGAACATTCAAAAGTTGGAAAGGTTTGAAGGTGTGGGGTTCCGTCGTTGGCAAAAGAAGGTTCATTTTCTTTTGACAACTCTCAATGTGGTATACGTTCTTACCACCCCGATGACTCCTTGTCCCAAGGAGGGTGAAGCTGCGGAACCGGTCGAGACTACGAGGAAAAGGACTAAGTGGGAGAATGATGACTACATATGCCGGGGGCATATACTCAACACTCTTTCCGACCCATTGTTCGATCTCTACCAAAATGTAGAGAGTGCTAAAGAATTGTGGGATGCTTTGGAGGCGAAATACATCGCCGAGGATTCCTCAAGTAAGAAATTTTTAGTTAGCAATTTTAATTCTTTTAAAATTACTAATGATCGTTCAATAATGGAACAATTCCATGAAATTCATCACATTTTAAATCAAATCCGGGCTCACGGAATGGAGATGCATGAGGCCATTGCGGTCGCATCTATAATTGATAAATTACCACCGGCATGGAGAGATACTAAAAATCTTTTAAAACATAAAAAGGAAGAAATCTCCATGGAGCAATTGGGTAGTCACCTCTTAGTTGAGGAGAATATCCGGGCTCAAGAAAACAAGGACAAGGACAATAATAATAATAATAATAATAATAATAATAATAATAATAATAATAATAATGGACAAAAATCTACCATAAACATGGTAGGGGTTGGTGTGTCTAATGGGACAAAGAAATCCAACAACAAGAATTTTAAACCTAAGAATGCTACAAACAAGAAGCGAAATGCGGTTACTTGTTGGATATGTAGTGGGCCTCATTTCAAGAGGGATTGTCCTTCAAAGAACAAGAAGGGGAAGAAGGATCAACCTAAGGGTGATCCTAGCCAGGGTACGATTGCACTAGTAGCTTCAAATGAACCTATTCATTTTGTTGCTATGATTTCTGAAATTAATGTTGTGCAGGTTGACAACTCTTGGTGGATTGATTCAGGAGCCTCCAGACATGTATGCAAAGACCGACATTTATTCAAAACTTTTCAAGATTTGGATAATGGGCCAATTTTGTATATGGGTAATGATTCTACGGTAAAGGCCAAGGGTATAGGTCAAGTAGAATTATGTTTAACTTCGGGAAAAACACTAACCTTAAAAGATGTTGTTTTTGTACCCGAAGTTAGGAAAAATTTAGTCTCAGGGGGTATCTTGAATAAATTTGGTTTTAAAGTTGTTTTTGAGTCCGATAAGTTTATTGTTTCTAAAGGTGGTATTTATGTAGGTCAAGGATATTATTGTAATGGAATGTTCAAATTCCACATAAATAATAAGAATGTTGATTCTATTTACTTGCTTGATGTTTCTTCTCTATGGCACAATCGTTTATGTCATGTAAATTATCGTCGTTTGTATGACATGTCTAAATTGGGGTTAATCCCACCATTCGATTTGAATTTAGAGAAGTGTAAAACATGCATGTTAAATAAAATCACAAGGACCCCATTCCCTAGTGTGACAAGACAAACAAATTTGCTTGATTTGGTGCATAGTGACTTATGTGATTTTCATAGTTCACCGTCTTTGGGTAATAAAAAATATGTAATAACGTTTATTGATGATTCATCGAGGTTTTGTTATACATTTTTATTATCATCCAAAGATGAGGCCATAGAAAAATTTAAAATATATAAAGCCGAAGTAGAATTACAACTTAATTTAAAAATTAAAGTACTTCGGACGGATAGAGGTGGAGAGTATTATGACCCAAACTATTTTAACTCCATTGGTATAATTCACGAAACAACCGCGCCATATTCACCACAAAGTAACGGTGTGGCGGAAAGGAAAAATCGGACCTTAAAAGAAATGGTAAATTCCATGTTATCTAACTCGGGTCTAAGTGACGGTTTTTGGGGCGAGGCAATGCTTACCGCATGTTATGTCTTAAATCGGGTTCCTAATAAAAGGAACAAGGATACCCCATATGAACTTTGGTTCAAAAGGAAGCCTAATCTTACATACCTTAAGGTGTGGGGATGTAGGGCGGTCGTCAAATTGACGGAACCCAAACGTAAAACATTGGGTGAAAAAGGGATTGATTGCATATTTATAGGCTATGCGGAGAATAGCAATGCCTATAGGTTTTATGTACTTGAACATAATGATTTTGTCTCTATACATACAGTGATAGAGTCAAGGGATGCAATATTTGATGAAACTCGGTTTACATCGATTCCTAGACCAAAGGACATGGTACCTAGTACTAGTTCCGGGAATGTAGATGATCTAAATAAAGATCATGATACTACAATTCCAGAAATTAGGAAAAGTAAAAGAGCTAGAAAAGTTAAAAACTTTGGACCAGATTTTCAACTATTTTTAGTTGAGGGGTCAAGGGAGTCTATTGAGACTCAATATTCATATGTTTATCATATGGAGGAGGATCCGAAAACCTTTGGTGAGGCTATGAAGTCTCATGATTCCACTTTTTGGAAGGAGGCCGTGAATGATGAAATGGATTCAATAATGGGTAATAATACTTGGGTTTTATCGGACTTACCTCCGGGTTGTAAACCTCTTGGTTGTAAATGGATCTTCGTTAAGAAGAAACGGGTCGATGGAACCATATTAAAACACAAGGCCCGGTTAGTGACCCAAGGTTTTAGGCAAAAATATGGTATCGATTATTTTGACACTTATGCTCCGGTGGCTAGAATAGCTACTATTAGACTTTTGATAGCTATATCGGCGATTCATGGTCTTGAAATTCACCAAATGGATGTGAAAACGGCTTTTCTATATGGTGAATTGGAGGAGGAAGTGTACATGAATCAACCGGAAGGATTTGTAGTCAAAGGACAAGAAAACAAAGTTTGTAAATTAGTTAAATCTTTATATGGCCTAAAACAAGCACCTAAGCAATGGCATCAAAAATTTGATGATGTAATCTTGTCTAATGGATTTAAAATAAATCAATCCGATAAGTGTGTATATAGCAAATTTAACAACGGTAAAGGGGTTATAATTTGTTTATATGTTGACGATATGCTTATTTTTGGGACTGATTTGGATGAAGTGAACAAAACCAAAGCATTTCTCTCAAGTAGCTTCTCAATGAAAGATTTGGGTCAAGCGGATGTGATTCTTGGTATAAGAATTGTGAGAGGTAAAAGCACTATTTCTTTAACACAATCTCATTATATTGAGAAAGTGGTAAAGAGGTTTAATGAGTCGGTTTCTACTCATTTTACTACTCCGATGGATCCTAATATTAAATTGGTTCCGAGTAGTGGTACTCCAATATCTCAATTGGAGTATGCAAGCTTGGTTGGAAGCTTGATGTATGCTATGACTAGCACACGACCTGATATAGCTTTTGCTATAGGGAGGTTGAGCCGATTTACTAGTAATCCTAGTATGGTACATTGGCAAGCTTTGAGAAGAGTGTTGAGGTATTTGAAGAAAACCAAAGATTTTGGTTTGACATATACCGGTGAGCCATCTATTTTAGAAGGGTTTACGGATGCAAGTTGGATCTCCAATAAGGAGGATTTTTCATCCACAACTGGATGGGTGTTTCTTCTCGGAGGAGGTGCTATTTCTTGGGCCTCTAAGAAGCAAACATGTGTCACCGATTCCACAATGGCTTCGGAGTTCATTGCTCTTGCTTCATGTTGTCAAGAAGCGGAATGGCTTAGAAATGTTTTAAGTGAGGTTGACTTATGGGCAAAACCGATGTCACCTTTAGCTATCCATTGTGATAGTGCGGCAACAATTGCCAAGGCTTATAGCGTGGTCTACAATGGCAAGTCAAGGCACATTGGGGTTAGACATAGCTATGTACGTGAGATGATCAAGGATGGTTGTATAACCATTGATTTTGTTCGGTCACAAGGTAATTTGGCGGATGCATTTACAAAACCTTTGCCAAGGGACTTGTTGAACAAAATGAATTTAGGGATGGGTTTAAAGCCTATTGAACAACCTTAATGAAATGAAACTCAATTTGACGTCCAATAAGACATTGGATCTCAAATTCAATGAGGATAGATTTTCACTTGAGGTTGTGAGCACTTGAAGATATTACATCCCGAGGTGAGTGCTAAGTTTACTGCAATGTAAAGGAGGTTGAATTGGTTCAATTCTTAATAGATCTTTGTAATTGGCTCAAATTGCAGGAGCATGTGCGAAAAAGATCTACCTATGTGAGCGAGAAGTTTGGCCGCTTCATCAAGTCTAGGCTTTGCTTGAAAAGTTCATGAATAGATACGTACACCATGGCGACACAGGTGTAGGGGGTTAAAAGTTGACTTGTTTGTGTTTATGTGTATTGTATCTTCAATAATTCGTAGTGTTTGTATAATTCAAAGCATAGTCTATTATACCAAATGGAATTATTGTAAAGTGTGCATATACTAAGTAGGAATTCAATCTTTAAGACATTTCTATTTATGCATAAACATGAGTTTTGTGTTTTGATTATGCATGTTGTGGTTTTAAGCTTGTCAACATTTATATCATAAATGGGAGGAGGATTGTTGGAACATTTATGATTAAATGGGCTTGGTTACATGAACTAAGGAAAGAGGACATTAGGCAAGGAGAAACTACGAGTCCAACAGGAATCTCGCGACTCGCGAGGACCCGTCGCGACTCGTGAAAAGTTTCTGGAAAGAAACAAATCACGAGCCACGAGACAGAGGAGTCTCGCGACTCGCGAGCCCAGGTCGTGACTCGCGAGCCTGGTCGCGACTCGCGAGCTACTCTTCGCGACTCGCGATTTGCTTCTGGAAGTTTCGAACAGTTTTTCGACTTTTCGTATGCTTTTGCCTAGGATGCTTGTACGTATTAAGCATGTGTTTAATAGCTTCAATGCAGATTTAAACAAGGTTTTAAGGTGATTAAAATCAGAACTTTGAAAGGTTGCCTAGTGAAGGCATCTTTCAAAGGTGTTAATTGCTCAAATTAATCACCATTATTCTGACTTTTATGAGCCTTGATGAGTGATTGTTCAGCTCTTGAAGAGCTGATTCCTCTTGCCCTATGAGCCTATAAATAGGCTAGTTTAGTTCATGGTTGTGGATGGAAAAATATTCAGAATTCCTCTACACTTTTCACAACTTGTTTGCACTTAGTATTCTCTTGCAAACTTATACTAAGTGTGGTCTAAACACATAACTAAACACTAAGTCCTTCTAGGGTATACTCTAAGATCATATAGAGTATACAAAGTTTTCTCCATTGTATCTCACTAAACATTTCGCGGTAACCCGGTGATCTTTGGGGCGAATTAGTTTAGAAGGAAAGTGTAGATTCCACGCCTTGGAGGGTATTCATCAACAATTTCCACAAATATCTAACAATAAATTGGAAATATTAGTTTAATAAATAAAATGAATATGGAAATGCATATGCTTGCATTGCAATACCACATCAACATGGTAAACTGCTCTATAATTTTTACTTGATCATCTAAACTTACTACACATCATATATTGAGCGGACTGGTAAGGAGTTTTTCCGACAAGCTTATAATAAGGAGTTAGTCCGAGCTTCATTTATTTAGAGATACTACATCTTTTTTTTTTTCTAAACTTATTTCTTCTTATATCTAATTAAATACGAAAAATACTTTCAGTACTAATTAATTAATACACTGTATTATTATATTATGCGCCCATAGGCAATGAGGTACAAAGCACCTTGATTTCATAGTGTCATTGATGGATGGGCGATATGTATTTACACAACAATTTGTTACTTAATTAAATGGAAACGAATGCCATTGACAATAACTTAGATCAACATAATTATTTAATGCAGCTAAGAAAATGATAATAATAGGGCCCTTTTTTAATAATAATAACCCTTGAAATTGTACATAGAATGTAAAAATTAGAAATATTAACTTAAATCAAACATTAGTTACACTAAAAGAAGCTTCCATTGATTTTGACATGCATTTCATATCGAACTTTATTAATAATGTAATTAATCTAATCATAACCGTGCACAAATCTCCTATACCAATTTTGTTGGTGAGATGGTCTCATCATAAGATCGACCAAATCTCGCCAAAAAAAAGGTTAAAAAACATATATATAGTTATATACATACAAGACCTACTAAAGACTAGTCCCACCAAAGACCTACTAAAGCTCCTATTACAAGATAATGTTCGTAGCATGACTTCCGGGGAGCATGACTTTTACCACACTAGTTAGGACATGCTTCAACCTCAAGTAACCTAATCCCTATACTAATCCATTGAAATTCATTATTCATTCAAAATTTGAATCAAATACTTCATTAATTTCTTTAATTTATGTCCGTTCAGTAACCAGGTATACATGTCGGTAATGGGAATGAATAATTTATATGTAAATTTGGAAGAAAATCTATGCTCATTCCCATGGTGGCGCTAGCCCGCCTCCAATTGTTCTAATTTTGTTTATAAATATTCATTTTTATCTAATACCACATGTTCATGATCTGAAATTTCTCTATTTAATCGAGTGTTTATTAAAGTTTGTCATGTTCTTCCTCGGATGCTAATAGCAAAACAAGGAAGAGTTACTAATTCGGGGGTGGATCCTAGGAACGCCCCTTCGATGCTTAAGTCAAATATCAGAATTGAAAAGGATCGGAGTTAGAAAATATGTAAAATACTAGAATATGAAAAGATACCTAAAATAATGAACTGATTAGTCCTTTTTATAAGTGTATCGTACCCAGTTAGGTTGTAGATGAGTAATTGACGTCTGTCATATGAACTTGGTCCGTGACATGTGTTGTCCTCTTATTTGCATATGTATATCTGTTGTATACTTAAACCTAATAATATTAGGCTTTAGGCTTTTTTCCCCGAATATTTTAGGCTTACCACTGTATGTGGCAGGCTGGAACACCATCCTTTTAATAGTAATTGATAGTAATAGAAATTATAAAGAAAATTCAATTCAAGCTTGGTAGTAAGATTTTTTGTTTTTGTTTTTTAGTTGGGGGGTACTAGGTTTCTTCCTTCGTTAAATTATACTGTGAATAAATCAATTTTCATTATCACAATTTATTACTAATAACCAAATGGATGCATTCTTTTTTTCACTTTATCAAGCCTTAGAATTTATTAGACTTTGTTATACCTAATAGAAACTGTTTCTGTTCTAGAACTTCTTATGAATAGTCAATGGTCTCTGATGTGTTGCTGTTGACTCCGAGTGCTCCTCGCTAGGATCAAATCTTGTAAAACAGTCAAAGGTTGCTAACCCGGGGGTGGAATCCGGGAACGCCCTTCCGATGCTTAAGTCAGATATCGGGAATAAGGAGTCAGAGTATTGTGAGCATGAGTATTTTCTATTGCGTGCTTAATATTACGTACCTGAAAAGTGATTCGACTGATCCTTATATAGACGTAGGTTACCCGGTTAGGGTTTAGACTGAGTCAGTCGTGTTGACATGTGGGTCTGGCCCATGACACATGTCATCATGTCATTGGTAATTGCATATCTGATGTGTCCCTAACCCTGATAGAATTCGGCTTAGGGCTTTGCTTAGGGCTTGGGCCCATTTATCCTGGGTTGGCCACCTTGGCGGGCCTGGAACAATATTTTTTTTAAATCTATTGGATCTAATCACTAATCAGTCTTAATTGATAACCATTTAAGCTTAATAGACTTTATTAAAAATTAGTGTACGTAAGGCTATGTTTGATTCACCTACGTGATTTATTTATCTGATCTTATTCGAACCTGTAAAAGAATTTTACCAAACTTTGACCTTCAGCATACACAAACAATATTAATAATAAAAGTAAATTAAATGAGATCTTGTTGTATTTGTAGTAATGTATATCTTCCACATGTGTGATTAAGTAAAATCATAAGCATCCAGAAGTAGTAAAACTTGATATGAAGGTGGAGGCTTCGGCCTTTTGTATTATCCACCACGTCTCAAAGTGCAGTAAATCCGGCTCAAGTTCTAACACAATAAACACTATCATATTAAAATAATAATAATAATAATAATAATAAACTCACAAGAACCATTAAAACTTTTTTTTGTAATCAAAGTTAAAATAACATCGTCCAGCCCAATCCAATCCTAACAAGTCCATAGCTCTAACAAGTCACATACATGATAGTATGATACATCACACATTCATACATGCAACATCATAGAAGTATAAGTGTATAACAGTGCAACAGAATCGCATCGTCACATACACCACGACCTCATTTATTCTATTTTTTATTTTGAGGAAAAAAGGAAAAGAAAAAAAAAAATAAGAGGGAAAAAAAACATCCATACTATTTATATCACCTCATCGTCTTCCTCCCTCTCATATTTCTCCCCCTTCATTTTCTTCTTTTTCTCTCTCTACCCCCAAAAAAAAATAAAACACAAAAAAATGGAGACACACCCAAAAAACATAGACATAGACAATTTACGAGCCATTAAAGTTCTCGGAAAAGGAGCAATGGGCACTGTATTTTTAGCCCATGATCAAACCTCCGACCCAGAAGTAAATTCCCCTTTTGCCCTCAAAGTTGTCGAGAAATCTCTTTTACGCCTCAAACACAACGACGCCGAACGCCGTGCACGGTGGGAAATGTCCGTTTTATCCTCCTTCCACAACCACCCTTTTCTTCCTACCCTTTTGGGCTCTTTTGAGACCCATGATTTATTGGGCTGGGCCGTCCCTTTTTGCTCCGGTGGTGACCTTAATGTTCTTCGTTACAACCAAAACGACCACGTTTTTAGCTTCTCCGCTATTAAATTCTACCTTGCCCAGATCGTCTGTGCTCTTGCCCACCTTCATACCATGGGGATTGCTTACCGTGATTTGAAGCCTGAGAATGTCCTCGTTCAAGCCTCTGGTCACGTGACCCTCACCGACTTTGATCTCTCTAGGAAGCTTTCGTTTCGCAAGAAAAAAACCGCCAGTTTCAGCTCTTGCGAAACGGATCATACCACGTTTCGTGAGTGTAGTAAGCTCCCTCCACCTCCCCCTCCTCCTAGGCGGAACAACCTGACCCGCATTTTGGCTTACGGGTCGGGTTTCGATACGAGTCTCCGGAAGGTTAAATCCGCCCGCGTTTCGCCTAGGCGTGCGAGTTTCGCCGGCGGAAAACGCTCGAATTCGTTCGTCGGTACGGAGGAATACGTTTCGCCGGAGGTCGTCAGAGGCGAAGGCCATGAGTTCGGCGTTGATTGGTGGGCGTTAGGGATTTTGGCTTACGAAATGTTGTATGGACGGACGCCGTTTCGTGGGAAGAACAGGAAAGAAACGTTTCGAAACGTACTCATGAAACAGCCGGAGTTCCAAGGTCAACGGACGGCTCTCATTGATTTGATCGAACGGTTGTTAGAGAAAGACTCGAATAAGAGGCTGGGCCATTTTAGAGGAGCAGAGGAGATTAAAGAGCATGAGTTTTTTAAAGGGTTGAGGTGGGACCTACTAACGGAAGTTGAACGTCCGCCTATTGTGCCGTCATCGGCAGAGGTTGATTTAACGGATGTAGTAACGTTTGACATTAAGGAATATTTTCTAAAGCTAAAGGCACCACCTTCACTACCACCGTTGCCAGGGCGGTCTTTGTCGTCAATGTCGGAAGACGACGAAAGCGTTTCACTAACGGAATTCTGATTAATTCCTTTATTTTTTTAAAAAAAATTATCTTTTGGTGAGTTTTGCAGTGTACATAGCATGGTAAAAAGAAATAACGTGTAGGGGTAGTTTAGGGATTGTAATGTAGATGTTGCATGTTGATAACATTTGAGGGGTGTATAGTAATTTGGCTAATCTGGTTCTTGGTCACGTGAGGTGCACATTAATTGCTTCACAATTTTTACTAGAGTATTATCCTTTTTTTTTTTATTAGCAAAATTGAGATTGGTGATAATTAGTGGTAGTTTGTAGAATAATTGTTGGTAATTATACTCGACTCTTCTTTTGAGATATACCTCGTGTTGGCCATCATGAAGGTTGAGGATAATTATGGCGTCCAATTTTTACTCCGTATGATAATCATGGGCATTTTCGTAACTTTATGGTGTTGAAAATACTTTGAACGATATGATTGTGTATATTTAGAAAAGTGATGACTAGTAATTTAATTCTTAATCCTGTTTAAATTCAATGAATTAAAAGGTGAAAGATAACAAACACTTGAAATTTTATAAGGAATTGAATGAAAGTAAAATGGTACCTTTATGTTTTAAAAAAATATACCAAATGTTTTTTATGATTACAAAATTGTGGTTTTTTTTTATTATCAATTATTTATAATCAATTTGCAATCTTTTCTTCTTATTACCTTCAATCTGCTGTCTAACGTTATTTGAAAATATTAAAATAACATTGAAAAATTAATGATTTTTTTAGAAATAAAAGAGCATTGATACCTTTTTTTTGAAACCTTAAGGATATTTGGTGCATTTGTGAAAAATTAGGGTTTCTTATAAATTTCGTAAAACCTAAGTGATAGTCCTTAAAGAAAAAACTACTCCCTCCGTAACGAATTAGTAGCAACATTTGGACTAGCACGGAATCCTAGATGAAATAGGTTAATTGTGATATTAGGTGGTATAATAATAAAAGTAAGAGAGAGAAAAGTAAGAGAATGAAACGTAAATGAAGTATTATGTGGTATAATGATAAAAGTAAGAGAGAGAAAAGTAAGAAAAAGAAAAGTAAGTGGGGTATTGTGTTGTTTTTTTGTTAAAAAAAGAGTAAAATGAAATTAAAAAAATTGTTGCAAGTATTTTGTTACACCTAAAAATAGAAATTGTTGCTAGTAATTCGTTACCGGAGGGAGTATAAAAAAAGTGCGAACTTCATAAACTTTTGATGGTTGTATAGGTTAATTTTTTTAGCTTTCAAGTCAAAATAATCAACATAAAGGTCTGATATAGTTAGCAGGGCAAAGTCACCTTGCTTTGGGGTTTCGGTTCTCCTTTTACACAAAGGAATAACAAAGCATCATTCAAAATGTATAAGAGACATTCAAAGGCCATCATTAGAAGAAATGTGAACTACCAAACATATATTTTCATGAAATGATTTAATTAAGGTATTGTTTGGATATGTGAAATTCATTTCAAATAGATGAATTCGATTTCTGAAATTGAAATGTTACAATTCAAATGACAATTATTTGTTTTGGTTATTTTTAGAATTTGAATTAACATAGTTTTGTTAAGTATTTGAATTACACAACATTTGCTTGTTAAGCATTTTGGTTGGGAATTGGGCCAAATCCAAAAATTTTACTTGCCAAACATATAATTTAGCCCAAATCCATCATTTCAAATGAAATGTTTGTATCCAAACATAGTATAATGTATTTTTTCAAACATTCCTTTCCTTAATTAATTATAATATATATATATGCGCGCGCGCCTAAGAGCACTACCATCAGTGAGTAAATAATATCCTCACGGGAAGAAAAAATGACAATGGCAAAAATAATTGCATCTCAGCAGTGGGTAAAACTCAAAAAAAAAAAAAAACCCGTGAGAAAGTCACGGACCATGGCAAAAATGGAGCTTTGAATCTCGTGTAACCAGCGCCACGTGTTCGCGTTGGATTGGGTTGCCCAGCGCGTGTGTGTCACGCGCCCGACACACAGCAGCTGGCGCCTGCTGCTTTCCACGCGGCACATTGTGATTGGTGCTGCTACTGTTCATTTATGGCAACGATAATATTTGTTTAACGGCTATTTTGATGATTTTCTTTAATTTAAAAAAAAAAAAAATTACCAACGATCATAATTTTTCGAGATCTATAAATAGACACCCATTTTGCTATATTTTGACATACTTAAAAAAATCAGTTTGTTAAAAAAAATTAGCAAAATTTCAAATTTTCATAAAATTTTTTCTTCTAAATTTCAAACCTTCATATATTTTTTTTATCAAAATATTTTTTCATAAAAAATCAGTACTTTTTCCTGCGTTTTAAATTTACATTTTTTCCTGCATTTTAAATTTACATTTACACTTTGCAATTATGTTGATTTTTTAAAAACCGAAAAAATACAAAATACAAATACGTGAAAAAGCTATGTCAAAAAACAAATACGGGTCTAAAAAAAAGTTAAAAAATACGAATCACGAAAAAATACGGGTCAGAAAAAATTACGTGAAAAAAATACGTGAACAAATAGATACGGAAAAAAATACTTAGACAATACATATTTTCGTAAATTACGAGAAGAAACATACGAATAAAATAATACGGGTATAAAATACAAAAATAAACATATTACATACATGTAAACAATTAAACATTTGTAAAATATTAAATTTGTAAGAAAGAGAAATGGGTGGGGTATAGTCGATAGGAGGAGAGAGAGTAGTGGTTTTTTTTTTTGCTCACTGTTGGTATAAATTTTATTAAAAAAATTTGCCCACGAGATTATGTTATGTGGAAGAGTAAGAAAGTGGGTAGAGAGAGATTGGTGGGCATTTTTTTTTACCACTGTTGAGAGTGCTCTAAGTGATAGTTGTTTTATGCAACAACTACACAACTATCATGAAGATTACTGATATGAATTTTCCTTTACATTTAAATTATCAAAAAGGAGGCCAGAAAATGAAGATATTCTATATATGCCTAACAACTGTATCAAGTACAAATTAGTTTTGCTCAACCAATTAGCATATGCATGTCTCTAGCTAGTGGATTAATTATCACTATTATATTACATATAAAAAAATAAATAAAAAGGAATGTTTGAGTGATTGCTGATTTCCTTGTAAAATATACTCCGTAATATTTTTTTTTATATTACATTAAATTGGAAAGAAAAACAATAAACTAAAATAATGATTTCATTGTATTCCGTCAGTTTTAAAATATTTGTTACAATTTCTTTTCGCACAGTTTTCGATACACATGTTTAAAACTTCTATATGTTCGACTATGTCAAGTAAATTTTTTTATTAAAGTTTAAATCTTATATTTAAAAATGATATATCAAACAAATGTTCAGAAATAAATCGGAATGAATACTATAGAGCAATAACAAAAATTAAATTATAAGAGTGTTATAATAATCTTTTGAGTCCCTCAATCACTCTCCATAGCTAGGAAACGATAAAAGCTAATATTAATACTCTGTATGTAAGGTAAGGTTCATTAATGATTATAGATAGCCTCAGAGTCCTAGGTTGTTTGGTTCTTATTACAACAACAATAACAATAACAATGCATAGATAGGCTGATTGAAGGTGAACTGTTTCATTCTCTTTAAGGAGATTGTCGAAAATGGTCCTCGAGCTATATAAAATAATATTCCCGTTTCCTATAGCAGATCCAACGGATTAGCAAAATTCCTTCTCATTGATCAGCGAAACCATGTGAAAATTATACTAAATTAAATAAACATACAAATTGATAAAAATGGTCCATTTAGGTGCGTTCTCTTCAAATTTTTTTTATCGGGTCTCAAAACTTATTAGGTTTAATCAGGTTAGGTCAGGTCTGGTCAAGTTTAATAAGTTATAATAATGAAGTCAGGTCACTATTAGAAAAAAATATTATTTGCGATGAGAATTCCCGTTGTAAAAATATGATCCCGTCGTAGAAAAGGAGGGTCGCAAATAATCCCCCCGTAAATGAGCCAATTCTAATAGAGTTTGGGTTAGTTATTCGGTAAATTTTAGTGACGGGCTCAAAAACTATCACAAAAGATCTACATTTGCGATGGAATTTAGGCTCGTCATTAATGTATATACCTGTCGTTAATGCATCAATTTTTTGTACTGGCCTGGCTTTAACAGGTTTAATCAGGTCAGGTCAAATAAGTTGAATAGATAGCACCCTTATCCTACTATGTACTATGTAGTACTACATACTTCCTACATTCAATCTACAATATGAAATGCTATGCCTTGTGTTTTTTTAACACATAAATCAATTCATTAAAAATTTAAAAGATACATCATCTGCTAGATAGATGATTTTTTTTGTCCATTCGGTTCACCAGTCCTTTGCTTCGATGCGACTACGACATCCAGACCCGATTCGTGTTGCACATCAGGCTTTAATTTGGTGGATGTGTGTCTCACACTCTCACAAGAGTTTTCCAGCAAGCGATGCTCGAATCCGAGACCTTTAATCTACATCAAGTTGTTTACCACTTGATCTCACCATGGCACCATGCATGGGTTGGTCATCTACCAAATAATTAATTAAACACATATATTCCAATAATATTAGCATCGTACAAAATAGATTCCGTGTTAAATATACTCTCTTCAAAATATACTTATGCCAAGTAGTATTTTTTTTTTTTGTTACCTAGCTTTTACGGCAAAGTGCTTGCAAAGGAGTCCATATATGTATTTTGTTTCTTCCCCCCAAAAAATTGTCTATCATATCAATATCAATAATACAAACCACTTGATTTTGTTTTCATGTTTGTAGCAATATTTAGTTGTAGCTTAAACTCTACTCCGTACTTATTAGCTTCCTAGGCACCAAATTCCATCATCATAACAAAGTTTTGTTTCCGCAAATCTCTAGGTAGGGAAATAGACCAAATGATTAAGTATTATTACATACTCAATATTCTATTTCAATTCAATTCCTTCGTTTAAAATGTTCTTTCAATCAATCTAATGAGATCTTTGGAGGAAATGATCGAAAAGGACAAACTGATGAGAGCATTTTAAAACAAGTCGATCGGGATATGGAAATAGAGTTAAATAAAACACTTTCCTATTACTGATCTCAATACATTTTGGCTCGAATATAACCTTTGGATTATGTACTAATGGGAGTGAGTTATTTTATGTAGGTGAAGTGTTATGTACTAATAGGAGTTATTTTATGTGAAGTGTTAGACATGCATATATCCTGTGTTTTACTTAGTTATCTTGCGTTTTGACAAAAATTCCATTACTCTAACTTTACTTCATTCTCGCTAACGTGGATTTTACTGAACACTTAGACTTACTCTCTGACGAACATCTTGGGGTACTGCGGATATGCTCACGTACTAAGTTTGTTCTGCATAGCAAGTTTTCTAAAATTGAGGTATTAGTACATTTGTGTGGTTTGGTTTGTTGCTGAGAGGATTCAAGTCAAGGGGGAGATTTGTGAGTTTGTACCTTGAATTTTATTATGCTACCTTCAAATAACCCATGACGGAGGCCTCTCCTCCTGCTTGTATGTGAACGTAGTCGGCACATTGTGACATAAATCTTTATTTGTAGTTGCTAATCTTTACTATATTTTTTTGCATTTGTTATAAAATGATCATCAAATGATGTTGCAAGGGCGGGGTTGCTAATCAAAGATCAGAAGATCTCAAAATGAAGGAATACAATGGAAAAATGTGAGTAATTTTTGGTTTTGAATCTCATTTTAGAGAAATAAAAATCTAAAATTTGGTGCATATATTGCACAAAAATACAAAAAGAAAGAAAGTAGGTAGTCACCTTCATATGAATATAGTGATCCTTGATCTTAGATCACACATTCAAACAATCAAACCTCACCAATGGATCCCATCAATCATATATAGGATCAAGTACACTGCAAAAAAACACACGCTACAAGTCAAGCGGTACAACACTATACCTTTTTGATAGAGTATACAACAAATTTCTGGGCCTCAACCATCAGCTTAAGCTTTTGGTTGAAATGATATTTTAACATGGTATCAGAGTCCATTTTCGTTAAGATGATTCTTTAACACTTCCAACCAATAAAAATCTACTGGTATAGCCGTATAATAATATATAAGGAGTATTTTAAATACAAGGAAAATAATGATATGATCATGCATGCATGGTTCTAATGCATGTGGGTTTCATTTTTCCTTCATTTTCTCTAATTTGTTTTTTGTTTGGGAGCTGAGCTAACAAGTAACAATGACCATGACTCGTGAGTTATGAAGACTACTCTACAACTGTCAATTATAATGTATGGAGCCCTCATTTCATAGCTTGTGGACTTGTGATGCCAACCACCACCATGCCTAATGCTATCCCATGTGCTTAATTTAAATCCTTGTTATTTGTTATATCTGATAGACTATATAACATATTCCTGGCCCTAACCATCAGCTTAAGCTTTTGGTTGAGATGATCCTTTAACATTGTATCAAAGAGCCAACGTGACGCATAGATCACGGGTTCGGATCTCTCCTCCCTCTCCCTTCTAAATGGAATTAATTAGCACCAGGTATGGTGAGCCTGTGTTGCATCCACATTTCAAGCCCAAAGGGCTTTCATATGAGGGGGAGTGTTAGAGTATATAACAAATTCCTGAGCCCTCACCATTAGCTTAAGCTTTGCTGGGAAATATCATCATAGATAAATAGAGTATGTGATAGAGTATATAACATATTCGTGAACCCTAACAATATCATCGTAGATAAATATCGACAAACTTGTAGCCGAACGCTAATTTTGTTTTCTTCTTAATTTGCACTTTCTACATATTTTGTTGTCATCGCCTCCCTATTGTCTTATATTGCGAGTGATTTGTGGAATTACATGTTAGTATTATACTCTCTTTGTTTCGTCCTTTTTTTTTGTCTATTTTAACTGTACATATTTATTGGAAAATTTTGTGGGATATACCAATAATGCCATCATTTGCTATAATTTTTTAGGGATATATCTCAATAATTTTTTTTGGAGGATATAGCAAGATAAATTTAGTGATTGTAATGAGATACCAAGAATCAATTCTCCGGGCAAAAAAAATGACTTTTTTTTTTATATCTTGATATATCCTCGCAAAAAAATTTGCCGAAATGTTGATTTTATTGCCCCAAAAATGGATTTTGTTATCTCTTTACAATCATTAAATTTATCTTGGTATATCCTTATAATTTTTTTTTATTGGGGTATATTCCAACAAAATGGCAACAAATGATGGTATATTCCCACAAAAAGTTCTATTTATTGATCCATTTTTTATAATCTTAAATATTTAATTTCTATATTAAAAAATTTGAAAAAATTAAAAAAATAAATAGTAATAATGTATCCAATGAGTAGAAAAATCAAACAAGACCCACATGTTAATACCTTATCTCATATAATACGAAAAAGGTTGAAAATTTTATGTCATTGTAACTAGCGCTAAAATTTTAGATAACATTAAGATCAAGAGTAGAAAAAAAGAGTCTAAATTTTTTACTTCATTAATTCCTTAAATTATCTCAATGGTATATATATACATATTCTCTCGGTTTATTTTCCTTTCAGATTTATGACTATTATGGCCCGTTTGGTTGTTGTTAATAAATTGTGGTAATGGTAATAATTTATAGTGTGATTTTGTTAAGGATGAACCTTATAATCTCCATGGAAAACACATTTTCATTCTCAAGCTTCAATTTTCTTCTCATTTTTCACTCCCATTCATTACCATTGGGGAGGGTGGTATTTGATGGGAATGAATATTTGTGAAGAAAAATTAGATAAATTGGAGCTAAGGTAGCACCACCATGGGAATGGATTTTAATTTCTCTTCCAATTTAGTTATAAATTCATTCCCACCATGATTTATAACCGGCTACCAAATGGGCTGTTAGTATCTTTAATCACGTGATGTATAGTTGAAAAAAAGTTAACAATACACGTTAAATTAAAACCAATGTAATTAACTAGCTTAGAAGAATAATAAATTAATATGCAGCTTTTATCTATCGGGTAAAAAACACTCATTTTTATTGCTCTATCTGTAAGATAATAAGTGCAACGATTTAACATAAAGTAGAGAGAAAAAATCTCAAATCGTTGCAGTTAATATCTTACGGGTTAGTTTGGAAATTGGTTGGCATTAGAGGGAACCCATTTCAGGACACGTTATGAGGATGATGTGCATCATTTTCTTCAATGGACATTTGTATGACAGGAGGTACATATCAATGATAAACGAACCCATTAATTAAGTAAGCCACACCATTAATTTATACTTGTAGCTGAGATTTTCATTATTTATCATGTTACGGTATATATGGTTTCTACACTAATTGGTTAGAATTTACAAAGCAAGTTCAACACACAATTACCATATTAATAAGTCTTAGTTTAAAGTTACAAACAAACATATTATCTTCTTGTTAGTGGTCCATCTATATTGTTCACATGTGGATTGACCTCATCAAATACTCAATCCTATCAACAATCAATTCGGAGAAATGAGGCATAAAGAAGTGACCACATTACTTCCTACTCATATTAGGATATAATATCCTTTTATTGTTGGAGTTTGTTGCTATATTTGTTACATGGTACTTAAATGTACACATGTATACATTACATATACTTTTTATGTCTGATATTATTAAGAGATCAAGTAATATATTCTACTAAATTATCTCATCTTCTGAAATTTCACATGGTATCAGAATTTAGAGCACAACTCTTCAATCCTCCATTAATGACGGTTCTTTCTTGATCTCTTTCTATCTTCCTTTCTTTTCTTATTTTGCTTATTATCTTCTTTTCTTCCTCAGATCATGATGTCAATTTCTCAAATTAATTTGGGGATTAATTCCTCCATAACTAATAACGTGATCAATTACAATGATTTTATTTTAGTCATCCGTCATTAAATTCTTAGGTTTCTTATGAAAAAATTGTTAGATATTTGTGGAAATTGTTGATGAATACCCTCCAAGGCGTGGAATCTACACTTTCCTTCTAAACTAATTCGCCCCAAAGATCACCGGGTTACCGCGAAATGTTTAGTGAGATACAATGGAGAAAACTTTGTATACTCTATATGATCTTAGAGTATACCCTAGAAGGACTTAGTGTTTAGTTATGTGTTTAGACCACACTTAGTATAAGTTTGCAAGAGAATACTAAGTGCAAACAAGTTGTGAAAAGTGTAGAGGAATTCTGAATATTTTGGATACCTCAACCATGAACTAAACTAGCCTATTTATAGGCTCATAGGGCAAGAGGAATCAGCTCTTCAAGGGCTGAATAATCACTCATCAAAGCTCATAAAATCAGAATAATGGTGATTAATTTGAGCAATTAACACCTTTGAAAGATGCCTTCACTAGGCAACCTTTCAAAGTTCTGATTTTAACCACCTTAAAGACTTGTTAAATCTGCATTGAAGCTATTAAACACATGCTTAATACGTACAAGCATCCTAGGCAAAAGCATACGAAAAGTCGAAAAACTGTTCGAAATTTCCAGAAGCAAATCGCGAGTCGCGAAGAGGAGCTCGCGAGTCGCGACCAGGCTCGCGAGTCGCGACCAGGCTCGCGAGTCGCGAGACTCCTCTGTCTCCTGGCTCGTGATTTGTTTCTTTCCAGAAACTTTTCACGAGTCGCAACGGGTCCTCGCGAGTCGCGAGATTCCTGTTGGACTCGTAGTTTCTCCTTGCCTAATGTCCTCTTTCCTTAGTTCATGTAACCAAGCCCATTTAATCATAAATGTTCCAACAATCCTCCTCCCATTTATGATATAAATGTTGACAAGCTTAAAACCACAACATGCATAATCAAAACACAAAACTCATGTTTATGCATAAATAGAAATGTCTTAAAGATTGAATTCCTACTTAGTATATGCACACTTTACAATAATTCCATTTGGTATAATAGACTATGCTTTGAATTATACAAACACTACGAATTATTGAAGATACAATACACATAAACACAAACAAGTCAACTTTTAACCCCCTACACCTGTGTCGCCATGGTGTACGTATCTATTCATGAACTTTTCAAGCAAAGCCTAGACTTGATGAAGCGGCCAAACTTCTCACTCACATAGGTAGATCTTTTTCGCACATGCTCCTGCAATTTGAGCCAATTACAAAGATCTATTAAGAATTGAACCAATTCAACCTCCTTTACATTGCAGTAAACTTAGCACTCACCTCGGGATGTAATATCTTCAAGTGCTCACAACCTCAAGTGAAAATCTATCCTCATTGAATTTGAGATCCAATGTCTTATTGGACGTCAAATTGAGTTTCATTTCATTAAGGTTGTTCAATAGGCTTTAAACCCATCCCTAAATTCATTTTGTTCAACAAGTCCCTTGGCAAAGGTTTTGTAAATGCATCCGCCAAATTACCTTGTGACCGAACAAAATCAATGGTTATACAACCATCCTTGATCATCTCACGTACATAGCTATGTCTAACCCCAATGTGCCTTGACTTGCCATTGTAGACCACGCTATAAGCCTTGGCAATTGTTGCCGCACTATCACAATGGATAGCTAAAGGTGACATCGGTTTTGCCCATAAGTCAACCTCACTTAAAACATTTCTAAGCCATTCCGCTTCTTGACAACATGAAGCAAGAGCAATGAACTCCGAAGCCATTGTGGAATCGGTGACACATGTTTGCTTCTTAGAGGCCCAAGAAATAGCACCTCCTCCGAGAAGAAACACCCATCCAGTTGTGGATGAAAAATCCTCCTTATTGGAGATCCAACTTGCATCCGTAAACCCTTCTAAAATAGATGGCTCACCGGTATATGTCAAACCAAAATCTTTGGTTTTCTTCAAATACCTCAACACTCTTCTCAAAGCTTGCCAATGTACCATACTAGGATTACTAGTAAATCGGCTCAACCTCCCTATAGCAAAAGCTATATCAGGTCGTGTGCTAGTCATAGCATACATCAAGCTTCCAACCAAGCTTGCATACTCCAATTGAGATATTGGAGTACCACTACTCGGAACCAATTTAATATTAGGATCCATCGGAGTAGTAAAATGAGTAGAAACCGACTCATTAAACCTCTTTACCACTTTCTCAATATAATGAGATTGTGTTAAAGAAATAGTGCTTTTACCTCTCACAATTCTTATACCAAGAATCACATCCGCTTGACCCAAATCTTTCATTGAGAAGCTACTTGAGAGAAATGCTTTGGTTTTGTTCACTTCATCCAAATTAGTCCCAAAAATAAGCATATCGTCAACATATAAACAAATTATAACCCCTTTACCGTTGTTAAATTTGCTATATACACACTTATCGGATTGATTTATTTTAAATCCATTAGACAAGATTACATCATCAAATTTTTGATGCCATTGCTTAGGTGCTTGTTTTAGGCCATATAAAGATTTAACTAATTTACAAACTTTGTTTTCTTGTCCTTTGACTACAAATCCTTCCGGTTGATTCATGTACACTTCCTCCTCCAATTCACCATATAGAAAAGCCGTTTTCACATCCATTTGGTGAATTTCAAGACCATGAATCGCCGATATAGCTATCAAAAGTCTAATAGTAGCTATTCTAGCCACCGGAGCATAAGTGTCAAAATAATCGATACCATATTTTTGCCTAAAACCTTGGGTCACTAACCGGGCCTTGTGTTTTAATATGGTTCCATCGACCCGTTTCTTCTTAACGAAGATCCATTTACAACCAAGAGGTTTACAACCCGGAGGTAAGTCCGATAAAACCCAAGTATTATTACCCATTATTGAATCCATTTCATCATTCACGGCCTCCTTCCAAAAAGTGGAATCATGAGACTTCATAGCCTCACCAAAGGTTTTCGGATCCTCCTCCATATGATAAACATATGAATATTGAGTCTCAATAGACTCCCTTGACCCCTCAACTAAAAATAGTTGAAAATCTGGTCCAAAGTTTTTAACTTTTCTAGCTCTTTTACTTTTCCTAATTTCTGGAATTGTAGTATCATGATCTTTATTTAGATCATCTACATTCCCGGAACTAGTACTAGGTACCATGTCCTTTGGTCTAGGAATCGATGTAAACCGAGTTTCATCAAATATTGCATCCCTTGACTCTATCACGGTATGTATAGAGACAAAATCATTATGTTCAAGTACATAAAACCTAAAGGCATTGCTATTCTCCGCATAGCCTATAAATATGCAATCAATCCCTTTTTCACCCAATGTTTTACGTTTGGGTTCCGTCAATTTGACGACCGCCCTACATCCCCACACCTTAAGGTATGTAAGATTAGGCTTCCTTTTGAACCAAAGTTCATATGGGGTATCCTTGTTCCTTTTATTAGGAACCCGATTTAAGACATAACATGCGGTAAGCATTGCCTCGCCCCAAAAACCGTCACTTAGACCCGAGTTAGATAACATGGAATTTACCATTTCTTTTAAGGTCCGATTTTTCCTTTCCGCCACACCGTTACTTTGTGGTGAATATGGCGCGGTTGTTTCGTGAATTATACCAATGGAGTTAAAATAGTTTGGGTCATAATACTCTCCACCTCTATCCGTCCGAAGTACTTTAATTTTTAAATTAAGTTGTAATTCTACTTCGGCTTTATATATTTTAAATTTTCCTATGGCCTCATCTTTGGATGATAATAAAAATGTATAACAAAACCTCGATGAATCATCAATAAACGTTATTACATATTTTTTATTACCCAAAGACGGTGAACTATGAAAATCACATAAGTCACTATGCACCAAATCAAGCAAATTTGTTTGTCTTGTCACACTAGGGAATGGGGTCCTTGTGATTTTATTTAACATGCATGTTTTACACTTCTCTAAATTCAAATCGAATGGTGGGATTAACCCCAATTTAGACATGTCATACAAACGACGATAATTTACATGACATAAACGATTGTGCCATAGAGAAGAAACATCAAGCAAGTAAATAGAATCAACATTCTTATTATTTATGTGGAATTTGAACATTCCATTACAATAATATCCTTGACCTACATAAATACCACCTTTAGAAACAATAAACTTATCAGACTCAAAAACAACTTTAAAACCAAATTTATTCAAGATACCCCCTGAGACTAAATTTTTCCTAACTTCGGGTACAAAAACAACATCTTTTAAGGTTAGTGTTTTTCCCGAAGTTAAACATAATTCTACTTGACCTATACCCTTGGCCTTTACCGTAGAATCATTACCCATATACAAAATTGGCCCATTATCCAAATCTTGAAAAGTTTTGAATAAATGTCGGTCTTTGCATACATGTCTGGAGGCTCCTGAATCAATCCACCAAGAGTTGTCAACCTGCACAACATTAATTTCAGAAATCATAGCAACAAAATGAATAGGTTCATTTGAAGCTACTAGTGCAATCGTACCCTGGCTAGGATCACCCTTAGGTTGATCCTTCTTCCCCTTCTTGTTCTTTGAAGGACAATCCCTCTTGAAATGAGGCCCACTACATATCCAACAAGTAACCGCATTTCGCTTCTTGTTTGTAGCATTCTTAGGTTTAAAATTCTTGTTGTTGGATTTCTTTGTCCCATTAGACACACCAACCCCTACCATGTTTATGGTAGATTTTTGTCCATTATTATTATTATTATTATTATTATTATTATTATTATTATTATTATTATTGTCCTTGTCCTTGTTTTCTTGAGCCCGGATATTCTCCTCAACTAAGAGGTGACTACCCAATTGCTCCATGGAGATTTCTTCCTTTTTATGTTTTAAAAGATTTTTAGTATCTCTCCATGCCGGTGGTAATTTATCAATTATAGATGCGACCGCAATGGCCTCATGCATCTCCATTCCGTGAGCCCGGATTTGATTTAAAATGTGATGAATTTCATGGAATTGTTCCATTATTGAACGATCATTAGTAATTTTAAAAGAATTAAAATTGCTAACTAAAAATTTCTTACTTGAGGAATCCTCGGCGATGTATTTCGCCTCCAAAGCATCCCACAATTCTTTAGCACTCTCTACATTTTGGTAGAGATCGAACAATGGGTCGGAAAGAGTGTTGAGTATATGCCCCCGGCATATGTAGTCATCATTCTCCCACTTAGTCCTTTTCCTCGTAGTCTCGACCGGTTCCGCAGCTTCACCCTCCTTGGGACAAGGAGTCATCGGGGTGGTAAGAACGTATACCACATTGAGAGTTGTCAAAAGAAAATGAACCTTCTTTTGCCAACGACGGAACCCCACACCTTCAAACCTTTCCAACTTTTGAATGTTCATGGCAAGGTCTTTGAGAGTAGACATCTTTCTTAAATTAGTTTAGAAGCTTGTTAGATATTTGTGGAAATTGTTGATGAATACCCTCCAAGGCGTGGAATCTACACTTTCCTTCTAAACTAATTCGCCCCAAAGATCACCGGGTTACCGCGAAATGTTTAGTGAGATACAATGGAGAAAACTTTGTATACTCTATATGATCTTAGAGTATACCCTAGAAGGACTTAGTGTTTAGTTATGTGTTTAGACCACACTTAGTATAAGTTTGCAAGAGAATACTAAGTGCAAACAAGTTGTGAAAAGTGTAGAGGAATTCTGAATATTTTGGATACCTCAACCATGAACTAAACTAGCCTATTTATAGGCTCATAGGGCAAGAGGAATCAGCTCTTCAAGGGCTGAATAATCACTCATCAAAGCTCATAAAATCAGAATAATGGTGATTAATTTGAGCAATTAACACCTTTGAAAGATGCCTTCACTAGGCAACCTTTCAAAGTTCTGATTTTAACCACCTTAAAGACTTGTTAAATCTGCATTGAAGCTATTAAACACATGCTTAATACGTACAAGCATCCTAGGCAAAAGCATACGAAAAGTCGAAAAACTGTTCGAAATTTCCAGAAGCAAATCGCGAGTCGCGACCAGGCTCGCGAGTCGCGACCAGGCTCGCGAGTCGCGAGACTCCTCTGTCTCCTGGCTCGTGATTTGTTTCTTTCCAGAAACTTTTCACGAGTCGCGACGGGTCCTCGCGAGTCGCGAGATTCCTGTTGGACTCGTAGTTTCTCCTTGCCTAATGTCCTCTTTCCTTAGTTCATGTAACCAAGCCCATTTAATCATAAATGTTCCAACAAAAATTGAATTCACACAATCATATTTCATATTTTTGGTATCAAAGTTTACCATGGATCAAGGTAAGGGGGTAGCTCAACTAGTATGAGATTATGAGCATTCCCCTTCAATCAAGGTTCATTAGATTGGAAAATGAGATAAACTCGTTAACTCAAGGCTACAAAACTTCATCTAACTAATAAATTAAAATAACTACATATATCAATAACGACCCTAATTGCATCTAATCTAATCTTAGTAGAATATTCGCTTTTTCTTTAATAACTTCACCAAAATCGGCTAACCTTTTTCATAAGGTCAATCAGCAAAGTAAAGTTTTAAATTCTTATTTCCTATAGCTTAGGTTAAAGGGAGGTTAAAAAACTTTGTCCCTTACCTTTGGTCTTTAGCATAAAGAAATAAAATTCGTGAGCCTTAGCTAGTAGGGAAAAATATATACATAGAGATGCATATATATATGTATACTGTAGTAATTACTAAATAAATATTCCAAACAAAAATGAAGGTACTGTAGATAGGGACAGTTCGAAATTGTCGGGCCAAAAATAAGCAAAGCAACAAATTGTCTTAATTTTGGTGACTGGCTCATACGATCAGGTGGAACCCAAACAAACTTCAACACTACTAAAATCAATATATTTTGTGTTTGTCCTCATCTTTAATTACTAACCACTGTTACTCTTTGATTAAACCTTTGGTTCCAAACCTCCTCACGTTCGCTTGCTTATTTTTCTCACATAAAAAATGAATGAATGAATGAATGATGGTCCATACATTGTACTGTATTTACGTGCGAAAATTATAACATGATACATCTATAATGGTATGGGTTGTTTCTTGCATGTTATTGAATTTTCAATTTTTTCATACAGTGACTTTGGTTCCTAGACTCTTGTATCATTCACATATGTTATGTATAATAGATATTTGTATATATTGTAGTCCAATAATGTTTGCTAAAATTTTTTGTGTTTGTTTTAATACATTTATCTGCAACATTTCTTGATAATTATATACAGTAATTTAGTTTTTGCATGATACAACATAGCTTGCTTATTTACCCCGTGTTCAATCCTCACTCCCAGGCCCCCACTCACCTTTCCTTCAAGATAATTTTATGAGATATGAGTCTAGCTTGCAGCTCTAGGCAAGCAAGACGGATGCCCTAGCCCCTGATTTGAAGCCCAAACTCATTAAGCTAGTAGCAATACAACAAGTCAACAATCAATTCTTCCAACTTCCCATTATCCCATTCCATTCCAATTTCATAACCTCAATTTAATTCCTTCCTAAAAAGTCGCTAATCTAATCTCATCTTTTTTTGGATTAATCTAATCTTTAAATTAAAATATCTCCTAGTATAATCCAAGATCAGTGGTGGCCGGCGGGCCACATTATTGTAGTAAGTATGGCAATTGAGGACATAATGTGGATGCGGATACCCTCTCTCACATACCCAACTCCAACTAAAATTTCTGTACCCATGACACATCGTCCATTTCTATCAAATTTGATAATGGGAAATTACAACCTTAACTTGACTATCATTTGATAAGAGATAATAGAACCATTAGATCACTTACCTTTTTTCTCAATTAGTTTACCTTTACGGTCCGTTTAGTAGCCGGTCATAAATTTAGGTAATGGGAATGAATTTATAACTAGATTTGGAAAGAAAATCAAAATTTATTCCCATGGCGATGCTACCTTAACTCCAATTTATCTAATTTTCTTCACAAATATCCATTCCTATCTAATACCAGCATTTCACATGGTAATGTGAAATAAGAAGAAATTTCAAGTTTGGGAATAAAAAATATGTTTGTCATGGGGATTTTGATGTTTTTCCTTAACAAATTACACTTTAAATTCATTATCATTACCGAATTTCGTTAACAACAACCAAACGAGCCGTCAAGGTATTTTAGTCTAATGTTAACATAAGGCAGTGTTTGGATATGTGGAATTCATTTCAAATTGAAGAATTCTATTTCTAAAATTGAAATGTTACAATTCAAATGACAATTATTTGTTTGAGTTGTTTTAGAATTTGAAATGATATGATTTTGTGAACTACTTGAAATACACAATATCCGCTTGTTAAGCATTTTAGTTGGGAATTGAGCCAAACCCAATTTCAAATTTTTTTACTTACCAAACATGTAATTATGTAATTTGGTCCAAATCCATCATTTCAAATGAATATGACTTTATATGTAGTATCATGATCGGCTCTAATTATGAATCTAATATACAATTTATAATATCTAACTATTAATGCATAATATATTAGTGTAGTTAGGGTTGATTTGCAAGGAAATCGGGAACTAAATTCGGCTTAGCTGAATCTAGAAAATTGAGTGTCTACTTCTGATTGTTTTTGAACTAAGAGTCATAAAAAGTCAATAATGAAAACTAGCAATTGAGAATAATTAAAAGCTTAGTAATATGATTTCATCAATTGGAATCAACTTAGAAGGATGATTATCACGCATCACTCATACAATAATACTGAACAACAATCAAATCCTAAATCCACTTAAGAGGTTTATAATCCTTTTTTAATTTGCCTTAGGATGTTAGCAAGTTAGCCTCATCATACCTATCTTGTTTTGAATGGCCTAGACCAAGCTAGCATAAATCAAGGTGATCTAGACAAAGTATGAGATTAACAAGCAATTAATCAATTCCTAGAAAATCTAGCTAAATCAAACGAAATCAAAGGATGAATATAACGAACTAAACCTAAATCTAATAACATTTAATCATTGAAACCTACGAATCAAAGCAAACATAAGCTTCCTTGACATTTGCCAATTCAAAACTCTTGGGATGTTCGATAAGCCTTTCAAAGCTAGCAAGGGCCCGTCCTTAGCAAGCAACCACGCATAGCGACATTCCAAATGCAACCTGGGGGCCGAGTAAGCAACCGTGTCAACAAAGCCATCTACATCATCCATGCTTAGCATAGCCCCCAGCTAGTGCCAAGGCACGCCCATAACCCACCACAAGCCATGGCCCTTCCCTTGCCCAACCCAAGGGAGAAGGTCACCCCTTAAAGAATCGAAAGTAAATGAACCCACAGAGGTTGGCTGCGCGCTCAACCAACAATTAAAGCGTATCACTCCACAAAGTTTTCTAAAACCCTTGCCAACTCCCGAAACTCGACCAAAAGAACCCATAGTACTTACATAAAACCCGCAAAGCATAAGGATTGCATTATTAGCTTAATTATTAAAGAAAACAACTAAAGACCAATATTATTCCAAGAAAATGCAAAACGAATTAAATTTCATCTATTAAACGAAAATTAAGAATACTAACATGAAAAATCCGAAGAGAAAAGAAGCCAAAAATTATGTTTAAAAGATGGAGCCATCATATAGATTTTATGGGCCTATGGAAAGCACCTAATAAATTTATTACGGAGTATACTGATTTATGTGTGATTTTGACCTGCATTTCTATTTTTTTCTACAATAAAAAGTATATTTAGAGATACATGTAGTGATGTAGCTTTACCCTTTATTTAATCCACTAAATAAAACAGGCTAATTTAGATCAAATCCAGAAACACAATATTGATTAGTGAGAGAGAAATGGACATTAACTGAAAGCAAAGGTACCCAACAGCTAGCCCAAGTGGGGTCTTATATTAGTAAACCTTATCAATTGGCACATTTTGTCTGTGATAAGCTAGACATTAAGAAGGCAAATCAAGATGTGATTAAGACTAAAGTATGAAACTTTGTTCAAGGTAATGTTGTTAATTGATTAGTGTTTACATAGGGAACAAAAAAGATGGGTTCTTTAGGTTAAAATAATAGTGTAATTCCATGGTTATTCATAATAAATTGCTGGGACCTCTTTAGTACTAATATTAGCTGTTCTATTTTAATCTTGCTCATTCTGCTCAGTATAGCTAGGGACATAAGATTTAAGCAAGCTACAGTATAATTGTCAGTTTTTGTCATCAATTACTGAAAACATTTGTCAACTTTATGCTCTTTCTGTATTAATTTATGTTTGCTTGGTTAATCAATTCAAGATGGTCCTTGCTAGCTAGTTGCAATAAACTTAAAGTGTTACTCTTTTTTAATGAGCTTAGCTAAGGGTACTCGATCAATTAAGGGGGTTCACAGGCTCACTACTGTCACTACTCAGTACTCACTAGATGAATTATGTAACCTTTAACTATTTCCTCTATTATTATTATACTTTCATTACCTCGTCTTTTTAATTAGGGTAATGATATATTCAAACATTTGGGTTGTATATAAACATTTACGGAGTAATTTATTTGCTAAAGTAATAAGTAAAGATGACAATGGATCATTGGCCCAACCTAGATCGATCCATAGTTCCAAATCAACTTTTGAATTCGGATCTTTAAAATTTGGACTAGATTTGGGTCGGTTCTAGGTCGATCCATAAAATACAAACCTAGATCCGTTTTTGAATACTTGATCCATATCCGACTGTGATCTATTGAGTCTCCCTAAATACACAATCACAAGTCATTTGATGTAATTAATATTTTATATAAATTAATAATTCTATTTTTGACACTGTATATTTTGCTTTTTGAGCATTTACGGATGTATTTATCTGTTTCTTTTTATTTTAATTAACATGTCTATTACCAACTTTAGGTAACAATTATTAGTAACAAAACTTACATCAGTAACAAAAGTAAAGATCAATATGTGGTCCTGCTCTATCCGTGACTAATGTGGTGAGTAATTGAAAAATATCCCTTCAATTTAAGTTACCGAGTATAATGGGGTTTTCTCAAAAATATCCATGTAGTTTTTGAAATTCTCTGGTATACCCACTTTTTTTAGGGTTTCTTATAGGTACCCACAATTATAATAAATTTTATCAAACTTAACCAAACTTAATTCTTGTATCAATTTTTTTTCAACTTTTCTGTTAACTTTAGCTTTTGATAATTATTTTTTTCAAAAAAAAACTTAACCGGTTCACTATCTAACTATCACCACGACGATCCACCCTCAAAACCCATGCCACCTTCTTCACTCATCATGTCGATGAGGTTGGTGTCTGGTGTTTGTGGTTTGAAGGTCGCTGTTGGGTTGGGATTGTCTATTGCGGGGTGAATATTGTGGGTTGTGGGTAGATTAAGTTGTCGAATGTGGGTAAATGGGGTGATGGGTTGCAGTTTGATTACTTGTGGTTGGCTGTTGTTGGGTTGTTAGAGCGTGCAGTGTGGGTGTTCGGTGGTGTGGGTGTTTGGTTGTGTGGGTGTGCAGTGGGTTTTAGTGATGAGTGAAGAAGGTGGCGTGAGTTTTGAGGGTGGATCTTCGGTGGTGATGGCTAGATAATGAGTTGGTTAAGGTTTTTTTAAAAAAGAATAATTATCAAAAGCTAGAGTTAACAAAAAAGTTCAAAAAAAGTTAATATAAGAATCAAGTTTGGTTAAGTTTGATAAAATTTGTTATAATTGTGGGTACCCATGAGAAACCCTAAAAAAAGTGGGTACATTCGAGAATTTCAAAAACTACATGGATATTTTTGAGAAAATCCCGAGTATAATTTAGTAAAAGTTGCTTTTGCAAAAATCACCCAAACTAACTAATAACTGGTTGATCCTAATCAATTGAAGGTGAAAATTATCCTTTCAGCTTTATTTTTACTTTCTTAATTTTTGAAAAAGACGTCAATTAAAAGTTGTCACATATTTTAGTGTACATTAGTACTCCTTCCGTAACGAATTAGTAGCAACATTTGGACTAGCACGGTCTCGTAGATAAAATAGATTAATTGTGGTATTAAGTGGTATAATGATAAAAGTAAGAGAGAGAAAAATAAGAGAAGGAAAAGTAAATGGAGTATTATGTAGTATGACAATAAAAGTAAGATTGAGAAATAGAAAGAGAAAAATAGGTGGGGGCATTGTGTTGTTTTTTGCCAAAAAAAGAATAAAATGAAATTGAAAAAAATTGTTACAAATATTTTTTTACACTGGAATGTTGCTAGTAATTCGTTACAAAGGGAGTACATCATAGTTATGGGAATTGGGAAGTAGAAAAGGCCAATGACTAATTTGCCTTTTAATTTTTAAAGGACCTTTAAAAAATTTGCAGAGGATTTAAACAATATGACAACTATTTAATATTTTTACAACTATTTAAACAATATGACAACTATTAATGAAGAGTTCAATGGGGAACCTTGTTTAAATGACAAGCTCTTACATTTTATACATCTTTGAATCTTTGATGTAATGTCACTCTATGTGATTTGATGTAATTTCACTCTATGTGATTTGCATATTTTATCGGCTGACAAATTAACAAAAGAAACAATGAAGAGAACAAATAAACATTGATTAGTATTTGAAAGGAGAGGCTTGGAAACCCAGACGAGCCGGCCTGAAAATGCAGGTTTTGACTTTTGAAGTTTAGGCCTGGGAATACATGCTGAAATTTGGTGCTCAACCCGGCCCAAATCAGCCCATCCCATGATCACCTTTGAATAAGAGTTAGCTAGCCTTTGGAGTATATCATTGTAATAAGCATCTGACCAACACCAGCAAATTCCAGAACAATGCAAGGCAACAACAATAACCTCATTCTAACTTCCCTTCTCAGATCTCAACCATTGATTCTAACTTGTTTGATACAAGCGACGCAGCAATACCTTCTCTTCGCTTCCCAGTTTATCAGCTCCATATTTCTTTAGAGCATGAAGCTTCAGTGCCTTCTTTCCTTCATCCAGAGCTCGTTTTCTAACAGATGAAAGATGAACTTCATCCTGCTTATCACAGACACCAGCAACTTCATCCTGCTTATCACAGACACCAGCAACTTCATCCTGCTTATCACAGACACCAGAAACTTCATCCTGCTTATCACAGACACTAGAATCTTCATCCTTCTTATCACACATGCTAGAAACCTCATCCTTCTTATCACACACGCTAGAAACCTCATCCTTCTTATCACACACGCTAGAAACATCATTCTTCTTATCACACACGCTAGAAACCTCATCCTTCTTATCACACACGCTAGAAACCTCATCCTGCTTATCACACACGCTAGAAACTTCATCCTGCTTATCACACACGTTAGAAATTTCATCCTGCTTATCACACATGCTAGAAACTTCATCCTGCTTATCACAGGTTTGTACACCGGATGACTCTTTAACTTCAGAACTAGATTTTGCATCATTACTCAAAACTCCATCATTATCATCAAGGCTACTCCCCCACCATCTGTTAGTGCACTTTGCAAGGCCACGTGAGGGAAAGCCATATTTGAACTCGTCTAAGGTGTTGGTTTCTATTGCCAAACCAGAAGCAATCATATGGTTTGACCGCCAAGTGGGTGTTGTCTTGCTCATCTGTCCATTACTTCGCAATTCTGGCATTTCAGGAGCTGATTTTGGACTCTTATCCTTGACATGAGAACCAGAAGTAGTTGTAGCAGCTGGAGTGATTGTCACTGCACTCTTTGGTGAATTTCCTCCAAGTACCTTACTTTTTTCTTTAGCTGCTTCCATCTTAATTTCTTCAATGCTCTTTCCAGCAAGATATTTTCGGTGAGGCCACCGCTCAAGGCCATTCTCATTGCATATTTTCTTTAAAACAGTAGTAGACACACCGAGAATGTCAGCTGCCTCAGAAAGTGGCAAAGAAAATAATTTGGAAACATCTTCAAATGACAATGACTGTTCGATGTTTGACTTTTGACTCTGTCCAGAATTCATTCTTACATCTCCTGAGAAAATTGAATAAATATCCTTAATTATTTTACACAGTAATCCGTAATTCCGTATATTGTGCACCCGGGTGCACAATATTCCCTCTGTAACGAATTACTAGCAACAATTTCCATTTTTAGGTGTAACAAAATACTTGCAACAATTTTTTCAATTTCATTTTATTTATTTTTTGACCAAAAAAACAACACAATACCCCACTTACTTTTCTCTTTCTTACTTTTTTCTCTCTTACTTTTATCATCATACCACATAATACCCTATTTACTTTTCCTTCTCTTACTTTTCTCTCTCTTACTTTTATCATTATACCACCTAATACCACAATTAACCTATTTCATCTAGGAGTCCGTGCTAGTCCAAATGTTGCTACTAATTCGTTACGGAGGGAGTACATATTATGCGTATAGAACATTTACTTTTTGAGCATTTAGAATACTTTTCATTTATATTATTTTAAATCACTTAAATTTAGAAGAAAAAAAATTAACTGTATAATTTTGAGTAAGCATCAGTTTCTGACTTTCTGCTATGAATAGATATTTAAGAGGGGTGGCAAGAAGTGCATAATAAGTTTGTTATTGGTAATTTTGAGAAGAATCTAGAAATTTTGTTAGAGGATATTCTATCACTATTGCTTGGGAGAGGGAAAAATATGTTGAATATTAATGGGTGTTTACATGTTTTCTTGGGAGAGATTCAAGCCTCAAAAGCTTGATTGGGGAGCACATCCACCCCTCAAAAGTGGAATTATGTTGCTAATTTTTGGTAACTTCCATTGAATCAGTCCGAATCATCATTATTTTCTAAGAAATCTGACTAGCTATGGCCATTCATAGCACTTTCCTACTCGATCTTAAAAGCAGCAACGTTAACAAGGTGCAGTAAAAATTCCAACGACCACAATTAACCAAACCACTTGTCTTGACTTCTTGAATCCAATTAATATACAAGGAAGCCACATAATTCATAAGAAAATGGGATTAAGTATTTTTGTTCAAGAAACTAAGAATACAAGCCACTCAACATGGCTAACACAATGATTAGTGAAACCGATGATGAACTCAGTTTTTCTCTAAAAATTAATCTTTGGCTACCAAGCCCAAAGAGTTATGCTCAAGTCAAACAAGTTATATTCTTAGTTTTAAAAGGCGCAAGGCGCACCAAGGCGCAAACAGTCCCTGGAGCCTAGGCGCGAGGCGCAAGGCGAAGGCACGTGCCTTTTGTAGGCAAGGCGCATGTATTTATATACTTATTTCAAATTAATTTTTTCTTTGATTGTAATTAATATCTATTAAAAAGATCCTAATAATTTAAATATTGATATTTGTAAAGCTAAGGTAGTCTCAATTTGAAAAAAATCAATCATTCTTCAACTTATAACTTAAATCTAAGCTATTTTTCTTAAGGCGCAAAGGCGCGCTTTACCAAAAAGCGCTCAAAGGCGCACGAGGCGCGCGCCTTTCAAAGGTTGCTGAGCCTCGCTTAGCTAAAGCGCATTTCCCAGAGCCTGAGAGCGAGGCGCGCCTTTTAAAACTAAGGTTACATTTAAGGTTGGCATGATACTCAGGCAGTCCAGCCTATGAGGTTTGTCTCCTATACTACCAAAAAAAAAAAAAAAACACCAAAAACATAGTATGCATACTATCCATGCTTCCAAGCGTACAACATCCTTAAAGATACACTCCATAAATGAATAAGTTGCATCATGTGTGAGATTATGAAGTATGGTAAGAATTGGCATAGCTTGGACTAAATCAGTGAAGATGATTAAGAAATGATAAACTGAAATTGCAGGAAATTAAAAGATACACACAAGCTTTTGAAAAAGGCTTGCACTCTACCAAATACTAACTAAAAGCTAAAAGTAACTCTCATTAATTTTCATCACTCTTTTCCCCTCTAATTTACACTACTTTTAGGAATTCAGAATTCTCCTCTAACTAACTTCATATCCTCTTATTCAAGCTACTCATAGTAGAATTATAATGCAGAACCTAAAGTATCCATGGATTCCATACCTCTTATGTCATTTCATAACATAGTTGTTAAATACGGGTCTAGGCTGCACCCATCAGTGAGAGAGATTCCACCCTCCAAGGCGTGCATAGGAGGTTCCACCTTAAAACCATGTGACAAAAAAGGGAGTAGTACCCTATAAAGAGTTTAACTCACTCTCTTTTTATCAATGTGGACACTCATGTGTTGTTTGAGGATAACCAATTTGACTTCAACAATAGTAGTACATTAGTTACTAAACACAAATGGCTAAGACAAGAGAAAAGGAGATCAATGACAAATAAGTTTTGTAAGAGAAAAGTAGAGGAATAGAATGAAGCATAAGTTCCAATTAGGATCCGTTTACTTTGATGTAAAACATTTTCGATGTAAAATGATTTTCCATGAAAAAATATTACGTTGGAAAACTCATTTTCATATAAATTTTCCAATGTTTACTTACACGGAAAACAAGTTTTACTCCCAAATTTGGAGGAAAATGTTTCCAATAGGGTGTAAAATTAGTTTTAACCCAAAATTTTACATTTTATTTTTTCATCCAAAGTAAACGATGTAAAATAGGAAAACTATTTTCAAGGAAAACATTTTTCGCTCTAGTAAACGGACCCTTAATGTAAATACACACAGCACATTGTACATGGATTCCAATGCGGATGAAAAACAAGTTCAATCTAATTTAGAAACCATGGTTTAATTACAAAGGAAGCTACATGATTTTAAAAAACATTGGGTAAAGTATTTATGTTCAAGAAGCTAAGAATACAAGCCACTCAACAAGGCTTAGATAATGAGTATTGAAACCAATGATGAACTCAGTTTTTTCTCTAACAATTAACCTTTGGCTACCAGCCCACAGTCCACAGAGTTCTGCTACAAGTTAAACACACACCAAAAAACAGAGTCCAGGCTTCCAAAGAGCACATCATCCTCAAAGATATAAATGAAGAAGTTGCATCAAGTGTGAGATTATGGAGTATGGGATGAATTGGCATAGTTTGGACTGCATCAGTGAAGATAATAAAGAAGTGATAAACTAAAATTGCAAGAGATTAAAAGATATAAACGCTTTCAGGAGGCTTGCACTCTACCAAATACTTACTATGGGCATGTTTGATATTGAATTTTAGATAATTTTGATGTAGGAAACGGATTCAGATAATTGTTTCTATTACTTAGTGTTAGCTATGAGCTTTAGGTAACAAATACCGTTTCTATAGGGTAACAAAATCCCCTCATTTGTTACCCTTATCAAAGTAGTGGAAACAAATTACACTTCCTTTCTCCATCAAAACTTCAGAATTGTTTCCATTCCACTAGGATACCATTATACCAAACAACACCCAAAGAAAACAATTTTTGTTATCTTTTCCACTCCTTAAGAAATTTCTTTCCATTACATTTATGTTAATTTTCATCACACCCTTTCCCCTCTGATTTACACTACTTTTAGAAATTCTTCTCCAACTAAATTCCTATCCTCTTATTCAAGCTACTCATAATAGAATTATAATGTCATTTCATAACATAGTAGTACAACGCAAATGCCTAAGAAGAGAAAAGGAGATCATGACAACAAGTTTCGTAAGAGAAAGTTAGAGGAATAGAGTGAAGCATAAGTTCCATTTACATGTTATTTACACACAGCACAGCACATAACACTCAAACCTCCATTTTCGTAGACTCTAATATAACCTTACCAGTTATTATAACCCAAACTCTACAGCAAATTATCAACAAAATTCGATTGATTGGAAATTCTCCTTTCGCTTAAATAAATTACCCACACCAGGAGAACCCAACCCCACAACATCCCATCATATAATTGAGTTTCCATGATTATACGGGAAAAAATAATAATAATCTTACCTCAAAAGCTCGGCTTTGATGGAGGAAGGACACCACAAATACCAGGCCCAACTCAGTCACAGTTCGACAAAGATGGGAGACGGTGAAAGAAAGAAACGGAGATTTGATTTTAGAGAGATGAATCCATTGCTTAGGGTTTTCAAATTAAAACAGAAAATTTGGGCAAAGCCGATCAAGCCTTAAGCGTTCTTGTATATTTTCTGACTAATTTGGCCCGGTCTTTTTTTTTTTTTTTTTGGGCAACTCATTTTTTTTTAATTTTTTTTTTTTTTACTGATATAGGGAGAAATATAGTTATGTGTGATCAACGGATCATGTTTGATTTATCTGATGTGTACTTTCTAAATATATAGTTTTTTATAATTTTTTGTTAAACATTACTCAAAATATTAAGGGTTCTTCTATATAGTGCCCTGTGATATAGCGTTTTCTACGATATACCCCTTCAAATTGGGACTTCTACATGGTACCCTTAAGAAACTATTGTTCACCACTTAGTACCCCTCTAAATTATTAATTACGTAATCAACAATCTAACCTTGATTATTAGTGCACTAACCGTCATAATTAATATAATTTGCTGCTAATTATTACTAATTATGATTAATTATTACCAAAGAATTGCCAAAAAATACAATTAAAAAAAACTACCGAAAATTTTAAAAATAGCAATAATTAGGAGTTGTTTATATTAATCATGAATGTTAGTGCACTAATAATCATATTTAGTGTGTTAATTACGTAATTAATAATTTATAGGGGTACTACGTGGTGAACAGTGGTTTCTCGGGGGTACCATGTAGAAGTCCCATTTTAGAAGGGTACATTGTAGAAAATGATATACCACATGGGCACTACATAGAAAAATCCAAATATTAATAATTAAAGTTGTGTCTCGGGAGATATGAAAAAAGTAAATGGAACACTTGTTTTGAGAGGAAATATATGAAAAGGACAATTTTTTTGACATGACAAAATTAAATTTCATAATTAATTTGATAATAAATGTGCGATGTGTAATGTACGATTTTTTTTTTTTATAATCTAATATTTAAGAGTGATTGTGCGATGCACATTTTTTTTTTTTTTTTGTAACACCCGCATTGCTATATCAGCCTATCAATGCCTTAGTGGTTTGATCCTAAATTAAAATACTTGATAATTCTACGTTTGTTTTGAATCATACCTTCAACCTTGATCGTTTTTCTGCAATGCTTGTTGAAATGACTGCAATGCGGAATGATTTTTGTCATCTACTTCAAACTGGCTTCTTAAATGTGAAGATCGAAGAAGATAATCTACTAGCTATTAATTTGCAAATAACATTATTTCTCGGCCTCCGTGGAAGGTAGTGCACTGGTCATAAAAAATCAATTTCTTCTTCCATAGTTTGACACCTACCTGTTCGGCATATCTATCGTGATGAAAATCGGTCGACCGATTGGATTGCAAGTGTGGCGCATCTAATCCCGTCTACTCTTTGTATCCAATGTACTTCTCCTTATCAAATTTAATTTGTATTATTCTTAAAGAGGATAAGTTAGGTATGACCCTGATTAGAAGGACTACTTAATCTTCTTTGTAATCATATCTTTATCCTATTAAAAAAAGGGTATTATATTATGATTTTTGAATTTTATATTTAGTTAGGAAGGAAATATAATATAATATAATATATATATATATATATATATATATTTGGGGGGGAGGGATTGATTTTATAGGTCCCATTAAATAATGTTAATAGTTGGGACCTATACAAAAGTAAAAAAAAAAAAAAATCAAATTTGAGACCTATTAATAAAGTTGGGTCATAGTTGATTAATTAGTTGGGACCTATATGTACACACAAGGTGTGAGTCTTAGCCTAGTGGTTAACTCTTGAGAACGTCGAGCTTGCGGTCTTGAATTTGAATCTCAGCGCACACATTTACGAAGATTCCTACCTCAAATAATTACTTTGGCGTACATGACACGAAGTGTCAAACTCGTGACTTCAAGAATAATGGGGAGACACTTGGACCAACTGATCCAAGACCCTTCAACAACTTATGTTTCTAATAGTTATGGGAATCCCCAAGACTTATCTTCCACGCTTAGTGATGTAGAAATATGATGGGAACCCCCAAGAATTATCCTCCACGCTTAAGTCTTTGGCATTTAGGTAACCAAGTCTTTGCATCAGTTTTTTTTTTTTTGGTTGTTGTTTGTGTTGACTGTTGGAGTGATTGATTCAAAAAAATCACTTGATTGTTTTCAATTTTTTAAAAACTTTTTTCTCTTGTATTCTAAAAATTAAACATTATGAACAAATGGACTGTTAGGGATTAAAATTAACTTCTATAATTTATATCGAGCAATTTTGTAGCATGCAAAATGACATATTTTTAATAAATTATTTTTAACAAAATTTAACTCAAAAATGACTCTTACGAGCTAAAATGGATCCCAAAAACCTAAATCAAGCAATTCAATTGCCACAAAGATTTAAATTTAATGGTTACAACTCGTTAATCCTATATTTGGCTAAGATATAAAAGTTGAGGCCTAGCAATGGGATTATGGGAATAAGAAAATATTGAATCTAGGATTAATTGATCGAGAATTCTCTAAGATAGAAGCTTACCAATGTGAATTTCCCTATTTTATTAAAAAAAACTTCAGAATTTTTTTTTTAATTTCACACCACTAAGTAAAGGTTAATAAATTCAAATAAAAATCGCAAAATGCACAAAAATTATCATTGTTATTAATATCCATGCATCTGCACGGGCCTTGAACTAATTAAGCACTCGCCTTGTGTGCACATTTTGCGTGCGATGATATTTTAAACGTAACTTTTTTTAAAAAAAAACATTGGTTGTTTGTTTGAAAAATTGAAATATTTGTCAGATTCACACTTCTTCACATAATCAAAAGGTGAAATTTTTATGTGACAAATTATATCAATATGGGTATCTGTTTAAGTATTTATAGAGAATTCAAAAATATGAATTTTGGTTTTTTTTTCCCTTTAATTTTTACAAATTTTATATTTTATAATATTTTCATTTTAAAAAGTTCAAAAATTGTAATAATTTTCCTTACTAATAATTATTGAAGACTGATGCTATATATTTGGTTTTTTAGAAAATTTTAGGAGTTAACTTGGACATTTCCAGTGGACGTTATGGCTCCCCCGTTGTCTTATATAAATGAGATAAATTTATGTATGTGCTTCTTTGATCACTTTTTAACAAAACAAAAGAACAAACTAAAAGAAATGCATATATATATACATACATTGAGGGGCCTTAATTAGAAAATTCCCCATTAAACATAGTCTTCTGCAATAGTTGGTATTTGATACAACGAACATAAGTATAGTGTTGTAGCAAGAGTCCAGATCTTTTACATACTTGAATCACAACAGCTAATATTTCAACTGAAGGCGGCAAGTTGGCAACAATTAAGTAACAACTACAGTACAATACATTATACATATCCAGTCTTAGCTTGCTAACTTAATTGCTACGGTACACTGCTATAGCAGTAATTCCATATTAGTACTTAAGATAGTACACACAAGCTAATTAAGTGATGACATTGCATTCTATGTATATAATATATAACATATATAGCTAGGTTGATGTCGACTCCAGGCTCCAGCACAGAATCAGCAAAAGCTCTCACAGTGATGCGAAAGTCATCGTGTCTACAACAACATACATGAGAAATAAAAATGTTTAACAGACAGATTCATGTATAGAAGAGTTTATATATTACTCGGTATAATGTTAAGAACTGAAAATTCTAATGTAGTCTTATGACTACCGGTACCGTAGTAGATGTTTACGATTGTACGGTTTTGATTTATTATTAATTCCTAAATCTAATTAAAAATCATTTTTAAAATATTTTAATTAGATTTTTTTTTATATTTTAGGAAAATAATTTATGAATTTTCCTAAAATCAATTTTTATTCTTGAAAAATCATTAAGTTATTTTCATCAAAATAAGATACCTAATTAAAGTATTTTAGAAAAGATTTTTTTAATTAGATGTAGGAATCAAAAATCGTGTAATCCTAGCAATCTATTATGATAGTCGGTAATTCGGTATTCATAAGACTACCCTAGAATCCCGCGTTAAGCACAGTAGCCAAGCCCTCAATATCTATCTTAATTAAGAGGCCAAACAAAACATCTCCTTATATATATGATTGTCTATTAGTGCTAGTAACAATGCATAAAGATCTGACTATTAGTGCTAGTACTTGTCTTTTCTAGTCTACACTTTATTTTGGGACATTTTTTAGACGGTTAAACCTTATTAGAGCTTATTATATGAACTTATTTTTGTTAACAATATGTCGTAATAAGTGCATTAGTAAATAATTATTGAGGATGAAATTATGATACTGACCTGTTTCAATTCAGTGCCTCATGGGAAGTCTAGCAATGATTTTGAAAACCGCAAGACTCAATATTTGTGTGCAGTCATCAACAAATCGAAAAAAGCCTCGTCTCCACGAGTTTTTCACCAATAATGATCCGCAAACTCCCCAAAATCCTATTACAAATCCAAGTACCATACTTATGTAGAATCCCATGCTGGTAAAAATATCCTCTTCATCATTTTGGTGGTTGGCATTATCTTCTTCATTCGTAGAATTTGTTTGATCCCAAAGACAATTTGGGAGCGGAATTCCACAGAGTCCAGGGTTCCCAGCATATGAAGAAGCCTCAAAGCTTTGAAGTCGAGGGATTTGGGGGATTTGTCCAGACAATTGGTTGTTTGACAAAGCAAGGATGCCCAAAGAATTCAATTTTCCGAGACTAGCAGGAATTGCACCAACAAAGTGGTTAATTGACAAATCCAGAAATTCTAAAGATGTCAATTGGCCAATTTCTGGGGGGATGCCTCCATTCAAATTATTTCTTGATACATTCAAGAAGACAAGGCCTTTTAGAGAAGAAATTTCAGTGGGAATTTCCCCCTCCAACTTGTTCATGGAAATATCAATTGCTTTCAATAGACCTAACTGGTTTTTAAAAGTCTGCTCAGTTCTTTTCCACATAACTGGTGTAAAAGTCAAGGGACTAAATTCCTCCCAAAAACCAGCTAGAAAAGTTGTGGCATTACGCATTGCTGTAAAGTTAGATATGCATCTGGGAATGGTGCCACCAATATTGTTGTTAGAAAGATCCAAAATTTGGAGAGAAGACAATTGACAAAGGCTTAATGGTATCCCTCCAACAAGTTGATTGTTTCGGAGGCTAATATAGCCAAGAGTTTTTAATTTTCTCCCAATCCATGGTGGTACATGACCACTCAACCTATTATGACAAAGATCGAGAATGATCAAAGACTTTAACTTCTCTAATGAACTTGGTATTCCTCTTGAGAAAGAATTGTTGCGCAAGTTCAACACCTTGAGATTAGTCATGGAACCAATGGAAGATGGTATAGCACCGGATAAGAAATTATTTTCCAAGTGCAAATACTCTAAGTTTTCAAATTTCATCCAGCAATCCGGAATTTCTCCAGAGAACAAGTTGCTAGAAAGATCAAGACTTATTAGCAATTGTTTGTTTGATCCTTTTTGACAAAGGAAAGGAAGGAGGGATTGTGAAAACCTATTGTTATTTAAGAATAATAAACGTGCACTACTTGGAAATGAAGGTATAACGCCTTCAATGTTGTTAAAGCTTAGATCAATAATAATACCAAGATAGGTTGAGTCGTTGAGTTGTAAATCTGTAGTAACATCTGGAAACGTCCCATAAATTTGATTATGAGAAATATTAAGATACGTCAAAGTTAACGGCAACGATTTCACAAAAGATTCAGGAATTTTGTCAACAATCCCAGCATTAAAGATCTCAAGAGTTGAATACCTTGTTTGGCTCAAAAGCCACTTTGGAAATGACCTCCCCAAACTACAATTACTTAAATAGATTTTATCAAGTTGAAAGGGAGGAACCCAATCGACAGTCATATTAAATGTCAATGATGGGTTATTTGACAGGTCTAAGTAAGATAAGCTTGATAGATTTGAGAAGTGGATATCAGTGAGAGTGCCTTTCAAAGAACTATTCTTAAGATCTAAGAACTCTAACGTGGACAAATTTCCTAAACTTGGGCTTATCTTTCCGTACAGTTGATTATTAGAAAGATCTAATACTCTCAATGAAGGGAAGGTGCCAATGGAATCAGGAATAGGACCTCGAATTTTGTTTTTGGACAGACTTAAAGTCAATAATGACTTGCTTGTACACCCGGTTAGCGACTGGATTATGTTAGGAAGCTCGTCGGTGAGGTCATTTGCATCCAAGCAGAGTTCTTGTAAGCTACACAAATTGCCAAGTGTTTTTGGCAACGATTGGAAATTATTTTCTGCAAGATGTAGATACATCAGAGGCTTTATTGTGGAAATTGTGTCAGGTATTACTCCCTCCAATTGATTATTGTTGAGATTGAAAAAAGTAAGGGACTGGATATTCCCAAAAGAAAGTGGAATGTGGCCATGCAATTTATTGTAGGAAAGGTCAAGATATGAAAGAGCATGCAAATTTCCAAAGGCATTTGGAAGGGTGCATTCAAGTTGATTTAGAGATAAATCAAGATGCACAAGATGATTGTTGATTCCACTCAAATTGAACAACCACTCAAATATTGAACAACCATTCAACATATTGTCTGAAAGAGTAAGATTTGATAGAGTGGTTGAAGAATTAGTGTATGAAAGTGGCAGGGGAAAAGGAGGTGGAAGGTCACAATCATCCAACTCAAGGACTCTTAAAAAAGTTAGGTTGTTAACAGCTTGCAACCAGTTCGTGGCATTTCTTAGGTCCACACCACTCAATATGATGCTTCTCAAAGAAGTTAGACGTGAAAGCCACGCCAAGTTTTTGGCAAATAACGACGACGTAGCAAGGTTAAGAGACCTTAACTTAGAGAGATTTCCTAGTTGTTGAGGAATTTCTCCCTTGTGTCCTGAATAAAAAAGATTGAGATATTCCAAATTCACGAGGGAACCAATAAAACTGGGGATGGGACCTTTAAAGAGGTTGTTGCTAAGGTCCAAGTAACGCAATTGCTTCAAATATACAAGGGAAGAACTTATATTACCTGATAGACAATAATCTTGAAAGTGGTCAATCCCAGGAAGTTTGAGCATGTTTACATGACCATTATTGTTGCAACTAACACCATGCCACTCACAGCAGTTTCGATTGTTGTCGTGGTCACCCCAAGATGACAACAGCCCACAGCTGTCGTCATTAACGAATTGTTTGAAACTCAACAAAGCTTGTCTTTCATGCTCAATGCACATGGTAGTCGTTGTCGTGGTGGTGTTGTACCTGCCAATGCTAGTCTCACCGGCAGAACAACTCACGTAGCAACATACCATAAATACATAACTAAGCAACAAGAGACGTTGTTTATTGTAGTGTTTACTATTATCAAGGAAATTCATTTTATCCATTGTTTTCTCAAGTAAGGAAATACAATGTATTTTTTTTATGCCAAGGAAATACAATGTATGATTGAACTAAACCCATGTATATATTCAGTTATTTATATACACACACACACAAGTATATACGTTAGCCTTTGTTTTTAATCTATGGTTAATGGTGTAGAAATTATATATGGAGATGGATCCCACAAGACTTATCTTCCACGCTCAAGTCTTTGGCATTTAGGTGACCAAGTCTTGGCCCTAATTTTTCTTTGGTTGTTTGTATTGAGTGATTGATTCAAAAAAATCACTTACTATATATTATTTAGGAATTACTAGTTTTTTGTCCGAGTAATGCTCGGTTTACATTAAAAAAACTACCTTTATATCGCAATACTCATAATTTTTGTCATTTTAGGCTGTAATATATAATACTTGCAACAAATATTACTTTTTTATTGTACTATATTTTAAATAAAAAAAGTAACCATGTACTCCCTCTGTCCATATTTAATTGCTTCATTTAGTTTTTTTACATTTTCTGAGACATAACTTTAAATAGTAATATCTCTAATTGTACATAAGAAAAATTACAAAAATTATATATTTGAATTGGAAAGTACGCTCCAAGATGAATCAAACAAGATCACACCTGACAACATTTTACATTACATATATCAAATTAAACAATGTCAAAGTAATAATATAAAGAGTGACAAAGTCAATTTAATTTGGAGCACTTAAATGTGGACAGAGAGAGTATAAGTTTTTATTTTTATTTTTTTTAACTTTAATTTTTTTTTTTGCCTATTGTATCGCATACTAATTATGTAGCAAGTATTGCTATACAAACTTTATCTATTTAGTTTAATTTTCTTCCATAATTAAAAGAAAGGGTATTTTTATTTTATTTTTGATGCTAAGGAAATGCAATGTATGATTGAACAAAACACTTACATTTAGTTATATATATTTACACACACTAGATGTGAGTCTTCGTTTAGCAGTTAAATTGAGTATGACACTATGACCGTAACGCGAACCCATTATTTAAAAAAAATTAAATGCTATGGGCCTAGGGCTGTCAGTTTGGTTAGGAACTGTTGATTTAACTGTTAACCTAACGTGAACTGAACTGAATGGACTGAACTGAAATGAACCAATAACCAAATGACTGATAACTGAAAGTCCAACTGAAACAAAATGAACTGCACTTAACTGAACTGAATCATGAACTGAAATCAACTGAACTGAAAAGGTTGACTACATAAAACTGTTTTTAACTGACCATAACTGAATCATAACTGAACTGAGATTAACTGTAACCTATATGGTTTTGTTAGTTAATTGAACTGTTTTTAACTGTTTATCAACTGAACCGAAATGACTTATAAAATATTTGATTTTGTTAGTTAACAAAACTGCAATTAACTATTGATCAACTAAACCAAAATGACTTATGTTTTAAGGTGTTGCTTGATTGAACCAAATTGAGAAAAAAACTGTTTTAAACCGTTGGTTAACTGAAAATCGCTTTACACTAAACTGAAATTAGACAAAATCTATTTGTATCAAATTATACTATATTAAATCAAATTGTTCTTTCCATGAAACGATTATTTATAATATACTATTAAATAAAATTGTGTGTTCTTTTCATATATTGATTATTCAAATTAATTTAATTTAGCATATTAATAATTTAAAATTGATTGTTTTCAACCATACCTATTTCAAAAGAGTTGGTTGGATTTTAGATATCTTCTTCAAATAAATAAATAAATATACAAAACAATACATTTTCTAGCAAATAAAAATAGACTTTATTACCAAAATCAAAGAGATACAAACTAACACTGAGCTACAAGCATCAACCCTAGTACCCCCACCTTCTAGGAAGGGTTGTACCTAGGGGTGCTTATTGAGCTGGGTAGCTCGCGAGCAGCTCGAGTTCGACTCGGTCAAAGCTCGGTCAAAACTTGACTCGAGTTGGCTCGAGCTCGCTCGAAACAGCTCGTGATTCGATAATTTTACAAAAAATCAATAATTTTCTACGTTAAATATTTGAAAAAAAAAATTAACCTTGATATTTAATATAATAAATTAATAAACTTTAACAATATATAATTTTCATAAAGTAAAGAAAATATAATCAATAATTTTCTTTTGAAAGAATTAAGATTCAAGAGGACTAAAACATTAAACGAGCAGCTCGTGATCGGCTCGGCTCGGCTCGAAACCTAATGAGCACAAGTCGAGCAACCCCCAGCTCGCGATCGACTCGCTCGATAAGCACCCCTAGTTGTACCCATGGAAGAGCAAACTATAATCAACAAGATAACAAACACCTTAACAAGTTGTATTACAACCATTTTTTACATCATAATCAGCTTTATAAGCCACTCCAAACAACTTCTAAACAATCATAATCAACTATCAAGCATTTTTTACAAGAATTTTTTACATCATAATCACATAATCATAATAATAAACTTGATGTTCTGCTCTGCATCCAACAAGTGATATTTTAGCTCATGAGCTTGCGTTCCTTTTCTTCAAACTTCAGCTATTGGAACAATTCTACAATAATCACTCCAATACTTGTTAATATATTTTCATAGGATATATAATATTAAGAAGTTGGGCTCTCAGATAAGTTAGCAAAAATCACAAGCTTATAAAGCCAATCATTATTTGTTACAATATTTATCATCATCGAGCACATGGTTTCAAGAAAAGTCTGATTTGTTGTTATTCATGACGCCGCCAACAAGTAAACTATAGGTCCTCTCTATCACATGGGTTTCCAATATTTCCAAACTAAATTTATTCCACAACTTACCAAAATACGCCAAATTGACCGTAATATACCAATACTTACCAAAATATGCCCAAACTTACCGAAATTATTCTACAAAATGATTAAGGAAACCATGTGAGAGTTACACTATGGAAACAAGGGAGACAAGCCATAAAACAACAACAAAAACAAACTATCCTAAAACCTTATTCCAAAAGCCATACCAACTAACACTTACCCAAAGTTCATGACGCCACCATCCATCATCGAGCTCATGGTCTCAAGAAAAGTAGTTTTCGTTGTTATTCATGACGCCGCTAACAAGTAACCATAGGTCCTCTCTATCACATGGGTTTCCAAAATTTTCAAACCAAATTTATTCCACAACAAGATATGCATACTTACCAAAATATGCCCAAACTTACCGACATTATTCACCAAAAGGATTAAGGAAACCATGTGAGAGTTCCATTATGGAAACAAGGGAGAAGCCATAAAATAACAAAAACAAACTGCAACAAAAATAAAACAGAAAAATACTTAAAATAGAAATAAAACAGAAAAATACTGCAACAAAAATAAAACAGAAAAATACTTAAAAACAAAAATAAAACAGAAAAATACTTTAAAAAAATGAAAATAAACATACAAACTGCAACATGCAAATAAGAGATATGAAACACTTCACAAATAAGAGAATAAGAAAATAAAAAACAAAAAATAAACAAATCTGAGTTGTTTTTTTTTTAAAAAAAAAAAAAGATATGAGAATAAACACGAAAATACAAACAAAAATTAAAATGAAAAAAATACAAAAATGGAGAATATAAAAATATGAACGAAAATACGAAAATAAAAACGAAAAAAATGAAAATAAAAACGAAATCCAAAAAATACCCAGAAAATAAAAAAAAATACCCTGAAAAATACCCAGATCTGAGAAAATACGAAAATAAAAACAAAAAAAAACGAAAATAAAAACGAAATCCAAAAAATACCCAGAAAATGAAAAGGAAAATACAGAAAATGAAAAGGAAAATCCAAAAAATACCTAGAAAATGAAAAGGAAAATCCAGAAAATACCCAGAAAATGAAAAACGAAAATAAAAACGAACTTTTTTTTCTAAAAAAAACCTAGATCTGAGAATGAAAAGGAAAATACAAACAAAAATAAAAACGAAAATAAATACAAAAATGGAAAATACAAAAATACACACGCAAATACAAACAGATGAACGATTTTTATTTTTTTTAAAAAAAAACCAAATTTGAGAAAATATGGAAAAAAAACCGAAAACCGAAAATAAAAAACGAAAATAAAAAAAAAGAAATCCAGAAAATAAGTACGAAAATGGAGAAAAAATCCATACATAATTTGAGAGAACAAAAAAAAAACTCAAAAATAACCAAAACAAGAACAAGATGAACACATTTAGAACAAAAAACGAAAAAAAAAAAAAAGAAATTCATTCCTTTGCCTTTGAGAGAATGAAAGAGTGAGAGAGAGAAAGACCACAGAGGCAGAGTGTCTTTGAGTTGAGAGAAGGAAATGAGAAAAGAAATGAAAAGAAGAAAAAAACGGCAAAGCAGGGAATGCCAAGGCCCAAGGCACGGATTAGCCTAGGGTTTAGAAAGAATCTTAACCTTTGATTTTGGATCCTTTGATGATCCAGTGGTTCATATTGATGATCCATGTTTTAGTTTTGCTTCAATCATAACCCTTGATTTCAATCATTTAAAGGTCTAAATTTATTCAGTTTATTATACTTGGATTGAATTATAAATTTGCTACTTGTTTCACCTAGCTTTGTTTATTAAGTTATTGAAAGAATATTAATTATTTAATTTTACTTACATATTAAATATATTGAAAATATTTTGTATTTTATTACCATTATTTTCTTAAATTAAATAGTTTTATTGATATAAATTATATTAATTAATCTTTTGAATTTTAATTAATTTGAAAACTATTATTATCATCATTCTCATGGATTTAAGACATCATCATCGACCATGGTCAACCTCATCTTAACCATTATCAATTTACCATGGTGGTCATCATCAGCATATTAAACGATATCGTAATGAAGTCAATATATCAATTTATCATATATAGCATCATTGTTATATGTTATCAATTTATCATCACTCATCAGTATCATTATCAATTCATTGTTTTTTTTTTTTGCTAATAATATTATCAATTTATCATGACTCACCAATATCGTAATCATCACTCATCAGTATCATTATCAATATCCATGACCATATAGAACAGTTATTAACATGTCACCATCATCCATGATCATCATCCATATCAATATGTCATCATCATCCGTGACCATCATCATCAACATCCATCACCATTCATATATATACATCATCACACATCACCAATATTATCACCCATGCATTATTATCCATCTCCATCCATCATCAATCTTATTACCATTACTCCATTGTTATTACCATGAAATGGGCAAAGTGGCAACGCAATGGCGCATCAATCAACAATCACCATCAACATATTAAATTAAGGATTTCACACAAATAATAGAAACATTTGCTCGAGCAGTCAATGATTATCTATATTTTATGGATAAGTCATTGTCTGAGTGATACATATAGTATGATATTAACTTATATTAGTATGATACTTTGTCTTAATATTATATGATGTCTTGTTTTACAGTATGATTTAATGATATAACAATGTGATGTATTGTCTATAGTGTATGATGATGGTGTTATATACTATCAAATTAAAGATAGTATGCATTCTAGTATATGGCTACAATATTATATTATTTGTTGATTTTATAGTATGATTTATTTATAGAATAGTATATTAGTATGATGTATTGAGCATATTATGCATATATAGACATATAGTATCATGATGGTTATTGTTATTAACTTTGTATTAGATTAAAAATATACTCAAATCTTGTTATTGTTATTGTTCTTGATATTGTTACTACTATTATTGTTATTATATTATTGATATCAATCACCATCATCGTTATCATCATTCATCAGTTACATCATCAATTCATTATTGTTGCTGCTGTTTTGGTAATTGCTATCATTATTGTTATGATCGTTGTTATCGCCAATATAGTATCACTCTTCATCATCTTCACCATCATATATACCCAATATTGATACTCGATGCGCAGTTACACATTTATACTTAATATTAGTACAAGAATAATTTGATTAAAATATGAATTTATAAATAATAAATAACTTTATCGTGCACCTCAACTTAACTAACCCATTGTGACGCAAAACAATTCAATGGCTAAAACCCATTAATACTCAATATCTAACTCGAACAAAACCGTTACATATTTCCTTGTAAAACTGAAAATAACCATAATGTAACTGAATATAATCATTTACAATAGACTGATAATAACCGAAATCGTATGGATATAAACGTATTTTTTCATATCATAAATTGAATACATCTAGAACCGATATATCAACCGTTCACAATGTACTAACAACAATTGAAATATCACGAATAAAACCGAAGAACAACCATAATGTAAACTAAATACAATGGGAATTATTATATCAACCGTTCACAATGAACTGATAACAACTGAAATCGTATGGGTAAAACCAAATATCAACTATAACGTAAACTGAATACAATCGGAACTGTTATATCAATCGTTCACAATGAAACTGACAACAACTGAAATCGTATGGGTAAAATCGAAGACCAATCATAACGGAACTGATTTGAACTGAAAATAAAAATAACTGCAATTGGTTGGAACTGAAACTGATAAAGTTAAAACCGAATTGGTTATTTTGGGAAAGATCAACTGAAGTCAACTAAACTGAAGTCAACTGAACCGTTTGGCTCCAACCATAACTGAACTTATTAACTGAACTGACACCCTAATGGGCCTATGGTTAATGATGTAGATAGAAATTAAGGGACCCCAAGACTTATCTTCCACGCTTAAATTTTTGGCATTTAGGTGACCAAGTCTTCGAATTAATTTTTCTTTATTTGGTTGTTTGTGTAGACTGTGTTGAGTGATTGATTAAAAAAATCACTTATTCCTTCCATTTTAGTTTGTTCTTTACGTTTACTTTTGCACAGTTTTCAATGTACGTGTTTAAACGTTTATACTCCCACTGTTCCAATTTACTTGCTCCAGTTTGACTTTTGGCACTGTTCATATGTGAACTTTGACTTTATTTAATTTAATATACGTAAGAAAAAACATAATCATGATGGATCTAGTTTAATTCGTCTCAACATATACATTTCAAATATATAATTTCTATAATTTTTTATTATATATAGTTAAAGATATTTTTATTTAAAGTTGTGTCTCGGAATATATGAAAAAGAGAATGTAGCAAGTAAATTGGGATGGAGGGAGTATTATATAACAATTTAAGTCTTATTTAATTTTTTATTAAAAACAATTATACCTACTAAAGGAATATAAAATAAAGTAAAAAATCTTAACAAATTTATGAAAATATATTACTTTCAATATTATTGTATTATTATTTGTTTAATAATTTTTTTACAAAAGATTGATTAGATTAGATAATATTTCCATTATAAATATTTATTTAAATTCAAATTCAAAAGATATAGGATAAAACATAAGGTCCATGCAAGGCACAACCCACATTTTGAGCCGGGTCGATCCGTGTCTTGTCATCATACCAAATACAAGTTTTTATATATTATGAAATTTTAACCAAAATAAGCGTAACAACTTGCGAGCCAGCCCATCTTGCTTGTGCCAGCTTCATGGAAAACTGTTAAATTGTCGATTTGGCCCTCATGCCGACCCAACCCATGCTCTATATTTAGAATAGGTCTAAAATAGTTTCAGTCTACATACATTAGGGTTCGGTAACCCAATCACTTGTAATCGGTCAAAAAGAGGTCCGGTATCGGTCGATATTAGTCGGTCAAACGGGTTTTTGAACACATTTACACCTACTGATGTAAAAATGGATCAAAGGTCTGTAACAGGTCGGTCCAAAACGTTTACTGTAAAATAATGGTCGGTAAAAAAAAGGTCATTTGTGCCCTTTGGTATTGGTCGGTATCGGCCAGTCTTATTCGAAATTCGTTATATTCCTTGTCGAGCGTCGACTGGTTTTGTTCCGATCTTTATCGACTCGTTCTTTGTCGTAATCATGGCAGATTCTGTAGGTCTTATTCGAAGTTCGTTATATTCCTTGGAGGGTGTCAATTGGTTTCGTTCCGATCTTTATCGGCCCAGTCTTTTTTGAAACCATGTCACATTCAGTCGATCTCAAACGGTTTTTACAGGTCGAAATCGATATACAGATCATGATGAATCGGTCAAAATCGATAAGTAGGTTATAATTGATCGGTCACGCTATAATCGGTCTGAAACGATCACTCAAAATACAGTCTGGCAAAACTTCAGATCGGATGTCGGGTTCTCATATTGGATCGATAACTTTTTGAAGAAGTTCATAATTGTAAAACTATGGCTTTCCCGAGACTGTACAAAGTTATGGAGTAGCTCCTTTCTATTCAAGTCAAAAACCAATGTCAGGTCGAATTCACAACAATTCAGATTGGTTTAAAACGGGTCGATCTAAAATAATTTTGGTTGGAAATAAAAATGATATAATTATGTTTTAATTTAATTAATTTATATAATATTTTACTAGTTTTTGGCAAGTTGGAAAACATGTAAACAGGTTGATTTGAAACGAGTCGATCCAAAACAGGTTCAGTCCAAAAAAAATTGGTAGAATATAACTTCGGTCAAAACAATCGGTCGAAAAAAAGTTTTTAGCACGTGGAAAATAGGGTTAGTTTGAAAACAATTTCGGCAACGCTCAAGACTTGGTATAATAAAAACAGGTTAGAAACGAACTTGATATGCGTAAAACAAGTTGTAAACACTAGTCCGTCTACATTTAAGTTCAGTAGCGGTCGATATAAAGTGACTTGTATTCAGTCCAAAACATTCAATATCGGTCCGTTAAACAAATTTCTGACCACATTAACACCCATATTTACCCCTATACAAACGTATATATACGGTAGCCTTTGTTTTTTTTGACGGGAGCGTTTGTTTCTAATTGTATCTTTCGTTAATTATGTACTCCGTATAAATTAATCAAATTATGGGGGACCTCAAAGACTTATGTTAGAGGCTCAAGTCTTTGGCATTTAGGTTACCAAGTCTACGCATTAATTTTTCTTTGTTTGTTTGTGTTGAGGGATTCATTAAAAAAAAATCAGTTATACCATTATTTAGGAAGTATTGATTTTTTTGCTGGACCAATAGTTTACATAAAAAAATATTCCCTCCATTTTTTTTTAATTTATTCACCGGATGTCTTTTAGATTTACTTCTTATCTTATCTAAATTTTGTAAAGTTTTGTTCTTCTATATTTTACCCAATTTTCTCTATTTTACATATTCACTTTTTATATACAGCTTATAATCATCAGTTATTATTTTTTTCCTACTCTTAATTAGTTTCTTGTTTTTTTAAGGAAAATGATGGCTCAGTTATCTCAACAAGGAAACCGCAATTAATCCAAGTATCTAGCAACTAATTGTATAAATTAGAATTAGATGATCTCTAAATTCTAAAACTGTAAAACAAAAACGGGTTTTCAATAGTGGAGAATCAGTCGACAGTTGTGGTGGTTGATGACTTGATTTAGACGGAGCAGGCGACAAACTGGCGCCAGCGGTGGGAGCTATTAGGGGCTAGCCTGCTGCGAAGTGTTGTGTCAAACGAACTGGCGTTTGGCGAACTGCTGCGAAAAGGAGACAAGGGCTATTGTTCTTCATTTGGGTTCTGGCATTCCTACTTCCTAGAAGTAGGCGCTCTAGCTTTAGTCCATATCAGTTGTTCGGGATGGAGAATTTTATTTTCTTTTTTGAATAAAAGGGAAGGCTAATTCATTAATTGAAAGTCATACGACATGTACAATAGAAATCAGTAGCAACCAAATATATATCAAAATAAAAGCAACTTTGACAAAACCTAGATCGTTATAACAGATTTATATTTGCTAGTACAATTGCTTCTCTTTCACATCATTGCTTGTTTAACAACTTTTCGCGAGGGGTTCTATTGATCTGCAATAGTTTTGAAGTAGATCCTGATTCAATTCTTTTGAATGTATTGGAAGTACAAAAATTTGTTGTAAACCCGCGCTAATCTCTATCAACAAATTAATTTCCATAGAAAAACAAGCACATATACCGATAAAAATCTCACAAAGGAGAATGATAAATCCGATAAAACGGAATAATATGTCTCATAAAGAGAATAATAGATCTCATGAAAAGAATAAAATAGAGTCTTATTGTAAACAGTAATAACAGAAGAAAGAGAAGAAATAAAGGAGGTTTACCATCAACCTTTAGAAAATTGATGACAGCCTCAAAATAATAGAGGAAGAAGAAGATTTTTCCTTAGAGAGAACAAAGAGAAACGGCTAAGGTTTTTGAGAAAAGGTAAAACTTACATCTTCTTACAAGTTTGTCTATGACACACAACTCAAATGTTATATTTGCAAATTGCAATTTTGTTGAAAATATATTCCCAAAATTTCAACAAATGTCATTGCGATTGTTTATCGGTATGAGAAACTGAAAATTGCACCCGGACGCATAATTGTTGTTTATGCAGATAATTAACAGTAGCAGTTGCACAAAGTCTACCGAGATCTCAACACAATTCAGCATTTAGAGAGCAGTTTTTTTTTTTTTTGTTTTTTTCTGAAGAAAGACTTGGAAGTTTAGGAAAGAACATCTACAAGAAACTGATAATATACAAGCGAAGCAGGGGTGATTAAACATTGATAACTTTTCTCTGATCCTCAAGAGTTTTAAGTAAATATCCCTTCTAGATCAATTTGCAACACAAAAAAAAAAAGAGCTTAATAATCAGTACATAAATTCAAAGAGAAAACTTATTATTGCTCAAGCTGTGCATACCAAATCCCTTCAATCTTAACATCCTTAGGAGTCTTAGCACCCAAATCAGTGTCTGATGGCTGCAGACTCTGGAACACTCCAATAACCTCTCCAGTTTCCGGCTTACTCTTACTCACACTCAATGTTATGGTTCCCTTCGAGGAAGCCGTGTTCTTGTTGTTTTCCTTCAAAAGCTCCTCCTCGTCTCCTCTTCCTCCAGCAGGCAATGCCACCGCGTTGTCATACCCTGTGGACCCACCTCTCCCCTTTGGGTCGAGGAAGGAGGATCCACGGTATGACGGGACTAGGAACTCCCCACTAAAGCTGTTGGGTTTTCCGGAGGCAACAAGTTGCTTGATTGTAAAGAGGAAAGGCACACGCTCGCCACCAGGGAGCTGGACTGTGACAGCTGCGTAGTCAATGCCATCCTTCTCCTCGAATTTGACAGTTCCATCGGAAGAGACCTCGAAGGGTCCCTCCATCTCGTCGAGGGTGTAGGTTAAACGGGTCATGAGCTTAGTGTCTTGGAAGTCCGGTGGGGCGTTCTTGCTGATTCCTTCGGCCTTGACAGTGAACTTAGTGGGCTCTAGGCAGAATTTCTTGGCGGTGTATTTGCCGGCCTTGAACCCGAAGGATTCAAGTCCGCCTTCGATGGTTGGGCATTGGTTCGCTGTCCCGGTTCCTTTCACTTCAAGGTAGGTCTTGCTCTGGATCTCGTCGTAGGTCAATCTCTTTGTCCCTCCATCTGCACTTGCTCCCTGAGAGGGATACAACACCAATACCATCTATCATTTTCTTTACATTATGCAATAGTTAATTTAATAAATGTAAGACTGTATACATTGATAAAATCTAGTCTATTTTATCTCAAATTTATCAGGAACCAAGTAAATGTGAGACTGTATACTGTATGATCTAAAGACAGTTCTCTACAGTGCTGTCTCAAAGGGATTTTGTGCTATATACAATCTCATTATCAGAACAACACCATAGCTATAATGCCCACAAGTTATATTTTGATCCATACTGTGAAAATTTTAATACTTCATCCGCTTAGTATTAGTTGCATTAACGCACACGCAAAAGCAAAACTATATTTTTCTAGTGTAAAAATTATGTCCTCCCTCCGTAACATATTTACGAAAACAATTCATTTTGCACGCATTTTAAGAAAGGGATTTAAAAGTGCAAACAAACTAATTGATAAAAAATAACTTTAAAATTAGTAAACTTATGATCCCAATCTTATTTGTATCAAAACCATTTCGATTAATTTGTTCTTCTACACCCATAAATCATTACCTTAAAGTGCGTGCAAAATAAATTGTTGCCATTGATATATGGAGTACTAAATTTGTTCATTTGCATAGTCAAATCTGTTAATTTAAATGTGTGCCAAAAAGGTATGTTTCTCTAGTCAAATAGAAGTGTTTGCTCAAAAATCCACTTAAACTTGCTGCATCTGAAATTGCCTGCAAATGCTATCTCTAAAGGTCATGATCCAAATTCATAACACTTTAAATTTATTCTATATCTTCCCTCTCTTTTGGACTAAATTAATCTAAACGGAACTGAAATAAACTGAATTTGTCTGAACTGGAGTGAACTGAATTTGCATGAACTGAAGTGAAATTTTAGAAATTTAGTCCAAAAGAAATCCAATAAATTTTTCTTAACACAATTAGCAAGCTAGGTTATTGTATTCATACATCTATTTCTCAATCTCTACATTTGGAATTTAGTTTATTAGCATGTCACCACCTAGTACTCCTAACATCAACCTCATAATCAAGAATATGACATAAAATAACAAAACATGTATTGCAATAGTTGGATCAATATGACATAAATTTAGGGCTTGTTTACTTCAGATTATATTCAGTTCAGTTCAGTTCAGTTCATCTCTATTTAGTTCAATCAGTTCAGTTCAGTTCAATTCAATTCAATTCAGCTCTATTCAGCTAATGTAAACGAGCCGTTACTTATAGCAACAAAAGAGACATTTAATCTACTATATTAGAAAATGAAAGAGCAATGAATTGAACAAGAAAAGGATAAAAGAGGAGGCATTGCATACGGAGGCGATGAGGGCGGAGGTAGCAAGAGCAAGGCCAGCAAGCTTGGTGGCATCAACACACTTGGAAGCCAAATCCTTAAGATCAGATTGCAGAGAAAGAGAGACTCTACCAGCAGTTGGGTCAACCCCAAAAGCTTTGCAAACATTTGGAGAAGACCTCAATTGTAGGCTGTTTCTTGATGCTACTTTTGTGGGTTGTAAGAAGGTTGTTGATGCTTGCAATGAGGTTGCCATGGTTGTTTCTCACTCACTCACTCACTCTCTTCCTCTGTATCACTCTCACACAGAGCACAAGAGAATGAAGAAATGGAAGTTATTTTGGTGGTACAAAAAGAAGCAAGTAATTTGTGTAGGATAAAGAGATAGGATTATACAAGATAAGTGATCCTCTTTCATTGGTTAGTTTTTAAGCTTGTTGGCCCTACTTCTTATTGCTTCCACATGTCACTTTTTGTGTTATTGATGTGATCAAGATTTATATCCACCCGGAGCTTTTGTGCCACAGATCATATGCCAATCAAGGGGTGAGAAAACTTGATCCAAGTTAAGAATTCAATATGAAATTCAATCCAATAGCGGGTTTAGTTTGAAATTAATAGGTTGACCTAATTTAACCCGTTTAATTAAAAAAAGTAATCCAATTTAAACCTACCTAATACATTGAAAAAAATTATTGCGATCACATTTGGTTTAGGTTGGTTGACCTACTAGCCTAAAATATCTGTTTTATTTTTAATATTTATTTTGTAGATTTAAATGTGTTAAACTTCATCCGTTTCCATTTGTTTATCTTGTTTTCTAAAATGATATTTCTAAATCTTTGTCTTATTTATCTAACTATTTTTTTTTTAAGTACATGATCTATATTTATTACAATTTTTTCTATTGTATTGTATTAAATAAAAGTTTATCCACTATCAAAATTACTTCTCAAAGTTCACTTTCCAACACACATGTATTACATTTTTCCATTACACTAAATAAAAAAAAAATTCAACAACTTTTTTTCAAGTAGAAATTTTAATGGTATGTTTGGATACTAGTATTTCATTTGAAATGATAGATTTGGGCCAAATTACATGTTTGGCAAGTAAAAAAATTTGAAATTGGATTTGGCCCAATTCCTAACCCAAATACTTAACAAGCAAATGTTGTGTATTTCAAATACTTAACAAAAGCATGTCATTTCAAATTCTAAAAACAACCCAAACAAATAATTGTTATTTAAATTGTAACATTTCAATTTCAAAAATTGAATTCATCAATTTAAAATGAATTCCACATATCCAAACACTACCTAAGGGATATTGAAAATTTGAGTATGAGAGATAATGATTGATGTTGAATTTTTTTAGTTGATAATGCAGGCAGCTTGCAAGTGATTAGAGTTTTACATTGTTGTTTAGAAGATTTGACTAGCTGTTTATATAATTTTGTTTGGAAACACCTAGCTAGATAATTGATAAAAATTGATTTTTATAAAATGGCGTTTATGGACACATGTCTTTTATAACAGTTATTTTCTTTATAAATACGAATTAAATTATGAGTGAGACATGGGCAATATGGTATTCCATATATAAAATACTTAAAAAAATACGAAAGAAAACGCTTCAATGAGCAACATTTTTATTTTGAGTGTTTTGGGACCAAAACCCTTTTTAAACCTTTGTTTACCAAACATTGAAGAGTGAAACATCGATTCACTTGCATACCATATCTTAAATTAGTGCTAGAATGCTAGTTGTACTGTATAATTAAACATATAAGATGCACAAAAGCATTTGAAAAGATAATCAATTTTGACTCTTCATATCCTCTTAAATAATTACTGCTACCTAAAATTATTAAGCACCATAAAGTACACTAGATATTTGTTCAAAGTAAAACCATAAATTCTCGTAAAGCTAACCCTTCACCAACTATGTATTACAAAATTTTTAAGAAAAGAATTTGTACGTGCTAGCTTGAACTATAATCTCCCTCACAGCTCCAATTGGTGCTAGAATAGTCAATGACACCCCCAATATGATGCAAAACTGCAATATTAGAAAAGGCAAATCATAAATCAATAAGTAGTGAAAAAGGGACTAAATTGATTAAATGAAATAACTTAGGCTGATGACAACTCACCCAATTACAAAACCAAGATATTGAATATCTCTTTGGCTTACATATTATAAGCCATATCACACAAGGTAACTGCAAATCAATTAGAAAAAATATTAATATTTATATATCAACATACATACATACATATATATTGAAAGAGTAAAGTATATGATTGTAACGACCCGGAATTTTGGGCCAGAAAATTTCGCGGTTGTTATTATTATTTATTCAATTCTAAGTCCAAAGGGCCATGTAATTTGGACTGTTTTTATTTTTAAGCCCAATCTTTTTCTCAAATTGGGCCAAAGGACCCAATCCCCCTTAGTTTATTTGGGTCCATGTTAATTTTGATTTAATTAATTAAAGTTAATTATAATTTTGGATAATTAAATTAATTAGTTAAATTAATTATTTTTTTTTTAAAACCCATTAAACCTAGTCTAACTAATTGACTAGTCTCCCATCTTTTTCTCAAACTTCCCCCTCTTTTAGGCCCTCACGGCACCTTTGAAGTTTTAGGGTTGATTGTTTTTTTTTTATTTATTTATTTATTTTTTTTTTTATTATTTTATTTTCTTTATATATAGGACCCCTTGTTTTATTTTGGGTCCTATTTTGTGGTTTGCTACTTAAACCCTAAAGAAAACTATTTCCTCCTCCACCTTCCTCAAAAAAATCGAACCCTCTAAAATTCACCAAGTAGTGAATTTTTCGTGCCTTGGAATAATTTAGCGTTTAAGGTAACTTCGCTTTCTCCTTTAATCTATGGGTAGAAAAACACATAGTTAATTAGGAATTGAAGCATGAAAATTGTAGGAAGTTTAATATTGTTTTCATATGAACATGTCGAGCATGAAGCATGAATTTCTTGATTGATTTTTATGTATTTTCTTGATTTTATGTATGATCTTGTATAATTTATTTACCAATCAAATCTTGTTATTTCTTGATGAATTTTTCATGTTATCTGGTTTACTGTTTGATTATTAACCATGATTTATTTCGTGGCAAAATTCGTCCGTTTATTATTTATAAAAATTTAATCTTTCAAACCGGTAAAACTGTCCAGAATAGGTTTACGAATTTATTAGTGTACTTAGTCAATTCGGAATGCTACGAAATTTTATATGGAAGTCAGTGATAATGTTTTACAGCTTGTGTTAAATTTTCGTAATTTTTAAAGATCGTTTGATATGGCATAAAATTCTGAAACCGAATTCAGCCTAATCTGACTGGTTAGTTATAAAATCACTTAAAAATAGTAAAAGATGTTATTTTTAGACGAAATTTATGCACGTAAATCCTTGAACCCATATTTAGCTCCCATAAAAATTTCCAGATTTTTAGAGATCTTTAGATGGTCGTTTTTAATTTAATTCTTTAAAAATCAGATTGTATAAAATAGGGCAATTGAATTATTAAAATATGCTATTATTAATTATTGAATTTTCGAGTGACCTAAGTATTAAAAGGGAACTAAAAATATGATTTTTATGATGAATCTTGATAGTATTGAATTATATTGATTAATCTTGAATTAAAAAAAAATAAATCTTGTTATTATCTTCTAATTGTCGAGTGTATAGAAATTAAAAGAAGAGTTAAAAATATTATTTTTATGTTCATCTTGATGAATGTTGTTGAAAAAAAAAATATGATTTTTATCTTATTTTGGTAATTTTTGTAATTATATTGATTAATTAAATTAATTCAAGAAAATAGTTAATTATTGTTGTTATTTTAATGTTGCCGTGTGGGATATATGAAATAGTCAAATTTTAGTTAATTTTGGATTATTATTAATTTAGGGAATAGTTAATAATAAAAGTTACGGATAAAATAATTATTAGGGATAAGTTGTAAAGTGTAAGGATTAAAAGGAACATTATACTATTATTAACTTAAAAGGGGCCGAATGGTATTAGAATAACAATATAAATATATTTTGGATAATGATATGAAATTATTATAATTTTAAGGTTAGTATCCGAAAGGATAGGATTATAAGTATATGATAGTATATTATAAGATTTAAAGTTGCATAAGATACTACTAGGGATAAGAAAGGAAACAGAGTAATAGCTATACATGTTATGTTTCGGTCTCTGGCTAGGAAAGACTTGGTATTTAAGGTGGCCAATATACGTGCCGCACCTCTCTTTCCTGGGACTCCGAACATTTCATTTCCTATTACGGTCACCTAGTATTATCCTAATATATGATATGATTAAATTAATTGAAGATATAAGATACAATATGGACACCCACCTGTATGATACACGAGTCATTAGTGGGTTAAGTCAGAACCACTACTCAATGGGACGAACACATGAGTTCCCCCGAGTAGTTTGACCTTAGAACATGTAGTCGTCTGGTAACCGTATCTGCGAGTCGCTACCAGGAAGTTATGGCCATAGCTTAGACTTAGCGGTGAAACACGGGATCCGCTATGGGATTGGGTACACGAGCTCCTCCCGGCATGTTCTAGGGAGTTATGGTGAAACACGAGATCCATAACGAGTTATTAGTGACCGGTCCAACAAAGATATTATATTAGGATCATACGATTTGATGAGATGAAATCATAAGATGAAGATAAGATGATTTCTAAGAATTGATGATAAGATAGATTATGATCTAATGTGATAAGAAAGACATGATATGATATGATTAAGATAAGATTTATGATGAAGGGAATGTGATGAAATTATGATTAAGATTTGTTAATGATATAATTTAAGAAGGGTTAAGTATAAGTTAATGATTGGGATAATTTAAGATGTATAGTATAAAGTATAAGTTTAGCATATCGTAAGTCTTCCGCTGTGTATTTCTGTATTTATGAGCATGTACGTGTATGTATAATTATACGGATGTGGAATGTATTTGGTATGTATTCTAACCGTATTTGCAGCGTTGAATGTACGTATTTTTATACATAATTATACGTATTCTAACTGTATTTCTGCAGGGGTATTTATACGTATTTTATACGTATCTGTATACGTATTTTATACGTACGTTTATATGGAATTTGTGTATCTTTGTGTAAAGCATGTATTAAATCTTTTACAGTTTTTATGGTATTTTCTATGATATTATGTGTTTGGTGGTCCCTCGATTAAATGGGACAACCTAGTTACTCGCCACTGACGGTGGACCCCCCCCTCAGTTTCAGGTGATGTTGCAGCAGATTAGAGCGGGCTTCGCCGGATGGGCTTGAGTGTTCTAGCATTTATTTTAAGTATTCTAGTTTAGTCAGGACAATTTGAACATTTATTTAGTTTATCCTATGATCTCAGCATGTTGGTACAGTTTTTTCCAAACTTATGATGTAATAACAAATATTGGATTTATTACGGTTTTTAGCAGTTATATTAATAAAGGATAATTTCTCCCATTTATTTGTTGATTTATTGTTTAATATGATTAAGTAATGGTCCGAATGTCGATTTCCCTTCGTAAATCGACAAGCTAAAAAGTCGGGTCGTTACAATGATATTTAGCCGTAGTAGAGAATGACATACGTAGTAAGAAGTGGGTGCAAATGCAATTCCACCCAAGACGCTTAAAAGAGAACCAAAGAATGGAAACGCTATTCCAATGAACATTATGAGCGCTATATAGAGAAAAAAAAACCCAATAAGTTAAATTGAAAATATCATAAAATGAAAAGAGAAAAGGGCATAATAAATTATAAAATCATGCAAATTTAGAAAATAAAATAGCTTATTACCAACGTATGATGCACGGGTCACAATACGAAGTGTCTTAGTAGGCTTGCAGTTCATTCTCAACACTAGGAATGACTCAAGCATGTCAAAGATTGGCATGGCATAGACCTACATATTTTTATACAATGTGATGTGTGAGAAGATAAATTTATAAAGTTGCTATCATAGAAAATTAGAAACAATTGAATGAGATTTATAATTTAATATTAATTAATTGTGTATGTATGGTACCTGATAACTACCGATAACATGAACGACGACAAAGATATTGGCAGCAGCAATGAGCCAAGTAGGCTTTTGGAGTGAAATGAGGACGTTGTCTTCTACCAAATTACCAAAAGCATATTATTCGACGGCCGCAACAGGAAGATAGCATAATAAGACAATTATGTACGCAAAAAGAGAGCCTTTCCACATGGGTTTTTTAGAAGGCTTATCAGGAGTGGAAGGGATGCCTGCTTGAATCTCCAATACAATGTTGTGCCCGGAAAAAGCAAATGCCACCGCTCCTAACCCACTTAGAAAACCAAATATTGTTCCCGGGTCAGTGGAATACCTACTCCCGTAACTTATATTTGGTTGTGGTCCCCTAATTGCCGATGCTATCCATGCAATTGCTGAATAACTGAAATGCAATAAGATAATTATATGATTTGTATTATTTCACTTTTTGGTGTTGAAAATTTTGAAAATAAAATAAAAATAATAAAATAAGTAAGAAGTATATATATTGAACTCAATATTGATCATGATAAATAGGAGAATATTATTATTTCTAAGGATAAACATAATTAATTTTTAATAATGTCCTTTAAGAGTTAAAGCATAATTAAATACAGTACCTGAGAGACATAACCGCAACAGCAAAGGAGACGACAGTGATGGAGTTAAGGTTAGGAAGATTAGAGAGAAAGAATTGGGTAGAGGCAAACATCATGATAAAGTAAGAAAGCTTTATGGGTTTGCAAGAAGGACAAACTATGCTATAGAACTTCATGAGTGATGTTCCTCCAGTGACCATATAAACTATGTCACAACCTGCTTGAACGATGACTTGTTGAGGCACAACCAACCATAACCCAAGCTTTTCACCAAAGGCATATTGACCTAATTCATGATATCTGTCAAACCTTTTTCCCGGCACAATTTCATGCATTTGCACCATTTGCCATAATGTGTATAATGTTACCGCCCATGACAATACTAGCAATGTCACTCCTGGACCCCTGAAAAAATTATTCATTTTGTCAATTATTTAAACTCATATGACATTAATATTACACTTATACACATTCCCTTAATTCACATGAGTTTTTTTTATACTACCTCCCTCCTCATCAACTAACCATGTCCATATCCAGCTTTTGAGAAGCAGATCATGTATTTTTTTACATTTATGGTTTAGATTGTTGTTGCATTTTTTTTTAACTAAGATATTGATTTGATTGAATCGTATAATTTTGTGGTTACCAATTAATTTGAATTGATAACTGAATTTGTGACGATTTAGCAGTAATACAAGTAATAACAACTAACAAACATTGCAATTCACAGGAGATCCAAGGAAGTGCAACTAAGGGTGTGTTTGGTTCAATTTCATATCATTTTAAATCAATTTAGAAAAATTCAGAGTATATCAGAATAATTATAACTATAAAAATAACTATAATCACAAAAATTCAAATCTAGGGCTGTGCCGAGTAGGTGTGCAAAAAGACCCTCTGTATAGGGCCTCGTTTTTCAAAAGCCCTAATTTTTTTTATTTTTTATTTTTGCTTTTTTAAAATTCGTTGGTCAAGCTATTGTTATACTTCTAAACAAATATATCATATCATTATTTATAAAACAACTTTGACATATATACATGTGTTCAAATCGATCAAAAATTCCGAGTCCACCCTATTCAAATCAAATCCGAAAAATTCAGATAAAAAAAGTTCTAATATCTGATTAAAAAAAGTTAAGATCAGATCATATCATCACACCCTAAAAAAAATATACACAGAGTATATATTTTCTTTCGACATCAAGAATCTGAAACGACTGAAAGTCGTATGAAACAAAAAAAAAAAAAAATTTCTAAAAACATTCCTTCTTGAATAATACGTGACTGTTTTTGAATAAGCAGTACCCAAACTTTCCAAAAGAATATAAAAAAATCAGAAATTAAATAATCATCAAAACAAGTATTACTGGATATGATATACGAATTTCTCAGATTCACATCAAACATACGGCATTGCATAAACGAACCATAAATAAATTTGAAAGCAATATATATATAGAAAAATTACCATCCGAGTTAAGACATAGCAAAAGGAAGTCCAAGTATACCGGCGCCAACCATACCGGTTACATTATGAACAGCGGAGTACCACCACTTTGCCTTTCTACTCGATGTTAATGGCAACCACTCTTCTAAACTTTCTTCATCTCTCAATCTTTTGTTGTTTGTGTTGTTTATTGTGTTGTCATTGTTGTTGTTCACGTTGATGTTCTGGTTTCCATTTGCTTCGTTGTTGTTGTTGTTGCTTTCTTTGGTATTTTCTAACTCCATTGTTGTTTAGGTTCAGGTTTTTGGTTTTTTTTTTTTTTTTTTTTGATTTGAGTTTTGACGGTGATCGAATTGAGGTTTGAAATAGGCAGAGTATAAGTTGACGAATTTGTGAAAAAATGTTGAATGAAGTCGGTGACTCTCTATGATGAGTGCCCACTATTTATAGTTTTTCTTGGTTGTTGTTTTTTGAGAGGTGCCATTACTTATCCCTAATTACCATAAAGTGTGATTTTTTTTTTTCAACTTTATATCTTAGGCCCAAGAATAAAATAAACTAACCATATCTAAGTTTAACTCTCGGTAATCAATAATTTTATTTTGTACCAAAATTATTATGCACTTTTTAGATTAACAAAATAATTTTTTTATTAGGGTATTAGAATAATTTTTATTATCTATTAATATTTTTTTATAATAATGTCTATTAGCCTTGACCCAAACCCATTAATTTTGTTTCGTGTTTGGGTTGTGTTAATGTGTTGGATCAATTTTTCACTATAAAATTAATATTCAAGTGTAATCGTGTCGTGTCATGTCAATCCGTTTACATAAATTGATTGAACCCCTTGACCCAAATCCGGCCCATTTAATAAGCGTGTTGTGTTTGTGTCAACCTGTTTACTTAATTGTATCAAAATCTTTGACTCAAAGCCGCTAATTTCGTGTCGTGTTCGAGTCGTGTTATCACAGGATTAGGATTATGTGAGAAGTGGTTGTTTAGGTGAGAATGATTTTTATATAAGAATAAATCTAGAGTATTAATTTATTTTTGATCTAATGCCAAGAATTTTACTGTCTAAAAGATATTTTAAAAAAAAACCCCAAAAAACCCCCAAAAATCCAAATTATTATCATTATTATTATTATTTAATTTTTTAAAAATAACGTAAAAATATTAAGCCCCAAAATCAAGATTTTTTGGAAAAAGAAATCGTAAATTGTTGTTATAAAACAAAAGCCTAAAAATTAGGATCAAAATAAAACTAAAACAAATTTAAAAAAAAAAAACTTATAACTAGAGAAAAAAAAAAACTTTAATAAAAACATAGATTTCTCTCCTCCCATTAAAACTGTCGACTCTCCCACATTAAAATTGTAAAATGCACATATTTTAAATTTTGTAAACAATGTTCTAAATTTTATGTGCAATGTTTTAAATTTCATTTGTTATGTTCTAAATGTTAGTGGGCTGTATTGCCAATTTTTTATTGAATATTAAGTTATACTTCGTATGTATTGATAAAGGTGGGCACGGGCCGTGCCAGGGACGGCCCACGTGCCAAGCTCGTGTGCCTCGTGCCACAAGGCCCACAATGTGTCGTGTTTATAACGGGCCAAGAAAAGCCCGTGTCGTGTCGGACTTGTGCCAAGTTATAAAATATAAGGTCCATGCACGGCCCAGCCCACGTGTTGTGTCGGGCCGATTCGTGCTGTGCCATCTATCGTGCCTTATACTAATTTTTATATATTGTGAATTTTTAACCAAAATGAGCGTGCTAACGTGCGGGCCGGCCTGTCATGCTTGTGCCGGGTTCGTGCCAAACTTTTAAAGTGTTGCTCATGGGTGGCCCACGGCCCACTAGTCGTACCTTCGTGTCGTGCCGAGTTGGCCCGTGTGCCGGCCTGGCCCATGCCCAGCTAATGTACATATGTTTTAAGCGTAAAGTTAGAAGGAAAGTTTTTTTTTTTAAAAAAGTGTAAATATCTGTCCTCCATTAATATTAAACAAAATCTCTCTTCCCCATTAAAAATGTAAACCTTAAATTTTATGCACTTGTGCTAAATTACGACTTGTTTAATGTTATTGACTTGTAATTATCAAATTTTAATTGAATATTAAGTTATAGTATATGCATATGTAGGGCCGAGCAATGGTTTCGGGTATCCACTCATGGAACCGGACCCGGTTAGGAACCGGCGGGTAATTACCCAGACTCGGTTCAACTGGGTCCGGTTCTGGTCCAAAAGTTATTATCCGGTCGCAACTGGTTCCCGTTCCGATTTCATAAATTTTGGATCCGGTACCCGGTTGTAACGGTTCCAATTCCAGTTACCCGATACTGAACCCGTTCCTGGTGGGTACCTAGTACTGGACCCGATTAACTTAGATTTTATACATTTATCCAATTGTAAATAATGAAGTACTTAAGTGACTAGTAACTAAGCCTAAAAATAATAAGCCAAATTTTTTTTTTCATTCAAAATTTGTATGTTTATGACTTCATGTAAACTTGTATGTAATTTGTGTGAACTTGTGTTGATGACTTTATGTAAACTTGTACTGTATGTTTTTTTAAAAATTTTAATTAAAATTGTAAACTCGTGTTTAAGCAGACTTTCTTTGTGGATGCTTAGGGCTTGTTTATTTTAGCTTAAATTCAATTCAGTTCAGCTCAGTTCTATTAAGTTCAGTTCAGTATTTGGGTTAGGAATTGGGCCAAATCCAATTCCAAATACTTAACAAGCAAATGTTGTGTATTTCTCAAATTCTAAAAACAACTCAAACAAATAATTGTTATTTAAATTGTAACATTTCAATTTCAAAAATTGAATTCATCAATTTGAAATGAATTTCACTTATCCAAACACTACCTTATATTAATTATTTCTCATAATTAAAAATTTATTTTTTCTTAATTCTCTTCCTGATCCCTAACAGGACAAACAAATTAAAAGAGAACAAAAGGAGTAATTGTTTTACTATGCTATGTTAAAGTTATAATCAAGTGCGAATTGATGCCAAATAATGAAGAAGTGGAAGTGTACGGGTGGTGTTAATGCCACTCTCCACTCGTATACACATTCCTGAGGTAAGAGGATTGAATCTCACTACCCCTTATTTGAGTATTGTTGAACCTCATACATCATATAGTGCACCAGTGAGTGAAGATGAGAAGATACTAAATTAACTTATAAGTCTAGGAATTACTCCTCCTATTACCAATTGGCTTTAGGATGAAACTCCCTATAACTTGTAAGTGACTTAACTCTCATATTTTATATTGGGTTGCTCAGACCCGTTTCTAATATTCAATCAAATTTAACAAGTATTCATCCGTTTATTTTCTCCTCAGTCAAGCTATCGACACCAATTTGGTCTAATTGTTTAGCGACTCTTTTTAAGAGATGGGCCAGTGGATTGACTATTTGTTGGAACGTTTATACATAATTAAATTGGTTTATGAATGCGTAATAGTTACATTCATTAGAGATATGAAAATTCTAATAATTGGATATTTATAAGGTGTGAAACTAAGGTAACGATACTGATCAGGTATTCGGGTGAGTATATTAGCATATATATATACTCAACTGAGTTGAGGATACATCACATAATATTTAACAATACTTAGGTGTTATTTGGTTGGCATGAAACTGAGTTGAGGAATTTTGATTTTGTAGGAAGTGTAAAATAGGAGTGTTGTTTGGTTGGTATGAAAAGGCAAAAACGGGGGCAATAGAAATTCCTAGGAAAAGTAAATTCCTATGTAGTGTAGCAAATAACTTACCTAACCCCCTTTGGTATGCTAATATTTCCATGGGAAAAACAATTTTCTTATTTCAACCAAACAACTTAAAGCAATTCCTAGAAAATTTACAAGGGAAATAAATTGCTAAGATCTAAAAGTTCATGTGGAAAATTATTTCCTTATTGAACCAAACAAACACTTAGTTTTTCAGACTAGTAATTCATTACCAGTCAATAAGCTAGTAAGTTTCTTACATATATGGATATGAAAGATGGATATGTCAAATATTGTTATCATGTTCAACTCACGGTTGTGCAGGCTTGTGCAAATTGTTAGCTATATGGATCACGCCACATATTAATAAGTTGGGCCATTCCCTTCTCATGACCAAAATCACGATTGGGGTACAAGACCTAAACAAGGTGAACCTGGTCCAAAGTGTTTAAGCAATTAAGCTACATTAATTAGCATATATTGATATACTCTATCCGTAAGTCCGTAACACACAATTTTCACCAATTCCCATATTTGGGTGTAACAAAAAATTCAACTATTTGTTTCTTTCTATTTTTGTGAAAAAAGTTCACAAAATTTACAATATAGTCATTACTCAAAGGTTAAAACTCAATTACTTCATTACAATCTTATACCAAACCTCATTAACATTAATTACTCTAATCAAAATTTAAAATACCTACCCTTATTCCAATCCACCACCAATTCCTACAATGCCACCCTTAGCAGATTCAAAACCACCACAAGCACTTACCCTACCACTCTCAGTAGATTCGAAACCACCACAAGTACCTACTCTAACACCCTTAGCAGATTCAAAACCACCACCAACACCTACCCTGCCGCCCTCGGCATATTCAAATCATGCTTCCCTCGACAACCATCGTCAAACCACCAACCTAGCCCTGCTTCCGTCACCAATGCCATCCCGCTTCCCTTGCCAAACATTGTCGACCAACAACCTTCTTCCCTCGCCAACCATGCTTCCGTTGCCAACCCAAACTCGATTTCCTCAACTCACCGTATTAGAGAATCTATAATAGTATAAGGAATAATTATAGGGGATATCCTCAGATATTAAGGGAATCAAATATACAGCTAGTAAATCCCATAATATTAGTAACAATGTTTGCTAATATCAGTAGCAAATCCCATAATATCCTATAATTATTCCTTATACTATTATAGCTTCTCTAATACATCGTCGACCGCCAACAAGCCTTCATTTCAAATAAACTCCATTTGAAACCACCACCCCCAAATCTGCAAAATTTAGGAAATTAGGTCAAATTGGGTGGTCCAAAATATGTTTAGGGTACTATTGAAGTTAAATCGAAGTTGGAATTGTATGTGATTAGTTAATCAAAATTTGAATTGATGGAAATGAAATTGGGTGACAGGTAATTAACTATTCCCACCGTAATGAAAAATTTTCACCAATTGTCCTTTTTACGGGCTAAAAAAATTTTTAATACAAGTTTAAACACTAATCAAGGTATACCTCCATCTAATCCCTTCTTCTGTAAAAAAAAAATCAACAGGCACTTCTTCAACACCACCACCACTAACTACCAACTATACTCTGACTCAACTCACCACCACCACCGCTTGCTCCACCACCACTGCTTGAAACAGCCACCACTCCACTTTCGAACAACCTAATTTTGAAACCACCGCTTCGAAGTTCAAACCACCCAATTTCCAAACCCTCACCCAATTTTTTTTAGCATCAACACATACCAATTTATTATTCTCTAGTTTACACCAACCAAAGCTTGGTGTAGTGTTTTCAGGTTTAACCATTAACCTTGAATATGAGGTTTAACTAGTAATCTCAATGTCTAGATTTCAAATATAGTGCTTGGATTTAAGGGATTCTTATAGCACCTCTCAATTTTCAAGTCCTTAGGGTGTGATTATACTGGATAACCTAGAGTATAGGATGGCGGCATGGCTCAATGCTTCATAACACAAGAATATCCGAATATTACCGAGGAAGAAAAAAAGCAAACTAACCTTAGGGCTCGTTTACATTAGCTGAATAGAGCTGAACTGAACTGAACTGAATAGAATTGTATTAATTGAACTAAATAGAGATGAACTGAACTGAACTGAACTGAATATAATCTGAAGTAAACAAGCCCTTAGTGATGCACTCTTTAATAAACCTAGCAGTTGAGCACATGTGAGTGTCTCACATTAGTCTTTCTATTATAATATGATTTTTGGGATGGAACTTATTGGCTTTGTAAGTGGACTAAATTTTTCCCCCTCCCTATCAGGTTGCCTAGGATCAATTCGAACTTATATGAAATATTAACATAGTATCAGAGTCTAAATTGTGGGTTTTTTATGAACTAGGTATTCTTAAACAACTAAGGGCATTAGCAATAGAACAAACCCCTTAGAGGTTTGTTCCCATGACACATCATATTTGATAAAACTCAACTCAAACAAATTTATTACCAACAATAAACAAAACCTCTATCAAGGTTTGTGTTGGAGAAAAAAAAAAAAGGACACTCAAATGTAAAGTTTCAATTCCTTGATTGAGCATATGTGAGTTTACCACGGTGAACAAAGATAAGACAAAAATCCAAGCTTTATAAGCCTAAGAATTACTTCAATTTTCTTATTAACATATTTTTTGGGATGGAACTTCCAAAGTTTCATGGGCTTATAAGTGGAATAACATTTATACTCCTTGTTGGTCCATTGAGTTGCCTAGGCCCACTTTCTACTAATACAAAAATATTAACAAAATTTTGAAGATTGTTATTTTTATTTGTGTTTGTAAATATTATATAAAAAATACATGAAAAAGCACTTCTTAGATGAATGTAATAAGACTTATCATGCATGAATCTTTTTTATTTTCCTTACTTAAGAAAAAAACACAAACGATGTTCAAAGTATCATTTGTGAATAATATCAAAAGTCAAACTAAGAAAATTAATGGGAAAAAGTAGTCCTTATGAGGCATGAAAGATATGTTACATTTTCCACTATATTTCTTTATTTCCATCATTCTCTCATCTTGCCCATTAATTATTTATTTCTTCTTTTTCATGCAAGCAAATAATGAAAAATTAATTTCTAATTGTATTTTCTTTTGAAAAAAAAAAAATTAATCAAAAATTATTTTCCTTTAAAATTGTTCTCCATTAAAACAAACCAAGCCTAAGAAGAACATATATGCCTTTTACATACATAATAAGATGAGTTTGGACTGATTTAAGAGAGTTTATCCTCATGTACAAAAAAAATCAAATATGTTCTTGTTGTGAATGATAAAGTCCACTAATAATATAATTAGTGATTTATCAAGGATTAAGACATCAAGTTTAGCTTCCACTTTTGCAAAAAAATTTTAAAAAAAGTCTAGCTTCCATTTAAATTCCACGGGTTGTTGGCTTGTAGCCTTGGTAATTCACTACAAAAAATGTGTTCAAGAAGGACAATTAAAAATTGCCTTATTTGATACAAAATTTTTCTTCTTAGGTTATAATGACAATTTTAGTATTGCCCTTGTAACCCCATTGTATTAGGTTTCAAAGCCAATTTTAGATGTTTTGCTCTCTTTGATTCAATTCAAAAAGGGCAAACAAAATTGCTTTCATTAATCATCAACAGAGGCAATAAATTTTGTTTTTCTTGATTTAAACACTTTATTTATTGTCAAATAGGGCAAAGTTTTAAAAGTCTAAGAGGGCAAAATAATCATATTGTCTTCATTGTTAATATCAATGAGTGCAAAAATAATTACCCTTGTAGGCATTATTAAGTAAAACAATACTCATATTGCCCTCTTTAATCATGATAAGTTGTCCTTGTTGTGTGAGTTTTTTGTAGTGATTGTAGGCTGTGCTATATCTAACTTGGAGATTCTGTGATACGTATCATGATCGAAGCATATATTCATCTAGATTTTCTTGTTGTAAATTTTTTTTTTGTTTCTCTTCCATTTTGGTAACTACAATCAAAATTCTATTAGAAGCACGTGAGCTCAAATGTTTAATTATTACCACAGTGGTTGTTTTTCCAAAAGAATGTTCATTGGCGAATTACAGACAATGTCAGCTCGGTAGTCCTGTGATAGAAGTTGTAGCGCTAAAATCCAGTGTATCTTACTACATAAAAAAATTACTATTGTATTTATATTATTATAACATAGATTAGAGAGTTTGATATAAAAATGGTGTAAACAATGCAAATGCAGTTGTTCATCATTCAATTTATAACATACATGCTTTTTACTTTGGAAAAATTATTATTAAGTCTTCATATCACTGATCTTCTCAAAATAAGTTAATCGTCCATTATATGAGAAGAAATTAATCTTGTATCTATGAATGCTTTGAACGAATTAACTTATTCATAATAACAAAGGAGGATACAATATTAAATTATTGATATGGCAATATGTCAATGAGGTGAATACTGAATAAGCTCTTAGCTGTATAAAGTGGACACAATTCTTACTTTGTTTGTTTCTTTTTATTTGCAACAATGACTTTATGGAAATTTCATATTAATTGCAACAAATGTTTTATTTCCTCTTTTTTAAAATCATGTCTACATATCTTTCACTAAATCACATGCATGTTCAGTTGCTCTCTCTATTTCTTTTTCCACTCACAAATAAGTTTTGTCTAGTAGTCTATGTATGTTCATTTGTTACAAATAAAAAGAAATGGAGAAAGTATTATTTTTCAATGTGTGATCCATACCCTAACATTCCCCTTAATTCATTCATCAATATTCAATGTGGGACAACAAATATTCAATGTGGGACAACACTTTCCTAAAAAAAATGTAGGACAACACTTGCACTCACATGTGGGTTGTTTATGGGCTCAACAGTCTCAAAGAATCATTTCAACCAAAAGTTTAAGTTAATGTTTATCACTCACTCTCACATGAAAAGTCACTTGGGCTTGAAATTTGGATGCAACATATGCCTATTATATCTAACACTAATTAATTTCACTTTGTAAATGATTTGTGGATGAGATTTGAATCCATGACATCTATGTCACATTGGTTCTGATACCATATCAAAAAACTATTTCTACCAAAAACTTAAACTAATAATTAAGGCCCAATAACATGTTATATAGTCTATCAGTTATCCTTTACACATATGATTAAGATTATGGATTTATGGGACAAAGTTTCCCTCCATTTGTGCACTTGAGCATGACCTGGTCCTTTATCCAATATTCCTATGACATTATTTGGATACTATGAATGAACTTCCTAATTTGAGCATATCTTTTTATCACTTTTAGCTTTGCCACGTACTTTTGCACTCATTGCTATTGTTTTGGAAGTTGGAAATCGAGTAGAGACGATTAAACAAGCTAACGCACTCGAGACTTGTGTAGTTAGATGTCTGCTAGGCAATTGTAAGACTTGGGTACCACCATACTACAAAATCAACAATGGTAAAAATACAAATGATTTGTATTAATTTTCTTTGGGGATCTAATGGGGGTAATAATAAAATCCATTTGGTAAATAAAGACACTATTTTCCTCCCCATTAAGTATGGTGGTCTTAGAATCCGTAGCCAAACTTCCATGAATCAGGCTTGTTTAGCAAAATTAGCATGGAAGCTCTGCCAGGGACCCAAGACTCTTGCCTCTGATTGTATTCGTTCTAAGTATGTTCGAGATAGTTATGTCATCAGTTTTAAAAAAGGTTCCCCTATTTGGAAAAGCATTGGAGAGGGCTGGCGTATTCTTTCAAATAGTAGCTTTTGGAATATTGGAAATGGAAACACAATCTCCTTTTGGCACTCTAACTGGACAGGATTAGGACCCTTGAGAAGTTTAATTAGTGGACCGCTTGATAGGTTTGAAGAGGAACGAACCCTTGATCTTTGTACTATGGATAACCAATGGAACCTTCATAATGTTAATCCGTCTCTTCCTCCTAATATTTGTGAGCTCATTTCCACCTTACCACCCCCTAACCCTAACTCAGGGGACGACCAACCCTGCTCCACTCTTGTCAACCATAAAGGTTTTAGTTTGTCCAAAGCATATCACAATGTTCTTTGTTCTAGTTCTAACATTGATGTCACGTGGCTTTGGAAGAGTAATGCTTTCCCGAGGGTCAAGTTCTTCCTTTGGCTTGTTTGGAGAGATAGACTGCCACACAGACAACTTCTGACCATTAGAAGAATTACTAATGATCCGCTTTGTCCTAGGTGTCATGCTAACCTAGAGCATTCCCTCCATATCATTCGTGATTGTCCTTTGTCCATGTCTATTTAATTTGGCGCTATATTACCCCTTCTATCGATCTTCTGTCAGGGGATTGCGAGGCTTGGCTTCGTAATAACCTGTCCTCCACTTCCTACTTCCAAAGCATGAGATGGAAAGGCTTATTTCCATCCCTATGCTATGAAATTTGGAAGACACGAAACAACTACATTTTCTCTAATGTTACTACTACTGAACAGGACGTGATACGAGCAGCCCAAAACATGTCTATGGACCTTTGCCAAAGTAACTCGCTTTTATTTACCACTTCCGCACGAACAGTCCCTAGCACTCCTTTGCATATTGATTCTAACATGCTCATGGTTCATGTGGATGCTTCATTTATATCTATCAATGAGCCTTGTGGCATGGGTGGTATTATTCGTAATTTCAGAGGTAGATGGGTAAAAGGTTTTCATAAAAGAACCTTCGCTCGCGATGCCCTACATGCAGAACTACATAGTATAAAGGAAGCAATTTGTTTTTGCAAAAACTCAAACTTAGATAATATTGTACTGTTTACGGACTGTAAGAATGCCGTTAGCCTCATTAGCAAGCCAGTCACTTTTCAAAGTATATATTCGGATGTGGTTAACATGTGCAGGGAAAAGAAGGAACAATTCCAGAGCTTCCAAATTCAGTATTTGACGCGTGAGGACAATGCGGTAGCAGATTCTATTGCAAGAAGGAGTAGAAAGTAGTAGTAATCTACTTAATGTAATCAATCATATCCCCACCCCCCAGCTTTTGTTTCAAACTCTATGAGGATGATTGTACTAAGTTGGATGCTTTGTATGGTCTGTACGACACTGTTTAATCTATGTTAATGCTTTCCTTTCTATCAAAAAAAAAAAAATACAAATGATTTTGGCACTTCGATTTTGATTTTTGCACTTTATTTTGTGAGATCACATTTCTCTATATTATACTCATATGGTGCAGTGCTAAAGTAAAAATGGGTGTAGTGCTAAAGTAAAAATGGAATTGTCAAAATTTTCCAATAAACAATGTTATCATTCACCTGAATTGATGCTTATAAAGCGATATGAGTTTGAGTATCTGATTGCTTGACTCAATCTATTAACATTTTGAGTCGAGTTCAAGTAAAATTGAACTTAATCCTATCAAGCCGAGTTTTGATTAAATCAAACTTTAACCGAGTTGTTATCGAATAGCTAACAAATAATTGTCTTTCTAGTGTCCCTAACTCCCCAAGGCAGATATTATATTTTTTTTCAAACATTTTATCCAATAAAAGCATATATGATACAAATTTTTTATTAAGTTTTTTTTTTTTTTTTTTTTTTGTGAATTTTCATGTGAATATCAACTTGCTAATATCTTGCTTTTGAGCTCGAACTTGAATCGAGTCTTATTTGAGGTGGGCTGCGAGCTGTCTCGTTTATTAAATCACGTAAATAAATTATGCTCCAAAAGCTGTAATGAATGACCAAAATAACTTAAGGTTGCAATGATTGATCAACATGAATCCTTTTTAAAGATAGAATATTTTATATGTCCGTTTTGGGTATAGCAAAATATAAGCAAATCTTTTTCCCCCATACTTTGCTTTGATATTCTAGAAGTTAGACGCATTCGTCATCTCTATTGTATAATACATATTAATCCTGATTCATTTGAAAAAAAGGGCCTATAAACTCAAATATACCTACCCTATCTATTTTTGTTTAATCTACACATTATTCTACAATTTTGCAGTAGTCATCTGAAGTTAAAACACCGTTAAAGTTGGAATTTAACTTTTAACCCTACATGTTGACTTTTTTTTATTCTTAGGGTAGGTTAAACCAAGCTTAGGGTGATTGAGCAAGACTTCTATTATGTAAATACCCAATTAGCATTGCCTATAAGAGAAGGGATGACCAGTCAAATTTCTCTAACAAGCAAATCTTATATACAAACATATTTAAATTTTTATATGAAGTCCACTCTCCATATAAAATTGCACTATACGAATGCACATAATCACTTTATCTATTTGCTGCAATCAGTCAATCACATGTTTGCAATTTTTTACAAACCGGTTACTACTTTGTAACTTTTTTATGGTAACTTTTTTCTATAAAACACAAACCTACCATTGCTAATGCTCCAAGAGTCCAAGGGAATAAATGAATAATATAAACAAGGACAGGAGTTAGAATTACCAAACGGGGTGAAAACATGTCGTTGAGATAAATGAGGTACGAATTCAAATATTCAATTCTTTCAAGCAAAGAAAGAGAGGGGTATGTGATATTCATGCCATGTCAATTTCAGTGATGCATGATTAAGGGAAGTGATAGCTCAACTTGTTCAATCTGATGTTGATATAGCTGCGCTGTCATGTTCTGATCTTGTAATTTAATTTGCTAATTAAGCTTAATCAGGTAGCATTTAAAACATAAGACCATATGCTCTCAATGTAATAACATCCTTCAAAATTACCTAAATACCCTACCGTTGGACTAAGCTAAGGGCATGTTTATCCCTCAGACTCCACTACATAATTCAGACTCTGCCACATCAACTTTTTACTAATTCAGACTCACTTTAGACTATCTATATTTTTACACTTTATCCTTAGACTCCAATTCAGACCCACTTATATCAGTTTTTTTTATTATTAAAAATTAGACTAACAAAAAATAAAATAAAAAGTAACCAATACAATTTGGACATGTGGCATGGTAGAGTCTTGAGGGGAGTCTTGGATTACAAAACTCAGCTTGGGACTCATGGTAGTCTCACAAGAGTTTATCTCTTAAGACTCACTTTATTTTTAGATTGAGACTCTCCCCAAGACTCCCAATAAACATGCCCTAAGAGTTAGAGTCCTACATTAATTTACTGCCCTTCATGCGCAAGCTAGTCTCTAGATATTGGGGTACATGCAACTGTCTATATCTTCATCAGGATTAGTTTTGCAATAGCTAAGAGTGTGAGTCTCAAATTGTATCTCAACTTCTCACTAACTTCTTGTAAATCAAAAAAATTTGTACACTTATTATTCGATAATAATAATAGTAATAATTATAATCAATAACAATGATTATAATCATAATCATAATCATGATAATGATAATAATGATAATGATTGATTCACCTTATATTTGTTGTTCTGTTCTGAACCTATTTTTTTTTCTAATTTGATCTGAACTTATTATCTGATTTGAATAAACTTTGACCGCGTATATATATTAATTCATAAAAAAAATATCAATTGAGATCTGTTTGTATTAATGAGTAGTTTTTTGATATGTAATTTTAATATTTTTTTTATTATGGAATTAAAGATTTTTGTTTTGGTTTTATGAAATTAAAGATTTTAGAGTTCAAAAACATCAAATTAAGTTATCTAATATCAAGTTATTTTTTCTGATCTAATCTAAAATAATCAATAAGATAAAAAAACTCAAAACTCAAGTGGAAAAAAACAATTTTTTTACTAGGGAATAGGGAGTACTACTTTGTCAAACCCCACCAAATGATCCTAAAACGACATTCATCCGTGATTCTACTCTGTATCTCTCTTCTCCTTCATCCACTTGCAATTCTCTGTCTGTTTTATTCAGGATTCTTTCGCTTTTCCATTCTTTGTGGTGTATATATATATATATATATATATATATATATATATATAAAGTATATTTGAACTGCTTTTTAAAAAAAATTGTACACTAATAAATTTATGTACATGTCATATGTGTCCATTTTATTTATTTTTTTGAATTCTTTCACCAAAAAAAAAAAAAAAACAAAAACCATTCTTTGCTTTCACGAGAATGAATTTTTACCGACTCAGACTTTATCCTGTGTTTGATTTTGGCTTGATTTTGTCGTTATTTATTGTTGGAGTGTAAGTATAATGTTCAAATCTTTTTTATAAATACTTGTATAAGTTCCTCTTCCTCACCCTTGAACAGTTCATAATCTCCTTAATTTATTCAACCTTTCTATATGTCAAAAAAATTGATTAATTGAGTTTTGGATTTGTGTTTTTGAGGTTTAAAAATAATAATAATAATAATTAATTAATTAAAAAGATGAGATTTTGGTTATGTAATTATGTTTTATTAGCAAGTATTTTGCTTTTTTCACCTGGGTTTCATGCACTTAAAGAGTGTACTAATTCTCCTACCCAACCTTCAACAAAAACTTTGAGATATGAGTTTTTGACATCAAAAAATGAGACATGGAAAAAAGAAATAGTCTCTCACGATCATTTTCATTTAACCCCACCAGAGGAAGTTGCTTGGTCTAGTTTATTCCCTAGGAAAATACTAAAGGAAGAAGATGAATTCAGCTGGAATATTCTATACAAGAGAATTAAGTACTCTGATGAAAAAGTAAAGGATAATTTCCTTAATGAGATTTCACTTCATAATGTGAGGTTAGACCCTCAATCATTACATGGGAGAGCACAACAGACAAATTTAGAGTATTTGTTGATGTTGGATATTGATAGCTTAGCATGGAGCTTTAGGAAAACGGCTGGTTTGCCTACACCAGGAACACCATATGGTGGTTGGGAAGCACCCAATATCGAACTTCGAGGCCATTTTGTAGGTCAGTCATCACTCATTTCCCCTGCTTGTAAACCAATTGATCAATCATTTCCTGTTATAATTGTTGTTTCACTGTTTCTTGTATATTTCAATTGCTTGTGTTTCAAAAAGTTGGTAAAGTTGTGCTGATATGAACCAATCTGTTCAAGTTGATGATTGTATATCACTTGTATCTTGTAGTAATTTGAATACTATATCATATGTATTTTGTTTGTATGCTTTCATTCTTTTCATAAAACTTGGTATTAGGCTATGTTATTGGACTGGGATACCCATGTCCGACATGAACACGTGTTCAAGATTTGACCCAAACTGAAGCGTCCGAGCGTCATACTATGTCTGAGTGTCAATGATCCGATATTGGTACGTGGGGGTGAAATAAATAGTCCGAGTAACATTGGTATTAGCCCTTAATTTATGAAATTTTAATTCAGTTCAGTTTAATTCAGATTAATTAGTCCAGAAGAACGGCCAGTCGGCCAGGGCCTTGGTATTTGTAGGTGAATGGAAACAAATCAAACAAGGCTATGTGTTCTAGCTATTTGCTTACTTGAAAAGGCATGTTGTTAAGGTGTCACGCTCTTTGATATAAATGCTAATTGAATTGCTTCTCATCTATATTGATGATTATTTCAACAAACTAATTGAGTATGTGAATATTTTCTTATATGTGATGAAGGGCATTACCTGAGTGCAACAGCACAAACGTGGGCAAGCACTCACAATGAAACTCTTAAGGAAAAGATGAATGCATTAGTATCTGCCCTGAAAGAGTGTCAGGATGCAATGAAAACAGGATACCTTTCTGCATTTCCACCTGAACTCTTTGACAAATTTGAAGCTATACAACCTGTTTGGGCACCTTACTACACTATCCATAAGGTATAGATTGCTCGTCTTTCTTTATTTGGTAAGAAAGCCTCTAGCTTTTTACTGGTATGAGGATTCGAACCTCTAACCTTAAGGCCCTGTTTGACAATCGGTTGTTGGCTGGTTTAATTGGTTTGTTTGACTGGCCGGAAGTATTGGTTGTATCTATTATCTTTTTAATTTGGTTGTTTAAGCCAGCTGTTTTGAATAGTGTTTGGTAAAATTAATTGTAACTGTTGGTTGTTTATTAGAGGGTTTGTAGGCCAACAAGCCAAAAGCCAATCAAAAAAGCTACTCCAGATAGCCTTTTCATTTTGGCTTAAAAGCCAGCTTTTCAACCAACCAAAAAGCCAATAACCAAACCTATTTTTTGACTGTTTGACCATATTGAAAAGCCAAAAGCCAGCCAAAAAACCAGTTTCCAAACAGGGCAAAAAAGATCAGAGGTGGAGGTAGAGTCATTGCTCCATGCTTCACTCCTCTTGTTCGTCTCTTTTTTATAGACTCGTAACTTCCTCCTTTCCAACTCTCTTGGATGATAGTCTTAGTAGTAATGTATGCATAAAACTATAGCTGTTTGGGTTTATTGGCAGATTATGGCAGGCCTGTTGGATCAGTATAATTTTGCTGGGGACTCTCAAGCTCTGAAGATGGTGACATCAATGGCTGATTATTTTTACATACGTGTCCAGAACGTGGTAAAGAGATACAGTATTTCGCGACATTGGCAGTCACTAAATGAAGAGACTGGTGGCATGAACGACGTCCTTTATCGACTACACATTGTTACGGTAGGTTGTTTAATGGTTAGTAGTTTTAGGGTGCGTTCTCTTCAACTTATTAAACTTTTAACTTATCTGAACTTATTGGAACTTATCTGAACTAATCTGAACTTATTTTACATGAAACTTATTTTTTTTAAGGTGAAGAGAACGCACCCCTTAGACCTTAATTGTTGCAGGAAACATGTTTCAGAAGCAAAAGAGGAACATGGTTGTTATCTGTCCCTTTTAGCACAACTGAGCTGAACAGATTTTTTGTGATTTTTAGTAGTAACTAGTAAGATTTAGAATATTGATGTGAGAAAGTAGTTTGTTTGTTCATATTTCATGTTACAAACATATACAAAGTACTATACAAAGGTCATGTACCTAGATGGATACAGTCATACAGAAGTTAGTTTGTCATATACTGTTTTTCCAATTTGTAGTTTTTTTTCTTGTTTTTTTTTACTCTTTTGCACCTTGAATCAGATAACATATCAGCTTCTATCTTGACACTCAGAGATGCTTCTTCTAACCATTTACAGGGTGATCAAAAGCACTTACTGCTGGCTCATCTTTTCGACAAACCATGCTTTCTAGGAATACTTGCAATGAAGGTATTTACCGGAAATCCTGCTTCGGGTTTTCTAAATTTTAGATCCTACACCCTGGTGTATGTACACAGATGTTTATATTTTTCTCATTTAATATGTATTTTAAGAAAATAAACAATATAGAAGGCACTAAATGAGTAATCTGAAATAATTCTATAAGCAAAAGTAAATATTAAATGTTAAATAAATAAAATGAATATTAAGTGAACAAAATTTAAACATGGGTGCACATAGCGTGTACCTGGGTGCGTAGTATAGGAGCTTCAGGTTTTCCTATTATCATACACTGATTTCCACCGAAGTATTCACAATGAAAGTAACTTGAAACTCCAAATATGTTGTGATTATTTCATCAATGTTCATATATGTATTGATCATATCTAGATTGATTGATTACTAAATACTAACGTGTCTTTTTTTTCTGTGGTGAAGGCTGATGATATATCGAATTTTCATGCAAACACTCACATTCCAATTGTAATTGGTGCTCAAATGAGATATGAAATAACAGGTGATGAATTGTATAAGGTCAGTAACTGCATAACAATTGGTTTATCTCCTTTAGATGTCAAAATAACATTTATAATATCATATCTGATAGCAGAGAATCTGCTTCTGATTGAGTTGAGCATAATATATATGTTCATAAGCAGATAATTTTCTAATCTCTAAAATCATGTGAGCAGGAAATGGGAACATTTTTCATGGATGTTGTGAATTCCACTCAAAGTTATGCAACGGGGGGCACTTCAGTCTCTGAGTTCTGGTACTATAACAAAAACTAGCTCTTATGGTCTTTCCTGTTATGATTGCTGATTCATAAAATGGTAAACTCATTGTATTACTGCAACCAGGCATGATCCAAAGAGGTTAGGTGGTGAACTGCATACCGAAAATGAAGAGTCTTGTACTACTTACAATATGCTGAAGGTAAACTTAGCAATTTAAATTCCGGAATTCTTAAACAACTTTACTAGTTCTTCTTTGGATAATGTTACTCAGAAAATATTACTCATGCACCTTTGTGTTATAGGTTTCGCGTAACCTGTTCAGATGGACCAAGGAAATTACTTATGCAGATTACTACGAACGAGCACTCACGAATGGTGTGTTGAGCATACAAAAAGGAACTGAACCCGGGGTCATGATCTATATGCTTCCTCTCGGCCATGGAGTTTCCAAAGGAAAAAGCTATCACGGCTGGGGTACTCTGTTCGATTCTTTCTGGTGTTGCTATGGAACAGGTCTCAACTTTTTTCTAACTAGCTACCTTTTGTTTCTAAGGTGTTTCTCCTTTTCTTTTAGATGTATGGAATTTTGTTTAAAGATAAGGGAATTAATGTGATCCTTAATTCCTTTATTTTGTGAAGGAATTGAGTCTTTCTCAAAATTAGGAGATTCAATATACTTTGAAGAGACTGGAAAAGTACCTGGGCTGTATGTGATTCAGTACATACCAAGCTCACTCAAATGGACTTCTGCAAAAATGTCACTAACCCAGGTTGTAGATGATGTTGTTTCTTGGGATCAAAGCCTCAAAGTGAAGATCAAAGTTTCTGCAAAGAAGGTATTATCATATGCTACAGCTTTATTTTACTAAAGATCACAGCAGTGTTTGGCATTATACTACTGTGTTTAGTATCAACTTCTTAACAAGATTTCTGCTTCTTTATGACATTTTTACTCAGTTTACGGGTCATTTCAGGGTTCAGGAAAGGCTACCCTGAATTTGCGGATACCATCCTGGACATCTTCAAGTGGTCTAAAAGCCTCATTGAATGGAGATTCTTTGCCTATGCCGAATCCAGGTCTATACTGTTCTTTTAGACTTAATTTCTGAAATTCTAGTTGAGTTCAGTTCATTTCAAATCCTGATGAGTCAAGCCATCTAGGATATAGCTTAATTCAGTTTAGTTCAATTCAGATTAATTCAATCCAAAAAAACCGTGCCTTACTCCCTTACAATATAAACTCAACAAATGCAAACAAATTTATTGAAAACCATTCAAATGTGTACTTATGACAATGGCCAGGTAACTTTCTTACTATATCAAAGAGCTGGAGCAACGGCGATGAAGTTGCACTACAGTTTCCACTACTCCTTAGAACAGAGTTCATTGAAGGTAATTCTAGATTACAAACTTAAGCATTCTTTCACAGTTAGCAAAGGAAATAAATGATCATCTAATTTTCAAGTAATCTATTTCAGATGATCGCCCTGAGTATGCCTCACTTCAAGCAATTTTATATGGACCTTACTTGCTTGTGGGACAGTCTATGGGCGACTATGACATTCAAACTGGACCAGTAGAGTCAATTTCCGACTGGATAACTCAAATTCCAGCTGATTATAACTCCCATTTGGTTTCCCTGGCTCAAAAGAGTGGAAACTCAAAGTTCTTCATCTCTGCTGAAAATCAACTCATAGCAATGCAAGAAGCAGGGAATGATGCTAATGTTCGTGCCACATTTAGGCTCATATTAACAGGCAAAGCTTCCACGAAAAAGAAAATCTCAGGACTCAAAAGTGTTATTGGTAAAACAGTCATGTTAGAACCTTTTGATCTTCCAGGAATGGTAGTTGCTCACCAAGGAGGAGGTAATCTACTCAATGTTATAAGTGCAGCTGCTGGAAACAATCTGCAAACTGCTGAATTTCGCGTTGTTAAAGGGTTGGATGGAGAGGATGGAACAATTTCCCTACTGAATAAAGATGGTTGCTTTGTGTATAGTGATATAAACTATAAAAGTGATTCAAGTGTTAAGCTAAGCTGTGGGTCTGAGACTTCTGATCCTTTATTCAAGATTGGGGTGAGCTTTGTTTGGAATGAGGGTCTTAAGAAGTATCATCCTATCAGCTTTATGGCAAAGGGTTTGAGGAGAAGCTATGTTCTTGAACCTTTATGGGGATTAGGAGATGAATCTTATAATGTTTATTTTAATATTACCCAGTAGAAAGAAGCTTGTGCATTTCTTTGTACATTCTACAACAGTTTCATAAAACTAAATAAGTTTACTGATTTGAAAGTTGGTAGGGGGAAAATTTATGATTGGATTATGTTGATATGAGCACTCTCAAAATATAGATTACATTTTTCCCCCTTATTTTAGATCATCATTATTATTAAATAGCCGGATGCTACTAGAAGACATATAATAATATTTCTTTTGTCGGACCATCTACATACCAATCTAACATAAAGTTTAGTTAGAAATTCTCGCTATGTATGTTATATAAAATGTTGTGTTTTATACTTTAATCAAAAGGTTAAATTGGTGTCATCAGCCATAGACTCACAACCTTGAGATCTAAGAGCATACCGAATGGTTGATCCCAAATTTTGGATCATCAATTATTTTGATACTTGAACTCTTTTCCACCTCACTAATAATCTAACATTATTTTTTTATGATTTTTTAAGTTCCAAGTGATGATTTCTAATTTTACTCATAATCTAACAAATTTGTGGGCCCAAAGTCATCCAAATGCACGCATGATCTCCAATTTGTTGGATCATTGCAATGAGCAGATCATTGCAATTTATCTTCAACATTTTCTCTTTCCAAATTTTTTAATATTTTTTTGTTCTCTGTCTCTTCATGATCTACCGTCTACCCAATAGATCATCCAATGGCCTTACTCTAAATTTCAATTAAAAAAGATTGAGGAAATATTTGAATACCATCTTGGGTAATTTTCTTTCATTTTCAGAAATCATTACAACAATTTCATGTTCTATTTCTTTCTATTTTTTTTGGCAAATTTTTTTTTTTTTTTTTCATTTATTATATGCTGAGTTAGGATCACTTGAACAAACCACATGAATACATGAAATGCACCAAGTTTGGATACGCTTGTTAATGTGGAGATTTTATAATGACATTTTGCATATGCTATTCAGCTGAGATGTTTCGTCGTTGTGATAATTAAAATTGTCACTAGTATGCACTTCATTTATCCACAATCTCATCAGACAACTACTCTTTAGCCATTCTTGGATATTCAATTTATTGAATATCAAATTCTTTCCCATGATGTAAATAAACCACACTAACTTTTTCTCTTCGGTTATTGTCATATCAAAGATAACTATAAATACCAGTTATGTACTTATGTAGATATGTACTCCCTCCGTCCTTAAAAGATTGCACCATGACACATTTGTTACTTTTTCAAGGAGTATGTAGAAAGGGAGTGGGATTTTGTCTATTTGTGGATGTAATTAAAATTAATAAAGAGAGTGTCTAATGATAAAATAATTAACATGTGGGGACCAATTTTTTCCCACCACTCATTGCTTATTTACATCACACCTATAGAGCATTTTGGCTCCAAAAAACTAAAGTACCAAAGGCTCCAAAAGTTTTGGCTACATCACACCTAGTACCAAAAAACTACTTTACATCTAAATTTTGGAGCAAAAATTTACTTAAATTTTTTTGGCTCCAAAAGTTCAATTACAAATAGGATTATTCCCCAAAAAATAACATTACATTACTTTTTGCCTCTAAAAGTGAAAGAAGAGTACTATAGGAAATTCATCTCCCCCAAAAAAAGCTCCATTTACGATAGCTTCACTTCCAAAATATTAAAGTTTCCCTCCATTTACAGCTGCAACACAAGCATTCAATCAACATTTACCAACTTTTTTTTTCTACAATACTCTTAAAAAAGAATCATCAGCGTAAAAATTGGGGTCATTTATTTTTTTATTTTTTACTGTGAGGAGCCTAAAAAGCAGCAATAAATGAAGAATATGAGTAATTTTGATGGAACAACTTAGGGCTAAAAATGAAGATCGCAAGAACGAAGTCGATAGAGTGAAACGAATTAGGGCAAAAAATGAAGATTGCAACACCAAAATCTACATAGTAGAACAAATTCAGGCCAAAAAATAAACCCTAAATTGGAAACAGAGAGACGAAGGAGAGAGAGAGAAATGAGAGATGGAGGAGATGGGGGTTGAGTGTTAACGTTTGAGTGTGAGATGGAGGAGAGAGAAAAAAAATAACGTGTGATGGAAATAGGGAGTAAATGGAAGAGTAACATGTGAGAAGGTTGACTGATTTAACAAAAAAAGTGCTTTTAAAATAAATAGAAGGTAAATGTGGAAGGAGTAATTAAAAAACAAAAAATTGATCAATTTTGGGTTTGTAGGGATTAAGGGGTAATAATCATAAGAAAAAAAGGTGATTAAAATGAGGGGACCACATTCTAAAAATGAATGATATGGGGCAATCTTTTAGGGACGGACTAAAAAGGAAAATGGTGCAATCTTTAAGGGGCGGAGGGAGTAGTAACTAAATCTACTCCCTGGCCTCTGTCCCATAAAAACCGCTTCATTTCTATTTACCCTCTTTTTTTATGGGCCCCACTTGTTTGTCTTGTACACTTGTAGTGAGTTAATGGTCATGATTTTAAGTAGTTACAGTAAAATTGGGTAAAATGAGTGGAGTTGAAATAGATAAGTAAGGCTAAAAGTGTAAAAAAGTAGTGAGCGGTGATACTAAAAAAGGAAATATAGCAAATATTTGGGGACGGACCAAAAAGGAAAGTAGAGCAATTTTTTTTGAAAACGGGGAATTAATACTCTTTCCGTCACACATTAATAGCAACAATTGGATATTTTCTCTCACACAAATAATATATTAGACGTTGCTATTAGTTTTTAAACAATAGGAGTATTTCATAAATTTCATAAGTAGCTTACGTAAAAACTACAAAAATAATTTTTTCAAGGAATGACAAAATAGTGTTCACTCGGAGAAGAAGATATATGGAGTAATTTTTTTCGATATATTTAAGACAATAATTGAGGTATTCATTGCAAAGTAACACAAATGATTTGAGGATACATATATTTATATATTTGCAAAGATTTATAGACTATAGACGAAGATAATAAGGTAATAAAATTGCTCAAGAGTAAAATCTGAATCTTTAACATTTTTTACTGAGTGGTTTGCCACATAGACAAGCATTGTAAGCAAACGACGACGCTTCAAGGTGATTATAGGGGGACCCTGGAGGTATGCGCCCACAAAGATGGTTGTGGCTCAAGTCCAAATGCCCAATGTAAGAGGCTGTAGAGATGGACTTGGGTATAGATCCACTCAACTTGTTGTAAGATAGATCCAAAACCATAAAATAAGACCTAGGCCCAAAAGTATTGGGTATCCGGCCATCCAAACCATTCCTGCTCAAATTCAATATACTCACACCCGAGTTCAATAAACTCTTTGGTATTTGACCTGAAATCATATTACCATCAAGATTTAGGGTCGCCAACACCGACATCTTTCCAAACATATCGGGTATTTGACCCGATAACCTATTCAAAGAAAGATCCAAATCTGAGAGGCGATAAATATTGGATAGTGATGTTGGAACCGACCCACTAAGGCGATTACCACTTAATAAAGCCCGACTCATCATTTTGAGTTGGCCCATTTCATGTGGCAATTCACCAACGAGCTTATTATTTCTTAGGTCCAAGTGCATCAACCGGCCTAACTTTACAATTGACCGGGGAATTAAACCTATGAGCTTATTATCAGCTAAATTAAGAACTGTAAGCTCTTTCAACTGACCAATATCATCCGGGATCCGACCCGTAATTTGGTTCCCAATTAGGTCAATGGTTCGAAGAAAACGGAGCGAGGTGATACAACTAGGGATCTCACCCGAGATCCCTTTCCAATCGGCTAAAGTGAGGCTACTAAGGCGGTCTAGCTTGCAAATAGACGGAGAAATTGAACCGGTCATGAACCCGGTTCGATGGGCTCGTTGAAAGATCGGGTCCTCGGACTCACCCCGTAAGTTGATATCCGCAACCCGATGAGCATACGGGTCGCAACTTACCCCGTACCAACCACGACAGCAATCGGGTCCGGTCCAAGAATTAAAGATACCTAAATGCGGTTCATGAAGGGCAGCCTTAATAGACAAAAGTGCTGCCCGGTCGGATGGCGGGCAGGCATTAACTACCGTTATAACGGCCACAACTACTACAGGCCAAAAATACAAACCAACCCTCATAATTCCTCAACGCTCTTCTCTTTCCTTTGCTTATGTATTTGTGAGTAAAGTGAAGTGAGCTAAGAAAACATATCAATGTGTGTTACAGTTAATGAGAGTTCCTCTAATCTCTAGCTCTCTATATATAGGAAGATGAAAGGAGAAAGTGAAATGGCTGTTTTGCCCTTGAGACTAGAAAATTGAGAAAGAGATAAGCATAAAAGAAGATAAGTAGAATATGAAAATAAAAGAGAAATGATAAGAATGGGAAAGGAAAGAAGAAATGAGGAAGAAGGTGGTGAGGCCAATCAGCCAAGGGAATGGCATGCCCATGTGAAACTGTGAAAGGGTGTTTAATGTTAGGCCCAGAGTTTCAGTTTATGGGTCCTGAATGTGTTGCAGAATGTTGGAGATATATCTTTTTTCTTATATATAATATTAACTCCGTAAAATGTTAATTGCAATGATTTGACATTTTTTCTCTCTTATTTCTATTTCTATCAAACATCGCCTACTGTATAGGCAGCATAGCAATATACCTTCTTTAGTCCATCTGTTTCAATTTATTTGCAACGATTTGACACAAAGTACAAAGAAAAAATATCAAATCGTTGCAAATAAATTGGACCGAAGATACTATATATATTTTCACTCTGTTTTCTATTTCAACCAAACAGCTCCTAGCCAGGCTAGCCTCCTACTGCATAGCAACTAGCAAGATAGTTCTTAGCAAGCTTTAATTTATCACAGTAATTGTACAAGTAGTATGTGCAGTGCAAAAAAATAGTGGTTCTACAAATAGTAAAGTCAAAACTCTGAGGGTGCAAAATCCAGCTAAGCTGAATCCCCATTGCATGTACATCACAGTTTTTTTTTTTTTTTTCTGTTTTCCTTTTGGCACCACGCTCAGAATTTCAGCATAGTTAATAGAAGCTATACTTTGCTTGTTACTCCCTTCCCCATTTATTGTTTGCCTCACTTGTTTCAGGGGTCAAAATTTAATGATTCTAAGCTTAAGTTCTCATTGATGTAACAGAAAAAATATCATATCCTTCCTGTTTGAATCGTCGTAATATATACTACCTCATTAACAATATATTTGAAACGATTTAACATACAGTGAAGATAAAAAAAAAGTTAAATCATTGCAAATAAATTGATACGGTAATAATACTTTTCAAATATCTTATATTACACACATCTAACAACATGTAATTGAATATATTTATTGTCAAATATGTATTTCAAGACCGCAAAAAAGTAACTTAGTCGAACAATTAAGTCAAACAATAAAATATATATATTTACAGACAAGGTAAATTGGACCCCATCATACAACTCCTATTTCAGAATAATTAAGGTGGCAATGCCCAGAGGTGGGGGGTGTCGACCCCTGATCTCTAAAGAGACCAGGGGACTTGGTCACCACTTGGTCCAAGTTCACTCAACATACTGAATCAATAATAGCAGTTTGTGCAAAAGAATACCACGCATGTAGGTTATTGAATTGAAGTTGATGTTTAACTCTCAGTTGGATAAGTCTTTTTGAACGCAAGGGTAAAAATGTGAAATTCTGGGTTCGAATCTCAATGCACGTATTTGGAAAAATTTCTTATCTATTAGACTAAATTAATCTTAGCTGAATTTGCTAAGTTGAAATGAATTGAACTGAATCAATCTAAATCTCAGACTCAACAATCAACATAAGCTGAATTGAACTAAACTGAATTTGTGTGAACTGGTTTGAATTAAACTGAACTAAAACTTCAAAAATTACATTCAGAAGAACATGGCTCTAGAGGAAGATAGAACACCTAAATACTCACAAGAAACTTGGCGTACGAAAATTAAGGACACTATATGAATCATCAAATACAGTGGACTAGAATAATGGTAATTTCAAGAGATTAGAGGATACCCAATCCTTCTCAATTTAGTTGATACAGTCATTTTGGGTTCAATTTTGATGTAAGAGAATAAAAATATGTAGAGATAAACCATTTATGAAACATTTGGGGAAAAAGTGGAGTAAAATGCAAATATAACTTTAATATAGAAGGAAACCGCGTAGAAAGAAATAAGAGTAAACGAGTAATGTTAGACAATTTTGCATAGGAATCACAAGAAAAGAAAAACATATAAATGTAGCCAATAGAGTACTTTAAGATGTCAATTTAAATAAAATGTACTCCCTCCGTCTCAAAATAAATACTCCATTTTCTTTTTTTGTCTGTCCCAAAATAAATGTTACATTACTACTTTTTAGAGCATCTCCACCCATTATCAAAAATGTCTAGCTTGCAAATAGTAAGAAGTTGAAGCTAGTAGCTCTATTGTTGGAGCAAAATAGAGGTTGTAGCTTAACAAAGCAATGTAGCTCAACAAAAACTACATGGCTTTGTTGTTTGCCCCAACTCTATTTTGTTGTTCCTTTTACTCCTTCTAAGATTTCCAACCACATTTACTCATATGGGATTTAATTGCTTTAATAAATGAATAAATGGTGATGATATGTGGGACCTACAAAAACCACAAGCAGTTGTAGTTTTCTATTGGGAGAATTTGTAGCTTGAAAATGTTGTATTTTGCAAATCTGATGAGGCACGCAAAGCTATACGTGTTTGTAGCTTGCCGATGGAGATGCTCTTACTACTTTTGATATTATGGTCCACCTATAAAATTACACTTATACTCCTAAGATAACATTAATTAATTCAACTTTTACCACTTTTGATATAATGACCCACCTATAACAACTACAACCTTAAAAATCACACAATTTCTCTATGTAGCATTTAAAAAGGGACAGAGAGAGTAGCAAATAATTTAAAACATAATATTAAAGAGAAAATTTTGAATTACGAGAAGTTCAAAAGATTAGGGGACCAAAGCTAACATGAAGAAAACCGATGCACCCCCCACCCCCCCCCCCCCCCCCCAAAGTAATTTTAGATAGGGTTGAAGGGATGAAAAATATGTTTGTGGATAACCATTATGGGATAAAATTATGATTGATGAGATAATTGTGATCAACCATGTGTGAGGAAAAAAAAGCTTTTCAAATTTTTAGTTCAAATTTCAATATTTTAATAATGATTATTGTGATCGTGGTATTGTACACTTAAAAATATATAAATGGTGTCATTGACCTAATATTTATTCAGATTAACCTAATATTAATCAAGTTGAAAATCATATTTTGACCCAAGAGCATTATTTATCATGGTATTCACAAATTACAACACAGCCATCAAATTTGCAAGGTTGAACCCCCAAAATGGCTACCTTTCTCAATTAGACGGGTAAATGAAAGGTAGAAATAGCATCGACAAATTGTATGCCACTCAGCTGAATTTTGGACTGAAAACATGGAAATAGGAAGTAGTGGGTCACCAAATGGAGCACACATCAAACCAACGCCCATCAGCCCATGTGCTGTCGCAGTGCAGTGCGCCAAACATACCAAGATAATATAACTCTCGTATTCGTCCCATCCCACCGATATAGTATTCACTATTCAGGATGCGCTCTATTAAATTTAGGAAAAATTGCTATAAATATTCCGAAGTTTTAGCCATGTTCTCTGATTATTCCCAAGTATGCTTAATCCATAAATATTCCCAACTTTCAACCATATCTTCTCTTATTGTTCCCATTGGAAGGGCAATTTGTACAGCAGGTTAATTGATCTTGTGGGCCCTAGTTTAAAGATTCTCAATTAATAATTAAAAAAAATAGGTGGCTAGTATTATGGTCTCTAACGGTGGTAGTTTTTAATTTTTTTTGGTTTTTTTCTTTCTTTAATTTTCTTATAAGACATTATATATCAAAACTTTTTTTCCCTTCATCTACTGCTTCCTTCTTTCTGCGTGATGTTGCACATTACTCTTTCTTTATTTTTATTTTTATAAATTTAAAATTACATCTCTTCTGAAATTAAATCTAATTGATTAGGGGCGAGCAAAAAAACCCGTACCCGGTTTCCGATCCGGTACCCGGTTTTTTTACCCGAAAAAGTGGGTACCCAATCCGATTTTGAAAACCGGGTCGGGTACCCGGTTTCGGATCCGGGTCGGGATTTTTTAAAATTGTTTTTTATTATTAAAAAAAGTTTTTATTTTAATTTAATTTTTTTTATTATTATAAATACTTTTTTTAATTTAAAAAACAGTTTTTTTTTTAAAAAAAAATACAATTTGTTTTTTAAAAAATAATTTGAAATTTAGTTTTTTTATAAAAAAATAAACAGTTTTTTATATAAAAAATAAAACATTTGATGATATAATCCCCTTGTAATTTCACCCAGAAAAGAACAAGTTTGGTTGGAAGCAGAGAGCTTCGTTTATTTGAGAGCAGAGACCTTTTTTTTTAAAAAAAAAACAAGCAAAGACCTTCGTTCAATACTTCAATTGGGAATTGTTTAGAGTGTTTTATTTTTTTAATATTCAAAGTCAAAAAATAAGGGTGTTTTACTGTGTTGGAAGTATGTTTTTTTTTATTTTGTTTTAATAAGTCAATATATTTAATAAGAAAATAATAAAAACTGGGGCCCACATTATTTTTACCTGCTACAGCAGGTTACCAATCTAGTGGGAACAATAAGAGAAGATATGGTTGAAAGTTGGGAATATTCATAGGTTAAGTATACTTGAGAATAATCAAAGAAGATGGCTAAAACTTCGGAATATTTTTAGCAATTTTTCCTTAAATTTAAATCTAACGACTCCCTCTATCTCGTTATAAATGTTCTAATTTGACTGTGTGTATTATTCATTTTGTAACTGTGACTACCAATTTCATATAGGTAAGAAAAACATAGCCATGTAGGATCTTGTTTGATTCGTTTTGATACGTAAGTACGTTCTAAATATATAATTTTTATATTTTTTATTATATACAACTAAAGATATTAATATTTAAAGATGTGTCTTAGGTGATGTGAAAAGTGAATGGAACATTTTGTTTGGGACGGATGGAGTAACTTTTTTGCCGGTTCTAACTTCTAAGTGGCTTATCTTATGAAAAGTTCAAGAAAGATACAACAATTCTAAATTGTTATAGTATTTAAAAATATTTGTAATGCAATGCATAAAATTGAAAAATTATAACAGAAAGACTTTAATTTATAATTTCTTCCTCTTAAAGACACATCCTAAACTATCGATAGAAAAAAATAGCATCTAAAAAAGGATCTATATCAACGTGCATATGAGTCCAGCGCCCTAGAAACACATAAAGCCAGTTAATATATTGTCAAATAATTTATTTAGGCCCAAATAAGGTGAAGCCAGACTTTATTAGCCCATGATATACGTAGAATGTGAACAAGAATTGAACTTCTCCCGGACATCAAAATCAAAATATGGGCCTAGTGGTTATTATGAGAGAAAGAAGCGCTAAAACATGCCACTACCTAGGTGGATCATATCCATATCCATTTTCATGCAATCTAGCTCACAACATTAGATCACGTTGATGTTCATTATCGGGCTATTTTAGTCTGCGTTTGAACAACTTTAACAAGATTTCTAAATACATAAAGATGCCATTAGATCGTTCCATGTAGTGTTTTGTAAAGCTCATGCGTCAGTAGGCTAAATAAGGCGACAATGTGTTTTTGTTGTGCCATGTCAAACTTTTCAAACAATAGGCCTAAGCACACGACTAGACCGTGTGTCCTTAGTGTCGAATTCTACTTGCTTATGCACCTAGGCAAAGCTTCAGTTATTTTACTACGCTTTTACTATGCATCTACTTTATTATGTAGGGTGGTGGAGGCTTTGGCCTTTCGCATCATCAACCACATCTCGAAACTCACTACACGTATTTGTAAGGATTCTTAATATTTTCCTTTGCAAATGCGTGTGTTAACTAAATTGAACTGGGTAATCTGCAATAAAGTCAACCCAAAGACTAGTACTACTCACATATTCATATTATAAAAAGGAAAAAAAAATTATCATGTAGGGTCGTAAACTCGTAATGTCCTTTAAAATCTAAAAGTGTGGCCCAGATCCAACACACACCATTACATTATGTACGGTAACGTATAGTAGTATCATGTTTATCTCATGCCCATACCGTGCCATGGTCTTTTTTATGTTAGGTCATTTCTTGGTTCGAATCCATCAGCTTTACATATATTCTTACATATCAATATATCATGGACCATCCAAACCAAACATCGGGGGTAAACTTTGTCATTATTTTTATAAATAAAGGTAGATAGATAGTGGGGACACATTCACTATCATCTAATATCATCAAAGTTTCTTGAATCCACTTGCATCTTTCTAGCATTATTCACTCTCTCCAAATTAGACAAGAACAATATCCTAGTTTTTCTATATACTATAAACTAACACTGCAAGAAGATAATTAAAACTACTGATACCTGGAATGAGAGTATGAGACGATAAGATGAACCAATATAGCATAATCCCGCTCATTTTAATGCGCTTCGTGAGCTAGTCAGATTCTTTCTCTTGAAGGATAATGTTTTCTTTATTTCCTGATGCAATCTGTGAAATGTAATCACTTTATTAAAAATGAGTCACATCATTATTAGAATTAGAGCTGACATAAATTGACACTGTCATAATAACACAACCTGCACATAGCTCTAAATTTCCGGATTCAAATTTAAGACTTTGACACCTCTAAGTAAACGAGTTAACACAAAAGTACGAAACACTTGTTAAAAAGGTCGGATTTGGATTAAGGAGATGCGATTATACTCTATTATTAATTTTAAAGTACAAAAATTTCATGACACACTAACACGACACGAAATTAGTGGGTTTGGGTGAAGTACTTGACAGTTTGACAACTTTAAGTAAAGAGTTGACACAATACAAACAAGATACAATATCTGGTTGCAAGCTCTAATTTGAAGTACGAGCACACTTCACAAAGAAAATTAAAGTAATCGACTTACCTACCAGGGCTACCACTCTATGGAGCATGATCTAATCAATCGAACAAAGAACTATGAAATATTTAAATCAACAGCTTTGAATAAAAGAGACATAAAAAGTTAGGTACTTGTTACTAGAAAAAGGGATTGAGATTCCATCATGGGACCACACATAACTAGTACAATTAGATCTAAACCACACAACTAATTTAATGACATTCCAAACACAGTGTTATTGTTAATTGACCCTTCTTGTCTCCAACGGACATATGTGATCGCATTTAGCTTAAAATAACTTTAGCGTAGATGTGAATGAGAAAGTGGGGTATCATATGCAATTAAAGAATTACTTGTAATTTTAAGGGAGTTTCTAACAATGTTGGGTTGAACAAAGTTATTCTAGTTGCAATTTTCTTGATAAGATTGTGTAAGCACTATAGTAGGAAAACATCTGCCACGAAATTATGTATCCCTTGTGTTTCATTTACTCATATTGGTTGAAATCATTATCATCATAACTACTACGTATTATTTTAAAAATTCAAAATCAAACTAATTTTAACCGATATAAATGTCACACAAATGATACACATTTTGTGTGAAAACAGATTTTTACTCTTGTTTTAGAGAATATTAGAAATATTTACTTCATCAGAACTTCATCTTCATCTAGGTCAATAATCCAACCATTTAGAGAATGTTTAGATTAAGAGTACTTCATCTAGGTCAATAATCCAACCATTTAGAGAATGTTTAGATTAAGAGTAATCTAAATGGAGTAATACAAGTCAAACAAATAAAATTAATGTAAAAAAATTTAATGTAAATAAAATGAATGTAAATATGAAGAAAAAAAACTATTTTTAATTATTGAATTTATAGATTATTCCCTATTAACCCAACTTTATTCCCAAATTCCAATAAAATAAAACTTTTTGGTCAATGAAAAATAAAATCACCAAAAGATTTGAATATTAAAAGTAATTTTACCTAAAAACAATTAGAATAAAAATAAGCAAGTGAAGTTACTTATGAGTTATGAGGAAAGGAGAAGATTAACATCCTCACAAGTCATAATAGAGGTAATAGAATAATAGATACCCACCATCCCAGGGTGTAGTGTAGAGCAAGTGGTGCCTATACCCATCTTGGATTTTAGAGTTGTAAGGTTCAATCCTCATTCTTTATTTGAGGATTTCCCCTTTATCACCGTCAATTATAAGGGTTCACGTATTATAGAGCTTAATAAATCATTACCAGTCAATAAACTAGTGGATTTCTTACCTTATTATAAAAAAATAAATACCCACCATTCGATAAAATAACTCTCATACTCAAAATGAGGTTATGAGGGTAACTATTACTCCGTAAATCATATATATATCCTTACTATCTCAATTCTCATTCTATTGCAATGATGCCCATCACTTCCTCAATTTATGGACATCTTCATATCCTCTAATTTGACTTTTATTACTCCTTAATACATTATTAACTTATGCGATCATATTTTTTTATTAACAAAAAAGAGGTGCCTCTATCTTAGACTCTTTTCAAATTTCAATTATGGAAATTTCAGCAATAACTATTCGCACTGCAATATGCCATGATTGCCATTTACCTCTATTGATCCAGGATCCCTCAATTATTATCTCAAAAAATTGATCATGTAACCAGCTTGACTGCTTGAGGAGGTATAGGAGGATTTGACCTCTGGTCTAAGAACAGGATATCAGAAGCAAATGCCACTGCAGTACTGCACTATGTAGCCATACATGTCAATAGGGCAGGATGGGGTTGGCGGATATTGTCATTCCCATCCTCGCCAATAAGTTTTATCCTCATCCCCATCCGCACAAGTACAAGACTCATCTAATTTCCGCCCAGTGGGTACATAATTAAATTAATCCTAGTCCTATTACCCATCTATGCTCTGTTAGGGTATATGAGCGTAGCGGAAACGTAAATAAATCGAGAAATTAATCGAATATAAAATATGCAAGATAAACAATAAAAAGACGCACAATATTTAACGTGGGAAAAATCCTCAATAGAGGCAAAAAACCCACGGACGACGAGCACCAAAATTCCACTATATAAAATATTAGAGTACAAGATAGACCCTAAATATTAGGGTAGAAAAATTACAATGAAACTCTCATAATACAACTCTCAAAAGAGTATGTAAACAAAAGGGAATAGTGGAATAAGGAGGAGAGTATTTAAGAGTGGTTTGGTAGTAGAAAGGCTACTTTGATGTGGAAGGCTTGAGAGTATTTTGTGAATGCTTTTTGGAGAATATTTTTTTTGTGGATAGATTGGAGGTAGAGTGTCATCCTCTATTTATAGGTGAAGATGGTAGGGTGATGTAGGTGGTAGAATAATCTAGAGAGGAAAGATCTAGAATGGAGAAATCTAGAGTGAGGGGGGTCTAGAATAGAAATATCTAGACAAGAATAGTCTAGATAGAACACTCTAGATTAATAAGGGTGATGATAGAATAATCATCACAACATTCTAGAATATTCATTCACCTTAGAAAGTATGTAGGATTGGGCCTTAAGATTTGGGCCACTCCAACAATCTCCACCTTGGACCAAATCTTTGGGCAACTCGTCGTCGAAGCCTGAAGGGCCTAGCAAGAATGCATGCCCACTAAGTCCAAACAATGATCGAACTTAGTGGTAGGAAGTGGCTTGGTAAGCATGTCTGCTGGATTTTCGGAAGTGTGAACCTTCTTTACCACAATTTCACCCTCAGCAATTGTATCTCTGACATAGTGATATTTGACTGAAACGTGCTTGGTCTTGGAATGATATGCATCATTCTTAGTGAGGAAGATAGCACTCTGGCTATCAGAGAATACCACAGTGACTCCTTGTGGTATACCAAGATCCGTGACAAGACCACGCAACCATGTAGCCTCCTTTATACCTTCAGTTGCTGCAACATACTCTGCTTCGGTTGTGGAGAGAGCAGCAATCGGTTGTAATTGAGCTTTCCAACTGATTGCTCCAGAACAAAGTGTGAAGATATAGCCGGAGAGAGACCTTCGACGGTCGAGATCACCACCATAGTCAGAGTCGACAAACCCAACAACGTCAGTAGATTTTGTCGAGTGCTTATCAAAGACCAACCCCAGATCTGTAGTACCATTTAGGTAACGAAATATCCATTTAATAGCATCCCAATGCTCCTTTCCAGGGTTGTGCATATACCTGCTTACCAAGCTTACTGCATGTGCTAAATCTGGTCTAGTACAGACCATAGCATACATGAGACTTCCGACTGCACTAGCATATGGAATGCTAGACATTTTCTCTATATCTTCCTCTGTTTGAGGACAATATGCAGATGATAGTTTGAAATGAGCAGCAAGAGGTGTAGAAACGGACTTACAGTTCCTCATGCCAAATTTGTCAAGGATTTTCTCAATGTATTTCTTCTGAGTTAGAAATAATTTCCCAGCTTGTCGGTCCCTGTGTATCTCCATGCCAAGAATTTTCTTTGCTGCACCAAGATCCTTCATCTCGAACTCCTTGTTAAGTTGAGACTTCAATTTATCAATCAATGACTTGTCACGAGATGCTATGAGCATATCATCTACATATAGCAACAGATAGATATAAACTCCACCATATTGTCGGAAGTAGACGCAGTGATCATACTGACTGCGTATGTAGCCTTGTTTACTCATGAATGAGTCAAAGCGCTTGTACCACTGCCGCGGAGCTTGCTTGAGACCGTACAAGGATTTCTTTAAGCGACAAACATGGTTTTCCTTTCCAGGAACAATAAATCCCTCGGGTTGCTTCATGTAAATTTCTTCTTCAAGATCTCCATGCAGAAAAGCAGTTTTGACATCGAGTTGTTCTAACTCCATGTCAAACATAGCAACTATTGCAAGAAGGACTCGAATAGAGGTATGACGAACAACGGGAGAAAAAATCTCATTAAAGTCAATGCCTTCTCTTTGATTGCATCCTTTGACTACGAGACGAGCCTTCCATCTTGCAGGTTCAACACCGGGGATTCCTTCCTTCTGCTTGTAGATCCATTTGCATGTGAGCGGCTTTCGACCTTGAGGAAGCTCAACTAGGTCCCAAGTCTCATTCTTGTGGAGACTCTCAATCTCCTCGTTCATTGCCACAAGCCATTTAGAAGAATTCAGACATGTGATGGCCTCTGAGTAAGATGATGGCTCAACTCCGGTTGGAGTTTCTTCTGCAACTGATAATGCATAAGCAAGAACATATTCATCGTCCTTGTATTTTGAGGATTTTATAATTGGCCTCTTTGAACGATCCCTTGTGAGATTGTAACCAGCTTGCTGCTGAGAACTTTGAGGCTGGCTTGAAGCAGTGGTAGCTGGAGCATCATCATCATGATGTATGTCTTGGCTAGACTGTGGACTTGAAGGAGATTCAACCTCCATGCTTGGAGATTGACTACTAGTTTCCCACTCCACCTTCTCACCAGTTCCATCCTGATCTATGTTGGGAGAAACAACAACATCCGAACCAGAGGATTTTATCATAGCATTTTCGTTAAAGGTAACATCTCGACTAAGAATGATTTTCTTAGATTCGACACACCACAATCTGTAACCTTTAGATTCAGAGGAATAGCCAACGAAAATGCATTTTACAGCTCTAGGAGCTAATTTTCCGTCATTAACATGAGCATAAGCGGTACAACCAAAAACTTTAAGAGGAGAATAGTTAACTGTTGTACCTGACCACACTTCCTCTGGTATTTTGAAGTCAATCGAAGAGTGCGGGGAGCGGTTGACAACATATGCAGCTGTGGAGAGAGCTTCTGTCCATAAATCACGGCGATGCCACAGTCTAGCATTTGAGATCATGCAGCGAGCTCTCTCAAGAAGAGTTCTATTCATCCGTTCTGCAACACCGTTTTGTTGAGGCTTGTAAGGTAATGTTTTATGCCTTCCAATACCTGCTTGAGAGCAGAACTCTCCAAATTCCTTTTCGCAGAACTCCAAACCTCGATCTGTCCTTAGCTTCTTAACTTTCTTCCCAGTCTGGTTCTCAACTAGAGATTTCCACCTTTTGAAAGTGGTAAATGCCTCATTTTTTTGCTGTAAGAAATATGTCCAGACCTTGCGGGAGAAGTCATCGATGATGGTCATCATGTAGCGTTTGCCATTGTAAGAGTTAATCCTTGATGGTCCCCACAGATCAGAGTGAACATAGTCAAGAATACCCTTCGTTCGATGAGTAGCTGTGGAGAAGCTTACTTTCTTTTGCTTCCCATAGACACAATGTTCACAAAATGGCAGCTTGCCCGTTCCAGGTGAACCAAGGAGACCACGTTTGCTCAGGATTTCCATGCCCTTTTCACTCATGTGGCCAAGGCGCATATGCCACACTTGAGTGTGATCGGAATCAGAAATTGAAGATGAGACAACGACTTCACCTGTCACTGTATGTCCTTCTAGGACATAAAGGCTGCCACGTTTGTTGGCTTTCATGACCACCAGGGCACCTTTAGAGACCTTCAAAACTCCACCTTGAGCTGAGAATTTGTACCCAAGAGAATCCAGGGTACCCAAAGAAATCAGATTGCGTTTTAAGTCAGGAACATGACGAACCTTTGTTAAGGTCTTGACAACGCCATCATGAGACTTGATTTTGATTGAACCAATACCAACAGCCTTGCAGGAAATATCATTTCCTAACAAGATAGTACCACAATCGACAGATTCATATGTGGTAAACCAGTCCCTATGAGGACAAACATGATAGGTACAACCAGAATCAAGAATCCATTCATTGAAACTCCTCTTTTCGGAGATTGCAAGTAACACTGAGTCACTTTCGAAATCAGTGTCAACAACTCTAGCTTCGGCAGAATTTTGAGGTAGCTTTGATTTCTCTTCTTTCTCCTTTTTATTCTTTAACTTGTAGCAATCTGAGACTTCATGCCCTGTTTTCTTACAATAACGACAGGTGACATTCTGTTTTCGTCCCCTCGATTTTGATCGAAAATTTTTCTTATGTGTATTTTTCTTTTCACGAGATCTCCCTCTTACATTTAATCCCTCGGCTTTGTCTTCCGAATGAACTTCAAGGTCAAATTTTTCTTTTGAGAGTAAATTTGATTTTACATCTTCAAAAGAAAGAGAATCATTGGAGCCATATAGCATGATTTCCTTGAAGTGCTTGTAAGAGGGAGGTAAGGAGACGATTAATAGGACAGCTTTATCTTCATCCTCAATTTTGACATCCAAGTTTTCAAGATCGATAAGAATAGAATTAAATTCATTGAGATGGGTTTGGAGAGAAGTACCTTCAGCCATACGAATTGTGTAGAGTCGTTCCTTCAAGCGAAGCTTGTTTGCTAGGCTTTTGGTCATGTAAAGAGACTCAAGCTTCGTCCATAAAGCAGCGGTAGTCTTTTCGTGTATGACCTCGCGTAACACCTCCTTCGTTAAGCATAGTTGGATTGCCGACATGGCTTTTTCGTCCAACTCCTGCCATTGCTCATCGGACATGGTTGAAGGCTTCCTATCGAGAGCCTTTTTTAATCCGTTCTGAACAAGAACGGCTTGCATCTGAACCTTCCAGATGCTAAAGCTTATCTTGCCATCAAATTTCTCGATGTCGAATTTTGTAACAGTCGACATTGTCAACCTGGCTCGGATACCACTTGTTAGGGTATATGAGCGTAGCGGAAACGTAAATAAATCGAGAAATTAATCGAATATAAAATATGCAAGATAAACAATAAAAAGACGCACAATATTTAACGTGGGAAAAATCCTCAATAGAGGCAAAAAACCCACGGACGACGAGCACCAAAATTCCACTATATAAAATATTAGAGTACAAGATAGACCCTAAATATTAGGGTCGAAAAATTACAATGAAACTCTCACAATACAACTCTCAAAAGAGTATGTAAACAAAAGGGAATAGTGGAATAAGGAGGAGAGTATTTAAGAGTGGTTTGGTAGTAGAAAGGCTACTTTGATGTGGAAGGCTTGAGAGTATTTTGTGAATGCTTTTTGGAGAATATTTTTTTTGTGGATAGATTGGAGGTAGAGTGTCATCCTCTATTTATAGGTGAAGATGGTAGGGTGATGTAGGTGGTAGAATAATCTAGAGAGGAAAGATCTAGAATGGAGAAATCTAGAGTGAGGGGGGTCTAGAATAGAAATATCTAGACAAGAATAGTCTAGATAGAACACTCTAGATTAATAAGGGTGATGATAGAATAATCATCACAACATTCTAGAATATTCATTCACCTTAGAAAGTATGTAGGATTGGGCCTTAAGATTTGGGCCACTCCAACATGCTCCATCTCCAATTTTCCCGCCCCATAACCATGTAAATTCCCATTTCAAATTCGCCTAAGACTCACCATTAAAATATTAGTAAAAAACATGCCTAAAACGTTAACTTATAAAATGGTCTAAAATAACATATAACACATGACATAATAATCTCAATGATAGATTAGTTAGAATAATTAATTTCATAATGAACAATTTTTTATTTATAACTTTTTTATGAGTGCATAAGTATGTGTAGGGGATGACACGAGAATCAAAAGGGGCGAAGAGGACGGGATGGGGCGGATAAAACATGAAATCCATCCCATCCCACATTAGGAACAATTTTTATCCTCGTCTCCATCAAACTTGGACGAGGTTAGGGATGAATTTTCTATTTCATCCGCGGCACTGATATCCCTCTAGCACTATGTCATCTAACTCTAATTATTCATCCAAAATACCATGAGGGTCAATCTCTAGCGAAATCGCACTCGAGTGACCTTGCAACCAAGAAATTAAATTTGATTCTTACCACACTCTATTTTTAGGGGGGAGGGGAATTCCCTAGAGTTGCTATTTTTATTTAAGAATGAAACGAAAACCGACTATCCTCAATCAAAGATCAAGCCTAGCTAGCACATCCTTGCATAAAATTATAGAAAGATGGTGGTCTAAAGGAGGGAATCAGTAAGTTAAATTGGTATAATCATTCCCTTTGTGAGCTAGATAATCTGCTCCTTAGATAGTTTCTCTAACTCAATAGGTTATACTGAAATTACTAATGCTTTGTATGCCTAATTCTCATTTATAAAAAGATTTGAAACATAACGAACAAAGTAAAACGAAATTACAATGGTATAAAGTAGTTCACTCCACGTTTTCCATTTCTAACGCTGCTTGATTTTCACACAAAAGGGGAGTTGAAAATTTCATGCTAGTCTTATATGGAAGTATCAAATATGGAACTATGGAAGTGCGGATACACTCAATTGAATGTTGGCATGCATCTTTCGCACCAAATTAGCAAAGATGTTGACATGAATTTGTCTTTTCCTATTATTGGGATTAAGCCGCTGTTAGTTGCACTTGAAATAAATCTTTATGTCAATTAACATTACATGAGAAATAACATTGCATATAAAAACTTTAGAAATTGGTTTTAACTTATTTATTTGACACTACTCCCTCCATTTTTTTAGTTTACTTACTTCACCTTTTCATACTTGCCGAGATAAAACTTTGAAGATTATTATCTTTAATTATGTGTTTGTAAAAATTATAAAAATTAGATATTTAAAAACTACATGTTGAAAAGAATCCAATGAGACCCACATGACTATGTTTTTTCTTATCTATAAATCACAAACGATAGTCAAAGTATACTTTGTGAACAGTGCAAAAGTCAAACAGAATAAACTAAAAAAAAAATTGAGGTAATTTTTTTTAATAATTCATATGTAAATTTCAAATGATCAAAGGTTGAACTGGTGGGATAACTATGTTTTCTAATAATTCAATTTTTTAAGTGTAAATGGAATAAATAGAGTATTAATTCATTCTTATTGGTTGCACTAGAATATATTGCTCCGACACCTGTTTCCCCGGAGTGTCGTGTATTTACTCGATACGACATGTTACACGAAGCTCAATACGCCTGGATGGAAGTGTCGAGGGTGGAAGCTTCATACCAGTAAAGTGCTAGAGATGAAGCTTTGAACACTTTCTCACTGCAACATAGGCATTATATACCCATGGGCTTATTCTTTGATTGAGCAACATAGGCATTAGATAGCCATGGGCAATCAAAATTCATTGAAAATGCAAAAAAGTAATACTCCCTCGGTCCCAAAAAAAACTGTTCCATAAGGGTTTGGGGTGAAATTTTTGTTGGGACTCACTTTTGTGAAAAGTAAGGGTAAAAGTTTAAAGTTGTAAGTAAAAGTATGTAAAAAGTAGTGGACATTAAGTGGTAAGTAAGGGTATACATGTCAAATTGTATGTGGGCCATTTGCCAAAAAAAGAAATAGAACATTTATTTTGCGACGGATGAAAAGGGAAAGTAAAATAGTTATTTTGGGACGGAGGGAGTAATAATTTTGTTTGGATGACGAAAGAAATGCAAAATGAAGGAACCTGAAATTCTTAGAAATTCGACAATTTCAATATAATAATATAGGAATTTAATCATATAGCAAAATGTCCTTCTGACTTCCTATGAATTTTAATTTTCCTTATGACAACAAAACACATTTCATAAATTTCTAAAATTGAATAAGGAAAATTAATTCCCATAAAATATAAATAACAGCACTGAAAATTAATTTCATAAAATATAAATAACAGCACTTAGTCACATACTTTTTTTTTTGACGGGTTCTTAGTTACATACTTGCACATAGCGTTTTCTTTCATAAAGTCATTCTTTTCTTTTAGGCAATACTTAACCAATGAGTGTTAAATATTACTAGATTAATAAACCTGTCAAACTATTTTTTTAAAGCACACATGAATGTTAACAACACTTGAAGTAATCAAATACTAGTACAAAAATTGTTTATGGAGGGGAAATTTTATTCATCTTGAGTATGTCCACGGGAAAAGCAGAAGGAAATTTTTATTAGTAAATTCAGAATTAGGTTAAGTTGCGAAAATAAGGAGTTTATATAATACTCCTTATATGTAAAAACAACGGTCCAGAAATATGGCCACAATAGACCCCAAGTATAAAAGTCGGGGGCAACCTAGCGCCCCCGAACCCCAAACCAGATTGTTTCACCCCTCTACCTTGACTGAAACTATGAAAGATCGAGCAGCAAGATCCTTGTTAGGGTTATACGAATAAGAGGGGTAAAATAAGATTAAAGGCACACAAAACTACCTGTGAAAAGGAAACAACTACCTTAGTTAAGCAACTTCTCACAAATTAACACACCATCTTATTTGGTGACCTTAAATTACCATGGACGCTAAAATTCTCATAAAGTTTATTTGGATCGTATTGCTTGGTTGATACATACAAAAAAGTGAAAATGGGGAAATGAAAATTCGTAAGAATTTCAATTTCCCACAAAATATGAAAATTAAACAACTGTGTATATATCCCCTTGTACTATGAAAATTCATGCGAATTTCAAATTCCCCAAATTTTCAATCAAGCAACTTTGTTAAATTTTTAGTAATTAATTACATGAAGAAAATAATTCCTCATGTAATACAAGTTCTTATGGGAAATAACTTCTCATTGCAACCAAGTTAATTCTAAATTTATCTAAAATGAACTTATCTAAACTTTATAAACCTAACTTATTAACCTTATTGGACTTAGCTTGCCTAAATCTATTTTTAGTTAATTTAAACTTACTTAAACTAATTGTAGCTGGGAGTGTTTATTTAAATTAAAGGTGAGTATTCACCCTATATCATCAAGGGTGTTTGGTATAAATTTATGAATAAAAAAAAAAAATTAGAAAAAAAAAAAACGTTACTATGAAATGATATAAACTTCATCCAAATAAACTGATGTCGTTAGAATTAGAAAGAAAAACGTTAATATGAAATGATATAAACAATTGTATGTCTGTATCATTGATGTCATTGTAAATGGTCCTTTTTCCACGAGATACCAGTACATCATTCCCACCACTACAAAAAAAAAAAAAAAAACACATTTATAAACCCCCTACGCCCCACCCCTCCCCCATTTTAAATAAATAAATAAATAAAATTGTACCCTATAATTTTAAAAATCCTAAGTTGTATTACTAAACTCACCTAATTTTTAATTTTTTATAGATGTTCCATTTTCGGTTAAATTTCAATTAAAATTTTCATTACTTTTGACTTAAATTATTATTTAACTACATTAGTCCCATACTATACACGGTTTTATCAAATAATATTTGATAAATTTGAAATTTTGTTAGACTATAAGGGCTCGTTTACATTAGCTTAATAGAGATGAACTGAACTGAACTGAACTGAATTGAACTGAATATAATGAAGTAAACAAGCCCTAAGTTAATGGAAAACAAATACAGAGTATGTAATATAAAATCATTACATCAATAAAAAGATTTTATTACGAATTTTTAATGATTTGAAAATTGACAAAATAAATAAAATATTATGATATTAAAAACATTGTATTGGTTATTAATTGCATATGGAAAACGGAAGAATGGAGTTAATAATATTTATATTTTCAAAGTATGTTAAATACTAAGGAAAAAAAGATGATATCGTAAACATTTTTGAAGGGAAAATTTTAATTGAGAAATTGATACATGTACATTTTTAGGTAAAAATAATGTCAGCAACATTCTGTTTTAGTTTATAGTATAAAATAGATATGATTTTTTAGCAAAAAAACATATAGAGATATATTGTAAAAAAAATTCCGAATAGGACTAAATAACGAGTTTTATTACTTAATATTAATATTAACTATAAGGGCACGACGCAGAATAATAGGTTGGCTTAAGGGTAAATCTGAGAATTTTAAAAAAAAATCATAAGGTACAGCTTAAAAAACATAAAAACTTGTGAGTACAAGCTGTACAACTTATAATAAATTCCAAAAAAAAAAAAAAAAAATCATTAAAAACAAAACAAATACGAGTAAAACACAAATAATGTACCGCATGAGGCATGAGCCATGAGTACAATTTTAAGTGGTATGAAAAGTCATATACCGCAAAAGGCCAAAGATCTTGATTAGGACATAAGATAGACACTGGGCCAGTGGGCAGTGGTGGAAGGCCACAAATAGCTTCATTTCATTCCCTTAATGTCTCAGAAGAATAAAGTGCAATTTAGATTAGGATAAAACAAATAAATTCTCTATTAATAATATTATTTAAACAGCTTTTTCTGATTAAATTTAAACATTTTAGGAAAGAGAATCAATGCTTTAGTGAATTTGGCTTTTAAAAGTAATGTGTTGAATTCCACTACCTCATTTGTAGTTTGCTTTCTAGTATTTCGTACATTGTGTGTTGGCTCTAGAACACACAAAGCTTGTGAAGTGAACCCCCAATCATTTAGACTTGATTTTCCGTAAAATTACACATTTTCCGCGTCCCATATTACTCCCTTGCACTTTTTTTTCCTTTAACATAGGGTTACATAGAGTATGAGCCTATGAGAAGTAACATATGAAGTAATAGATTATTAAAACACAAATTTTAAATACATCGGGTATATATACTAAATTGGGTTACAACAAATTAAAAATTATACTAAAATTCATAAAAATTATGACCTGACAGATATAATTTTTTTTTTTTTGTGATTTTATAAAGGGATAATAAGTTTTCAGGTAACTTTTGGTCCGTAGTACACTAATTTAATGTACATCCGGTGTATACAAAAAAAGAAAAAAAAATCTTACTAAAAAGTAGAGCTATTTATCCGGAGTATTTGACAAAAGAATGCATAAACCAAGTAAAACTATGTAAGTAATATATAAAAATAATATATATATATATATCAAATACATTGAAAAATCATATAAGAAATTGTAATAAATAGAAAAAGATGGACATAGTTGATCTACTCCGTTCCTAAATGTTTACCCCACTTATTTGTCATGTTCTCTAAAATTGCACACTTCCTCTGCTCCTATATAATTGCAAAATTGGCAATTTGGGCTTTATTCATCATTACTCGTATAACTCACTTTTATGCTTTATACATGTAAACATATATAGTCATGTGAAATTTTTTTTAAATCATCTCAATGTGTACTTTATTGTGATCTAATTTTTACTCGTACAATTTTTGGTAAAAAGGAATTAAATATACTTCGAATTTAAATCATACATTTGTAAGCGTAAAAAAAGGGAACGCTGCAACTAATACGGAGTGGAGAAAGTATATTACTATATTAGGCCTTTGATATTTTTAATAACGTATTCATAAAACATTATATAAAGTGAATATTAAAAAGTATATATTTAGACGACTTAAACCTTTTGTAGATAATTTTTTTCTTACGTATTAACTGAATTTACTATCATACTTTAAATTGATTTAAATAAAAAAAAAAACAAACAAATTGGGCAAACAATTAGAGATGCATTGAATGTACTTTCTAAATTTGAAGGAGTTTGACATTGACTACTATAAATCTATTTCTAGTAATGTCTAATGTGTTTTACCAATATCGCTCTCCGTCTCCTTTTCACAAAGCACTTAAAATTTACCCATTTCTATAAGTTTTAGGAAACAAAATGAAGTATCCCACTATCCCCTCAAAAAAAAAAAGGAAACAAAATGAAGTAGGAGTAAAAGAATGGAATGTCCAATCTAATGATTGAGGCTTCAAAGGTGGTATAGCTCCCTCTTGATTCACGATGTAATTTGCAGATAAACCAAACCAAACGTTTGAAATATAACACCCTCAACCTTGAAGCAATGATCTAAATCCCAATCAGTTTGACTTGTCATTCGAGCTAACTGCGCTAGAGCACGGCATGTACTTGAAATTTTATACGAAGTAGAGCTGTAAGTTTGATTAGGAACTGTTGGTTCAACTGTTAACCTAACTGAACTGAACTTAACTGAAATAAAATGAACCAAGAATCAAATGACTGATAACTGAAATTCCAACTGAAACAAAATGAACTTAACTTAACTTAACTGATTGATGAACTAAAATCAACTGAACTGAAAAGGTTGATTAAATATAACTGTTTTTAACTGATCATAACGGAATCATAACTGAAATTAATTGTAAATTGTTTGGTTTTGTTAGATTATTATTTATTTAATTTAACTAGTTTTTAACTGTTGATCAACTGAACCGAAATGACTTATAAATCGTTTGGGTTTGTTAGTTAATTAAACTGTTATTAATTGTTGACCAATTGAACCAAAATGACTTGATATTGTTATAATTTAAAGTTAATTGAATTGTTAATTTGTTATACTTCCTCCATAAATGAATTTTTGCAACAAATGTATTTTTGATACTATTCACAATTTTCACTTTGAGTCTTTGATCGTAATTTGTCACTTGTACATACAGAAGAAATATAGTCATGTAGGATCCCATTAGATTCGTCTTAACTTGTAGTTTTTATTATTTAATGATTATAATTTTTTTAAGTACATAATTAGATATATGAAGTTTCAAAAAAATTTCTCGGCATACGTGAAAAGTCTTTTGTTGCAAGAATTCATTTACGGAGAAAATAATTTAAAACTAACTAATAAAAATTTAATATTGTTATAATTTAGTATTGTTATAATTTAAAGTTAATTGATAAAAATTGTATTTAATCAACCCATTTCATAAGATAATCATTATAATCCATATGAGTATATGACTTAGAAATATTGAAAAAATTATGAAAACAATCGGAACCGATATATTAACCGTTCACAATGAACTAACATCAATTGAAATTGTACGGGTAAAACCGAAGACCAATCATAACGTAAACCGAATACAATCGGAATTGTTATGTCAATCGTTCACAATGAACTGACAACAACTGAAATCATATGGGTTAAACCGTAACTGAACTGATTTGAACTAAAAATAAAAATAACTGGACTGATTTGGAACTAAAACTGAAAAGTTAAAACTACATTGGTTAATTTGAAAAAAATTAACTGAAGTCAACTGAACTGAAGTCAACCAAATCATTTGGGTCCAACCATAACTGAACTGATTAACTGAATTGACACCTCTAATACGAAGTATAATTTTAAACTAATTGCTTCAACAATGTTTCACAATGGAGCAACTAACTTTGCCAAAAAGCCAAGTGCCTTGTTGAATGCAACATGCTGGAACAACAAAATACATTTTGTCGACCCAACATCACAACAAATTTTACTTTTCGTATTTCAGTAAATAAATATAAAAGGGTATGCCTATTTATTTGAGGAATAAAGTACGTAGTAATTTGGAAGGAATGTAGCTTAGAAAGATGAGTTGGCCAAACAAAGAGAGCCCCAAGAGGCAGGGACAATAGAATGGATATAAATACATAACATGACTTGTTATGAACATCATAATAAACTGTGCAATGTCCATACCCTTGATATATTTCTAAGGTATTCAAGATCTATATACTCCCTACTTCCAATATTGCATAGCCGCCTTAGCCGACCTGACGGGAGACTTGTTGTTGTGTGTAAATATACAATATACATGTCATTTTTCTTCCCAAATCTAATCTTGAGTTTGAGAAGATATCCCTAATCTTTTATATAACTAAATTAACCAGCTAATCTTGCAAGAAGAATAAACATGATTGTGGAACAAGAATGAATATTTGGGGCAAGGTGAACTTACCTAAAATTCAAATTTTAAAATCTCGTAACCTTATGCATAGAAGAGAGCGACATATACAGTAGCGGAGCTAGAATTTTTTTATCACAGAGGACGAGATCTATATCACACGAAAGTAATAGAATGGTAAAGAGCAAAAAATGTTAAGAATATAGCTAGTGACCCTTGAACCCTAGTCTAGGGAAGTATAAACAAGCAATCAAGCTAATTGACCTATGGAATATTATATTTTTATTATTTATCTTCACTTAAACTTGATATATAGTAACAATTTTGGGGCAATGGGGAGCGCAAGGCACCCACTAGCCCCCGGCTACGCCCCTGTACATATAAAAAAAACATTTATATCCTCAAAATAACATTAATCACACACATTAATCATCAAAAAGCAAATTTATACCCCCACTAACAATATGGTACTACCTCAAAAATGAGCAAAAAAACATAGGCTAGCTAAGTGGGCTATATCGAATTATGGAGATGAAACTTGGGTCTATGGTGGTCCTTATTGGATCGAGGATTTAGTCTTTACTCTTTAGTGACAATTGTAATACTTAATTTCTTTAATAAAATCCTTGTTTCCCTTTAAAAAAATGAGCAAAAAATGAAAAATTGTCAAGAATAAGACATTTGGTCGATCTTCCACGATTAAGTAACCTTTTGAAAATCACAAATTCTTATATGCGGCTGGCCGCATGGTTTGTAAATCGTGCGGCCAGCTGCATTGTTTCAAATGGTGCGGCCATTTTTAGGGGTTACAAATTCTTTAGTGGGATTACAAAGTGTTTTTTGGGGTTACAAAATGTTTAAGTGAGGTTACAATGTATCTTTTGGGGTTACAATGTGTTATTTTGGAGTTACAGTGGGGTTATAAACTGTTATTTTGAGTTACAAAGAGTTTTTGGGGGTTACAAAGTGTTGTCGGGGTTATAAAGTGTTTATGTGGGGTTACAAAATATTTTTTGGGGTTATAAAGTGAGGTTACAAAGGTTTTTTTGGTTTAAGTGGGGTTACAAAGTGTTTTTTTGGAGTTACAAAGTATTTTTTTAACTAATGTTACAATGTATTTTTTTGGGTTACAAAGTGTTATTTTAGAGTTACAAAGTGTTTTTGAGGTTACAAAGTGTTTTTTTTACAAAATGATAAAGTGAGGTTACAAAGTATATTTTGGTGTTATAAAGTGAGGTTACAAAGGTTTTTTTGGTTTAAGTGGGGTTACAAAGTGTTTTTTTGGAGTCACAAAGTGTTTTTGGGGTTACGAAGTGATTTTTTAAGTTATAAAGTGTGTTTTTTTTAGTTTACAAAATTTAAGTGGGGTTACAAAGTTTATTTTTGGGGTTACAAAGTGTTTTTTGGGGGTTACAAAGTGTTTAAGTGATGTTACAAAGTGTTTTTTAGGCTTATAAAGTATTTAAGTGGGGTTACAAATTGTTAAATGAGTTACAAAATATTTAAATGGGGTTACAAAGTTGGGGTTACAAAGTATATGTATGGGGTTACAAAGACTTTGTAACCTCATACAAAAATCAACTTTGTAACCCTTGTCTATCAGCGCGCGCCGCACCATTACTTAATGGTGCGGCCAGTTGCACCAAAAACGCGTTGTTTGAAAATCTGGAACTAAGCTAACCTTGTTATCATTTAAGCCAAAAATATTTTGAATGATTATTTAATCTATTAGTTACCTGTTGTTTCAAGTTAGTGTTATCATTTAAAACAAAAACAAAATAATACGTTGTAAAAGAGCGATCTAAAACAAAAGAAAATAAAAGGATCAATAATCATTTAAGCTATTTTTGACTTAAATGATAACAATGTTAGTTTAATTCTGGATTTTCAAAAGGTTGACTTAATTGTGGAAGATCGGACAAAATTTGAATTATTTTTTGCAATTTTTTCTTTTTTATATGACGGATGGAGTATCATTTTGAGACGCAGATTAGGTCTCACCATCTCAGTAATGATTTTCTAAGTTCTAAGCTTTGTAATTTATTGGTTTAGCTAAGTCAGCAATATTATATTATGAGAAAAATTCTTTAACACTTACAGAGGATTACATCCTGGCCATTCTTTACACCCAAATAAAATTATGAAAGATTAAGTTACTTGTTATATGTAAAAGTTCGCCTCCAATATAAGCCAAACATATTGAATTTCATCTCCTATGGTTTGTAAATTAAACACATAATAAGCATTTTCTTTGCTCCAAGCATAGTGCATGCGTGCATGCATGCAATTTTTAGTCTCCCAAGTATTTGATAATTTACACATGAACTATTACGAAATAACTTATCTTACCTTGCAAGATGTGAAGAACAAGAAAGGCAGCCCCTAAGGCCCTAACTGATCTCCAGTGGTGAATTCAACCCTCCGCACTTGCTATCAAAAACGGCATACCCTACGAGGCTACAACACAAGGAATTAGGGGCAAGATCAGAAAACCCATGATTTATTTATTTTTTTGCCATATTTTTATTAAAAAAATCATAAAATCATAAAATACCGCATTTATTTAAATCTAAACTATAAACAAATAAAAATATAAGCAACAAAAAATGGTATTTTCAAGAATTCCCTCAACGGAGCAAAGGGATAGGTAGGCGCTAGGCAATCAACAATAGGTATAGCTTAAAGTTATGGTAAATCAGTAATATTTCTTGCATTTGATATTAATCACAATATTTGAATTGCTACTCATGTTGATCAACATACAATTTTCACTATTAATACACATTACAAAAGTTAGTGAGACGACTCAAAGTAGCAAGAAACGGCATACTACGCATAAGTCCACAAGGAGTCAGATTTATGACACTTTTTCGTTATAATTTTTTGTATCTCACAAAACAGTTCCTTTACTGCAAAAAAAAATAAATAAATAAAAATAAAAATAAAGGATAATGTATTATCAGATCAGCATATTTGCACACACGTCCAAGCAGAAGCAAATACTAACATAATTACAGCTAATAGCTGCTAACAGTGGTCAACCCGTGCTTAAGAAAGTATTAATAAATAACAATGCCGTGTCAATTACTTTGATTGGTCGATCACAGACACCATTAATTACAGCAGGGCCACACGATTCATTAAAGTTCTGAATCTGATTGATCAACCATACAACTTTTCTACTCAAAAAAATCATAAACTAATGTACTTCTATATTTGATCTCACGTCGACATTTTAATTAGGATAAACACAAGATAAATGATGATTAAGGAGGATAGCTGTAGCGCAAGTCAGCACTTGTAGAGTTTGGAATTTTGGATATGTTTTAAAAACGGATTCCATTTGCAGTGCCATTCAAGTAAAGTTTCAAAAGAACACTGGTAAATCTGAAAAGCTACATTTATTAATCTGAGTCCATTTTTTAACCCTAACATTGGATTGAATTCACCCATAAAACACAATTTTAATAATAAAAACAATATGTCAGCACAAACACACCTTGAAAATCAATTGTTAAGGTATCGATCTATTCTAAAGGCATGTGAAAACTCGTTTGATTCGTCTTGATATGTATTTTTCGAATGTATAATATTTATAATTTTTTGTTATACATAACTCAAGATATTAATATTTAGGAAAAATGGTCAAAAATTATCTTTACTAGCCTAGGTTTTGCAAAAAAAACCATCTTATCTAAAAAAATTTGTAAGAAACTATCTTATGTCACTATTTTACTTGTTAAACACCAGCTTATTGCCGAAATTCGGCGTTGACTATCACGCGTTTGACACATGAGTCATTAAAACACTTTTTTCATACTCTGTTTTTTATTCTTTTTTATACTTGCACTGATGTGTCGAGTTTGTACAAGTTATTTAGCTCCATTATAGTTTATTTATGTAATTAGTTTAGTGTAAATTTGCACATTTTGTTACTTTCAAGTTTAAACGAAAGTTTTACTTGAAATGTAAAGTTGTAGTGCATTTTACGATTTTTATTGCTTTTTAGGAATTAGTTTTTTTTTTTTTCTATGTTGCTCTTTTATTTTTGTTAGGCTTTGGTTCATTGCCCTTGAAGTGGTAGAAGATTTTAACGAGTTTTTGGTGAAGAATTGAAGAAGAAGAGCTTCGCAAAAGCCATGGTGTATAATGACGGTCAAAGAGACATTGAGAATGTTCACGACTAACTTCAAATGTTCATAACTTTCAGTATATGCATTGTTTTTGTATGATTCAAGTTGGAGGTGATAGCTTTCTTCAAGAGCTTTCCAACGACTGGTCATAAGCTCAATTTGGATGAGAAACGAGGGAGATATGATTGTTTTAGTCTGAGCTGTCAGGCCCTCCTCGCGAGTCGCAACTATTTCTCGCGAGTCGCGACCCAGCCTTGGGGTGCCTCACCAGAGCAGAGCAGAGCAGGGCAAGGCAGAGCAGATTTGGGTCAGTAGCTTCTCGCGAGTCGCGAGTTTTGGTCGCGAGTCGCGACCCCTGTGCGGTGGCTGTTGTTTTGTTTTCTTCTCTTGCAAGTTGGCTTGTTTTCTTTTGTTTTGATTGGTTGAATGTTGAGGCACGTCGGCAGGGCAGTAATAAGTTAGGAGAGAGGTTAAGAAGGGTAAAACATATCCTATTTTCACACTTAGATTTTTACACAACTCCTTCTTCTCTACTTAGCTTCTCACCATTTTTACTCTTTGAATGAGCTTCAAAGCTTTGTGTATTTTGTTTTCCATGAAGCTTGTAGCTTAAACTTTATCTTGGTGAAGATTTATTGAAGCTTCCTCTATTGTATTGTGAGAATTCTACTCTTTATTTATATTTGATTATCACTTGTTTTTCATGTTTGAATATGTTGGTTTGTTGCATAGCTTGCTAGGAGTACTACTAGTATTGTTGTGTTGATGAATTATTGCTAGATTTGTGATTTGCCTTGCTAAGGAAATCCCTTGTCAATTAGTAGCAAGTTAGGGTTTGGTTTGGATGTGCTACATCCTTATTTCTCCTTAAGAATTCAAGTGTGTTGTTATATGTTAAAAGCTTTTTTAACATAAACGATCTTAATGTTCTCTTCTCTTAATGCTATTCTCGGATTGAACTTAGAAGCCGATCTTCTAGGTTGTCTTTGAATAAGGGTTTTGTAGTATTGGAAATTTTACTACTTAGCTAATCATAAGGAGATTAGAAGATTTATTCTTCACATTAGGTAATCAAGATTATAGATTTTGAGTTGTTTCCGATGATCGATACTCTAGTCGAAGTGGATATTAATCGGATCCAATACCTCCTTCTTTGATTTCTAATTAACCGATTGTTGAACATATTTATTCTAAATCAATTCCATTGTTTTTATTGAGTTTCTGAATTAGTTTAATCATTAGCTTAACAAATTTATAAACCCCCTCTTTTTACCATTTTACTTTATTTCATTTTAGTTTAATTCAAATACATTTAAGTAATCCTAGTTCCCTGTGGATACGAACCTTACTTCCCTGCTACATTTATTTGTATTAGAAAGTAAGAGAATTATATTTGGTTTTGGCGCATACGACAAGGGTCTGCCATGCACTGTTGCTCTATTTTGTACTCTAAATCAAAGGTAAGAAGCCCTCTCTTTTCTATTCTTTTTTTTTACGTGTTTTGTTGCTCTATTTTGTACTCAAAATCAAATGGGAGGAAAAAAAAGGAAAGAATTTGAAAAGAAAAAAATTATTTTGATGACTCACGTGCCAAACACGTGATAGTCAACGCCGAATTGTAACAATAAGTTAGTGGTCCACAAGTAAACTACTGACATAAAATGCTTTCTTACAAAAAATTTCTAAATAAGATGGGTTTTTGTAAAATCTGGGCTACAAAAGATGATTTTTGACACGACATATTGAGTAGCAAGATTCTAATCCATTGTGTTTCGAGCCCATCCTAGTGGTCAAACCGAAATGGATGGGCCCAATTTCGATAGGGCTGGGGACACATCAGATACCCTACAACGAATGATATGACGCCACGTGTTATGGGCTAGGCCCACGCGTCGGCCCAGCTGACTCAGCAAAAGCCTAATGCCTATATAAGGATCAGTCCAATCACTCTACAAGTACGCAATTCAGAATTCACAAACTCACAATACACTTGACTCCTTACTCCCGATATCTGACTTAAGCATCAGAGGGGCGTTCCCGGGTTCCACCCCCCGGGTTAGCAACCTTTGACTGTTTTGCAGGTTAAAACCCTAGCAAGGAACGTACGGAGTTCACATCAAATACACCAAAGATCATTGACTATTCAGAAGAGGTTCCAGAACAGGAATAGATTGGCGCTGTCTGTAGGGATTTAAGAACAAAAGACATGGCTAACACCAGAGCAAGAGCGACTCGATCTAATCAGCCTGATGAAAATCCTCGCGACTCACCTAACCGGCAGGAGGTACACGTCACCGATGACAATTCATCAAATCGGGCGAGTGACCGACATCGACGAGCCAACGCAGATCAGGTGGTCGCTCGAAAAGACTTTGAAGACATCGTAACAGCAATGAATAACAAATTCCAAAAGAGTCTGCAGGAGTTAAAAGACAGCATACCCGCACTGGTCGGACAACAAAGGCCTCCATCCCAGGCAGCTACTCCATCAAGGGGTCCCCTCCCTAGCCGGGAGAATGGGGCACGTTCGCAGAGAGGATCTCAACCTGGAGATGCCCGAGAGATTATCAACTCCAGGCGCGACGACGCTCGAAATGTCATTGAGACGCGTCGAGCAAGAACTGTTTCGGATGCCAGGAAGAACATCGAAAGTAGAAGACAATAAACACAAGGCCAGCCCAGGAGGTCACTAGAGAGGTCTCATCACACCACAGCCAGAAATCCGAGGTCGGTTGTTATCCCTAACCGGGAGGAAGAGGGCATACGGAGATCCCCGATGGTGGAGCGGGAGCGACCAACGGGAATACTCACCTACAAAACTCCTTCCAGCCAAAGGATTTTACATACAACTGACGCAAAGAAGGTGAAAGCCCCAAACATCGAGCCTTTCTCAGGAACTACTGATCCTGTTGATCACATCGCTGCCTACAAGGCTCAAATGACAGTACAAACGAGTTGTGAGGCAAGTTGGTGCCGATACTTCCCTACTACCCTCATGCCCCTCGATGAGGCAGTATTTTTAGCTGAGGACGCCAAGCACTATGCACGACCAAAACCCATCGAGGGGCATGAGGGTAGTAGGGAAGTATCGGCACAAGCTTGCCTCACAACTCGTTTGTACTGTCATTTGAGCCTTGTAGGCAGCGATGTGATCAACAGGATCAGTAGTTCCTGAGAAAGGCTCGATGTTTGGGGCTTTCACCTTCTTTGCGTCAGTTGTATGTAAAATCCTTTGGCTGGAAGGAGTTTTGTAGGTGAGTGTTCCCGTTGGTCGCTCCCGCTCGACCATCGGGGATCTCCGTATGCCCTCTTCCTCCCGGTTAGGGATAACAACCGACCTCGGATTTCTGGCTGTGGTGTGATGAGACCTCTCTAGTGACCTCCTGGGCTGGCCTTGTGTTTATTGTCTTCTACTTTCGATGTTCTTCCTGGCATCCGAAACAGTTCTTGCTCGACGCGTCTCAATGACATTTCGAGCGTCGTCGCGCCTGGAGTTGATAATCTCTCGGGCATCTCCAGGTTGAGATCCTCTCTGCGAACGTGCCCCATTCTCCCGGCTAGGGAGGGGACCCCTTGATGGAGTAGCTGCCTGGGATGGAGGCCTTTGTTGTCCGACCAGTGCGGGTATGCTGTCTTTTAACTCCTGCAGACTCAATTTGTTATTCATTGATGTTACGATGTCTTCAAAGTCTTTTCGAGCGACCACCTGATCTGCGTTGGCTCGTCGAAGTCGGTCACTCGCCCGATTTGATGAATTGTCATCGGTGACGAGTACCTCCTGCCGGTTAGGCGATTCGCGAGGATTTTCATCAGGCTGATTAGATCGAGTCGCTCTTGCTCTGGTGTTAGCCATGTCTTTTGTTCTTAAATCCCTACAGATGGCGCCAATCTGTTCCTGTTCTGGAACCTCTTCTGAATAGTCAATGATCTTTGGTGTATTTGATGTGGACTCCGTACGTTCCTTGCTAGGGTTTTAACCTGCAAAACAGTCAAAGGTTGCTAACCCGGGGGTGGAACCCGGGAACGCCCCTCTGATGCTTAAGTCAGATATCGGGAGTAAGGAGTCAGTGTATTGTGAGTTTGTGAATTCTGAATTGCGTACTTGTAGAGTGATTGGACTGATCCTTATATAGGCATTAGGCTTTTGTTGAGTCAGCTGGGCCGACGCGTGGGCCTAGCCCATAACACGTGGCGTCATATCATTCGTTGTAGGGTATCTGATGTGTCCCCAGCCCTATCGAAATTGGGCCTAGGGTTTGGGCCCATCCATTTCGATTTGACCACCAGGATGGGCCCGGAACAATAATCAATGAAAATACAAGTCCATTATACAAAATTCGAGTCCATCAAACTTTCGTATGGGCCCCAAAATTTCTATTATAAAGAATAAGCTAACAATCTTAATTTTTACTCGTAATATTGTTCGATATGTCAAGACTCAAATAAACAACACTCTTCTATCATTTTATAACAAAATTTGTTACAAACTTATAACCACAATATCTTTCCCAATACATCCTTGCCAAAAAATTAGTGAAAATTTGTACGTACAGTGGTTTCAAATTCATCTTAGGTTTAAGAAATCTTCTTGTTAGACCTTTTTTCAAGTAAATTGTTGAGCCCCATATGCTACACTAGTGAGTGTCCCACATCGGAAGATGAGGAGAAACTAAACTAGCTTATAAGTCTGGAGTTACTCCTATTACCAATTGGTTTTAGGAAGGAACCTCATATGGCTTATAAGTGACATAACTCTCCTCTTCCATATTGGGTTGCTTAGGCCCGTTTTTAATATTCAATTAAATTTAACATGGTATCAGAGCCCAGGTTGTGGGTCTCTTCTAAACTGAGTCTTATTAAACACTAGAAAGGGTTTGCCTCGATAGGATGTCCAGCCCCTAAGAGGATCCTCCTATGACTTGTAAGTGACATAACTCTTATCTTCCATATTAAATTGTCAATACCCATTTCTAATATTCAATCAAATTTAACATAAATTAGACTACAATAGATCAAGTAACCTAAAATTTGACTTAAAGCCTCTTAAGTCTTAATAGCTGTCAAATAAAATAAAAACACGGAGTAGTAGATAAATAAACATATACGGATTACGGGCTACTAGTCAAACTACAAGTTATTAGATATTCAGAGCAGAGAAAAGCTGTGAGATGTGGATAATTGAATTTAAGATGCAAATTATGAATAAATTAATTAATGCATCTCTTCTCATTTCTTCACTTGTTTACACACAAAGATAGAGTTTACAAGTCATCCTAATGATGAGTCACCCCCTTGCTCCCCTAACCTCACAATTAGGAAACGCCTTTCATCTATCAATGTGGGGTATAAAATGCACAGCAGAAATAAATGAATTCGAGTGCTACCTAAGCATCATTTTAACTAAACCAATAAATGTGGTCCAACCAAGGACAAACAGTAATTTCCTCCATTACACGACAGTAGATAGCTCCAACCTTTCTTTATAGAATGCATTACTTCCCGTTGAAGTATGAATTCCTTTCCAAATTATATCACACGATAACTACATTAACGACAAAAAGTGAAGACACATAACCATTTCATCAAAATTAATCCAATAGCTTTTATAGTTACTTTTTTTGCCATTATGAGTTCAGATACATACAACTACTATCTATGTCTTTTGCTTTCCAAAAAAAAAAATATCTATTTTAGAAAGAAAAAAAATCTAAATATACCTAAATTAGACAAAAAAGGACACATGTACAGTCATTAATAGCATTTTTGTAATTACTGACAACTTTAGCTCAAAAAACCTAAAATTGATTTTAAATCATTTTTTTTTAAAAAAAAAACACCCTAAATTTCTCATTCTTTTTAGTGCCATATATGTTGGAAGTTCAAAGAGTGAAAAGGGTGAGAATGTGAGTAGTTAGAGAGAGTTTGTCCCACATTGGTAGAATAGGAAGAGTTTCACATTTATATATTTGAGGTTACCTCTATTCTCTAAAAGCTTAAGTGGTAAGACATACACGAAAGCGCACCGCACAGGATCGGGCCGGGCCGGGGGCCAGGGGCCGTGGGAAATGCGATGCTTTGATATTTTATTTGAATCTTAGGCTTCCTTAAACGGTCATATTGATTCAGTCGGCTCTAAACTGCCACTAACAGTCAGTCAGCTCCATGTTTCTCTCCCACTAACAGTCAGTCAGCCATTTACCCCATGTAAGTTAACGTTTTAATTATTTAGAATAACAATATTTAAAATCAACAGAAGATACATTTATAAGTACCTATAGAAGAATACTCTCCATACAATTGTAACTCATTAATGTTCATTGTTGACAATGAATGTCATAAGTCATAACTTCACATGGTCTAATTTAGAAATTTAAATAATGCTCATTAAATATTATACTAATGTTCATCCAAATCTAACTAATATACCTAGCATGTGTACCATTCTGTTGTACACATGTGCACATTCTAATTTGTAATATACGAAGTATATAGTATAATATTATATGTAGCCTTTAGATTAATTATAACAATTATATAAATTTCCTAAAATAATATAAAATTGAGAATTTTTATAAAAAAAAAATAAATAAATAAATAAAATCATGCATAAATCTGTGTAATTAAAGCTTAATTTTTCTCATTTACTTTTTAAGCTTATGCGATGTAACTCTAACTGTCAAAGGGTTATGTATAGTATTTTTCATATACATGATTAAGTGGGGAAAATAACAAGGGAGGTTTTACCATGAACATGGAAAAGCAAAAAAAAATGATAAATGATAAAAACAAGAAATGATGTGGTATTTTTACTCCTCAATAAGGATTGTCTGATTTTTCTTTCCTTATAAAAAAGATGGAAAAAAAAAAAGAGTATCTCATTCCAATCCATTCATCTTATTTCATATGCTTGCATCATGTTGACGCAACCAAACATCAAACAAAAACAACTAACCACATCATATACTATTTTATATCTATATCTATATCTAAACTAAACTTTAAAAAATAGAAATCTACATATTATTTTATAATACTTTGTTCCCACAATCGCACCCTATTATTTGCAACATACATATTTGGCACATATTTTACGAAAAATAATTTGAGCATATAAATAAGCAAATTAATTAAAATAAATTTAACACGAGCGAAACTATACGCTACCAAATGTTAAAATTATTTCACTAAATTATTCGTTTACATGCTCAAATCATTACATCTTTCTAAAAAAAAAAAAAAGGTGCTCAAATCATTACATTATGTGCGCAATAGAGAGGGGAAAGAGTATAAGCACATTGAGGGTGTTTTGGTCAGTTGACTAAATGGGAAACCTGCTAAGACATCTAAATCTAAAAGCAAAGCTACTATTTATTGGTTAAATTACTGCCAAAAATATATATAAATAATTATTAAATTAAAAAAATACAAAAAAAAAAAAAGGATTTATGTCTCTATCACTTTCCCTCTCATGATCAAATTACCAGCATCTACCCCCTTTTCATCATAAATAATCATCATTGTCAGAGAAGAGCTCTAAGTTACATACAGATAGAGAGAGGGAGAGGAAAACAGAGCAGAAAACAGATTTTGCCACTAGAAGATCTGAGAGAGGTGGAAAAGAGAGGTAGTTGGTGTTTTCTTCTTGTTATTCAGTGACTTTTTTGGGGGGGTGTTTCACATGTAGAATTCCCCTGCCCAAAGTGCTTTGTTTTCAGCACAAATCTGTAGGTACAGAGATACTCTAATATAGAGATCAACTCAATTGGGTAATCTTTTCACCTGTTTTTTCAGCTTGTTTTCAGTTTTCCTACTAAAAGGAGGGTAATCTAAAACACATATAGGGGGTAAAATAAAAGTATTGAGTTCTGGAAGAAAAGAAAGAAGAGATGGATTCAGATTTTCAACAACAATACCAACATCATTTCCAGGATTTTCCAAGACAGCAATATCAGCCTCAACAGACAAGCGGTCTCACTCGGTTCCGCTCAGCCCCGAGTTCATACTTTGCGAGTTTTCTTGATGTTGCTGCTGATACTGTCGCTGCTACTGGTGGCGCTAGTGGAGGAGGAGGAGGGAGAGGGGATTTTGGGAATGCTAGGCCACTAAGTCCAGAAACAGAGAACATATTTGCCAGGTTCATGTCCAACATCGGTGCTGAAATGAACTCTTCCTCACAAAAACCATCCAATTTACCAGTAAACCCTTCAATACAACCACAGTTTACAGTGAGGGTTAAGCAAGAAACAGATATTCAGCAGCAACAAAACCAAGAACAGCAGCAACAGCTGCAGCAACATATGCAACAACAGCAACAGATACAACAGGGTAATTACAGCGATCAATCTCAGATGTTGTATCAAAGCCCATCATCAAAAGCGCCTATGTCAAATCAGCAAAACTCAGCAGTGAGCTCAGCAATGCAAAACTCATTCGGAGATGTAGCCGCAGGTTCAATGGGGAATGCTTCTATAACCCAGATGAAAACTGGTTTTGGAGGGAGAAATATTAATAACAACAATTCCAGTCTCACAAGACATAGCAGTTCCCCTGCTGGGTTTTTTGACAACCTAGACATTGATGTCGGTAGGCTTCTGTTCCCTCTCAATTTAATTAATTAGGTAATAGAGTAGCATATTTCATGCAGATGAGCAGATCTGAAAAACTCTGTAGTATCAGGCTGTGCTATTTTTCGGGTTTAATTTCTGGCTTTACAAATTTATATATAATATATGATGGTAGCATATTGCAGGCTATGGCATCATGAGTGGGATGGGAAATTATGGAGGTGGAATTGGAGGTAATGTTCCGGTAAACATTTCATCAGGGCAATCTAATAATTCGGAGCTCATGAATCGGAAATCAGATGTTAGAGTAAAACGATTAAGGATGGATAGCCTAGATGAAAGAAGATTCAGCAATTCAAGCAACTATGATTTCCCCATGAATTCATGGGACGACTCGATTCTGTCAGAAAATTTCTCAGGATTAGAAGGAGTTCAGGAAGAGGATAGAAAGATATTTCCTGAACTAAATGCAACAGAAAATCAGGTTGCAATTTCTTCTTCTGTTTTTTTTACTTTTACCTCCAAATTGGATTTATGTGTACAGATGTTTGATTTTGATTCTGGTTATTTGTCAGAGTGGAGAAGGCAAAAACCGTTCTCCGTCTTTGACTCATCATTTGAGTCTATCCAAAACAAGGCCAGAATTGTCAAATATGGAGAAATTCCTGCAGTTCCAAGACTCAGTACCTCTTAGAATCAGGGCTAAGAGAGGGTGCGCAACCCACCCTAGAAGCATTGCAGAGAGGGTAAGAATACATTATAATCCCATAATTGGAGTAGAACCTTTTTAAACTTCCTACCGTATTATATTGCGGGAAATTCCAATAAAATTATTTGGCAGTAAATTCAATGGTTTTGCACCGCAAATTCTCATAGGTAAGAAGAACTAGGATTAGTGAAAGGATGAGGAAGCTTCAAGATCTAGTCCCCAACATGGACAAGGTTAGTCATTACTCCTAAACTCCCTCTTTTGCGACAGTGCAGCTTCAAGGTTAGTCCTTTAAACTTTTGTTTCTTTGCAGCAAACAAATACAGCAGACATGCTAGATTTGGCTGTGGATTATATCAAAGATCTTCAAAAGCAACTTGAGGTGATATTCAATTTAAAGCTTGTAATGAAATCTGATAAACAGTCTGGAATTACTTTATTTAGCAAAATTTATGGTGGGAAAGAGAAAATTTCGTTTTTTGCTACAAAATTGGTCCCCCCCCCCCCCCCCCCCCCCCATAATTGAACACTTCTCTATTCAGTATCACATTGTCAATTTCCCACGAAAACAAAATCGCATGGATCCACATTTCCCAAGCATTCCCTAAACACTGCCTTTTGAATTTAGTTTCCATTCTACTTTTTGCTAATACACTTTTATACCTATATTATTAATTTATTATCTTTAATTACGTGTCAGTAAAAAAAAAAAAATTTAATATTCTTGAGCATTTAGGGGGAGGCGAATCAAACAAGAAGGCACTTGATTATGTTTTTTAATATGAATTATTTTGAGAAGAACTTGGCAAATTACATGGTGATTCTAAATAGTGTCAAGACTCATATGCAAATATTTAATAAACGAAGGAGTGTTATTAAAAGACAATACAGCAATTCCCTTTGAAAAATTCCAAGTAAAAAATGAAAAATAGATATGAAGTATCTCATGAAATACATACCATTGAAATTGTTATATATGTTATACATATCATTAGGCTCATGTGAAAACATAAGTTATGGTAAAAAAGATTAAAAAGAACCATAACACTTAGGTCAAAAAAAGAATAGTCAAGATTAAAATAGATTGTTTTCTCTTTACGATTTTTGTAATTCGCAAACAGCATATCTATAGTTAAAAATTAATGTGTATATACTCCTTTGTACATAAAATGATTTTGACACTCCACTTTGTGAGAGCACATATCTCTATAATTTATAGTATAATCATATAGTGGAGTGCCAATATAAAAATTGGAATCTCAAAATCACCTCCCCATTCTTACCTTCTAACTATATAGATGATACTTGACATATTATATCACTATGGAACCCATTCTCTCTCCTTTTCTCCTTCTTTAGCATCATTTTTCACTAACTTGAGTCACTCACTTGAGCTAACCCTTTTTTTAAACTACAATGGTAAACATCCCCATTCCTTCTATAGCACAAAAAAAATAGTCAAGAACCCTCCACAAATTTGGCCACATATGTTTCTTTGACAATATATACTAGGTCCACAATGCTCAGTTGCTCACAGTTAACTGCGAGACCTGTCTAGGACCTTGAGGTACCTCACATATGAAGCTACCATGGTGGGCAACTAGTGAGGTGTTAGTTACCCACCATTATGAGTGCTCTAAGTACCCTTCTCACCGAAACTCAACCCTAATAGAATTTCTATCATAAAAGAATTTCCTCATATATAAATAAGTGATATTATTATAAGTACTGTCAAATTTGTGGAGTATACAACCAATATACTCCCTCCGTAACATAAGAATGACAACGATTGTTTTTGCACGCATTTTAAGGAAGCGATTTGAGAGTGTAAACGATTAAATTAATCAAAATAATTTTGATATTAGTAACTTATATTCATATTCTTACTTATGTTAAAACCATTTTTAAAAATTCATTCGTTTATACCCTTAAATTATTTCCTCAAAGTGCGTGAAAAAATAATTGTTGCCATTTTTATGTTACGGAGGGAGTAGTTGTAATAAAATAGGGGAAGCCTCATATCTTTCACATTTTTTATGTCATCCCATCTTATTTTTTGTTTTTCCAATGATGATTAAATCCCCAGACCCTGGCTGATAATCGAGCAAAGTGTACCTGCTCAAGATAATTGATGCCAGCCAACAAAATATGAAAAGACTGCTCCAACAGTACGGAAGCTGCGGTGGAAAGACATTGTGGATGATTCACCATTTTTCACTGAAATGGAAGATGATCACAAATTAAAGAGAATGGGAGAAAAGGATCAACAATATTCTGTACAATATCAGGGTATGAAAGGAAGTGTAAAAAAAGGTAATCTTACCACTATTGTCTCCCAAGTAAGATCTAGATCCATTTGATGCCAGTAAGAAAAGCAATTGTAGAAAGAACTATCCACGTGTACGTCATTATGGCCATAGGAAAGGCCAAAGGGGAAATTCATTTTACTATTCCGAGAATGTGGGGGAGAGATTCCTCACAAATGGTTAGCCGTCTTTGTCTTGTTGTGCCATCTGTCATAAAAATTAAAAATCAGTTAGCTATCCAACCTAGTTGCATTGAATATTATACATAGCTTAGTATTTTATATAAATTTTCTTATGAGCTGTAACTTTGTAAATTCAATTTAGTATTTAAACTGTAAAGAAGATTTGTACATAAAGTACCAATGCTATGAGTAATAAAATCTATAAACCCAAAGATAGAGCACTGGCTATTTTAAAGTAGGGCATTCATACTAATCAATATCAAGTTTGTTTTGATAAGATAAGAAAAATATTTATTAGAATATTATTCAAAATATTACTTAGTTAGGATCTATCATTCCATTAAAAAAAAAATCTACTTTTCATGTCATTTCGATTTGTATGTATGTTTGAAAGCAATCTAGTTTTTTTTTTCCTTTTCCATTTGGTCTCTTGAAATCTATTGTGTATGGTAAGCACCCCATCTCCTCCCTACAATTTCATAGGTGATCCTGAAAATACATAGATAAATAAAGGTACTCATAATTATGTTATTTGAGAAGAAAAAATAATAGTAGCATATTTGTAGAACTATCACTTGATGTTGATGGTTTCTCCTTCTAAATATAAAAAATGGGGTCTACTTTTCATCTCTTTTCTACTTGTACAATAGTACATAGATTTTGAAATGGTCAATTATTATTAACTTTTGACAGCTTACAGTCCCCCCTCCCCAAATGTTACAAGAGATCAACTAAAAATGTCAACTCAGAACCAATGGAACTTTTGTAATTTGTACAATTTGTGTATGATGGAGTTGAGTGATCGATGGGGTAACACAAGTAATTTTACTCCTAGTAGCCGTTTGTTATCCAATGGGAACAAAGACAAGGATAAAGATTAAAATAGAGATATATAACGAATTGAAAGTCGGAAATTTATTAACTTTATCCTTACCCCTTGTTTGGTATAGATGTGGAGTATATAGGAATTATCTTATCCACATTATAAGGGGTATTTTATCCATATCCCCATCCCACTAATAATAATAATAATCCTTTAAAACAAACATGGGATTAAAGGAAGTATAAGAGATATTATACCTACCTTTTTATCCCTCAAAACAGTCTTCTAGTGTCTTAGAGATGAATGGGAACAAGAATTGAGGTCTTGTACCCCTCAAAAAAAACAAAAACAAAAAAAACAACTGTAGTCTTGTAAAGAGAAAATGAAATGCTAATCTCTACTAATAAACCATATCACTCTTGTCAATTAACAATTGATCATTGATGGACAAGTTTCTTTACTAGAATCTTCCCAAGAGGTACACATTATGGCACATTTCTCAATCCCTAAACTACCACTCAACAATGACCTCCAAGGGCTCCAACACATGATGCCTTGAAAGGTTGACATAAGGAATTGCTAAAGACTTAAGTGTTACAGGTACACATTTTTTCAAAGCAATCTATTCAGAGGCAACCAAACAAGTTAAAAGTAAAAATTTAAAAATAAATAATTAAATAAATAAAAACTTTACCTTCACCACACTTAAATTTATATCTACTCTAGGAAAATACTAATAGAAACACTAAAGCAATGAAACTTGAGGAGATTTGCTTCCCCAAGCTAAAGAGGTCCAATATATGCAAATTTAGATTAATCTATAATCAGCTAAGGCAAGTAAAAGAGGTTATTTTGCAACACTCTAGACCATATTAGAACATATAATTATGACAGGACACAATCACACAATACTACATTAAAACATTAAACTAGCCTGGGTACCTTATCCTAATGAAGGAATGTTCATTCTAACTGTAACTTTTATTTATTTCTTCACACCACTGTATCCACAGGCGGGAGATACAACACAGTTTGCTTGACATTGTATCATTGTAATTGTCAACGACTCAACAATGCTATCACATCTAAATAGATATTAACAACTCTAGTTTTTTTTTTATTTATATGGAAAAGTGCAGATGATAGTCAAAAACCCAACATCATGGACTCATGGCTGATATTTATAATTTCACCTCTTTCATCTCGAGAAATCTCAAGTCTTTGAGACTTCCATGCCAAAGAAAGTGTTCTTTGATAGGCTTAGAAGGGCAACATCCTTCCCTTATTGTTTTAAAAGTAATTGTATAGCAACACCAGCTGTAGACTAAAGTGACTGATCAATAACACGAGTAAAAACTTTTCTCTTCTATGAAACAAGGTTTTTCCAGTGTAGGGACCATAGTATTAAAGTACCATACTTTTCAACAAAAGAAACAAAGGAGAAGGTAGGCCGCATTCGGTGTCCAAAATTTAATACTCATCATAGAGGAAATCCTTTGGCAAATAAGCATATCTAGAACCAGACAAGGCACAACCGACCTCATATGAATTGCTTGGACACTATGATATCCACGAAACCTGACTTAAAAGCTAGAAATGACGTGCGATATGTATTATTCAAACAGAAGTGAACGAACCTTAAATGGTCCGGCAGAATCTGCCAATTTTTTTTTTTTATTTTTTTATTTGATAATCTGTGAAATACACGCACCTGTGAGGGGTAAGATAAGGAATCATCACACATGTTTATGGTGAGAATCGAATTTATGACCCCGTGCCTGAATTTCTAAGGTCTTGACCAGCAAGCCAAGACCTCATCCTCAAAAATAGGCAAAATCTGTCAAATGGGCAGCGTCATGCCCGAGTAACGTTCACCATTGATACATGTACATGAGTAACATGACCCATAAAGAACCATAAAAGTACTCCCTCCGCTTCACATAACTCCTATGTATTGCAAAAATAGGGGAAGGCTCAAGTTTTAACAAAAGATGAAGTGTTACACGCAATGTGGAATTAAGGATGTTATTAATCCCACTTTATTAACACAACAAGATGGCATGTGATGTAAGCGCAAATACAACAACCCAAAATAGGTTGACAGATTTGAACTTAGGAACAAAATTATCACAATTCACGAAATGCACTAGAAAGTAGAAACTCATGAATAAACAAGATAAAACAAAACACGAGAACACACTCAAAATTTTGAGATTTTAGGCCAAATATAAGACTCACTCAATCTCCCCCTAATCTCGTCATTCAAGAACTCACTCAAAGTTTGGACAAACACAAAGAAGAATGCATGAAAATAAACACGTTTTTTAATGAGAAAAGTGAACTTATTTCTAAAAATAGCTCTCTTTTTTTTATAGGGATTAGGAACAGTAAAAGAACACCCAAAGCCCCCTTGGAAAACTGTCCAAAAGGAACAACCAAAGGAAGCTACAAAAACTCCTTATAATGATATCATAACTCATCTTCAATGGGCTGTTTATGATCAGCTTTTGAAGAGTTAAAGAAGCTCCAATCTTCAACCCATGTAATGCAGACACAAAGCCTTTTACAACCTTGAATTGTAAGATGGTCCAAATCCAATAATTTGAAGGTAATCTAAAATAATTATTTTCAGTCATCGTGTCACAATAAAATGGTGAAAAACAAAGCGAAAATGATGAGTCATCTAATGATATTGGTCATTTTTTTAAAAGAAAATAGGGAAAAACTTATCAAAAGATTTGGAACAGAGGGTTTATATTTTGTAAATATTTTAGTTCCAAAAATTTAAAAAAAAAAAAATTATAAATTCAATATTACCCTTATATTTTTCTTATTACTAGTATCATTTAAGGCATTATTCAAGGCTATGTTTAAAAGTATTTTGTCAATTGAAATTTTCTTTACTTTTCTTATATTTCTAATTATTGTGGCTTCATAAACATCAATTATCTTTTAAGAAAAAACAGAGAGTTTATTTCTTCAACTAAGCTAGACCAATAATTTTACACATAGAATTCATAGGAATTGTAAATATTCTCATCAATCTCATGTCGCCCACCCACCCAAACAACTTGGAGTCATTTCTTAAGAATTTTACTAAGGTAAGTTGCTTCCCATAAAATGAAAATTTCTTCACGGATATTATTTCCAATGCAACCAAACAAGCACTAATGATATTAGTGGAAGCATGAAACAAAATGTTCAAAATATCTTTAGAGACGTGAATAAGCAAACAAGACTATTAGAGAGTTTACAACCTAAGAACCAAGGAATCAAGTGGTAAACCCCTCCACACAAGACCATGCCAACTCCTCTACAAATATATTCAAACTTGGTTCTAATTATTCTAAACTTCTAGATTTATTTCATAGTGTCTACTATTGATAAATACACACCACTAGTACCATTCTGATGCATATTTGCCCAAAGGACAAAGAAGTTGTATCAGTGGCCCCAAGGACATATCCCACTTCGTAACAGCATAGACCTCATCTGGTAACAAGTAAACAGCTAAAGAAAACAACTAAACAGCTAAAGAAAACAAGTAAACAGCAAAAGAAAACTAACCATTTGACATGATAGCACACAAGCAAGCAAATACAATACATCTGAACAGTTGAACACCATAACTCCATCTTACTCCATTCTAAAATACTAGTCCCTTATACTTGATCCTAAATATAGATCAAAATCCCAACATATAGATCAAAGGCAAGCTTATTGATAACAAAATCCCTATATATAGATTAAGGGCAAGATTATTGCCCCACTTTCAATTTATTTTTGCTCATTCTAGTTTATCTTGACTTGTTTGAACTAATATGACTTGTTTGAACTAACAGCTTATCAAGAGCTTATTTGAACTTAATGGACCTTATTTGTAAGAGAGTCGAGCCTTATTTTTGCTTATTATAATTTACTTGAGCTTATTAGACCTTAATAAAACTTTTCAAACCTTATCTAACCTGTCCCTGAACTTATTCTTTCTTATATAAGCAAAAACAAGGTGGGGAAAGAAAAAATGTGCTATCTTGTGCCATTTGTACATTATGGCTAATAAGCACACTTTATTCTTGTATATATCAATCAAGATAGTTTCAGTTTATCCAAAGTTTGAGTAGGCATAAGCAAATCTACTACAAAACTATTTCTTCTTGGTACTTAATCGTTAGCACTTAGCATATACCAAGTATTTCTGTAGTTCTACATTATATCAAACTCATCAAAATAGAGAGGATACACCAATTTATTGGAATAAATTGCAGCAATAGTTCAAACAATAACCATTCTATGGAAACTAAGGAAGCAAGGCACAATGAACTTTTAGCAATTACAACAGCACCAGCGATCAGTGTGATGATAATGCAACTAGAAAGCTAGAATTTCATGTTTCGGGTTGAAGAAGAGAGTTCTAGTGCATGAAAACTAAAATAGCAAAAACTGCATATCATATAATGTAGTATACATCAAAGTATGGTGTAGAAAAAGGTGTTAAAGCAAATTTCACCCATGCAAAAGCTTTACTTGTTCCGAAAACATCAAGAATAGCCTCAGCAATTAACAGCTTAACATGATTGAGTATAGTTGACTAGTAAGGTGCACTAATGACAAGAACTATTGCACACTGCCAGTGCCTGAACAAGTAACAGGCTAGAAAGCCATTAATAAAGTACAATAAGCCAGAGGGATATGACAACATATATCTGAAGAAGAAATGCACAGCACAGATATCAGACTTCTCAGCAAGACTGTAAGATACACTCTATCAGTCTATCTACAGCGTAGATAGAAGGACTACAATTGCTGATATGCAAGTGGGCCAAAAGAATATAACTAGATACATACACACAAAAAATACAAATATGTGACATATTTTACTCAACTCTAGCTTCTGTATTGACACAAATGTTGTTTACAATGACACATGATACGGCTCAACACAAGAAATACCAATCATAAGCCCAAAGATGGTAAGTCACTAAGTCAGTGCCATACTTCAAGGTTTCTAGCATGCTTTGGCATTGCAATTAGCTCAATTGGGATCAACCACAAAGCATAAACAGTACTTTAAAAATCTCAATTTTTACTACTTAGACAACCAAAAATGCTTATCGTTTCTGGAATTGTGGACAACAAAGTTATAGCTTATTCTATAGTACTGAAATAGTCTAATGGAAGATGCTTGTAGAAGATTCACATGAAAATTTTAGACTCTTTTATGTTTTGGTAGTGATACTATTGACATAACTGCACTAAAAACCAATCACAGAAGTAACTAAAGAAATCATTATGATTAACAGGTTCAGTAAAAAGCATAACAGAACATCTCTAATATTGTAGTTTTGCATAGCAGATGATTAAGTATAACCTTGGATCTTTATTGATGCTATAGGAAAAATATTATATTACAAAAAAAAATCGTCAGAGAACACGTAGTGTAAATCTGGTAAAGTTTATAACCAACACTATTCTGCAAAGTGAACTGTCATATCGCCTAAAATCCAAACATGTTTGCTAACTAGAGAAGTATGTTACCAAATAACCTAGACAGCCATCTGTATCACCTGCTTTCAACTGCATTTCTCTCGTGCATACTATTAGATCTTATTTGCTTTTTTTCAATTTTCAAAAGAAGATTATCTAGCCCAAAAGCAAAAGACTATTAGATTAGAAGGTGCATACCTACCTTTCTACTTGAATATTCTATTCCTAGGCTAAGTTTCTACTATGAATATTCTGAATTTAGGCTACCTTTCTACTATGAATATTCTGTTTTTATATTTTGCTTCTGCGCTTCACTGCACCAAAAATATCGATAGGGAGTGGTAATTATTCATCAAAACAAAAGCAGCAGCCTAGCCAGCCTTTGCTTTGCACCACACTAACAATATCTTAATTGAATGTAAAGAGCAAATAGAAATCAAATAAGGACCACTGGTGGGAACCCATGGTCAGTTATGATCTGATAAAGGTGTAGGCAAGAACCAGTTAATACAATCAAGTATAATACTTTAAGTCTTAGGTTAGAATTAATGTAAGTGAAACAAACCAACATAGACTTACCACTTACTGGTTACAACAATACCCTCACTTTTTTAAGCAATTCTATTGACTTGCCATCCTAGTTCAAAACCTGAAACAAATAAGTGAGGCTTAAAGGGATTTATACATCATAAGAGCTACCTCGGCATAGAAAACTTCACTAGTAATAATATATTCGATATAAACACACACATACACGTATAATTAGGCTCATGTGAGAAGACTACATTTGATGAGAAGAATGAAAAAGAGGGTTGACCCTTAGATCAGCAAATGAAGGGTCGAGATTAAATTAGATTTTACCTATTTACTTTTTAAGTGTTCAAATAATATATCTATAGTATAGACTCAATGTATTTATACTTAATATATTTATAACTTGCAATGGATGCACCTATAGACTATAGTTCATAGTAAATCAAATGTACTTACTACTTATAGAACATGCTTGGTGTATCTACAAGACTACAACCTTCTCACCTTCTCACAATAAGAAACCTTTTTCATGCGAACCCGTCACTCTATATATATAAAGGCTTTTTCCATTTCTTGATTTTCACTAATTATATATAATTCGATTAATTCCAGAATCTAGACTAATGGTTAGCACATTATCAATAATGAATTCCACATATCCACATGCAAATTAACGCTCTTCAACATGCAGTCATGCACTATCATTTGGAGTAAACAATAAATGCTTTTCCAGAATTTTCAAATGCTAAAAGCCAAATGAGCATTCAATAAAATATGTTTCAGTCAATTTTAATTAAGGATAATAAGTTTCAATCATGGCTAATAAGTTCCAATCAACGCTAATAAGTTAATTATTGATTAAATTAATTAAATTAATAACTAACTTAAATCACTCCAACACAATATAAGCCAATTTTATTCTATCATTTTTATTTTATATATCTTTTTAGAGAAACTCACTCAGAGTTAGATTGAATTAAAAAAATTTACTATTATAAAATAAGAATGATAGATTGAATTAAATTAATTTTATCCTATAACGTAATTCAACAATAAAAAAAAAAACATTGGTTTTAATATATAGAACATTGTTTTTTTGGATTATTATTATATTTTATTTTTCAATCAGGTTTAATAAGGGTGTGTTCTCTTCACCTTAAAAAATATGTTTCAAGTTTAATAAGTTCGGATAAGTTTTAATAAGGTTATAAGTTCAGTTTAATAGGTTAACGTCTAATAAGTTCTAAATATACCTTAAAAAAATAAGTTTCACGTTTAATAAGTTCAGATAAGTTAAGATTTAATAAATTGAAGAGAACGCACCATAAGTTCTAATAAGTTTCCAATCAGGTCTAATAAGTTTCAATAAGTTTTAATAAGTTCCAATCAGGTATAATAAGTTCTAATAAATTAAATAAAGTTTGATAAGTTCAGTTAAGTTCGAGTCTAATAAGTTAAAAAGAGTGCACCCTTAGTTGTTAGGGGTGCCCCTATCCTAACATTTGTCCTATCTACCCAATTATCTCCTCAATTTGGGCTCACATTCAAGTCATTTATTGGATTAACCCTCTTCCTGCTTAACCTACATTATCCTCTCTCCTTCTATCCCTCTGTCGTCGACATTCTTCCTTGATCTATAGATTTAAGAGCATTGTTAATCATGAACAAAAAAATGGTTTGTGATGACAAACCATTTTTTTATTTCCTTAACAATGAACAAAACAAATGTTCATGATGAACATTTGTTTGTATGTTTGTACCTGCAAACAGAAATGATAAATGGTTCATGTGACATGTCATTAGGAGGGATGGGAAGGGTGAGGTGTGGATGGGTGCAGCACTTGACAAGTGGCAAGCTAAAAAAACATTAATGGAAAAAATTTGTATGAGCAATTTTTTACACGCAAAATTTTCAAAAAAAAATAAAAAAATTGTATCAAAATTCATAATTTTTTATCCTCTATAAATAGACATTCATATTGCCAAATTTTATTCAAGGCAAAAAAATTAGTTTTTTCTCTCTACAATTTTAGCATTTTTTTAAAAATTCAATTCTTGTGTTGATGAACCTTTTTTATTTGGTTCATGGATAAGAGGAGAAATTGAAAATAATTTGGTTTAGTGATGTGCATGAGAGAGAAAATGTGATAGTGAGCCATGAACCTTTTATTTTTGTTCATGGCTAATGGTGCTCTAATATCCTTGGATTATTTGAAAAGCCCATAATAAACTAGTCTTTCACAATATTCCTACTAACAAGGTCATTGTGTACCCGTCATAGATTTATATTTTCCTAATTGCACCTCTTAATTAGGTATATCTAGGTAAGTTAGGGTCGAGTCACACATAGAGAGAAAGACATTATGATATGATGTTAAACATTAGTGGACATTTGATCGTGACACTAAGCCAACTAATCTCTATTATATAAGCCAAGGGGGAGTCATGGTGTCCCCTTCAAAAAGTCTTTACTACCCTTAGCTTATATAATAAAGAAATTATATCTTTAAAAATTTTTACCAATTTAGATCCTCAATTCATTCAAAATAAATCAATCTTCAATCAATTAAGCTCTTAATTGATTCATCACCATATGGTCAAATCTATATAAATCAATCTTCCATTAATTAATTTATTGATTCATTCAATCAGTCAATAATGTAATAAATTCACATATTATTCCCTAAATACATTAAATTAATTGGTATCTATATTTATCAATTTTCTCATTCATAAATCAATTAATTTTCATATATTTATGTATGCATATATTTTCATAAATACATTCAATTTACTCACCACTTCATGGGTGTATAAAACCCACTTTCGTTCTCATCTTATACTTTATCATTAAATCTCTTCTCATTCTTTTCTTCTCAATCTTTATATCCACTTTTTCAGTTTCCACTACTACACAAAAGAGTTTTTGCAACCCTCAAAACCGTTGCCAAAGGCCCAAAAAACTGTTGCTAAAAACCTTTTGCAACGGCTATAGCCTGTTGCATTCTCTGGCGTTGCAAAAGGTTTTTAGCAACAGTTTTTTGAGCTTTTGCAACGGTCAAAGCATGCCCGTTGCCAAAAGGTAACCTTTTGCAACGGGCTGCTGATTTCCATACTAAGGCTTTTAGCAACACCATTTTTCCATCTTTTGCAACCGACTAATAATGCTTGTTGCTAAAAACTAATCTTTTTGCAACAGGCTACACATCCAAGTAAAAGCTTTATGCGACAACAATCTTTTTGCAACGTTGCCAAAGGTTTTTTTTTTTTTTTAATACTATGATAATATTTAAACAAATATTATATGAATAATAATGACTAATTAATTTCATAAGAAGTTATATATTAATAACATAATTTGAAATTTATTTGTTATACAAAAATACTAAAAATTTCAAGTCTAGCTTGATCGTCTATTACAACCAAAAATATTGATCACTATACATCTTAATTATATATACAAATACGATTATGTCCAAAAAGATATAGAACCAACTATTTCACAAAAAATTTCTATGTAAGCTCAATATCATTCTCCACCTCTCCGTCATTTGCTTCAACATGTACCTACATATAATGTAAAAGACAATTAACATTAAAAATTTACTAAAAGCAACATGTATCTACATATAAAATAAAAGAAAATTAACAAAGAACCCATTTAGTGTCCGTGCGTGTGTGTGTGTGTGTGTATATATTTATTTATAGCAAAGAAAAATATGATTACACCTAAACCCTATCAACTTAGTAATCAAGAATGATCATTAATACTAAATTCCAATTATGCATCAAGAATGAATCATAGGAAACACTCAAGTCCATCTATTTAGCTCTCTTTGTCATCAAGAAATATTATGCGTCGAAACTTAATGGGATCACACAATTAAAACCTCATCCAAACAGCTTTCAAAATGTTTTGCATAAAAATAACTAGTCTATAAAATCGTTCAAACATAATAGAATTAGATAACTTAACCATTCAAGTAAATTAGAAATAATAGTTTACTTCAATACATATATATTAGAAATAAGTATTTTATACATCTTCTAAACATGTTCGGAAGCAAATAAGTTGAAATACCTTAAAGATTATTCAAGCGTATTAATGGACCATTACTCCTGGCAGCAACAACTCCAATCAGGCAGCCACTACCAGTGAAAAGACCACCACCATGTCACTGCCACAAGACAGGATAGGGCAGTGGTAGTGGCAGCACAGCCACAGTGCTGCAGCAGCACCGCAAAAGTGCAGCGACAGCGCAACAACAACGCAGTAACAACAGCTCCCCACGCCAGCAGCACTTCACCCCCGCCCCTGGCAGCGGCACAAGCCCGTTGGGCAGTAGGTAGCAGTGGCAGTAGGTGGCAGCAGGGCCGTCCTCTGTTCATTGTCCTAGCGAGTTCGGCTCCGAACTTACTTTTTTGATAAAAAAACGTTTACCCAATATATGACCAAATCACAATCATAGCTTCAATTGAGCATAAAAATCAGAATGACTAGTTTAATTATAACTATATTAAATTCTCCGATCGTAACATCAACTAAGAAGGCAACTCATTTCCAAGCCAATATTGAATTTCAAGTGTAACCCGAAGAAAAAAAATATCATACCTCACTTATGTGTGAAAAAAACATGAATGAAAAGTGTGAAAAATATTGGATAACCAAAGTTGCATTTGGCTTTCCTCAATCTCTTACATCCCCAACTTGCACTAAGAAGGTAAGTATACATAATAATGAAATTAAATCAACAAAGCTAAGGCTATTGTCAAGGCAAATCGCATAACATAAGCAAAATATATGTCTTTCAAATACAGAAGCTAATCAAAAGATAATTGTGATTTATGCCTTGAAATGGGGTGAAGTATCATTATTGTATATGATAACTTAATTAGATGATCTGCCAAGAGTTAAACCTTCATCCTGCATATAAAGTATAATGTAAAACACATTTAAAAAAATTGGTAACAAGATTGTCTGATTGATAGATCACTAGAATACTTGCCTATTTGGAGACAATAATAATGGTAAGGACGTACGTATCAAGTAACAAAACAACCCCAAAAGAATAATGGTAAGGATGTACGTATCATGTAAATGCCAAACTTGCAGAGAATGAAGCAAATTTTAACAACCTTTTTCTTGACATAGCATTAGATTTGTGTAAACTGTTGTCTACTTGCAGTTAAACATGATTCGATAATCGATATTGAATTGGATGTTTACAGTTTTCCATCTCTCATGATAAACAGAGTGGTGACAATCCAACAATCAGGAATTGCTAAAAAAAATACTAAAATCTGAAGGCACCCTTCATAACAAAGACAATAATTAGAATAGGCAGCACAAAACCAACTACTTGAAACTAGCATAATAGATGAAGCAAACATACACCATTTAATCATTTATTACCAGTACCAAAATTCAAATGGTTTTGCTTGTCACAAAGTAATTTACATACATCAGATACATATGATAACTATTGATAAGTCTATAAAGCAACTTAAAGCTTGAAATACTATAAGAGATAAACCTGTTATCAGACAGTCAAATTCATGCTCTGAGTTGCTCTTCTAGTATACAGGGAAGGAACTCCACATTGCAAAATCCCATTAATGTTGATCCCATTGAATTCTCTTAATATCAATCCCTTGCTGATACATTTCATAAAGAGGGCTCATCTCCCTCAACTTTAGAACCTGCTTCACCGTCAACTCGACCACCCTATCAATCTAAAAAATGGTTAAACCTTCATCCTCCATATAAATTATAATGTAAAACACATTTTAAAAAAATGATTTCAAACAAATTGTAAAAAATAAAATAAAAATCAAAGCAAACAACAAACATGCATTCAACAAATTGTATGTGAAATAGATTGTAAAGGCTTCAAATGAAACAAAGACATGGACTCACTTAAAGAATACTCACCATAAATCAGATTACATAAACCCTATGCCAGATTGTAAACCCTAGCTCGGATTAAGGCAAGAACTCACCATCAACATCGAGCAAGCACCTTGTTTGGGCGTCGAGAAACTGTCGCGTCTAGGCGTCGAGAAACAGCAGCATCTAGGCGTTGAGAAAACGTCGCGTCTGAGCGTTGAGAAAACGTCGTGTCTGGGCGTCGAGCAACCGCCGTGTCTGGGCAGATTATGAGCGAGCAATTGGAAGAACGAAATCAAATTGGAAGAATGAAAAAATAAGTCCGATTCAATTGGAAGAACGAAATTTAGAAGGGGAAAAAAACCTAATTCAGATTCAATTGGAATAACCAAATTTACCTTGATGTTGCTCCAATTTGAAGAGCGAATTTGTCGAGTAATGGGAAGAGCAAATTTGTCGAGCAATTGGAAGACCGAATTTGCAGACCAAGTAGTACATAAGAATGGTTGCATGGATGGAGGAAATAATATGTAAAGGCAATACTGCCAGTACATAAGCGTGAATGGGGAAGTGTGATATATTATGTTAAATGAAAATAAAAAAAAGGAAAAAGGAGCGCCTAAAACTCAATTTTAAGTTTTCAACTTCTCTCCTTACTTTTGGCAACGGCTATGCCAAGCCCGTTGCTAAAGTTGTTGTAAAAGGTAAAGCCCGTTGCCTTTTATAATCTATTGCAACGGGTTGTGTTGAGCCCGTTGCCTTATATAAGCTATTGCAACGGGTTGTGTTGAGCCCGTTGCCTTTTCCCATTTTTGGCAACTATCATTAAAAACCCGTTGCTAAAGACGTTGCAAAATGATGATCCGTTGCTGAAGAGCGTTGCAACTGCTCTTTTATCTAGTAGTGTTCAAATTGTGTAACCCTTTTTTAACATTGTTGAGAAATTTAATGTATGTATTGTGTATTCACTTTATATTAACTTTTTTAAAATTTGATAAATCTATTTTTTGTATATTAACTTTTTTTGTTATTATCTTCGTAAAACCTTTATTTTTCATTTTTTTATCTTTATATATTATTGTTTCTAATTAATTTAAAGTATTATTATTACTTAAATTTGTACAAAGTATATATTGAATTTCATAAACCAATATTGCTATTGTTATTAATATTAAAATGTCAGTGCATGCATGACGTGTATTTAAAAGCTAGCACAAGTGTACAACAATAAGTGAGGGTAATCTAATTACGATATTAGGCTAACAGTCGGAAAAATAGAGAAAGTAATCAAATAACTAAAACACTTATATTAGGATTAAATATCCTCTTAGCATGATCACGAATAAAACAAAAAAAAAAAAATTGTAATAATGGGCATAAATTAAATTAAGTAAACATGGCTAAAGCCAAGTAGCAAGATACAACAAAGTTCATCCAGCATATCTTTTTTTAAAAAATTTAATCAATCCAATTTTTCAAGAGAAGAGACACCAAAAATCAATATTAAGAAATAAGAATCTCTGATCTCTTTAATATTTTTAACTCACATAAATTACACGAATTTATTCCCATAAATTTCTATAATTTAAGGACATTATTAAGCCCATACATTATAATCTCCTAACAATCCAATCAATTTACTCTAACGGTCCGTTTGGTTGTTGGTAATGATAATGGATTTAAAGTATAATTTGTTAAGGAAAAATTTCAACATCCCCATGGAAAACATATTTTTCATTCTCAAACTTGAAATTTGTTCTTATTTTCCATTACCATCCATTACCATGTGGAAGGGTGTTATTAGATGGAAATGGATATTTGTGAAGAAAATTAGATAAATTGGAGTTAAGCTAGCACCACCATGGGAATAAATTTTGATTTTTCTTACAAATTTATTAGTTATAAATTCATTCTTATTACATCCATTTATGACCGACTACCAAACGGTTCGTAAGTCTCTTATAGAGACATTCATGCCCTTAATTGAACAAGTATAATCCTAATATACTCAATTCTCATTGCAATATACAGAATTTACATCAAGAACAATTATTCCTAATTTAGTCATGACAAAAAATAAGCACAATTCAATCAAGCACGAAGGTTGGGTTAGTATACATGGAAAACTAGCCTTCTATTAGTTCTATGCAGTTTTACGTGCGATGGTATCTTAAATACATCTATTAATTTGTCTAAACAAACAAAAAATAAAGGTTATTTGTTCGAAAAATTGTAAATTTTGTCAAATTCACGCTAAGTCATATAATCAAAAACAAACTTTTCCCCTTTTATTCGGTCATCCCACAACAATGAAAAAGTTGTATGAAGTAGCTTTTTTGGTTGGCTTTTGGCTTGTTGGCCCACAAACCCTCTAATAAACAGCCAACAGTCACAATAATTTGATCAAACACTATTCCAAATAGCTGACTTAAACAACCAATACTTCCAGCCAGTCAAACAAGCCAGAAAAACTAGCCAACAGTCGATTGCTAAACAGGGCCATACATTATTGATATGGATTATTAAACTGATCAGCCCCTTAAATTAGGCGTCATTAATTTCTAAGGAGCCCGAAAAACAAGAATAAAAACCCAAATTCCTAACTAACCTAAAAGGGTAGTATAATGGAGTAAGGGGTCGAATCCACATGGAGATAGGTGAGTGAGAATTGTCTTTAAAATTATATTCACCTAATGAGGGTCTATTTTTTTGAGATTTTTTTGACAATAGTAGAAAAAAGGCTATTTGCATCGTGCATTTCAAGCTATTAGTATCGTGCATTTGCAATTACAAATGCAGCTGTTACAAATAAAAATATTATTTGTATCGTGCCTTAGGCACGATCCAAATAATACTTATTTGCATCGTGCCTAAAATGCATGATACAATTAAGTGACCTATTTGCATCGTGCATTTGATTGCACGATACAAATACGTTACCTATTTGCATCGTGCATTGCATCGTGCCTTCAAATGCACGATGCAAATAAGTCAATTATTTGCATCCTGCATTTGAAGGCACGATACAAATAAGATATTTATTTGGATCATACCTTCAAATGCACGATGCAAATGAATCCAATTATTTTAATTGGATTATTTTTAAATTTTTTATATTATATATAATTATCATTGAATTATATATTAAAATGTACATATTAATATATTATATATAATTATCACTGAATCATACAGTACAGTACGTATACGTATACGTAAACCGCCAAGGAATGAGCCGCCAAGGATCGATGAATTGATCGAAATGATGTATATAATATAAATATACTACATACAAACATATCAATTCTTTACAAAAATGTATTTCGAATATAGTATACACCTTAAAGGTCCAATAAGTTGTCAACGATAATACATAGACGCATCACGCATACATACAAATAAAAACATAATTCTACAAATTATCAGATCATTCCTGTGACGACCCGACTCGCTTAAATCGGCGCGGAAGAAACCGACGAGTCGAATAATCATAACTAACAACTCAAAATACCTAAGAATTAAAACTAATATCTCAAATATTATTATTATAACTCCAAAAGTACAAATACCCACAAGTTTGTACAATACTAAACCAAAAGTCAAACTAAAAGTCTAATATGCGATGAAACTCCAATACACATGTCAGAGTCCAAAACCAACGTATACAAGTCCAAACTACAATCCAAAAACTATCCAAAATCAAATAACAATGAAAAGTACAACAAAGCATAATAACGGCGCTCGCCCAACCCAAAGCTAAGCAATAACCTCATCATCAAAAATACCTGAAAAATAACAACAGTCCACCATCAGTGGTGAGTAACATAACTGACTCACCCTAATGGGAATACACATGAACATAGCACAAATCAAATAACCAAACCAACCATCAAAACATGCGAAAAACCAACCAATGACAACTTCGACTCAATTATCTTATCCAAACTCAACTTTGGCGCAATCATTCATATACTAGACCGGACTACGCTCGTACGAACGCATCTTACGCATTCGAACTTTCTACTATGTTAGGAAATGAGAATCTTACTCCCAAGTCCCGTGAAACAAATCTTACTGGAAATCCACATCCGAAGACAACATAGTAAGACTCCAACTATCCCAATACCGCGGATGGAATAGGGGCAACGTCTTAACCCAAAAACATAGAATCTTACTCTAAGTTTTAGGCGTCTAGCTACGAAATCAAGCTAAATTATTAATACATCTTAAATCTTAACCATCTTAATCATAACTTAATTAATTTCAAGAATTGCCTTTGCGCCTTGATTGTCGAAAATAATCAGTTAAATCCCGAAGTTATTCTCAAGAATTGCCTTTACGCCTTAATCTTGAGTCTAACCAACACTTAACCACTTTCTTTAATCCATTCTTAAACTTTCTTTAATACTTTCTTTAACTTTCAAGACTCGACCAAGAACTCATAAAGAACTCATCAAGATGCATAAAGAACTCATCAAGATTCATAAAGAACTCATCCAAGATTCAAGAACTTCAATCAAGAACTCAATCAAGATTCAAGAACTTCAACCAAGAACTCATCCAACCATCTTAACATCACACGCATATCATCATCATCAAACCATGAAATTACCAACTTACTAATATCCAAAATTCATCAAACTTTAACATAATCATCATGATCTTAAATCCAACATATTCAATCATAAAATATTCATATTCAATCATCAAATCATCATTTAAACAACACAAAAATCAGATTTGATACCATACATAAAAACAGGATCAAACTTCATTTAAAACCATTCCTATCAATTTAATCTATACTATGAAACATAGTATGCCAATCAAGTTGAGAAAGTATGTTACCTTATTAAGGAATACACACAAAAATCAACACAAATCGCAGCCCGGAATCACGAACCACACGGCTCCCACGAACTGCACCCACACGGCACACACGCACGGCTGGCTTTACGAACACCACACGGCCACCACCCAGCTGCACGGTCCACGAACACAGCACGAGCACCACTTGCACCACCGTCTCTTACACAGTCCCAACACGGCCCTTGCACGGCACCACCACGGACACCACTCGAACAACCCCACACGAACAAGGTCCCCAAACCAAACCCGAACTAGTGATCTTGAACAAGGTCCCCAAATCAATTTTGCGGTTTAGTTTGTGTTTTGGTATTTAAAGATCAATAGAAGTTGAATCTTTAAATTTGGGTTTGAAAAGATGAAGAACAAAACTTGATGAGTGATGAACCAAAAATGGCGTGAGATTAAGGAGAGTAATGGGAATGTGTTTCGTGTTTAAACTTGATGAGCAAGTGATTGAAATGGCAAAAGGATTCATAAGCCTTACTAACTCTCCTATATATAGAGGTTAGTTAAGGTGTGAATGCATGGCAAGTGGCAATTAGGCCACTAATCACCAAGGGGTAACCGGCCAAGGCAAGGAATTGGGCCAAAAATGGGCTTTCGTGATTAATTGTGCTAATTTGCAAAAATTGCATGATTAACCATGCTTAAATCGATTTAGCCCAAAATATTAAATAATTAATTAGAAAATTAAATAATAAAAATTCTAATTAATTAAATAATAATTAAAATAAATAATAATAACTGCAAATAAAATAATTCGAATTAAATCGAAATTATTCACATAAAATAAAATAAATAGTTCAAAAATAAATTTGAACTATACATAGATGCACATAAACGCACATAAATTATCGGCAAAAATACCAATAAAATCAGGGTCATTACAACCTCCCCTCCTTAAAGAAATTTCGTCCCGAAATTTCAAGGTGCAGGAGATCGCTCCCCTTCGAACAACTCCGGGTACTTCTGCCGCATGGACGCTTCCGTCTCCCAAGTCGCTTCTTCATGGTGTTGATTTCTCCACAACACCTTGACGAGCTGGACTTGCTTACGCCGAAGGGTCCTCACTTCCCGATCCAAGATCTGGATGGGTCGCTCCTCAAACGTCAGATTCGGCTCAAACGTGGCCGACTCCACTGGAATAATGTGGGTAGCATGCTACAGGTATATCGTCCAACAGATGCTCCTCAGTCAAGTCTCGTACCTGACATAGATACACCATATCGCCCTTTTGGCGATGCTTCCTCATTTTCAAGGCAGAGATTACCTTTACTCCTTTCTTTAGGATAAACCTAGAGTAAGTAACCCGGTTGCCCTGAAGTCCTCGGAATGTTACTGACTGATCTCGGCAACGAATGATCGCTTGATACCTCGATAGCCAGTCCATACCAAGTATAACATCAAACTCCATCAACGGGAACTCCTTCAGATTCGTTGTCGCTTGCTCCCCAGCTATCACGATAGGCACTCCTCGGAATTCGCGCTGAGAAATAAAATCCTCTCCGGAAGGGAGAGTTATAACAGAACTAATAGGAAGGCTGCCACGAATATTAGACCTCGAGGCAAAACTACGAGCCACAAAAGAGACAGTAGCACCAGAATCAAACAAAACGAAAGCTAAGACACCAGAGATAAGAAATCTACCTGATACGACGTCAGGCTGAACCTCGGCCTCCGCCTCGGTCATACAGTAGATTCGGTTCTTCACCGGAGTCTTCGTTGGTGCCGGAAGCTGCTTAACCTCAGAGTCTGGCCTCCTCTCGGGGCATGTCGACGCCTTATGGCCTTCCTTCCCGCAGATAAAACATGTTATGGGCGAACCATCACACCGCTTCCCTGGATGGAAGTCTCGGCCACATCCTCTGCACTTCGAGCCATCAAAACCCTTACGCGAACTCGTGGTCGGAGGGGTACTGCTAGGTGCGTTGAAACGGGGCTTCTTAAACGAAGCTGTAGTCGTCGGAACCGGTGCTCTCTTCTTGCTCGAATCCTCCTCAGCCGTCGATGCCTGAATCTCGAGTGCTATCTCGTAGGCCTGCTGAAACATCGTCGCTCCACTACTGATCACGTGAACGTGAATCCTCGGATCTAGCTTTTTGATGTAGCGCTTGTAACGACCCGACTTTTTGACTTGTCGATTTACGAAGGGAATCGACATTCGGATCATTACTTAAACAAATTAAATTACAAATGAAATTAAATATTTAAAATAAATCAACTTTTATTAATTTACTAAGCTGGAATCCAAAAGTCAAATGAGGCATATGGGCCTAAGTGTTACATGATCAAAATAGATGTTTTCCCAACAGACTGGGATTATAAATATAACCATATTATTGTCTCAAAAGTTCTGGAATAACTAAAATAAATCTAAACTACTCAAGCCCATCCAACGGAAGCCCGCTCTATGCTGCCGCATCGTCACCTGAAACTGAGGGGGGGTCCACCGTCAGTGGCGAGTAACTAGGCTGTCCCGCTTAATTGAGGGACCGCTAAACACATAATATCATAGAATATACACATGAAAACACACATACAACATGATACAATGTATACAAAATTATACGAGATACGTATAAAAATACGTACAAAAATACGTATACGAATATGTATAAAATACGTGTAAAATACGTATAAATATACCTGCAGAAATACGGTTAGAAATACGTATAAAATACGTATAAAAGTACGTATGCCATACGTATAATAATACCTGCAAAATACGGTTAGGAATACATACAAATACGAATACAACACAGATATACATGTACACAATACATACGAATACAGATACATATAATCATACGAATACATATACATACACCATCACATCATACGAGTACATATATACATATAATGTACCTACTCATAACATATATACTTCGAATCATACACAGCGGAAGACTTATACATTTAATCCTTAGCTTATACTATATGGTTTTCATACTCTCGTATTCATATCATATCTTAACATATCATATCTTATTCTTTCATTTCATCATATCATATCTTATAATTTATATCATATCATCTTTCATTGGACCGGTCACTATAACTCGTTGTGGATCTCGTGTTTCACCACAACTTTCCTAGAACATGCCGGGGTGAGCTCGTGTACTCAACCCGTAGCGGATCTCGTGTTTCACCACTAAGCCTAAACTATGGCCATAACTCCTAATAGCAGCTCGTGTACTACTACTAGACGACTACATATCCTAAGACCCAGAACTACTCGGGGGAGCTCGTGTACTCGTCCCATTGAGCAGCGGCCTCGACTTAACCTAGTCTGACTACTCGAGTCATCAGGTAGGCGTCCTTATTTTATCTTATATCTTCATTATCATATCTTATCTTATATCGGGAAATACTAGGTGACCGTATTCGGAAATGAACCGTTCGAAGTCCCAGGAAAGAGAGGTGCGGCACGTATATTGGCCACCTTAAATACCAAGTCTTTCCTAGCCAGAGATCGAAACGATTCGTATTCCTTTTACTCTGTTTCCTTTCTTTCCCTATTAATATTTTATGTCCTCAAATCTTATATTATAACCTATCCTTAAAGTTATATCTTATTCTATAAACTCTTAATAATTATCCAAATATAATTATAGGTCTAAAATAAACTAAAAATTATCAACCTATAAATGAGCCATTCGACATTCATAAAAATATTACCCAAAATTTATACTTTAAATTAAATAAATACAATTACTAAATATTAAATTAATTAGATTAAATAATCATCTATAATAGCAACAAACAACAATAATTACCTAAAAACATGATAAAGATCCTATTTTTCATAATTGGACCTACTCGACATTTTTCCATCAAAATACCAAAAATTATACTTTGATCAATTAAATACAATTAACAACAATTAATCAAATAAACTTAATAATAAACAATTTAATTTACTTTAAACATTAAATCATAAAACATGGATTAAAACAAGATCAAAATCATTCCTTTATTTACATCACACCACACGGCTATCATAGGGTTCAAACAAGATCAAGATTGAATTCAAGAATTCAAAACAACATGTTTTAATAATTTAATTACAATATTTTACACAATCTGATTTTTTAAGAATTAAATTACGAACGACCTTTTAAAGGTCTCGATTACTCTCGAAATTTTAATGAAAGTTAAATGTAGGTTCAAGGTTCAAGATGCATAATTTTCGTCCAAAAATAACATCTTTTACTATTTTTAAGGAATTTTATAACTAACAAATCAGATTAGGCTGAATTCAGTTTCAGATTTTTCTTCCATATCAAACGAACTTTAAAAATTACGAAAATTTTACACAAGCTGTAAAACACTATTACTGACTTCCACCTAAAATTTAATAGCATTCCCAGTTGATTAAGTATCCTAATAAATTCGTAAACCGATTCTGGACAGTTTTACCGGTTTGATAGATTAAATTATTTCAAGCAATAAAAGGACGAATTTTGTCACGAAACAATTCATGATTCATAATAAAACAATAAAGAAACTTCCATAAAAATTTAATCAAGAAATAATACGATTTGATTAAGAAATAAATTCATATAAGTAATTATTCAACAATTTCAGATTTCAAGAAACTACATAAAATAATCAAGAAAATTTCATAATAATTCATAAATATTACATACTATCATCAAGAATAATTACATAATAACATCATCATGGTGTTCGACTTTTCCTAGATGAACATGATACTAAATCCTAGCAATTTTCATGTTTTAATCCTATTCAACTATATGATTAACTTTGTTCCAAAATTAAACGAGATAGCGAAGTTACCTCGATACGCTAAAATTCCAAGAAAAATCACCAAATTGGTGACTTGAAGTGCACGGTTTTTTTTTTGGAGGAAAGAGGGGAAAAAATAGTATTTTAGAGTTTAAGCAAATTTTGCAATTAGGAACAAAGGGGGATAACAAAAGCCCTATTTATAGAAGAAAGAAAGAAAAAAAGAAAAAATAAATAAATAAATAAATAAATAAAATAAAATAAAAAACAAACCCTAAACTTTGTTAAGGGTGCCGTGAGGGGAGAGCCCAAATAGGGGGAGGGTTGAGAAAAATTAGGTAGTCAAATTATGCTAGGTTTGAATAAGTTCAAAAATATAATTTAAATAATTTAATTTAATTAACTAAATTAATTAAACTAAACATGTACTTGGCCCAAAACAAGGAGAATAACATAGGCCCCAAAAATGAGAAGGGTCGGCCATGCTTAAAAAGAGAAAGGAAAAATTGGGTCTTTGGCCCAATTTGAGAAAAAAGATATCAGAATAAAATAAAACAGTCCAATTTAATTGGGTCTTTTGGACTTAGAATGCATAAATAAAATTAATAACCGCGAAATTTTCTGGCCCTAAATTTCGGGGTATTACAGGGCTTGACCCGATCTTTCTCCGACGGAACCACAGATGTAGCGAACCTCGACAACTCCGTAAATCTATCGGTGTACGCCTGGACAGACATCTTACCCTGTGTAAGAGTAAGAAACTCCTCCTGTTTCTGCCACCGCAACTCGTCGGGGTAGAAACGCTCCTGGACCTTATCGACGAACTCGGTCCACGACATCGAATGCAACGGCAAGTACGCGTTCTTAGCTAACGTCCACCAGTTATCGGCCTCTCCACGTAAGTAGTATGCGGCGATCTGTACCCTCTCGTGCTCGGGATAAAACGTCGCGTCGAAGAGCTTCCCCATCTCGCGGATCCAGTTATCGGCATTATTTGGATCGTGCCTTTAAGGCACGATACAAATACAATATTATTTGGATCATGCATAATAAGGCACGATACAAATACCTATTATTTGGATCGTACATAAGTAGGCACGATGCAAATACGCAGTTACAAATACGAATTTTTTTACTAGTGTGAAGATTGAAAAATTAAGAAATTCAACTAATAAATTAATAAAATAAAACTAACTTGATTAAAGGAAAGTAAAGTCGCTAAAAACTATAATAAAGCATTAAAATGAGCGCTAGGGAGAGGGGAAAACTTGGATTAATGTGATTTCAACCAAATAATCATGTAATCAAAGTGTTGGCTCATGAATGGGGTGATTTGAATGTCATTAGGAAGTAACTCTCGTGCTGTCACGACCCGACTCGCTTAAATCGGCGTGGAAGAAACCGACGAGTCAGATAGTCATAACTAACCACTCAAATACTTAAAAATCAAAACAAATACCTCAAAGTATTATTATTAAAACCCAAAAGTACAAATACCCACAAGTTTGTACAACACTAACCCAAAAGTCATACTATCAAAACTAGTATACGAAACTCTAAATACAAGTCAGAGTCCAAAACAAACGTATACAAGTCACTACTACAATCTAAAAACTACCCAAAATCAAATAACAATGAAAAGTACAACAAAGCATAATTACGGCGCTCGCCCAACCCAAAGCTAAGCAATAACCTCATCATCAGAAATACCTGAAAAACAACAACAGTCCACCATCAGTGGTGAGTAACATAACTGACTCACCCTAATGGGAATACACATGAACATAGCACAAATCAAATAACCAAACCAACCATCAAAACATGCGAAAAACCAACCAATGACAACTTCGACTCAATTATCTTATCCAAACTCAACTTTGGCGCAATCATTCATATACTAGACCGGACTACGCTCATACGAACGCATCTTACGCATTCGAACTTTCTACTATGTTAGGAAATGAGAATCTTACTCCCAAGTCCCGTGAAACCAATCTTACTGGAAATCCACATCCGAAGACAACATAGTAAGACTCCAACTATCCCAATACCGCGGATGGAATAGGGGCAACGTCTTAACCCAAAAACATAGAATCTTACTCTAAGTTTTAGGCGTCTAGCAACGAAATCAAGCTAAATCTTTAATTACATCTTTAAATCTTAATCATCTTAATCATAACTTAATTAATTTCAAGAATTGCCTTTGCGCCTTGATTCTCGAAAATAATCAGTTAAATCACGAAGTTATTCTCAAGAATTGCCTTTACGCCTTAATCTTGAGTCTAACCAACACTTAACCACTTTCTTTAATCCATTCTTTAACTTTCTTTAACATTATCCTTAACTTTCTTTAACATCTTAATTACTTTCTTTAACTTCCAAGACTCAACCAAGAACTTATCAAGACTCAACAAGAACTCAACAAGAACTTAAAGAACTCAACAAGAAACCATAAAGAACTCATCCAAGATTCAAGAACTTCAATCAAGAACTCAATCAAGATTCAAGAACTTCAATTAAGAACTCATCCAAACACCATACATCACACGCATATCATCATCATCAAACCATGTAATTACCAACTTATTACTATCCAAAATTAATCAAACTTTTACACAATCATCATGATCACAAATCCAACATATCCAATTATAAAATAACCATATTCCAATCATCAAATCATCATTTAAACAACATAAAAATCAGATTCATATCATACTCAAAAACATGATAAAACTTCATTAAAATCAATCCTAATCATTTAATCTATACTATGAAACATAGTATGCCAATCAAGTTGAGAAAGTATGTTACCTTTTTGAAGATATACACACAAAAACAACACAAATTGCAGCCCGGAACCACCCAAAGAACACGGCCCAGCCACGCACCACTCACGAACACGGCACGGCACACACACGGCTGTACACACGGTCCTCACGGCACCACACTGCACTTGCACGACTGCCACTCGAACACCACTCGAACACCCACAAACAAGACACACGAACCAACCCGGAAAACCACCCAAACCAACGATCTTGATTGCAACAAATGGGTTTAAATTGTGTTTAGGATACTTAAAGATCAATAGACTTTGAATCTTTAAGATTGGGGTTGGAAAGATTGATGAACAAATGTTCAACTTGGAAACACCAAAAATGGCGTGTGAAGTAGAGCAATTGGGAGGGAGTTTGTGTTGATTGAATTTTGATGGCAAGAGTGTGTTTAAAGGCAAATTAGCAAAATGGATCATCAAGCCTTACTAACTACTCTATATATAGAGTTTAGTGAAGGTGTGAACATGAAACAAGTGGCAAATCCTTGCCATGCACACATAAGGGGCCGGCCAAAGGGAACAAATGGGCCTAAATTGGGCTTTCGTGATCAATCGGGCTAATTTATAAAAATTACATGATAAATCATGTATAAATCAATTTAGCCCAAAATATTAAATAATTAATTAGAAAATTAAATAATAAAAATTCTAATTAATTAAATAATAATCAACATAAATAATAATAACCGCAAATAAAATAATTCGAATTAAATCGAAATTATTCAAATAAAATAAAATAAATAGTTCAAAAAATAAATTTGAACTAAACATAGATGCACATAAACGCACATAAATTATCGGCAAAAATACCAATAAAATCAGGGTCATTACACGTGCACTCCCTAAATTCATCCAAATCATCAAACATCAAGAAGTCGCTCTCGCGCACTCCTATAGTCCGACTCCCCAACCCCGCCATGGTGGTCGTGGTCAATCCTAATCTTGTTATCCGCTACACACGAGCTCACTCCCGCACAACTCATGAATAGCTCTATATTCAAGCATGAAGTTAGCTACTCTTCAAACTTTACTCATCAAAACCTAGACTAAGCAACATTCATAACCCAAATACAATGAAAATCCAACAATCATCCAATTTCAATCACAAAACTCAATTAACCTCCTTCCCTAGCTACCAATCTAACATAAGAAGGAGAAAAACATAGCAAAACGAACAATAATTGAAACAAAATGAAAGAAATAAACCAACCAAACATGAAATTGCATAATTTAAACACTATACTGCTTGAAAAAATGAAAATAAACAAGATAGAAAGCATAAGAAAGTAAAGAAAAAGCAAAGAAGAGAAAATGAAAACTTATTGAAATTTGATGAACAAAGTTCTTAGATTTGACCATGTCACTTGAGCAACCCTTCAAATTCATTCACCATCTTCAACAAACACCCAAGATTACAAGCTAAAATTAAAACTAAAACTATGGAACAAAGTTTTAAACATAAACCCTAAAAACTAAGGAGGAAGAGAGGGTTTGTAACGCCCCAGATTTTGGGCTATTTTCGTATTGTTAGTTTGTAATTATTGTTGTTGCAGTGCATGGTCTAAATTTATTTTAGACTATTTTTATTACTTGAGTGTAACCATTTTATTTAAATGGTTTATTAATTCTTATATTTTATTTTATTTTAATTAATTAGAATTTTATTATTTAATTTTCTAATTAGTTAATTAATTTTGGGCCAAGTGCAATTTGAACATGATTAGTCATGCTTAAGTGCAATTAGCCCAATTGCTCACTAAGGCCCATTTTAGCTTATGTATGGCCGGCCCTCTCTAGTACATGGCAATGATTTGCCACTTGCCATGCATTCACACCTAACTAACTTCTATAAATAGAAGTAATTGTAAGGCTTGGGGATTCATTTGCTCATTTGCCATCCCTTGCCATCAAGTTTAAACACAAAACTCTCCCTCCTCTTGCCTTGTTCTTTCACGCCATTTTTGATGTCTTAAACCCAACTTGGTTCATCATCTTTTCTAAACCCATACTTAAAGATCCTTCATCCATTGATCTTTAAGTAATAAAACATAATTTAAACCCCAACAATTTCATTCAAGATCACTAGTTCGGGGTGGTTTTGGGTTCGTGTTCGTGCTTCAAGTGGTGGTGCTCGTGGCTGGTGGTGTGGCCGTGCAAGAGGCTGTGGGAGACCGTGTGTGTGCTGCTGTGGGAGGTCGTGTGTGTAGCAGTAGGGACGTGCAAAGGGTGGCCGTATAGGTGCTGCTGGGCAGCCGTGTATTGTGTTGTGCCATGCGTGTTTGGATGACCGTGCAATACTCGTTCCGGGCAGCAAGTTCTTGGTACGTTTTTGGGGTTAATCGTGATCAAGGTAACATACTTTCTCAACCTATTTGGTATACTATGTTTATAGTATGAATTAAATGCATGTTTGGGTTGATTGTTGATGAATATCCATGATTTTATGTGTGATTTATAAATCTGATTTTTATGTGTTCATATGATGATTTGATGGTGATTTTCCATGATGTTATGATTGATTATATGTTGTTGGATGTTCATGATAATTATGTTAAGGTTTGATGAATTTTGGATAAGTTAAAGTTGGTAATTTTCGTATGATTTATGTGAATATGCGTGTGATTGTTGTATGAGTTTGGATGAGTTCTTGGTTGAAGATCTTGAATCTTGATTGAGTTCTTGGTTGAAGATCTTGAATCTTGAATGAGTTCTTTATGAGTTCTTTGAGTTCTTTATGAGTTCTTGATGAGTCTTTATGAGTTCTTGGATGAATCTTGAAAGTTAAAGAAAATGGTTTAAATGATAAAGAAAGTTAAAGAAAGTGTCTAATATGATTAAAGAATGATTATTGAATGTTGGATTATGATTGGTTATGTAATAACCCGGAATTTTGGGCCAGAAAATTTCGCGGTTATTAATGTAGTTTAATTAAATTCTAAGTCCAAAAGGCCGTATAATTGGACTGTTTTTATTTTTAGCCCAATCCTTTCTCTTCAAATTGGGCCAAAGACCCAATTTCCTCCTTCTCTTCCCCATGGCCGGTCCTTGTATGGTATTTGGGCCAATATTGTTTTTGTTTTAATTAATTAAATATTAATTATATTATTTTGGATAATTAATTTAATTTAATTAATTTAAATATATTAAAAATACCTATTCAAACTAGTTGTAACTAACTAGCTAGCTTTCTCCCCCCTATTTTGCTACCTCACGGCAGCCCTAATATGACATTAGGGTTTTGCTTGTTTTTTTTTATTATAAATAGGACCCCTTCACCTCGTTTGGGTCCTAATTGCTAAATTGATCAAACCCTAAAAATACACTTCTCTTCTCCTCTTCCTTTCTCTAAAAAAAAAAAAACCGTGCTTCAATCACCATTTTTGAGTGATTTTTCCTTGGAATTTTATAGCGAATCCAGGTAACTTCGCTTTTCCATTTAATTAAAGGGTAGCAATTCACATAGTAAATTAGGAATTAATCATGAAAATTGTAGGAGTTTAATCCTTGTTTTTGTACATGAATGTCGAGTAGAATGTTGATGTTTTCTTGATTTATTTTCATGATTTTCTTGATTTCTATGTATGATTTATGCATGTTTTAGTAATTAAGATTTGTATAATTTAATTCGAAATTTTATGTATTGTTCGAATATGTTATGAAATTTATGAATTATATTTCTGACTTTTACTCTATGTTTTTCGAGTGATATGCATATGAATTTGATATGTTTCTTTAATTTTTAAAGCATGGAATATGATTAAATTAATTAGTTTAATTAGATCTTGTATTGAAAATTATTTTTGTATAGTAATTCTTGAAATGTCGAGTGATATAAAATATTAGGAAGAATTAAAAATCTGATTTTTATGTTAATCCCGATCATATAGAATTAATTAAGTGAATCTTTAATTTAATTCTTTATTTATATCATGTAATCTTGGGTTCTTGAATATAAAATATGTTCTTGTTCTCATATGTATGTGCCGAGTGTGTGTGATGAAATTAAGAGCATGTTTAATCTTGATTCTTGAATTATAATCTTGTCATATGATGTTAAGTATGATTTTCATATTAATTGTTTTATTTAATTTAATTAATTGTTATAGATTAAATTATATAATTTGATTGATCAATGTTGTGATGATTTGGCAAGATTGTCGAGTAAGGGAAAGTTAGGAAAAAAAAATATGATTTGTATCTTATTTTGCTAATTTTTAGTAATTAGTTGTTTAATTAAATTAATTTAAGAAATTAAAATAATTATTTGTTGATTAATCCAAAATGCCGTGTAGAAATAGGGGAAATAGTCAATGTTTGATTAAATTTGATTATTATTATTTTAGGGAATAATCAATAACAAAAGTTACGGATAAAATAATTATTAGGGATAAGTTGTAAAGTGAAAGGATAAAAGGATATTATTAGTATTATTATTTAAGAGGACCGAAATAATACAAGTATTATTTATATAAATATTTTTTTTTTTTCGGATTTATTACTAATAGTATATGATACAATATTAAGGTTAGTATCCGAAAGGATAAGATATAGGTATATGATATATTTATTAAGGATAGTATGTTATAAGATTTGAGAATGCATAAGATATTAAAAGGGTAGGAAAGGAAACAGGGTAAGAGGATATTAAATTGTTTCGATCTCTGGCTAGGAAAGACTTGGTATTTAAGGTGGCCAATATACGTGCCGCACCTCTCTTTCCTGGGACTTCGAACATTTTATTTCCGATTACGGCCACCTAGTACTTCCCGAAATAAGAAAGATAAGTAAGCCAAGATCGCCCCTGCAATGACGCAAAGGTCATCAATCGGGTTAATAAGATAGGACGCCCCTGCGATAACGCAAAGGTTATCAATTGGGTTTAGTCGACGCCACTGCTCACATGGGACGAACGCAAAGGTTCCCCCGCGCAGTTCTTGGTTATAGAATATGGAGTCGTCTAGGTAGTTCTCGCATAGGAGGACTATTTAGGAGTTATGGCCATGGCTTAGGCTTAGTTCTCGCAAAGGAGGGCTACGGGTGGGACGCAAAGGTTCACCCCGACATGTTTTAGGAAAGTTGCGAACGCAAAGGTTCGCTACGAGCTGAAGAAGACAGTCCGCAAAGATGATAAGATAAGATGATATAATAAGTACATATGTAAAGCTAAGAAGATATTATGTTCTTATTATAAGTTTGATGTTATGATATAAGATAAGATATGATTATCGATGATAAGATATGTTACATTTTATGAAGAGAACATGTTAAGTATGAATATGAAATACGAAAGTATAGTATATGACGAGTATAAGTATTTGAATATCTAAGTCTTCCGCTGTGTATGAATCTGTATTTAAGTAAGTATATATGCGTATGTATGTACATGGATGGTTTGTGTATTTTTGTACGTATTCTAACCGTATTTGCAGGGTTGTTTGTACGTACATTATACGTAAATTATACGTATTCTAACCGTATCTCTGCAGGTGTATTTATACGTATTTTTATACATACATGTATACGTATTCCTATACGTACTTTTATACGTATTTTATACGCACATTTATACGTATATTTATACGTACTTTTATACGTATTTTTGTATGTTTGTATAAGGCATGTATTAAATTCTTTACAGTTTTTATGTGTATTTCTATGCTATTATGTGTTTGGTGGTCCCTCGGTTAAACGGGACAGCCTAGTTACTCGCCACTGACGGTGGACCCCCCCCTCAGTTTCAGGTGGCGATGCAGCAGAGTAGAGCGGGCTTCGCTGGATGGGCTTGAGTAGATTAGTATCTTATTTTGAGTATTTAGTTTTCCCAGAACATTTTGAGACATTTACTAGTTTATTTCTTGTTTCCAGCATGTTGGGACAATGTTTTCAGACTTTATATGTAGTAATGATTGTTGGATTACTTTGGATAATCAGTAGTTTATTTAATAAAAGATAATTCACTCATTCAATTTATTTGATTTATAGTTTAATTTGAATAAGTAATGATCCGAATGTCGATTCCCTTCGTAAATTGACAAGCTAAAAAGTCGGGCCGTTACAGGTTAGACTCAAGATTAAGGCTAGAGGCAGTTCTTGAGAATAACTTCGATGATTTAACTAGTTAATTTCGAGAATCAAGGCTAGAGGCAATTCTTGAACTTAATTTAGTTATGTTGGGATATAAAATGAATAATATGATTAAGATGATTAAAAGATTTAATGATTAATTTAGCTTGATTTCATTTTTAGACGCCTGATACTTTGAGTAAGATTCATTGTATTTGGGTTAAGACGTTGCCCCTATTCCATCCGCGGTATTGGGATAGTTGGAGTCATACTATGTGATCTTTGTGAATTTCCAGTAAGATTGGTTTCACGGGACATGGATTTCCAGTAAGATTGGTTTCATGGGGTTTGGGAGTAAGATTCTCAAATCCGAGCATAGTAGAAAGTTCGAATGCGTAAGATGCGTTCGTACGAGCACAGTCCGGTCTAGAATATGAATGATTGCGCCAAAGATAGTGGTTAAGTTGGTTTATTAAGTTGGTTTGAGTCGAGTTCACGTTTCGGGTTGTTCTCGTACTTTAATTATTGTTGTCGTTCTCGTACCTTGGATTGTTGATGTTGTTATTTGATTTATGCTATGTGCATGTGTATTCCCATTAGGGTGAGTCAGTTATGTTACTCGCCACTGATGGTGGACTGTTGTATATTTTTCAGGTATTTCTGATGACGATATTCTTGCTTAGCTCTGGGTTGGGCGAGCGACGTTTACTGTTGTTTTTATTGTATCTTCTTTTTCAGTTGTTTTTAGATAGTTTTTGACTATTGTATGGACTTTCATACGTTGTTTCAGACTCTGACGTGTGGTTGGAGTTACTTGTATTTTAGTATTTTAGTTTGACTTTTGGACTAGTTATGTACAACTTGTGGGTATTTGTACGTTTGTGGTTTATTAATAATATTTCGAGGAATTAGTTTTAATTTCTTAGGTTTCGAGTTGTAGATTCTAACTATCCGACTCGTCGGTTTCTTCCGCGCCGATTTAAGCGAGTCGGGTCGTTACAGGGTTTCTCTCTCCTCAAACCTAACCTAAATCTGATTTTTTTTGGGACTAAAACTAAGCTAAAGTATGCTGCCCACATCAAGAGAAAAAGATTGGGTATTTATACCCCAAAGAAAATTAACCCTAAGTAAAGTTGAAAGCCCGTGAAAAAGCTGCCCTAATAACTCAGAGCGGGCGCTCTAAATTTTAGAGCGTCCGCTCTAACATTTCGGCACAAAACTAAAGTTTACTAGGAAATATCGGAGCGCCCGCTCTGAATTCTCGACAAAAATAGGCCAAAAGAAAGGGAATTTAGAGCGTCCGCTCTGAGAAGACTACGCAAAGAGCTGATCTTGTAAGGCTCATAACTTTTGATGTAGAACTATGATTGGAGCTTGTAATATACCGTTGGAAAGCTCTTGAAATGTACTTTCTAATGCAATTGATCCCGCATCCAAAATATTTCCATAAAGGAAGTTATGCCCAAAATAGTGGAGGATGGTCAAAATCGGCTTCGACCCATCTTTCTCCTCTTCTTTTACACCCAATGCTTCCATACTTGATTTTCCTTCCATGACTCACCCGGTTTTAGAGTTGTTTCCTTGCTTTGTCTTGGATCATGGGTCCTTGGATGCTCTTATTTCTTTCCTTGGATTCCTAGGTCATCATAGAATGTCCATATCCTTCGGGGGTACTTAAGCCTTGTTTGTGGTCTTGGCTTTGTGTCATGTTTCTCGAAGCTTCTCGGGACCTCTCACGATCCTTGTCGGCTATCGTGAAATGTTCGGTAACACGCAAAACACCTGCATGAAAGAACGCAAGGCATAATCAACACAAAAATGCTCAATTATTATCAAAAACAACAAGAAAACACATTATTCGACAAAAAAAAAAAAACATAAACCTAAACTAAGCTAAAAAGGCCTATAACTAAGCCTAAAAAGCATTGAAAACAAAAATAAGAGCCAGGAAAGTCGGTCCAAAAAGGGTCTGATCATAAACATATATAAATATATTCATATTCATCATATATACAAATATGTGATAATAATAGACATATTAGTTTAATTTGTAGTGAATGGTTACTGATGTTTCCTTAAGTATACATTTATTTTTTGATTTATTTTTTGTTAAATAAAAATTGTTAGTTATCGGCAAACGATGTTGTAACGACCCTGATTTCATTGGTAATTCTGCCGGATGATTATATGTATTTATGGGTTGCTATGTATAGTTCAAATTTAGTTTTGAGCTATTTATTTTGTTTTATGTGAATAATTTTGATTTAATTCGAATTATTTTATTTTGATTATTTATTTTTATTATTATTTAATTAATTAGAATTTTATTATATAATTTTCTAATTAATTATTTAATATTTTGGGCTAAATTGAATTAAGCATGATTAATCATGCGATTTTTGTAAATTAGCCCCAATTGATCACGAGAGCCCAAATTGGCCCAATTCCTTGCCTTGGCCGGTTCTCCTTGGTGATTAGTGGCTTGATTTGCCACTTGCCATACATTTATACCTTAAACCACTTCTATAAATAGAAGGGTTAGTGAGGCTTAATGATCCTTTTGCTCATTTGCCATCTTATGCACTTGCCATCAAAAGTTCAAACACAAACTCCCTCCTATTTGCACCAATCCACACACCATTTTTGGCTCTTCCAAATCAACCATTTGTTCATCATCTTTTTAATACCCAAACTTAAAGATTCAACTTCCATTGATCTTTAAGTATCTAAACACAATCTAAACCACCTAATTTGCATTCAAGATCACTGGTTTGGGTTGGTTTTGGGGTCTTGTTCGAGTGGGTTGATCGTGTTGAACGTGTGGGGTTCGAGTGGTGCACGGTTGTAACGACCCGTAATTTAGCAGCGTTGTTTTCGGAGAAAACAATAATCACAGATCATTAACTTCTAAAACTTCAAAGTTAGGTTCATAAACTACAGCGGAAGCTCTAAAACTTAATCACATTATTCATTAAAAACTGTTAGATAATCCCAAAATAAATATCAAACCAATATCCTTTACTATTACAAAATAAAGAATAGACTACTAAATCAAATAAACATAATCTAAACTAGTCATCGGGTCACTTCCAAGCTGGCTAGCTCACAATCCCAGCCCATACGTAACCTAAACTCAATCACCACCTGTACCTGAAATGAAATGGGGGGTCCACAGTCAGTGGTGAGTAATTAGATTGTTCTACTTAATCAGTAGAACACAATTAGAAACATAATAATCAGAACAGATCATCTAAACTGTCGAACAAGTCATCATGCAAAGAAGTCAACAAGCAAACACATCAAGTACGCAGCGGAAAACAATCATACAAGTCATCCTTAACAAGACCTTCAGCTCAGCTCAACCAATTCTAGACTTCTAATCCTCATCAACGACTCTTCTTTTCTGTTCTTTCCCAATCAGGTGCTAATCCGTGACCAGTCATATGCTCGTAAGAGGTCAACCACGAAGATCTACTCCCCCCAACTTTCCTTGCTCATGCCGGGTCAACCACAAGGATCTACTCCCCAAGCACTGGGATCAAGAACTGTCCCCAATCCGAAGATAGGACAGTGGCTTCGACTATACCTATGTTCATGGCACATGAGCCACTAGATAGGTGGTCACTTCATAGTTAATCATCTTTTCAATTCAATTCAATTCTTTTCTGTTCTGTTCTATTCCAATCCTCAATTCAATTCCTTATCGTCATAGCTTAACTTCTAATCCAATCTTGTTCATCTTAACTTGACTCAAACTCCAAACTAAACTTATACCACTCGAAAATGACCAACATCATGCGGAAAAATAATGCAGAAATACTTGGAAATACGTACAAAAATGCGTACAAAAATACATACGGAATACGTACAAAGTACGTATAACAATACGTATACAATACGTATAAAATACCTGCAAAATACGGTTAGAAATACATACAATATACGTATACCATACAGTTACAAATACACGAAATTCATACTATACACATATACAGAGGAAACCTTCCCCTGAAATACTTATCTTGTCATATTTTACCCATAACCCTTCCTTTATTCATATTATTACTTTCCTTCATATTGTGAATTATCCCTATTAATTCCTTTTAATGGTAATAATTATGTTGTTGCTTTCCTTCGTATTGCAACTTATCCCTATTAATTCCTTTAATTATAATAATTATGATGTTTCCTAAAATTACCTTTTAATAATATTGTAAGTCAAAAGTTAAACTAAAATGGATCAAATAAAATATGAGACCACACGACATTTTAATCTAAAAAATAAAAAATAAATAATTAAATAAATTCATCATAAATTACCTAAACATGATAAAAATCCTATCTTTATTCTTTTGGGTCACTCGACATTTTGGAGAAATAATACCAAAATTAACACTTTAAATTAATTAAATACCTTTATCAATAATTAAATAAATTAACCTAATAAATAAATAAATTATGCAACAACATCAAGACATCAAGATTAATCAAGAACAAGATCAAAAGTTAATCCTTTAACTTTATAACATCACACGTCAATTATAGGGCCAAGATATATCAAGAACATTTCAAGAATTAATAATAACATGTTTTAATAATTCAATCACCCTATTTTACACAATCTGATTTTTAAAGATTTAAATTAAGAACAACCATCTAAGGGTCTCGAATAATCTAGAAATTTTTATGGAAGCTAAATGTAGGTTCAAGGTTTAACGTGCATAAATTTCGTCCAAAAATAACGTCATTTACTATTTTTAAGTGATTTTATAACTAACAAATCAGATTAGGCTGAATTCAGTTTCAGATTTTTCTGCCATAGCAAAAGAACTTTAAAAATTACGAAAATTTAAAACAAGCTGTAAAACACTATTACTGACTTCCAACTAAAATTTTGTAGCCATCCGAATTGATTAATTATCTTAATAAATTCGTAAACTAAATCTGGACAGTTTTACCGGTTTGAAAGATTAAATTATTCAAGCAAGAAAAAGGACGAATTTTGCCACGAAATAAATCATGATTCATAGGGAAACAGTAAAGAAACTCTCTAAAATTATTCTAAGTGACTCGACAATTTAGAACAACAAGAACAAAAATATTCTTTTTAATTTAAGACTTTAATTAATAATTTAAATAATCAAGATTCATCAAATTTACATAAAGAAATCAAGAAAATAACATCATAATATTCATCATATCATTCGAAAAAATTTCAATCCTAAACATGATACTAATTCTAAGCAATCCTACATTGTTCTAAACAATTCCAAACCATATTCTAAAAACTATGAAACTAATCTATCCTAAAGATTAAGTAAAAGCAATCCAATTACCTTTGAAGGAGAGATATGGTTCGACTTTCACTATAAACACACGGTTCATGAAGGTTCTTTAAGCTTCTTGTTCCGATCTTGAGGGTAAATCCAAGCAAGAGGTTTTTAAGAGTATTTTGTGAATAGTTTTGATAGGAAAAAGAATGGTGAACAATTGTTGAATTCCAAAAAGGGGCTTGGCCGTGAATAAGAAGCAAGAGGAGGGTTGATGGGTTCCTAAAATGTAGGAGGAAGAATAGATGAGCAAGAATAAAAAAAAGTAGGGTTTTCGGAATAAGTTAGAATAAATAAAGAATTAATAATAAAATGGGTTAAACAATTTAAATAAAACAATTAAAAGAAAAGACTTAAGGAGAGGGCCGTGGAAAAGGACTAAGAGAAGAAAAGTTTGGGCTCGGGTTTTGGCAAGATGAAAAGGTTCGGGCTAGGATTAAAAATAACTGGACTGCTACAAATAATTAATAATTAATTAAACAATAATCAATTAAATAGTCAATTAATTATATATTTAATTAATTATAAAAATTTTAAAATATCCCGAAATTTCGGGGCATTACAACGGTGGTGGTTCGTGCTCCTGTGCCGTGGCCGTGCAGTTGGTCCGTGGCGGTGGTGGCTCGCGTGGTGAAAGACCGTGCAAGTGTGTGCAAGCCGTGGTGGTACCGTGCAAGCCATGTGTGGTGTCGTGCTGGGCAGCCGCGTGTGCAAGGTGGTGCAGCCGTGTGGTGCAGGCCGTGTGTTCGTGTGGTCCGTGTAGTCTAGCCGTGTGGTTCTAGTTTACGGGCTGCAATTTTGTGTTGATTTTGTGTGTTAATCTTCAAAAAGGTAACATACTTTCTCAACCTAATTGGCATACTATGTTTCATAGTATAGATTAAATGAACAAGATTAGTTTATATGAAGTTTGATCATGTTTTTATGTATGAATGTAAATCTGATTTTGGAATGTTTATATGATGATTTTATGTTCGAATAAAATGATTTTATGATTGATTGTGTTAGTGTTAAGTTGTTGTTTATCATGTTCAAGTTTGGTGGATTTTGGATGATGATAAGTTGATGATTTCATGTGTTGGATTGATGAGTTTATGCGTGTGATATGATGAAGATGGATGAGTTCTTGGTTGAAGTTCTTGAATCTTGATTGAGTTCTTGATTGAAGATCTTGAATCTTGGATGAGTTCTTGATGAGTTCTTTAAGTTCTTGATGAGTTCTTTAAGAGTCTTTATGAGTTCTTGATTAAGTCTTTTAAGTTAAAGAAAGTTAAAGAAAAGGTTAAAGAAAATGATAAGATGATATAAGATGATTGGTTTACACGTTATTTTCTTAAGTCAAGGCGTAAGATGCAACTTAAGAAGTAACTAAGAATGTAAACTTCGGATTAAAGAGTTAAAGAATGTAAGATTAGCTTGATTTCGTAGCTAGACGCCTGAAACTTAGAGTAAGATTCTATGTTTTTGGGTTAAGACGTTGCCCCTATCCTAACCGCGGTATTGGGATAGTGATTACCACTATGTCGTCTTTGACATGGATTTCCAGTAAGATTGGTTTCATAGGGTTGGGAGTAAGATTCTCAATCCTGGCATAGTTGGAAAGTTCGATCGCGTAAGATGCGTTCGTACGTGCGTAGTCCGGTCTAGTTTGCGAATGATTGCGCCAAAGATAAGTTTGGATAAGTTAGTTGAGTCAAGCATGTATATTTGTATGATTTGCATGATTTGATGCTATGATTTGGGTTGTTTGATTTATGCTATGTTCGTGTGTATTCCCGTTAGGGTGAGACGGTTATGTTACTCGCCACTGACGGTGGACTGTTGCTTACTTTTCAGGTAATTCTGATGATGAGGTTCTTGCTTAGCTATGGGTTGGGCGAGCGCCGATATAGTTATATAGTTGTATTTCTGTTGTTTTACGATTTCAGTTAGTTTGGACTATAGTAGTGATACTTGTATACTTTTGCTATAACTCTGACATGTGTTTGGAGTTACGTTTATTAGTAGTGGTAGTTTGACTTTTGGATTAGTAATGTACAAACTTGTGGGTATTTGTACTTTTGGGTTATAGTAATAATATTTTGAGGTTTGTTTTAATTTTTAAGTATTTTGGTTTGTTAGTTCTGACTATTCGACTCGTCGGTTTCTTCCGCGCCGGTTTTAGCGAGTCGGGTCGTCACAGATGTTGTTCATCATATAGTATGATACAGGGTTACCTATAATTCCCACATTAATAGTTGTTTATTCAAATTTCATTAAGGGTAGAATAATAATAATTTATATGAACATCGTCGCCACTTTTGCTTCCCTTATATAATAGAGATATGAGACAGAGCGTTGGACTTTGAAATACTGTCATGATCAAAAGATGAATGTGACATATGTGTATGATAAGTTGGATGTGTGGGCATACAAGGAAAGATAAAATAAGAAATTAATTTATCTACAAAAAGAATAAGGGTAACATATTCGGAGGATAAGATTGGAAAAATCGACTAAAGCAATTTGGTTGGTCATGTGAGACGGAGATCGATTAATGTTAGTATGAAAACTTGAGAAGTAGCAAATACATGGGAAGGAAAACAATAGAGAAAGACCAAAGCAAACCTAAATGAGGGTTGTTGCTGGAGATACGAGGCTATTTGCGCAAATGACTTTAGCGTTTCTACATATTGATACATGTTTAGTCGACTCCAAACTATTTTGGAACTAATATTGGGTCATGCTAAATGCAGCCCTTAGGGCTGCATATAAAAAACTAAAAAAGGAAATAAACAACATTAATTCTGCATTTATTACATTGATCAATGTGTAATTTTCACATAAATTCATAACTTATTTCTATATTAGGTAATGTAATTAATGTAAGGGCTGCATATAGGATTTTCCTTATGTTATTAATGTTGTGCTATTTTTCTAAGTTAATGCTCTTGTAATCAAATAAACATTAATCTTACGGTTCTTACCTTCAACTATACAAATTTTTAATACACTTCCTAAAATGAAAAAAAAAGTTGAAAATATATACTTTATCCGTTTCGAAATAAACGCAACAATTTCTATTTTAGGAAGTTTCAAAATAAATGCAACAATTTTAATATTTCCATTTTTGTAAGTTTTTTCTTCCTATCTCTTACATCATCACATACCCCACTTTCTCTCTCTATCCCTTTTACTCTCACAACAAAAAATGGACTAGGAGTCCGTGCCATCCAATTTGTTGCGTTTTTTTCGAAACGGATGAAGTATCAAAATTACACGCAAATCGTTGTAATAAATGTTTTTTTTGAAAGGGTTGTAATAAATGTTAATTTAACTAAAATTAGCAATTTTCAACTCCTTAGATCCGTTCAATTATCCACCTAGGAATGACAACAAGTCAGACTAGAATCGCATTTTGCATGATCCGACTCCGACACAACAATAATGAATATCCGAAATACGACCCTAACCCTGATATACAATTTCATTATTATTTCATTAATAAAATCAAATAAATGTTTAATATTACATGAAAATTATTTTTCTTTTGAAATTTGAATAGTAGATTTTTTCATTAGTTCCCTACTAAAATTGCTATATTCCCAAAGTGTGTAACTGTGTGTCTGTGTAAGTGTCCATCACAAGTTCACAAATCACAACTAGCCTCCTAACGTTCACAATTTGAAACGTTCCCTCCCAAACCAATAAAATCCAAAAATAACAAAGAACATTTCAAAAAACACCCCCTAACAAAACAAAATCTCTTCCAATATCAATTCCTTCCTAAAACTCACACTTATTTTTCCCTTCCATTATTACAGCCCCATTCAAATTAAACACAAGCAAGCACAACCATCTTCAATTCATTACACATTTACTCTTCCTGTGAATCACATTTCTCTCTTCAAATTCAATGGAAGCCGCTGACTTAGAAGAAGCGGCTTTCAAGCCGGTTCACTTGGTAACTCTGTCGCCTATACCTTGTTCCCCCTTCAATCATCGACGGCTCTCAAGCCGGTTTTCCAAGCCAAGCAGTCCAATTAGAGCCGGCTTCAAGAAGAATTCGCCTTCATCTTTGGCTTGGATTTCTCTTCAAGGCCGACTCGTTGGCGCTGAAGAAGCCACAACGGCTCGAGCCGTTGGTGGCTGCTTGAGCTCGGAGGAAGCCGTGGCTTGGGAACTCTTTAGCCCAATTCACCGTGTCCTTATCGTTGCTGTTGTTGCTGTTGCCGCTGCCAAATGTGAGAAGAATCGACAGATAATTCAACTCCAAAATTGTGTCCAACTAAGGGTTTGCAAATTTCTCTTTCTTTTGATGTTTTTTTTTTTGGCAAAGTTCTTTTGATGTTAATTGTGCAAATGTAACGCTATTTATATATGTATATGGTTTTTGTCTTTTTTAGAGTAGTTAATGTATTCTTTTTTTTATTTCCCCTTGTTTGTCTGATTTGCATGAGAAATGATTTAAAGTTTAATTGTTAATTCTTTCAATGGATGTCTGGTCAAAATTCAAAAATGCTGGTGGGACTCATGGCTACAGATTAGAAGCCGAGAAACAGAACTTTTGTTCAGAAACTCTTTGCTGAATTGAGTGTGCAAAGTGATTACATGGATGATGACAATTATAATGATAATGACATTAAAAAAGTTGTTAGTAGCTTTAATGCTTAGCACTGTTTGTAGACCCTTTTCATTACCATACTTTTGTAATGGGAGATTTTCTCATTATTATAGTCGATAGATGGAGTATATTTGTATATGAAGTCTTTTAGCACACTCCATATGCAAGTGAGCCTAATTTTCCACATGTTACTTGGATAAAAATAATAATATGCTAAATTCTAATGTTTCATTCATTGATATTAAAAAATTATTAAAGTGATTGTCAAATATGTCATTCTAGAATTTCCAATATTTTAGAGGAATTGTATGAACACTAAATTCCCCACTCTCTTGGACTTAATTTTTGAAATTTTAGTTCAGTCAAGTCCAGCAAATTCAATTCAATTTTAGTTTAGCTCAGCTTAGATCAGCAACCCGTATTTGCACAAGTGATAGGAACTAGGAAGTGCACTTTTTCGAGTTTTGAACATGATGCATGTTATTAGTAAGTTGCAAGGTGTTGAGTTCTTCCCTTTGACTTCTTCTTCAGGATGAGATATTGATGAGCATGCAGCAAAAGCTTGATGATCTGTGTGATCAAATGAATTATATTAACAAAGATCAGCCTGAAGGTGTAACTGATTTGTCAGCACTTAAGGCAGTAGATTTCTCGTCTAGACGGCTGTCATTGCCCTGTAAATCTGAGTCTATCTGCACTGACTGCTGGTTCTGTGACCAACGTCGAGCTGAGCTTCATGATTTGTCGGTGAGCAAGAGATATTTGCTTGTTATATTCCTTCATAATAATAATAGATGTTCCCTCCATGATTGCTGAAGCAAAAACAACTCTGTACACCATCAAAAAAGTGTGTTTGACAGAATGACAGACTTGTTAGAAGTTGACATATTTTGTTGTGTTGTAACAGGGCAACTCAGTTGTGAAAGCTTCTAGTGGTGATGATATGTTTAGGAATAATAGACTTTCTATTTCGAATGAAGCAGAACAGGAGGAACGCCGTATGTCTGATTTGTCCGATTGGGCTTCAAGCGTCACTTCAGCAGCAGATTCACAGGTACTGCAAGAACAATCATTCTTCTGTTTTTAATGTTCTCAGAGAAATGTTCTATATCCTATTTTTTATGTTATATATATTGTCTTTAATCAAATTTCCAACTGCTGCATTGAATGTTAATGTTGGATATGATTTTCAGCTAAACAACTTGGTAATAGAGCAAGATACTTACAATCTCAAGAAGGAATGTGAAGAAAAGGATGCTGCTATAAAGGAGCTCTCTACCTTTATTCGCTCAAAAGATGCAGCCACTTCAAAAGTAAGTTTGTCTCAGAAATATTCATATCTTCTCTTTAATTAGTGCATCAAGTTGGCTCTGCAAAGGTTTAAGTGAATTTCTTTCTTCACAGAGAATTGAAGAACTCGAAGAAGTTATCCGTCGAAAGAATACACTCATTACCAAGCTGAAAAAGGACATGATTGTTCTGGAACAGAAGGTACAACTTCAAATTACATTGATGGTTCTGCCTGTCATTTTTTCTGCCATCCTGTTTCTATGACATTAGCTTCTGAAAGTGAAAACCTCAATTGTTTCATTTTTCTGAACATAAACAAACTATAGAATGGCAAAAAGGAGCTAGAAGAATAGAGTATATAAAATATATACAATCGACCTTAAAGGAGCTTCAAGTTGTATGTTGTTATATAGTGTTGGCCTATTCTTTTGGACTTAATTCTAGACAAATTCAGCTCAGCTCCTACTGAGTTTAGGATGTAGTTCTGTTCAATTATGATTAATTCAATGCAAAAGAACCAGGACTATGTACTTATGAAGTCTTAAGCAGAATTTATCAGTCTTAAGTTTTAAGCCGCATCTTCCATGCAAGGACAATGTACTAATGCATGACATACTATTCAAAATTCCTAGTTTAGTTCATAGATGTAGCATTAGTTTTGTAGATTTTCGTATTACGTTGATGTTTTCGTGAGAAAGAGCACCTTGTTACTGGTGGACTGTGTTTTACGGCTTTTACGTTAAAGTTGATCCCAAAACTATGGCAGCCTAAAGTCTTGCCCCTGTTACAGGTGGTAAATCTAACAAGAACAAGAAGACGTTCAATCTCTGGAGCAAGTGTGGAAAAGAAACAAATGCCTACAATGACAGACAATCTGTTATATGATATGGAAAGTGCAACTAGTTCTTCTGATTCAGATAGTGTCTCCAAGAAGCATAATGCCTCTGTTGTTAAGAGTGAATTAGTTGAAGCTCCGGTGAACATCCTAGTCCAAAACAGCCTTTCATGTGAGAATGTATCAAAGAGAAACCCGAAATTAGCACTTGAAGATGATTTATCCTCCTCAACAAAGCTCCCTCTTTGGGTACTAAAATCCAGACCAGTGAGCCCCCTAAAGGAGAAATCATTGAATCAAAGACATTATTCAGCAGAATCTTTAAAGGTAAAACAGGTATCAGCAAGTACAGGTTTGAAAAATAACAGAAGACGAACTCAAAGCGTGTCCAAGGATGCAGCCTCACATAAACGATGGATGTAGTAACAGGTAAGTACTACCATTGCTTTTGTACATCTCTATATAAGCAGTATTGCTGCATTGCATACTAGTGTATAAAATGCTTGCTCAATTTGGCCATTGATGTAGGGCATCATTTCATATGTACTTGGAGCAACATGAAGGAGATTGGATATTGATGAGTACATAATTTTGTTGATGTATCCTAATTCCTAAACGCAACAATACTCTCATCGTACAAGCACCTATGTCATTAAAGGATTTAAAGCTATGGTATTATTTATACAACACAGAAGAGTGTGTTTGTTTTGGATTAGTAGTAATATGGAAAGTTATACTGTGTGATGTAAGTCAATCTTATTGGTAATGCTCTATATATTAGGCAAAAATGATGTATGCTTAAAGTAACCAGTGAGTGATCTTATAAAAAACATTCCTCAATAATGGATCATGTTATCCATTTTAGGAAATAAACCTATGATCCCTCAATTTAAACTAGTATTAATTCCAATATTGCCCTTGATAGCAAGCAAAGTAGCAAACCTGTTACTCACTCTATCCCTATCTTTGCTTAGATTTGAACATGAATTGAATTTATTTTAACTCATTAAACTTGATTAAAACTTATTGAACTTATTAGATTTGATTAGTCTTTTTTGTCTAAACAATTGGATTTTATAACACTTGATTGGACCTAATCAAATTTTATTAAACTTATTACACTTGATTAAATTTGATTTGAAAAATAAAGGCAAAAAAAAAGTTATAGAGGTTGTTTTGTCCTTTTTCAAATAAAAAGTTGCGTTATTACATGCATATAAAAAATTTGTTAAAAATGATCTCAACCATTGTTGGTCTTCTAAAAGAGTTCTAACAATTTAAATAGTAATCCTAACTTTATAAGCTTTACAAAAACTATCTCAACTATATTATGTATTTTAAAAATCACAAATATGGACTATTGATATTGTTTTTAGAAGAAAATAAATAGTTGAGACCGTTTTTGTAAAATACTCTTAAAATTTTGATCACTATGAAATAATTAATACTTGTAGTTCAATTTGTTTTACTAAATCTATGATAGTTGAAATAGTTTTTATTACATATATTTCAATTTATTTGTAACAATTAGTTAATAATTGTGATAAAATATTTAGTTGTTGCACAGAGATTAAATCGGTGCCATTTTTCGAATGAAAATTAGCTCAATTGATCGCATATAAACTTGGTTTTCAAGTTAGAATGGAGCTGAATTTTCAACTCTCATGATCTCATCGGCACTTTTAGGTGACTTGGAATAATGAATGGACTCATGGACATGGGTAGCATGACCAAATCATGTACGGTACTAAATTGGAAATACAAGTTCCTTGCACTTTTATACTTAACAAGTATACTTCCTCTGTTTCGAAAAAAACGCAACAAATTGGATGGCACGGACTCTTAGTCCATTTTTTGTTGTGAGAGTAAAAGGGATAGAGAGAGAAAGTGAGGTATGTGATGATGTGAGAGATAGGAAGAAAATACTTACAAAAAAGGAAAGTGTAAGCACTTATTTTGAAACTTCCTAAAATAGAAATTGTTGCGTTTATTTCGAAACGGAGGAAGTATTATAGTAATATTTTTGTGATTTTTTTGAAAATATATTTTTTAAAACATACTCTATTTAGTTGGTGTCTTAGATTTATGCCCCTAAAATTACTCAAAGTTACATTAAAATGATTGTGTCATATATACTTATTAGATATATAATTGTGAGGAACGCGGATCTCCTCGTACTAAAGTGGCCCAAACAAAGTATGACTATATTCATATTCATAAGCAATAAATACGAAGTACAAGTACAACTTATAGTCATATGCCCAAGTTTATGCCAACATCTATAGGTAGCTTTTATTTATTTATGTAATTATAAAAGAATTCTTTATGCGTCCATCTTCGAATAGTTTTGGAAATGCCCGTATGGAATATGAAAGAGATTTTTCACTATTTAAGGTAATTTTCAAAAGTTAGGGTTTTGATTTTGACTTAGGTGATGGTTAAATATATATATATATATTTTTTGAAGTGTGTTAATCTGAGTTGGGTTGGTATATTAGCTAAATTGAGTGAACTTGTGCTGCACTTTAAGTTTTTCGAAGGTTAAGAATGAGATTCTAGTTGAGGTAATGACTAAATTGAGTCGGGTTAGTGTGTCGGCTAAATTTAGTTGAGTAAGAAAGATTAGTGCCCGACTCAAAGACTACTACTAACAATTATTTATTCTTAAAACTATGGTGTTGACTTCCAAGGGATCATAAAAAGTATTACTATGTTATAATAATCTACTTGTACATCTTATATACTTATAAATACTACCTCCATTTTTAAATATTTTATCAATTTTTTACACGTTTAACGGTGTATAGTTTTTTTGCTTTAAATCTGTCAATTTTTATTTTTTTAGCTTTTTAAAAAATATTAAAATTGATATTCTTGTGTTGAAAAATTCAATAATATATCATATTAATCAAAATAATTTTGATACAAGCAAGAATAAGATTATAGATTATGTTTTAAAATTGTTTTGATTAATTTACACATTTTACAACCTTAAACCTCTTTCATTAAATACGTGTTAAACAATTTTGTTGCATTTAGTTAATTTGAAACGAATGGAGTAAAAACTTTTAAGTTCCAAACGCAATGGGGTTGATGACCTAATTAGAAAGTCCTGATTCCATTCCATAGATGATTCCAGCAACACAATTTCTAAGAAATTTTCAAAGACTTTTCATTCATACCTCAGTTTTTAGACTTTTCAGTATGTATTCGTAGTATTTTAAAATGGTGGGCGTATTATAATAACTCCATTAATGTCTGATGTCTCTTTCATGTGATTGGGGGTCTCATTTGTCTCTTCCACTCAACAATCGCTTTTGTTAAGTCCGTTACATCTAGAGTTAGTCAACCTTGTATATCATCTACCACCACCTTATTAAAGATAGATGCAGTAGTAAAAGACTAATATAGGAGAGCTCACAAAAACTGACAAGATATGATAATTTGACAAGAAATTAACGGGTTTGGCTTAAAGACCGGACTTTGACACGTTTAATTAATCGATGAATAATTGATACGACATGACACATTTATTAAATGGGTCGGATTTATGTCAAGGGGTATCAACCCGTTTACGTATGTGGTTTGACACGACACAGTTACATTCGACCATTAACTTTATAAGTCAAGAATTAACTTGACATGCTAACATAACCTGAACATGACGACACGATTGCACTCAACTACTAACTTTACAAGTCAAACAATAATCTGCTATGCTAGAACAAACGATCTAAACAAAATATGAAATTTACAGGTTTGGGTCAAGAATTCTGACATACTTAAGTAAACGGGTTGACACGATATAGTTATTAAACGGTTTATGTTTGGGTCAGGTGGTACAATCCATTTATGTATGTGTGTTTACATGAACATGATACTAACACGACCGCAATTGCTAAGCTAGCTCTACATATAGGCCAACATCAAAAAAATAAATTTTTATTTTTTTGAAGGAAATTAAAGGTAGGTGTACATTTGAAGTCATGATTTCTTCATCTCGAAAAAACATTAGATGTGTCATTTTTTTAAAGATCATATGGTGCCTCGGCTCGATCCAATAAACTACTTTTTTTAATATAATAAAAAGATGGAATACAAAATTAGACAGTCCTTCTAATCAGGGTAGTACCTAATCTATCCTCCTCAAATATATAGTATACAACTGAGATCAGAGGTGTGATAAACTGAATACATAGAGAAGAGTTAATTAAGTGACCAATATTGGCGACCTAATCAGACGTTCGATTGCCTTCTCTGTAAATGTGACGATCTACCGACGACGTAAAGTGAGGAAGAAGGAACTGAATCTTGGTGACAAGATTAACAAGTTTCCAAGGCGGATGATACTGATTGTTTACCGCATTGAGCGTTAAAAAGTTATCCCCTTCAATCTCAACTTGAAGAAATCCGAAGTGAAGTAGATGTTGAATATCATTGTGCATAGCAATAAGCTTAGCAAGCATAGCAGAATTAGATACAATATACTAATGGCTAGTGTAATGTTGATTAAAGGTTACTTAATATAGTTACAGTAATACAGAATACAATATGTGTAAACTGAAGCACATATCCCGTAAAAGTTACAGTAAAATAGAGAAAATGAGAAATAAATCTACTCTCAACATCTTTTTAATACGGAGTACTAATTGTGCTATGTGTGCATGTTTCCTGGTTTTTTCCTTTCTTGAAAGTTTGTCAGTTGTCATAGTTTGCAATTATTACTTTTAGTTAGTTAGAACTTAGAATTAGTCTATTAATGGTTGTATTCTAGAATTCCATCAAAAAAAGGTTGTATTCTAGAAATGATTATTGCATTATCGTATGTGAGGATTAGCTACAATGGTTAAATGTGCATTATCTTACATTAAATTTGGTTTTTATGAAATTATATGTATTTTCTCTGTTTGTAATATGTAACATGTACGTTGATTTTAGATATTATTCTTCCAACACATTTTGACGGCTAATTGTTATTTATATATAAGTTAAATTATATCCAAGTGAACTCTCATTGGATTTGTCACGATACACACTATTCAAATATATATTTATATATTTTTTTTTATAATTATACAATTAAAGATATTATTGGCTAAAGTTATGACTCAACAATTGTGAAAGGACAAATGTTACAATTATGCAATTAAAGACCTTATTGTTGGCCAAAATTACATCAACTGTTATCCACATAACAAATATCTATTTTTCAACATATGGTATACCCGGGCGGCCGGGCACACCCTTGTTAAGTTAACTCCAACCTTCTCATCGGCACAACCAAAATCTCTTTCTTTTTATTTTAAAAAGCCTTTAGGGTAACTACCCACAAGTCCACAAGGACCACAACCAACCAGATCAAATCAAAAACTACAAAAAAAAATTAAAAAAATTAAAAAATTAGTGATATCTTCACATTTAATCCTTGCAAGAAAATAAACAAACACACTTATTACAACTAGACTTGACATTGTTTATCCGGCATCCCAAACCCGGATTGAAATACTCAACCCGAGATCAATTTCGACCTAAAATGAATAAATGATAAAAAATATGATGATTAAACAATAATAGCGAAAGTGTTATTTTATTTGTATTTTAAAAAATAATGAATGCATGATTTTCTAAAATTATGATTAAAACGGACGATTCACTCAAGTTTTTCAAAAATAAAAAATAAAAAAAAACTTTCATTGATCGAATAATACAACATGTCCTAATTCCCAAGTGGGGGATCCAACTCTATCGAACACCTTGTAACATAGAGTTTGTGAGTTTAATTTTCATCAGTCATCCAATAAATATAAAGTCAATACCAGCTCCATATTATTGTTGTGAGAGGATTTGGATGCAATTCGTCAATTATTATCTCTATATCACATTGCTTACAATAAACTATGAAATTATAGGTACTAACTATTGCACTTTTTATTTTATTTATAGGTACCAACTTTTAAATATTCACCAGCAGCACGAACTATTATAAATAATAATCCAAATAGCTTTTATTACACTGTAACATTACTTTAAAAATATATATATACAAGATGACGCAGTTTACTAAATACTGATGTCACGTTCAAATCAAATAAAATTCGACAACTTCCTCTCAGATTCACATCCTGGATGGAGTATCTTGTATCTATTTACAAATAAATTACTATATAAGTCTGCAACTCGCAAGCGTAGACTTTGGCAAGCCAATGAGCCATAACTAAAAACTCATTTTCTTGTCCTTCACTCCTTTTATCCTTCTTCTTCCTTTGAAATTTGAATCCTCCCTGTCGTTCAACCTCTGACCTTAGCTTACAGTATCAAAAAATAAAAAATAAAAAATGTTGATACAACGAACATCTTCATCAAAAGGATCACCATCTTCAACCTCAACTTCAAATTCTAATTCTCCTTCATCTTCCAGTGGCCGTGCTTCCAGAAGTTTCTCAAGTACTAAAGTTCTCGCAATCGAATGTATCAGAGGAACCTCAAGAGCCGATGAATGGAGCGGCGGATTACTCCAAACCGGCGACATCGTTGAACAGATTAAGATCGGCGATTTAATTCTTGAATCGCCGTTTAAAGATGGAAACTCTGGTGTTCAGAAACAACTTCATAGTTGCTTCAAGAGCAAGCTTACGGCGATTCGTGTCCGAGTTCGTCGCGGTGAGTTTGACTCCGCCGAGTTGACTGGTTGTATCGTTCCGGAAGGTGGTTATACGAAAAAACGTTATGTTATGAGAGCTATTGATGATCCAAATTATGCTGTTGCTTTCTTTGATCGTACTGAAGCCGAGTGTATTAAACTTCAAGGTAATCGATTCATGTTCGAGGTTTTAGTTTTTGAGTTGACTTTGTGAATGTTTTTGAACCTTTTTTTTTTTGTCAATTTTGGTGGATTCATATGAGTTGTTTTTATCATATTGTGAATCGAATAAATGTGATTAGTGATTTGAGACTTTGTTTTTGAGTTGACCTGTTTCATTGTGCGTTTAGACAATGTTTTGGAATTTTTTTTTGTGAATCTGTCTAAATTCTATTTGAATTTTTTTTTTTTTTTGTTAATTATGAAGATATAATGCTGAAAATTTGACCACCTACTTGGCTGCTTGCCGCCTTGCCTGTATATGTCCGTTTTTTGGATTGTAGTGATTTTTTTAAGATGTGAACTCATGAAAATGTAATTTGAGGTTTTGTCTCTTAGTCTTAATTTGGTTTTTTTAGTGACTTTTGATTATTTTTGTACTTTCTCTGTTTTTGTTTGTTTTTTTAGTGAGTATTATTATTAAAAAGTTAAAAGTGATTTGAGGAGAATTAGGCTCGTGGTGTAACATATGTTACATATCCAGCTTTCTAACAAGAGTATTGAGTAGGGGTAATGTGATTTATCATTGAATCGGTATAGAGTTTGTTAAAATTAATCACAATAACCACCCTGAACTATCATGAACCATTATTATAATAGTGAAAAATGAAGTTCTCATATAACATGAGAATTTAATCACTCACTTCCCTTACGGTTATTCAAAATTCTTAGGAATTAGAGTTTTCTACATGCCAAACAAACAACATAAGCAAATTCCTAGGAATTACATATTGGAAATAATTTCACATGAATTGTAAATTCCTATAGGAAGTTAATTCTCATTGCAACTAAGTGGTACCTTAGATTTAAGGAATGAGAGAGTGAATTAAACTTTTCAGGGGCTGAAAGGGGTTTAGTGGTGGTAACTTGAGGCTGTCAGTGGTGGCTTATGGTGGTGTGTGGTATGGGGCAGTTACAATGGTTAAATTATAACATTTTTAGTAAATAATGTTGAATTTGATAACTTAATATAAACTCAGGTATACATTGGGATTTTAAAAAAATTAGATACGCACACCATTGGGAATATAATTTTTTTCTTACATATAAATTACTATGATGATTGATGACTATATATAACGAGTTGTTGGAAAGTCACAATGCTACAACTAAAGGAGGACGGAGTATAAGTTGATGAATGAAGTATAAAGGAGTGGTTCCACTTGAACCTTTGAATCTTTGATCTCAAAAAAAAAGTTCGAACTCTATTATCAGCTAAGCGGAAACTTGTAAAACAAGTATAATTGTTTGATTGGCTACTGTTAGTTTGTGTCTTGAATCGGTTTTATGCCCCTTTTATGTTATATGTTGTGTATATTTAGGGTTTTCTGTTTTTGGCTTATTTTTGGTATTTTCTGTTTTCTAGGAGTCTATATATACTCCTAGTCTCTGTAAACCTAAAACATCATTGTATTCAGAATTTCCTCAAAATCAATAAAACTTCCTCTCTACTAGCTCTACCTATAGACGTAATTGACACATTGTTGTTGAACCGCGTAAATCTGTGTTTATTCTTACTTGTTAATCTTTACTTTATGTTTTTCTCACATCCGTTAGAGCAGCTACTACTATACTTGTGTACTTATATATATATATATATATATATATATATATATATATATATATATATATATATATATATATATATATAGTATGTTGGTTTGAGAATATGAATTGAAGAAGATTTCATGATCTAATGGCCTTTTCATGTTCATGGCATTTTTTAATAACTTAATATTGTGGTATTGATCTTTAATTGCAGCTTCTAGAGACTCAAGGTTACTTCACACGTTGAATAGTACTCAAATCCAATGTGGTTATGTTCCATATCCATGGGAAAGAAAGATGCATGCCATGCTACCAGTTCCAAATTCAAGCTGCTATTTTTCGATACTTTTCCTCCCAAAAGCTTCAGAAGCTGGACGTGGTCGCTATAACGATGTGGAGGACACCCTTGCAAGAGCTAATACATGGCTCAATGCAGCTCAAGCATCAGGTGTCCCTGTAGTCTTTACGAATATCCAGACGGAGTCTCTTCTTACCAAGGTACAATTCCGAGAACTTCAATTTTGAAAACCCAAGATCACCCCATTTTAAATTCTAGTCTAGAGTTGAGCCCGACCCGCTAGTCTGGCTTGATCGGCCTGAAAATTTTATGGGCTTTGGCACACTAAAATTTTTTTTTAGTTCAAAAGCCCGAATCAGTTAGAAAAACGCGCAAATGACCCACCAATTAAGCCCGCTTAAAAATCCGAGCTTTGGGCACACTTGCTTAATTAAGGTCCGGCCTGGCCCGAACTTTGAACATAAAAGATTTTACAAGTTTGGTGTAAAATCCTCTATTCTAGGGCCCGCAAATAGCACAACTTTTAATCACCAATTGTAAAACATTAATGCAATAATGCTTCACTTTTGATTAAAAATATGTTACACCCTAACAAATGAAACCTTATTTCATTTAATTTGGAACAGATATCTGGCGACACAGCTTCTTCAACGGTGAACACTTCATCATTATCAGATTTGCCAAACCTTGCCAACGCGAGCTTATATGGGTTTGAGGACTACCACGGAGTGGACATTGGAGTTGTTAGAGCAATTCGTCTGTGGTACTCTCCCATCCAAGAATACCCAGTTGAGATCAACATAGAACCGGGTGATGTAAAGCTTGGTTTTGCTGTAAGCCGCACTGAAGAGGTATGTCATTTGTCAACCACCTATTATGACTATATGTCTATCTGCTTGTTTTATATGTCTTTAATTTAACTTGCCACATTTATAGGGATTTATATACATATCATCAGCTCTTGAAGGAGATGGCAATGTCCCTTCTGCAAGATCTGGTCTCAATGAACTTTATAAAGAAGCAAAAAGAGATTCTAAGCTTCTAGTGATTTCCCGAGTGAACACCCAAAAGGTCCTCCCTTGGATTGTTTCACCATCAAGTGCCATCCAATGCTTTGATACCGTTTCTCTAAGCCAAAAGTTCTCTTTACACCGCCATGCTCGAGAACCCCTCCTCCTTCATGTTTTAATGCAAGACCTTACTTCTCCACGACGACAGAGTAGTGCCCCTGCTCCACTAGCTATGCCCGTGTGGCCTAACCTTCAAACTCCTATTTCCCCTAATGGTGATCAAAACCAACCTGTTTCTCCATCCATGTTTTCACGTGACACCGGACATAGTAGTGATCCAATTGAGGTCGGGCTGGCTAGAGATACTGCAGGGGAAGAATCTTTCAGATTTCATGATTTCGCACTCCCTGCCAACTGGGTATAATGTACCATCAATTCATTAATTTTACCAACAATGACACGTGTGCAATTATCAATGTTGTTGACATTTACACATGACTCTAGTTTAGTTCATGCACAAGTTTTTGACAAAGTGATGGAATTCAAGTATTTAATAGATGTGTGGCAGCAAAGTCTATTTATCGAAACGTGTTCATGCAAAGGAGTGAGTGATGGAAAATAATTCAAGTTCATCCCAGGATAGGAGTTCCTAGCTATTTCTAGGAGTAATTTAAGAGTCCCACTCTTGGGACACTTTGGTATAGTTATAGTTAAAACTATAATTAAGGTTTTAGCTATTTATTTGCTAAAATACCCAAGGAATAATTGTTGTTAGATAATTTACTACTCCTGTTGATGTTGCATTGAGCTTTTTTTTTTGTACATACAAGGATTGTTACTTGTTAGATTGATTGGTGTTTGTTGTTTGTGTGTAAGTTTTGGTTTGCTAGAGATCTGTTTGAATGAGATGAGGTGCCATGGATTCTAAAAATTTTGGAGATTTTAGCATTCGCCCCTAAATCCCAAATTTGCATTGATCAACTTGTCTTGGATTTTTTTCGAGATCAAGAATTAGCCAAACTTGTCATTAATTGACTTTGTTATTATCCATCTTCTATTTGCTTTGATGGAAAATTTTATAAGTTAATGTAATTGGCTTTGTGTGTTAAAATTAGAAAAATCTTGTAGCTTGTACAAATTTTTGTAATTAGATTTTATGATCGAAAATCTTGTAATCAAATCGAAAACTTTGTTAATCAAAGTATTCATTTTAAAAAAAAAGAATAGTTTTTTCCAAATAGTAGACGAATTGATCATCTAGACTATAAATTGGTTAATAAAAGTTAACAAAAGGTTTTACAAAAAAAAAATTATCTACATATATTATGTGAAAAAAAGTTATACAAAATACGTTTATTAGGACACCATGTGGTTATCTCTATTATATAAGCCAAGGGGGAGGCATGGTGTCCCCCTCAAAAAGTCTAAATTACCCTTCAAAAAATTACTAAATACTCAAACTATATAATATTAAATAAAATGGAAAGTTTTGTGTTTTTTAAAATGAAAATATTGCAAAATATATAATTCAAAAAAATAAAACACAAACACCAAAATTTATATTTTAAAATTCTCTACAATTAAATACCTATATTGATAAAAATGTCTATTATATAAGATATTCATACATTAAAGCAAGCATAGCGTACACATAAGGCTAGTAGACTTATATATAATGCCATAATGGTGGTAATGAGAAATAATGCCATGCGAATATGTCCAAAATAAAGACCTAGTATTAGGACTTACGCCTCTTCTATAATGAGAAACATCGTCATCATCTTTACGGATTGCATAACTTAATTATAAGAGCGCTCAATAACACACTTCAATGTCGTATGATCATTGCAGCAAAGGTTCATGATATTCACAACAATTGTAACAACCTTATCGACTAATGGAGTAGTTTTAATATAAACCTCCATTCTCACTCTTATCAATCATGTTCCACTTATTTTAAATTTGGATACCATTCCTAATTCTATTTTTAAAAAAATCAAACATATCTATAATCTATAACTTATACTAAAATAAGACATTGCTTGCATCATCAAGGATATGTGTCAAGTCCTCAATAAAAAAATTTCCTCCAAAATTAAATATGGGATACTTGCATCATCAAGGATACGTGCAGGTTATTCCGGGTTTTCAGTTCTGGCGATTTTCGTGATATCGCCTGTGATTTTCGTGATTTTTATTTAATTATGATTTGATTATGGGAATCATTGATTGATTACCGTAATCTTTGACATTCTAGAGTATTCCGGCAGGTTCCGGAATGTCCCAAAATGTTCTAGAATGTTCCAAAATGTTCCGGAATGTTATAGAAACCTCTAGAAGCTCTAAAAATTACATAAAAATTATAAAAAATTATAAAATGTATGAAAAACACTAAGATGCTTTGCGGAACAATTTTTAACATTCGGAAATGACGAAAATGTCCCTAAGCATGCAAAAATCCTAAAAATGTAGAAAAAATCTTAAAACTATGATAAAAAAAATATGGAAAAATATGAATGACTTATAAAAATATTTTTATGATTTTAAAAATGTTTTATGATGCTAAATGACAATTTTTATAAATAAAATATGGAAAAATGAATGAAAAATATGCATGGAAAAATATGAAAAATTCAAAAAAATGTTGAAAAATTATAAATAAATCCCGTAATCATCGCGAATCTTAATAATTGCTTCCAAGGCACTTTGATTTAGGCATTTTTTTGAGGTATATTGTGCATTTTCATTGTCAATTTTCCTTAGTTGGACCTCATGTCAATATGGTACGTCTATCATTAGTCTCTACATTGGGGAGACACATTTAGGTGTCTACAGCAGGTAGGTCTTCAAACTCTCTTAGTTTGTCATAAAATTATGCAAGATAATAATCTTTGTTGGATAGTTGATTCAGGAGCATCATATCATATGGTCTTTGAGGAACATATATTGTTTAATAAAAGATTGCTGAAATATCCTATTAGAGTAGGGATGCCTGATGGGGTTTATAAGCTTGTTCATTTACATGGTAGTGTCAAGATTAATGAAAATTTAATTTTACATGATGTCATATTAGTTCTAGGTTTTAAACATAACCTTATGTTTGTAGGAAGATTGGTTGAAACCGAAAAAAATGGAATTCATTTTACAAATTTTGGTTGTCCTTTTCAGGATTGTAATGGTAAGAATATATCAGTGGGACAAAAATTCGATGACCTCTACTGTATCAAAGTAGTTGAGTTGCATACTTTTGATTCTCAAAGTGCTTTGATGTTTAAGAAGGATTTGAATTTAGGATGTAATAATGATTTGGCTGTAATAAAGAAGGCAAAGACAGTTAGTAATTCAATTTCCTATAGTCATAGTTGTAATTGTTGGAAAGAATAGCAAGAGAAGAAGCTATTTATATAGTAGTGCTCAATATATACTAGTACAAGGCTTTTTGAGAAGGTGCCCAAAAACAAAGTCGTGCGAGTTAACGCCCAAAGCGGACAATATTGTACTAGTATGTGTATGAGCTTGGTTTGACGTTATTCATGCAAGGTTAGCGTATCCTTTCTTGTTTAGGATGTAGATCTATGGGGACTTACAGAGTTGTTGCTATAAGTGGGGCATGATATTTCTTCTCATTTGCTAAATACTGCCCGTATTTTAACCTTAACTTCCTAAAATACCCTTACTTATATTTATATACCCTTACTTATATTTATATAACCCAAACTAACTCTCATCCCCTCCCTTCACCCTCACCTACTGCTAACCCCTACCCCTTTAATTTATTTTCCCTTTTTATTTTTAAAAAATGTTACCTTTTAAATTTCCTATTTATAATTTATAAAAAAAAAAAAAAAAAATGTCATGCCCCATGTTTCACATGGATGGTGGACCACTTCCCCCTCTTCTTCCACTTGTCAAAATGGTGTGGTTGGTTTTAAAAAAAAAAAAAACTCACTCATAGTAACACCATTCCTTATAAAAAAAATTACTTCAACCTTCATTATTTCACCTCTTGCATTAAAAAAATTACAAAGAAGTTCACCTAAAAATATATAAGATTTACTAAGTTTAATTTATAATTTTTATTTAGAACCAAAATGTCGGATGACAACAATGATTACATGAATGCCGGAGAGGTAAATTTATTAATGTTAATTTTTTTTACTTGTTAATTATGTTTTTTTAGCTTAGTAAATAATTATATTTATAAATTTTTATGGTAATCATTTTTTGCCCATGTTTAATTACTTTGAATTATTCTTTAGGAATTTTTTCTTACATAAACAAAATTTCCATATTTGCTTGAATTATTCAATGCATTAAGTTAATTTTTTTTTTAAGAATTGATTCACGTATTAAGTTAAATTTTTGTTCATGTAAGAAAAAACAATACTTAAATATATCGTTTTTGCAAAATAGAAGTAACGTGTTTTGAAACGTGTCCAGAACACGTTACTACCAATGGGGTAACGTGTTATGGACACGTTACCACCATTGGTAGTAACGTGTTCTGGACACGTTACCCCAATGGTAGTAACGTGTTCTGGACACGTTACCCCATTGGTAGTAACGTGTTCTGGACACGTTACCACCAATGGTAGTAACGTGTGCTCGACACGTTACCCCATTGGTTGTAACATATTATGGACACGTTACCACCATTGGTTGTAACGTGTTCTGGACACGTTACCCCATTGGTAATAACATGTCCTGGACACGTTACACCAATGGTAGTAACGTCTTTAGGGTTTGTTGCTGTCATGTGGGCAACGCGATAAGGGCACGTTCGTTTGCATGGTTTTTTGCTTTTAAAAACAACTAATTAGCGTATTTAATGAAATTATTTAGGACAATAACGACGGAGATGGCGTGGACTATAGTCAAAGTTTTGCCACCGATCAGACGTTTTCCAGTCATCACGAGGCACGTGATTGGGCGAAACCGATAGCTCATGGGATTGGTTTTGAAATTGTCATTTCCAAAATCAATTATACCTCGGTGTCTCGCATGGTAACCTACCTACGCTGTAACAAGGGAGAGCGGTACCGAGGGGAAAACAGAAATATGAGAAACGCCCAAAGGAAAAAAAACGTCCACAAAAGCTTGTGGATGCCCGTTCCATATCAAAGTGATTGGCAATCCTCAAACCGGATTGTGGTATATTGAGCCCCAACCGGGTGTATCCGGCACACATAACCATCGCTTCATTGAGTACCCAGAGGGACACCGTCAGCTCAGTGGGTTGAGCCCTGCAGCAAAACAACACATGCGTGAGCTTAGGGAATCTCAGTGCAAGCCGTCGAAGATTAAATTATCTTTGACACAAAAGTTTCCTGACGAAAAACCTACAATCAGGATGTGTATAACCAAATCAGCAAGCAAAAGATGGACGATGCAGATGGGCGGAATGTTATGGAACAATTTATCCATCTTGCAGAAGAGTTGAACTACCACACTCACACTAATCAAGAGAGAAATCAATGCACTCATGTGTTTATGGCTCATCCGATGTCGATCAACTTATTGTGCACCTATCCATGGGTGATAGGAATGGACTCCACATATAAGACGAACAGGTATGGAATGTCGTTATTCGAGATGATTGGGATGACGCCGACCAATCATAACTTTTTGATTGGGATGGCGTTGATGAGGGATGAGACGATGATGAGTTACCGATGGGTGTTGCAAATTCTCAATGACATTATTGGGCTACGTGCGCGTCCGGCTGTAATTTTCACAGACCGAGAGATGGGATTGTTACGCCCAATTCAGTAAATATTTCCTGGCACCCATCATTTGTTGTGCACGTGGCACATCAACAGGGATGTGGAGGCGAGAGTTGGGAAGATAACAGGCGACAAAAGCTTGGGAGACCGGTTTAGGCATGGTGCTTGGGCCAGGGTGATGTACGCGTCAACAGAGGCAGAATATGATGCACAGCTGGATCGGATGAGAGATGGTTGGGCAAGATTTAGAGGAGTAATTGAATATGTAGAAAACACTTGGCTTCCTCATAAAGAGAAATTTGTCGCTGCTTGGGCTAACAACGTCCTTCATTTGGGCAACAAGACAACTTGTCGGGTGGAGAGTGCCCATTCAGTGATGAAAGGTTGGCTTGGCACCTCTACCAACTCAATTGAAAATCTGTTTACGCGAGCAAATGCAATGGTTGAGCAGCAACATGATAAAATTAAGTATCATCTGGAAACATCAATGAACAGACAGGGCGCCAGGTTTAGGAATAAGTTGTTGTTCAGCATGCTTGTCAGCCGTGTTAGCTCCCATTGCATGGATCTACTGCTTAAAGAGCATACTCGGATAAGGGAGTTAGCCGACGAGGTCCATGATCGTTGTGGTTGTGTGTTGCGATCCACCTGTGGGATCTCGTGTGCATGTGAGATTGCAGCGTTAGTACAACAACGCACAGGTATACATTTGAGAGAGATCCACGACTTTTGGAAAACACTAACTATTGGTCAAGGCATTGACATCCCGGAGTTTTCCAATGACGACGAGGAAGACGCCGAGCACCTGTCTTCGTTGTTCGAAGAAGTTAGAAGGAGAGGTTATGACTATGTGAGGCGTGCAACCCGAGTTATGCATGAAAATATCTTCCAAGATACAGACTCGCTGGAAGAGCCAGAGACCAACACCAATGTTAGGGGCAGGCCTCCGTACCAGGTGATTTTCTTTTCTTTTTTTTTTTGCTGGAAGTAGGTGAATTTAATTAGATTTGATTTTGTTAACTATATTGTTAAATGGGTGTAATTGAAAAATACTAATTAATTCGTACGTAATATGTGTTTTTGCAGTGCTCGTCTACTCGACGAGATCGGAGTTTCTTTGAGCATGCTTCGACAAGCCATGGGCGTCGTTCGAGAAACACGGGCTCCTCTATGGGAGAAAACTCAGGATCCCATGCCGAAGGTAATGATCATTTTTATTTGAATTTAGTTATTAAGTAGTAGATGCAATTATTTGCTAAATATGTTTTTATTATTGTAGGTGGTAGCGGTAACATAACAAGGGAATGATTTCCTTACTATGACAGCGTTCCCCATTTGATATTGCCGTTTATGGAGGGTTGGACTGATGTAAGAGCAGACGGAAACTGTGGGTTTCGTTGTGTGGCTGATGCTTTTCACGGTGGACAGGACAACTATCTTATGGCTCGAAGAATCATCGCAAATGAACTTGGGGCAAACATTGCTGATTACGCAGCTATTTATGAAGGGCAGCAGCACGTCATTGAAGCCGTGACACGTATCTCTTGGGAAGGTGGCAGATGCGATGCTAACCATTGGATGGAAGTCGTTTTCGACTTATTTCCGATTGTAAATCTATATCATTGCGCCATCATGTTGTACTCGTATGGGAATGACCGATCGATTGGACAATGTTGTACAATATTGCCGACGAGAGTCCCGCAACTCATCACGGCTCCTACGAGTGAGCTTCATATTGCCTACATGCAAAATTATGCGCACTACATACGGTTACATGTCAGTCCTGATTCCCCGATTCCGCCCGTTGCAAACTATTGGAACTTTGTGCATACACAAACCGTCGAAGGATGGGATGCATTATACACCAGGAGAGTAGCACACTGGATGAGACTTGCTGAAAATTTGCATTGAGAATTTGTAATTAGTTCAATTTGTACATGTGTTTAATGTTGTAACTTTAGTTAGTTTATTATATGAATATATTTAATTCTATTACCTTGGATGAAACTCATTAAAAAATACAAATACAAAATATGGAGCGTAGGACGTAAATTCAAAATATTTGTTTACATACAAATACCAAAAAGATTGATACCAAAAAAAAATACAAAAAAAATACAAATAAACATTAATAAATAAATAATAAAAAATAATAACTACTGGCGATGATCGCCCCAACTTGGTGGACGTTGTCTCGGTTCACGTCGTCGGATGCCAACACGTGTCTCGTATTCATCAAAGTCTTTTCTCAGTCTAATGAGACCCAACCTCAGTCTATCCATGCGTTCTGGCAGCTCATCAATGAAAGGATCCCACAACAATAGTCTAAGGCACAGGGATGAAGAGTGTTAGCAATGGGGAAAGTGTCCCAAGTATCCTTAACCGATGTAGGCGGCCACTGAACACAGTAGTGTCTAGGATCCTCCGGCCGATACGCCGAGATAAGTGTAGGGATGCGAGGGGGTATATCCTGCATGAAGCCGAGCTACCGAAGACATCTGTATGGCATGTAGGGCTCAATGATGGACTGGTGCTGGATGAACCCAGTGAACAAAGTCCGAGGACAACGGGTACTGAAGTCATCCCCGAACGGTAACCAACACACCTGTTGAGTACAAAAAATATTCAGTTTAATAACAACGAGGCAATCAGGAAAAAGTAAAGAAACATTAAATTGAAATATTACCTGGTCAGCAGTCATGTTGTCGATCCTGTTACGAATGGCAACAAGGCGGGCGGGGTTGTTCGGCTCCAAACGAACATCCCACTGAGAACAACTAGGATCCCCAATACGACGAGGCAGACGTCCTCGGTTAGGCCTAAAAGCTGGGAAGTACTCATAAATCCATGCCTGTAACAACGTTAGACACCCGGCCAACTGCTTGCATCGTCGTCGACTGCCTTGGCCAAGCTAGCGATACAGATACGCTAATGTCGTTGATCCCCAAGAGTACCTCCCAACAGAATCCTCATCCATAAGTGTAACGACCTGACTTTTTGAACATGTCGATTGACGAAGGGAAATCGATAAACGGATCATTACTTAAACAATTAAACTATAAATGAAATTAATTATTCAAAACTAAACATCTTTTATTAAATAAATTAATTAAAACTCCAAAGGTCTACATAGGTCGAACTTAAATTACATGAGTTAAATAAAATCCGTCCCAACAGGCTGGGATAATCTAAAATTGCATAGAAATCTTATTAAATAACTTAAGAAAACAAAGGCTAAACTACAGGTCTCTGCTGCACAAAGCCCAACCCAGCGGAAGCCCGATTTAAGCAGCTGCATCGTCACCTGAAACTGAGGGGGGGGTCCACCGTCAGTGGCGAGTAACTAGGCTGTCCCGTTTAAGTAAGGGACCACTAAACACATAATAGCATAGGATAACACACGGAAAACATGCCAGCAAATAATATTCCAAACACATGTACATACAAGGTACGTATAAAAATACGTATGGAAATACGTATGCAATACGTATAAAAACACCTGCAAAATACGGTTAGAGATGCGTATAAAATACGTATAAAAGTACGTATACAATACGTATAATAATACCTGCAAAATACGGTTAGAGATACGTACTAAATACGTGCACCAAACTAGCTTACATTCGAAATACACATATACATTCATGATCAGACATACACAGCGAAAGACTGATACCAAACATATTATATTACAACCAATACTTAACTTATACTTTAATCCATCTTATTCTTCAATTATCATAATATACCTTATATTATCTTAATTCCATAATCGTATCATATCGTTCATCTTAGCTTTATAATCATATTATATCATTCATCTTAACTTTATAATCATATCATATCATCTTTATCTTTTAACGGACCGGTCACTATAACTCGTTGTGGATCCCGTGTGCACCACAACTTTCTTAAAACATGCCGGGGTGAACTCGTGTATTCAACCCGTAGTGGATCCTGTGTGCACCACTAAGCCTAAGCTATGGCCATAACCCCTAAATAGCAGCTCGTGTACTACTACTTAGACGACTACATATTCTAGAACCAAGAACTGCGCGGGGGAACTCGTGTGTTCGTCCCATGGAGCAGTGGCATCGACTTAACCCAATCCGACGACTCGTGTATCATCGAACGGGCGTCCTTATCTTATCTTATATTTCATATCTTAAATCTTATCTTATATCTTCTTGATTCGGGAAATACTAGGTGGCCGTAATCGGAAATGAAATGTTCGAAATCCCAGGAAAGAGAGGTGCGGCACGTATATTGGCCACCTTAAATACCAAGTCTTTCCTAGCCAGAGATCGAAACAATTCAAATTCCTTTTACTCTGTTTCCTTTCTTACCCTTTTTAATATCTTATTATATCTTATTATAACTTATCCTTACTGATTTCTTAATAATAATAATAATAATAATAATAATAATAATAATAATCACAATAATATTGTCGTAATACTGATAACAATAATTATAATATTACTAATAATAAATATTAATAACAATAATCTTTTAATCCTTAACATTGTTATATAACATATTCCTTAGTCATATTATTACTTCCCTTCATATTACAACTTATCCCTGATAATAAGACTTATGATTCCTAAAATTTAACTATCTATAATCTTATAAAAATAATAACATGGCACTCGACATTTTAGGAATAATATAACAATTACGTAAATTCATCAATTAATCATATAATTAATTCAATAAATCATATAAAGTAACATTTAACATCATAAATTACTCAAAACATGATAAAAATCATACCTTTCATATTTTAATTCACTCGAAAATTCCAGGTCAACAATACCGAAAATTAGCACAATTAATTAAATACAATTATCAATGGTTAGCAATTACACTTAATAATATTAATTAAAGATCATACTTCAAACATTAAAATTATCAATATTAGATTCAAGAATTCAATGATAACATGTTTTAATAATTTAATCACACTATTTTACACAGTCTGATTTTAAAGAATTAAATTAGGAACGTCCATTTAAAGATCTCTAATAATCTGGAAATTTTTATGGGAGTTAAAAATTAGTTCAAGGTTTAACGTTCATAAATTTCGTCCAAAAATAACGTTGTTTACTATTTTCAAGTGATTTTATAACTAACAAATCAGATTAGTCTGAAATCAGTTTCATATTTTTCTGCCATAGCAAACGAACTTTAAAAATTACAGAAATTTAACAAAAGATGTCAAACATTATTACGGACTTCCACCTAAAATTTCGTAGCCATACGAATTGATTAAGTTCCTTAAATAATTCGTAAACCAAATCTGGACAGTTTTACCACTTTGAAAGATTAAATTGTTTCAAGCAAGAGAAGGACGAATTTCGCCATGAAATAAATCTTGATTAAAGATCAAACAGTAAAGAAGCTCCTAAAGTTATTCCAAGACACTCGACATTTTAGAACAACAAGAAAAAAAATTAATTCTTTTTAATTCAAGACTTTAATATAGCAATTAAATAATCAAGATTAACAATAATAATTCAAGAAAATACATGAAATAAATCAATAAACATTCATGAACAAATTTCATATGGCTCGACATTCTTAAGGAAGTTTTAGAACATTATTCCTAACAGTTTTCATGATCATACCCTGATAAAACTATGTGATTAACTAGTACCGAAATTAAACAGAAAAGCATAGTTACCTCAAATCGCTAAAAATTCCAAGAAAAATTCACCACTTTGGTGAATAAAATGCTCGGCCAAGAGGAGAGGAAAAGAAGAGAAGTTTCTTTTTAGGGTTTATAAACTTTAGAATAAGGTAAAGAATACAATTGATATTCTTATTTAAATAGAATAAATAAAATAAAATAAAAAAAAAACAACAATAGCTATAAGGGGGAGGGGGTTTCCGTGAGGTGTGAGAGAACATATGGTAGTTGTGGACTTAGTGATTAGGGCTAAATAGCTTAGGTTGACTAGTTTTTAGCAAATTAAAAATAATTAATTATTTAATTAATTTAAATAATAGAATTATCCCAATTAATTAAATAAATAAAAAGAAAAAAAGAAATAATTATGGGCCATACTTGAGAGGGGCCGGACAAGAGGAAAAATAATTGGGTCATCGGCCCAAATTCGAGATAAGCCAGAAGATTTAATTTGGCCCAAAAATCATATGAAAAGGCTATTCAAGTCTGGTTACCAAGAAGGGATTAAAATTACTTCTAACCCCTACTTAGCCGATCCACTATTAATTCAACATAAATTCTGAGTCGGTCCACAACCATGAATAGCCATAAGGTGAAGTTCTAGGTACCTAGTGGGTTGAGGTCAAGAGAAAATATACGATAGTCAGATTAGAGGAAAAATACTTTGACAACGTTATAAAATATTAATAGCATAAATTCCCGAAAAATAACTTTTAAAGAATTTTCCATTTGTAAAACAGAGAATTTATTAATAGTTTTCGAAATAAATTCTTAAGACGACTGGAAAGACGATTTACTTTCCGGAAATTCCAACCCCAAAAATACGGGGTGTTACAATAAGCTCTGTGATAAGGCTGGGACTGAGCCGGCTACCACTCTTGTCCACAAAGAGCGTGGATCCAAGAGTCAGCAACATCCACCCTATGGCTCGTGTCGAAGCAACCCGTCCCTCTGCAGCTCGACACAGGTTGAAGATGCACTCCGTATAGACACCTCCATTCTTGAACTGCCCGTCCCTTTTCATGGCTTCTTGTGGCACGCCGAGGATCTCGGCCACGTCATGTATAGGTGCATAGCCCTGGCTGATACTATGAAATCGCATGCTCACACCATCGACAAGTCGACCCTCAGCAGGCAGGCCCATAATAAACTCGACATCATGGAGAAACATAGTCATCTCCTTCCACGGCATGTGGAAGCTGTTCGTGTCCGGCTGCCACCTCTCGACGAATGCCGACACTAGCGGACCGTCGATATGTGTGTAACATAGCCTGGGCAAGTCAAGCAACCCACTTGCCGACACAATCCGACCAACATCCACCTGCTCTCTGGTTCGATCCACTTGTTGTCTGGTTGGATCCACCTGCTCACGAAACTCATCCACCCACTCAATCAACCTCGAACATGCCTGATGTCGAGTGCGAACGTCCAACACGCCCCTATCGTCACCATCCCATATATGTCGGGCAATGTGAGCTGCGTAGCTAGGGATGACGGAACCATCTATCGGACCCCCAGGCATAGCCTCCTTAACCACCCAAGAATCGTCTGTCTTCCTCTTCGGTTGTCCGCGAGTAGAAGATGACGACCCCTTAGACCGCACAAATCGCCCGCCCTTGCCCTTGCGCACAGTACGAACCTGGTGTACCTCCTCATCCCCGTCACCCTCCTCCTAGGGAGACGAATGATCATCGAGAATAAACTCATCGTCGAAGTGATCTGGCCCTGATTGTAACATTGCCTCAAGCTCATACGCCGCTAACTCAGACTCGTCCACATTCGAACCCCCGACCCTATTAGTTGAACGTCCTTCCCGACTAGACGAATTATGGACCTGACATGAAGACGCGTTGCCCGCCCTCCTCCTAGCAGAGGCCAGGATGCGTCGTGTGTTAGGGTGCCGTGGGGAAGAGTCGTCCTCAGCACGCTGAGTGTAATTGAAAAATTAGTTCAACTAATGAATAATAATTATCGTAATCGTCAATATTTTCTAATTAACAAAAATTACACCAATTTATTATAATTACTAATAATCTTTAATTAAAAGTAATTACACCAATTTATTATAAAAATAAATTTGAATATTTGTGTGTATAATTTCTAATTTAAAAATTATTACACTAATTTATAATTAAATTCCAATTAATTACCATTTAACAATAATTAATTCCTAAACATTCAAACATTTAAATTTGAGATTTTTCATCTCCATTCGGTGTATAAATCAAATGTTCATCAGATTAAACACAACAAAATTGAAAAAATTCCCCTAAATTTAACACTAAATCATAAAAACATCTAAAATATATTAAAAAACAAAATGTAACATAATTCACTTCCAAAATTCCTAAACTTTATCTAACTCAACCTCAAGACAAGTCCAACAACAACCACGGTTTGTTCATTCAAATTCATCTCTCCCACCCCTACCAAACAATTTCAACGAAAACCACAACAAAATTGAAAAAAAAACATAAAAATATGTTACATTTTAACAAACAAAAAATTTAAAAATCAAAAAATCAGAAAATCAGAAAAAAAAAATCAAAAAATCTGAAAAATTTAAAAATACAAAAAAAAAAAAACCAGAAAATCAAAAAATAAAAAAATTCGAAAAAAAAAACAAAAAAACGAAAATTAATGAAAAAATAAAAAAAAATGAAGAAATCAAAATATCAGAATACTGAAAAAAACAAAAAATCAAAAAATAAAAAAATAATCAATCAGAAAAAATAAAATCAAAATATCTGAAATAAAAAAAAAAAACCAAAAAAATCAAAAATAAAAAAAATTCGACAAAAAAAACAAAAAAACGAAAAATAATGAAGAAATAGAAAAATAAAAAAAAAGAAAATCAGAAAAAAATGAAAACATCAAAAAATCAGAAAATGGAAGAAAAATCAAAAAATTGAAAAAAATTTGAAAAATTCGAAATAAAATGGAAAAAAAATCAAAAAAACACAAGAGCATTCAAGTTCATGATAAAATTTAAACAATCGTACATCTCCACAAAATGTTCATCAAATTAAACACAAGTATCTTTAACAATATTCCCCTAAAATAAACACAAGTTCATGAAATTCCAAAAAAAAAAACCAGAAAATTCATAATCATCAAGATTACAAAATTAGAAAATAAAATTCAAAATTCGAATTAGATCTAAATTACCTTCTCTTGAGGCTCATTTCCGGCAACGATCTCCTTCCATGGACGTTTACGGGGAGGCATTTGGGTGGTGCTGGTCGTGCGTCGTCCTACAGTGGTGGCCGTGCGTGTTGCTCTGCTGTTGGGGTCGGTGGCGGTCGTGTGCTGCTGCAGTGGGTGGCGGAGTTGCGTTGAGAAGGCGGGTGGTGGTGCTGGAGTCTTGATGGTGGTGCTGGAGTCTGATGCGTGAGGGTGGTGGTGTTGGAGTCTTGGTGGTGGTGCTCTCTTGAATTTTGGGGAGAGAGAAGGTTAGATGAGAGAGTAGTTTTTTTTTTTTTTTGGGTTGAAGTCTGGTGCGGGAGGGGAGGGAGAAGTGAGGGGGTTGGGTTGGTTAATTGGTTGGAAGGGTGAGGGTAGTATTGTAAGTTTGTGTTAAAATACGGGTGGTATACAGTAAATACGGGCGGTATTTAATAATATCCTATTTCTTAACAATTGTAGATGATTGCTGTAGAATGGTTTGGACCTTTTTGTTACATAACAAGCAACAAGTTTTCAATACTATTCATAATTTCATAAATCTAGTTGAAACTCAATCTAATAAGAAAATAAAATGTATAAAGTTAGACAATGGTACTAAAATTGTGAAGTTTGAGTGCCTATAATTGTTTGCTAAAAAGGGCATATATCATCAAAAGAGCATAACAAGAGTTTGTCAACAAAATAGAAGGGTTGAGAGGAGACATAAGACTCTATTAGATATAGCTAGAGCACTTAGATCATTTTTATATTTCATTTTATTCTATACAATAATTCTAAAATTTTATAAAAGATTAAGGGTGTGTTTGATTCAACTTATATAAGCACTCCTGTGCTTATTTTCAGAAAATTCAGATCAGATCAGACCAGATCAGAAAAATTCAGATCAGATCAGAAAATATTAGATCAGAAAAAATCAGATCGGATAAAAAAATACCAATTAAGTGCTTATTTTATTTTTATTTTGATTTTGATTTTTATTTATTTTTATTTTTATGTTTTAGGTTTTATGTTTAATTTTTATTTATTTTATTTTTATTTATTTTATTTTTTTTCATTTTTATATTTATTTTTTTTATTTCTATTATTATTAATTTTTTATTTCTATTTATATTATTATTATTTTTTATTTTTATTACTATTTTTATTTCTATTTTAAACAATATTAATAATAATTTACATTTAAAATAGTGCACAATTAAATTTCACCAAAGATCAGATCAGACCAGATCAGAAATTTTCAGATCAGATCAGACCAAATCAGAAAATTTCAGATCAGATAAAAAAAAATCAGATCAAACCAGGTCAGATCAGAAAATTTCAGACGAATCAAACGCATCCTAAGTTCAAGTAAAAATACGTTCATTTTCCCTCAAACAAATAAATAAATAAGTACCGTTCATCTTAAAAAAGGGTAAAAATGTCGGTGATTACCATTCCTCATATTTTTGGGCCTCGTTTATTAGATATTGGGCCAAGCCGGCCCATTACGCAACTACCAGAATAAAAAATTATTGTAGATAACAATGACATTTTTTCCCTCAAAGTGTACGAACAAATCCTATTGGCGGAGACAATATACACGGATCGCTATCTGTGTTTCATAAATGATAAATCCACGGCTCAAAGTCTCCGTCCCAAAAACTCAAATATTTTGATCTTCCCGCTCAGTTTCCCCAATTATCGAAACTTCCTATAAATACACCTCCAATTTTCACGATTCTCACATCGCATTTAAACTCCTCAATATACACACTCAAAAATTCCTAATTTTCCCTCACAAAAAACCTAATTTTCGTTCTTCCAAAATTCAACAACAATGGCGCGAACAAAGCAAACTGCAAGAAAATCAACAGGAGGAAAGGCTCCAAGGAAGCAACTCGCAACCAAAGCTGCTCGTAAATCTGCTCCTGCAACCGGTGGTGTCAAGAAGCCTCACAGATTCCGCCCTGGAACTGTGGCTTTGAGAGAGATTCGCAAGTACCAGAAGAGCACTGAGCTTCTCATCAGGAAGCTTCCATTCCAGAGGTTGGTGAGAGAAATTGCTCAAGATTTCAAAACTGATCTTCGTTTCCAAAGCTCTGCTGTTGCTGCTCTTCAAGAAGCTGCTGAGGCTTACCTCGTTGGTTTGTTTGAGGACACTAATTTGTGCGCCATTCATGCCAAGAGAGTCACAATTATGCCGAAGGATATTCAGCTTGCAAGGAGGATTCGTGGTGAACGTGCTTAGAATTTGTATTTCATGAGATTTGGTTAAATCTAGTACGTCGCTAGGTTTTTATTAGTCTCTGCCTTTTTTTTTATTGCTTTCAATGAAACCTAAAGGGCTTTAAGATGTGGTTAGGAATTTAGGGTTTGTATTTTGGTATTTTTAGTGTTGTAAAGGTTATCATTCATATCAATCAATGAATCTGTGTTTATGCTATGTCGATGATGATTAGCGCTTGATCTTTTGAACAATTGGATTTTAATTTTTTTCAATGGAATCCTTTGCTTTTGCTTGATTTTTGAAATAGTAAGGTGTTATTTACTATAGAAATTTTCAACTCATGGAAATTAGTGTTCTCTGTAAATTTCATAGGAAATGTAGTAAAATTTTTTTTTTAAAAAAAATTGAACGTATCTATATTTGGAGGAATTAAATTGTAGTATGAATTAATTTTACTTTTTGTTTTTTTTATGTATTTTGAGGAAGTGATTTAAGGTTGTAAACAAAATAATTAATCAAAATGATTTTTATGCAAGCAAAAATGTGATTATAAGTTATTAATATCAAAATTATTTTGATTATTTTGGCCGTTTACATTTCTAAATCATTTTCTCAAAATGCGTGAAAAAACAAAAGGTAAAATTAATTCGTTACGGAGGGAGTACAACTTTTAGGAAATTAGTCTAACCAAACAGTAAGTGCTCAAATAAGTGTTTTATTTTAACCAAAAAGCTTTTACAATTTTGGTATTTTGGTTAAAATGGATCACTTATTTGTGGACGGAGGGAGTATAATTAAACTTGATTTACGGTTTCTAAATTAAACCTTTACGAGCAATTGATGGTTTATATTTTAGGTACACGTTAAGCAATACGATTTCTAAATTGTTGTGTGAATTTGGAATTTTTATGAAATTTTAAACCAAATACATCCTCTAGTAATTTAGTTTTACACTTTTACCAAACAACACCTAAGTAGTATAATTGAATTTGATTTATGGTTTCTAAATTGAACCCTTACGAGCAACCTATGGTTTATGTTTGAGGTACACAGTAAGCAACACGATTTCTAAATTGTTATGTGAATTTGAAATGTCTATAAAATTGTAAACCAAAACCTATAGGAAATTAGTCTAACCAAACAACACCTAAGTAGTATAATTGAACTTGATTTACGGTTTCTAAATTGAACATTTACGAGCAACCCACGGTTTATATTTTGGGTACACGGTAAGCAACATGGTTGTCGGTTTGTGGCCGCATAAATTTTTTACCCTACCTTACGTGTCTTTCATTCATTTTTTTCGCTTTAAAATTGGCGGGAAATTCGTCAAAGCAATTCCTTAGTTTTGTTTAACCATGTCACTATTTTCAATTTGCTTCTTAAACCCTAGCGAGTAGCGACTGGGTTTAGTCGAGAGTTACAGGGGGGAGAGAAACTTCAAATGGATCGATATGTTATTCCAACTGAATCTCTCAGTGCAAACCCTAAGCCTATTAGACGGTCTGTTTCACTGTAATTGTCGTTCTTTTGCTTCGTTTTTTTTTTGTGGGTTTATAAGTGCTCATTTATGTTTTACTGCTGTTGTTTGGGTTTCCATATTTCCATTTTTTTCAACTAAAGGCCTTGGTGGAGACGAACTGCAATCGAATTGAATGGTTGTATAGAATCCAATTACAAACGCGAATTATCTGGATTATTGGTTCAATCTTACTCTGAGGTTGGAAATTCTGGTACAATCATTGAGCTGTTTGTTTATTTCGTCTAGTTTTGTATTTTTTTGTACTAATTATGGTTTGATTGTTTTATTTGTTGAAAGATTGGGGTGTTTTCTCACTTGTATCATATTGATGGCTGTCCTTGTTTAACTCATGTATGTTTCCTCAACTGCAACTTATTAGGAGCTCGAAAGCTTAGATTTTGATCAGTAGTAACAAGGTGTCACTGATTGTAACTTCGATCAATATTGTGCAGATGATCCGACTTACATCGTCTGGATTTGATAATCAAGGATCCATTAAAAGGTTTGTGTGTCGCGGACTATGTTAGTTTGGATTATTGGTGTTGCACATAACTTAGTTTGTTTTGTCATGATGCTATTATTTGTTTTTGGTGTGCTAAATTTTACCTAAATGGTGATAAGAATATATTTCAGCCTACTGCTATCTTTGTATTTGATTCAGCTAACCAGATTCACTAAGTAGTTTTTTGTTACTTGGGATCTTCATCTGAATGAACAGAGAAGTTGTATGAATACTGATTACGGCACTGATCTTGCTCCTTGAAGGCCCTTTTAATAGAAAAACGCATTTGATATCGTGGTTGTCATTGCTGATTTTGATCTTGCAATTATTTATAGCTGCTGGATATTTGATAGTAGCTGATTGTATGTTTGCAGTCTGTGACTGAATATTTGATGCAAGTAATTGACTTGGTATTACAGTATTACTGTATTCATTTCTAAGCAATAGTTAGTCTGCTACCCGTCTTACTTGTCTCATCTTTGTTTGATTGTTTGTCCAAACACCTTTGATTTTTGCAGGCAAGGTGTATCTGCATTAGAATTTGACAATCAGGTAATGACAGACCAGTACAACCTCATTGTTTCTCTGAAATACTGGTTGGATTTATATTTGAAATATTCTCTGATTATATTTCATTAGTTTTATGTATTTTACAAAACAGCTGGTTCTTTCTCGAACTGATGTTGACTCATAAGGTGTGCTTATTATGATAATTGGAAATCGCTAAAACATTTAGCCCCCCTCCCCGGCACACAAAGAATTTGGAGCTTCATATTTCAATAAGAAATGTGTAAAGACGTTTATGGTGTAATTGTGAGTTAAGTGCGCTACTAGGTACTAAACTTTGAAGTTTGTTGCAGTTTGGGTACTATAGTTGCAAAAGTTGCAACTTAGGTACTCAAATTTAACATCCGTTAGTTTGATAGAATATTCCGTTAACTTAAAATGTAAATCATTAAACTTCAATTTGAAGCACATAAGTATGACGGAATATTCGAGGTTATTTGTGATTCTAGGTAAAGAAATAAATATTTATACCATAAATTAAAGATTTGATATGATTTGTTAGTTTATGATTTGTTTGCACGCATAAAGATTTTAAGATATTATATGATTGATAATATATATTTTTACCATTTTATGTACGTAAAAGATTATATATAGTAACTAGAATATATTATTGTACGTTGTTACATTTTTTTTTCATGGCAATTTTGAATTTTTTTTCTATATATAAAAGATTATAAAAGATAATATATTATTTGATTAGGTATGTTAATATAAACGGTACAAAAAAAATTAAAATTAGATGAACAACATTTTATTATAGATAATATATTACAAAGTACTCCTTTCATAAAAAAAAACTGCAATGGTTTGACATAAGAAAATGTAATATATTAGATCTGTTTTTTTTATTTATTTTAAATATAAGAAAATGTTGGTTAGCGCACGTGGGCTAAGGAGGGTGAGGTAGTTTTTATTTGAGTAGGGTATATAGTATGATGATAAGAAAAACCCAAAAACAATAGACGCATTGAGCTTAAGAAAAATTCAATTCTAACAATAAAAAAGAATCGGATTATTGTCATGTACGAAAATTATTTTAATTTTAGAATTTTGGAACAACTTGTCATTTTGTTGAATATTATTTTGCATTTACTACTAATTATTTATTATTTATTAATTGAATAAGTTTAACACTACAATTAACAGAAATTTGATTAGAGTACCCTAACTGCAACTTTTGCAACTAGGGTACTCTAACTGCAACAAACTCCAAAGTTTAGTACCCACTATTGTACTTAACTCGTGTAATTGTTTATGTCAATTTTGCTTGAAAAACCTGGATCTTTTTAGCTATTTCACAGAGTTAGGACTTGGGAGTAAGAGGTATATGCTTGACAGCTTGAGCGTGCCCCTGCTATAGGCCATTCTATGTGAGATCACTGAGATGACTTAAATGAATGATGAATCATACTAAACTTGTGAAATGGGGAACGCAATGGTGTATTATGTTTTCGCATATATATTTATGCAGTTCATAATAGATGTAAATGCTGTGCATATTTGGGTTGCTCCTATATTTCTATAGTTCATTATGTATTTTTGCTACTTTGTTCGCTAGTGTTTTGTAACCTGGGGTCTAGGGATCCTTTATAAGACAGAGATGAGACAGCGCCGCCACCACATCTTTAATATATTTCCTCAAAACCTTAATGTTGTTATTTTTGTTCTCAACCTATCTTGCATAAGTATCAGTTCGGTTATTCATAAATCATCATGGTAATTAAAGCTGTGTTGCTGTTGATAGCAGAATGTTTTGAAAGGGGGACTGAAAAAATCAGTTCTTTGCTGATTGAATTTTGTTATACCTTTTTCTCCTAACTTCTGCTCAAACATTCAAATCTTTTTTTTTTCCCTCCAACATTCAAATCTACTTGTAATAAATAAAACGTCCAAGGCCTACCATTAGGTTCACTTAAGCAGTTAAGCTAGAGATCAAATGAAGGGTATAAAGGGCAAGCCACAACAAAGTATCAGCGACTATGACAGTATTTTGGTGTGAGGTGTGACCACGGAAATTGGATATTTCATGATCTGTCGGATTTAAGTAGAGGAAATCAGTTAAAATGAAAGGTGAAAGGAAATTGGCATTCATTCAGAAAAGATGTCATTTATTTTTCCTAGGAGTGTGAGTCTGTGACCAAGTGTCTTACAGCCATTTTACTCACTAAATACAATACTAGCTTCATTTGCTACCTCTTTTTTTTTCCAACTGAAAACATGTACTCTATACTTGAATATATTAAACTATGGAGTATTTTCTATTCATTATGTTTAAAGACAAGGTTTCCTAGACACTCAAAGCTCTTTGTACTTGCATCCCTAATCACTTTAATACATCTCATATTCTCACTCTATCATTCACTGCTCTGGTAACAATCCATGGAGGATATTAATGGAGATAAAGCTTGCTTTCAAAATCTAGACTTGTGTGGAAAAACATGATGAAGATGTCATTGTCTATTAACAATATGGTTGGTAGTTTGGATACATGCCTATATTTGGAAACATCAAGAAGTCCACCATGTATATGAAGTCCGCAAAGCATGTATTGGGTATCTCCATGAGGCAAGGTTTAATACGGGTAATAACTCTTGGTACAAACTCCATAAAAAAGTGCATGAGACTCGACAATAGTGGGGAGTCATTATAATATTATGTGATGATTATGGGACTCTTTGATCATGCTTCCAGCCATCACTAAGATGTATGTTAAGATTTATGAGTTATTAAAGCAATGAATCAACAAAAGGAAGAATTTTGGCTCCTTTTGTTTTTGAATGGTTGGAAGGTGATTATGCTGGTGAAAATTAGGCAGCCCTTGAGCCCTGTGACATGTAGGGTAAAAAATGGGACAGATAAATGGCAATTTTTGTAAAAAAAATCGGTACAAAAAGAATCAAAAATATAAATTAAAGACAAATTCGTACAAAATTTCGCCACAACAATACTAAAGGAAAATTAGTTTTTTGTCTTAAACAACAGATTAAGATAATCAATTCTCACCGAGTAGCTCTTCTTAACTTAACGCATCAAGTGAGAGTTCCACAAACTCCAAGAGTTCCACTCATCAATAGACATCTTGGTCTTTTTCATTTTCATATTGCTCAGAGTTCTTAATGAGTTATGATGCAAAATTCTCACCGAGTAGCTCTTCTTAACTTAACTCATCAAGTGAGAGTTCCACAAACTCCTAGAGTTCCACTCATCAATAGACATCTTGGTCTTTTCATTTTCATATTGCTTGGAGTTCTTAATGAGTTATGATGCAAAATTTTGTGGATGACCAAGTGTTGAACATGACTTTGTAACCTAGGGGTCCTCTATGAAAGAGGGAATGTTGTGCAGCTGTCACCCCTATTTTGGAATATGAATACGACAGACTCATTTCTGCAAAAGCTTTCTATAGTTTGTTTTGCTCTCAACCTTTCCTGCATAGATATCACTCAAATTCTTCATTATGTGAAATTGATTTTTTTTTGTTAACTTTGCCTTGATTTGCTTAAGAATTTGGCATTGTAATCTATTACTTTCAACATTTGCTCAGCAGCCTATAATGATTCTCGTTATAGAGTATGTATAACTCTCTTTATTTTTTCTGTAGTGACATTTTTTCCTCCATGGTTGTTATTTACTCTTGTTCCACAACAGGGAATATACTTAGCATCGGTGACAAAATCTGGTTGCTTGATGGTGCATGACTTTGAATCTCTTTATTGCCAGAGTAATGTGATATCACCATGTAAGTTTGTGAACCCATTTTGCTGAGTCAGCTAGAATTTCAGGGGTATATTTCATGCTTCGAGAGGTCTTCTGGGTTAGTTTCATCATTCCACTGTTCTTTTTTTCCACATAAGCACCAAGTTTTGCTTCCACACACATGCACACTTGGGCAATGCTGCATTTCATTCTAATATTCATCCTTTATATCTGGGCTTCTACAGTATTTTGATCTATTATCTTATACAGAAATTTATTCCTTATTTGTAGGGTTGGAGGAGGATGAAACGAAGCATCTTTTGCACATTTCTACGTGTAGACCTCTTGATTCTGTTAGATGGAATCCTGCTAACCAAGATGAGGTTGTGTCACATGCATGATAGGTGTATTATTTTATCATTTAGCGGATGTGTCCAATGTATCGGTTGAATACGACACCGAAATACCCAATAGTAAAATTGCTACACACTGTGTCTTACCTTTCATACTAAAAGAATATTAGCATTAAAACCTGTAGTGTGACTTTTCATAACAAATGGCATACATGCTTAAACAAAAGAAAGTAGGTTATGGCATTTTTTTTTTTTAAAAAAAAGAACTAGATTTTGGAAAAAAGGCCATATTCTAGAGAGGCATGGGATATTAGATGTTGTTGTAATCCACCCCTTCAAATGTAAAATAACTAACTATTGGTTTCTTTTTCCATTTGTTGAAAAAGGGGAAACAGCAACCTGACATAATAGTTAGTCATATGCTCATATCAATTCAAACTTAATCCTGGGTGACATAAATATATTACTGCAATAGTATAGAACTGCATTATGATCTGCTTGCTTTATCCTTGAGTTTGACGTTTTCTCTTGTCTTGTGATCTGCCTTCAGGTTGCTTGCACATCACTGAAAAGCAGTGAAATTTTGATTTTTGACATTGGTTATATCTCTTCAGATCCTGTTGAAGTAAGATTTAACTCTACTTCTCTGTTGTGCACTTTATTCCAGGAGGTTCTTATGGAAATGATGCCTTGTTGTATTATTTGTTTCCTTTTTAGCCATTATTGTTGGCTTGAATCAATTTTTTTTTTGTGTGTGTGTCATAGTGTAAGTCTAACCATGATGCCACTTTCTTGACTCCCTCATTCAGGTTCTGAGGAAGAAGCCTTCTGTCACGATCCATGGTTCTGATGTTGAAACGGGTTTGTCAGATGTAGCTTTTACATCATCTGATGATTCCAGGTAAATTGATGCATGGCTTGACATACTTTTATTTATATGTACTTTTTCCTTTTCATGTCCTCTCCTTAATTTAAGGGCCTCTTCAGTAATGTTGTTTCACTGTTTGTTTTTAGTTTTCAGTTTTTTTGAAAACTAAAAACATGAAACTAGAAAAAATAGTTGTCAGTTTTCATTTTCAATATCTTTCCAGTAAGTCTGACTAATTGTTATATGATCATAAGACTAATTTCATATCACTTTGAAAAGCAAAAAAACAAAAACCAGAAAACCACAATGTCAGACTTACTAAACCCAGTAAACCCTAAACCCAGAAAACCACAATGTCACTTTTTTTATCTGTCGGTAACGTTGTTTGTTTTCTGTTTTGAAATTTTTGTTTGTCTTTTTTTTTTTAATTGGATTTTTCTTTGTTTAAGGGATACTTTTTTTTAATTACTATGCTGAGGTAGGAAATGGGAATTTTTTGTCGTTAAAATTTAATGTCCAAGTCAATAAAAACCTAGCAAATTCTTACAACAAGTATAAGTTAAGCAAGATTCAAATCCACAGGAGGCTGGTGGTAATCAGTAATAAACTGACTGTTCGAACCCAAATCTGGAAAATGCACAGACAAGAACATGAAGGAAACACAGCAAAAATGAATATATCTGATTAATAACTCAAAAAGGTGGAATACAAAAGATAGTTAAGCAACTTAAGGTTGCAAATCTCCAATTAGTGGCTTTAGGTCACAACTCTCAAAATGCCTAAGCTCTCTCAAATATTCTGGATAATCTTCTCTCTTCCCCCTCCCTACATATTTGTACTACTACTACCTTAATTAATTTTGCCCATACTCAAGTACAAAATACCCAAAAAGCTAACAAGACAAAATACTACAAACAAGGACAAATAAAGATAAGTAACACAAAATAAAAAGTCTGAAAATAATTAAAATATAAGAAAACTAATTTTCAAATAAATTGATGCATTACACTACACCCCCCTAAAAACCACCTTGTCCTCAAGGTGGTGCCGTAGAAGCGTGCGCGGCCTCCATTGCGGCGAGTTCTTGCCTCTCGTACTCGTCCTCATCCTCCACGATCATGATACTCAACTCACGAGACTTGCACTTTTGCCCTACTCCCCATCGTTCGTCACATTTAAAGCACAAGCCCTTCGACTTACGATCATGGAGTTCTTTTTCCGACAACTTTCGAACCTTGCCAACGAAGTGGGTTGTAGACTGGGCAGAGCGGGTGGGGCTTGGGTGGTTCAGATGTGGGATGTTCTGTTGGGCAGAGGCTGTGAAATTTTGGGTGGAGTTTGGACCTTGGTGTGTACCGTTCTGCTGGGAAGAAGGGTGGAGTTTGGACCTTGGTGTGTACCGTTCTGCTGGGAAGAAGGGTGAGGAGTCATTTGGGAAAAGTTTTTAAAACTGATGTGGTTTGGGCTTGGGTGGGGCTGAGAGTAGGGAAGTGGTGTGTTAAAAAGAGAAGGGTGGGGTTGGGGGACGAAATGGGCCGGCCCAACTGTTGGAGCCAATTGAGAGTATAACCTTGAAGTTGGACTTTCATCAAAATAAGAAAAATCAGTGGGTTTTGCAGGGCTTACCTCTTGGGCCTTAGTAACCCTATTTTTCACTTCAATCCTCAAGGCCAAATCCATGGCTTGCTCTAATGACCTAGGGTTTAGCATTCTTACCTCAGATCTGATCTTCTCCTCTAAGCCATTGATGAACTAACCCTTCATCACACTCTCAGATACATCATCAAGTGGGGCAGCCTTGTCGATGAAGAGCCGCCGGTACTCCGCCACAGTGGTATGTGGCGGACCGCCAGCCATTGCTCGTGGAGGGAACCTTCGTTCGAAGGTCTGAATTGCACTAGGTCCCGTGCTTCCAAATAGGCCCATGAGACAACCGGTTGTCGGCGGTTCTCCCATCGGTACCACCTCAGCGCTTCTCCCTCCATAGAAACCACCGCGGCTTGAAGCTTTTCAAACTATAAGCCCTTGAAACTTGAAGTACTGCTCCACACGCACGATCCACCCATCCGGGTCAAGTCCAGCGAAAATGGGTATCTCCATTTTTTGAAATCGGCGGTTTCCTCCGCCCTCGATCCCGCCGCCGCCGCCGTTTCGAGTTCGAAACCATAGACCATACGGGTTTTCGCCCTCATACCCATGGACTCTTTCCCCTAAGGTTCGAATTTTAGCCCTAATCTCCTCTTGGTTTGCTTTGAGTCCTTCGAATTGTGGGGTCCACTTGGCCTTGAGCTGGTATGGTCTCCTCCCCTTGCGCCGCCTTCACTGGCTCCAAAAGAGCCTTCATATCAGCAAAAAAGTTCTCTTGAGCCTTTGTTAGGGTTTCGAGTTGGAGATTCTGATGCTCTTGGTGTCGATTCAGTCTATCCTCCAGCTGATGGTAGGCTTCCTCTGGAGTCTTCACCACGACTTCCACTCGCGAGCTCACCTCTGCCATTTTCTCCTCTAAGGCATCCAGCCTTTGCGACGTGCTCGCTCCCAGGTGCCATGAGAAGGACGAACGGCTCTAATACCAAGTGTAATAAACTGTCTGTTCGAACCCAAATCTGGAAAATGCACAGCCAAGAACACGAAGGAAACACAACAAAAATGAATATATCTGATTAATAACTCAAAAAGGTGGAATACAAAAGATAGTTTAGCAACTTAAGGTTGCAAATCTCCAATTAGTGGCTTTAGGTCACAACTCTCAAAATGCCTAAGATCTCTCAAATATTCTGGATAATCTTCTCTCTTCCCCCTCCCTACATATTTATACTACTACTACCTTAATTAATTTTGTCCATACTCAAGTACAAAATACCCAAAAAGCTAACAAGACAAAATACTACAAACAAGGACACATAAAGATAAGTAAAACAAAATAAAAAGTCTGAAAATAATTAAAATATAAGAAAACTAATTTTCAAATAAATTGATGCATTACACCGAGACAACAATATGATTAAGCTAGTTCGAATTAATGGAATACTTTTTTTTTTCGGGAATGAAAAGGAAAGCAAATAAACATTTTGGAAAATTCAAGAGAAGAAATAAACTAAGGCAAGGATCCACCACAACCAAATTATACTCATGAACATGAACTTTATACACCAACACCCTAAAAAATCAAGGGGTTTGATGAAGGCAATTAAATAAATACTCCATAAACTTTGTTTAGAAGGTTATGGAACCCCAATTTATTTATATAAAAGCCTGTATTTCGAGGTGATTAAATAAATTAGAGGTCTGATCAAACTATCAATTTGATAAATCCTTAACAAATGGTCAGACTCAACATCAAGTCCCAAAATCATCAATACTAGCAATAAAATTCCATGAATATGAGCATAAATGGGTGAGTTCACCCAACCTTAGTGAAAGAGGACTACTCATTAAATGAAAACATGATCAAAACAAAGATCAAGCAACAACCAACACTTACCACACTAGATTGAAGATAAATCACAAGCATAGATCAAAGATTAAACTAAGAAAGCATAAAAAGAAAGCAAGTAAAGAAAGAAATTACCTTAGTAAGAACATTAGCTTCATTAAAGGAGGGAGTCACCATAACAATGGAGAAAAAGAGAGAAAGTAAATCCTAAAACTATTTTATTCTATTTCCTCCTATTCTCTTTTAATCTTCTAATCTCAAATTATAAGGCTTACAAAAAGAGGAATGAAAGAGGAAAAATAAAGTAAAAATAAGATGGAGTGTGCTCCGTACATACAGGTTCGATCGAGTACAATAGGTGCTCGACTGAGTAAAGTAAGAGTGGGTCGAGTATATTTTTACTCGACCGAGTATGATCAAAATCACCGCAACAAAAGTTTTTGGCTTGTTGGGGCTATATCAGCTTGGTCGAGTAATTGTTACTTTGTCGAGCTTAAGTTTTCTGGAAGTGTGGAAATAATCTAATAGAGCAAAGGATTCTCTTGATCAAGTAGAGGGAGAACTCGGTCAAGTACGGTCGAGTAAAGGGTGTACTTGACCGAGCAAAGGTGTACTCGACTAAGTACACATGCCTGCCTGCCCCCTTGGTCTTAAAATGGTCATATCTCCATTTCTCAGCAAAACTGGGCGTATAATATATCAAATTAAAGTTCTCGTAACAAGTAACTTTTTGAAGTTGAATCGCCAAAAAGGAGTTATAGATAAAAAGATATGACTTATGAAGTTATGAGTCTTTAAATCAAACCATTGTGCAAGAGCACTTTTAATGCTTTCAATTCTATCCCAATTTTTCAAGAAAACCACTAAAACATAAAATTATTGAACGAAAACATGAAATAAGCTAATTTTATGCTAAAAGACCAAAAGCCAACAAAATTAAGTCTAAAAGGCCTGAAAAACAAGCGAAAAGAAGTCGAAAAATAGGTCCAAAAATGGATCGATCAAACTAGTGCATAGAGTTTAAAGAAATTGGCCAGAAGAAAAGCTATCCATGTGCAATAGGAAAAATGAATAGTGAGAAATCGCCTTTTGTTGTGTTGTGGCTGCCTGACTGGGCTGTTAGGCATTGGGTGGGTGGTTATTACTGGACTGGGTCGTAGATGAGGAATTGGAGTAAAGGAAGGGATAATTAAGAAGTGGTGAGGGTACATCGAAGCCTACAAAATGTTTGCCATCTTGCTTATAGAGATGAATTTTTGTAAGGGAATGTAGACTCGTCAAATGTGAAGTGACGAGATAGGATGATTTTATTTGAACCTCCTATTAAATCATTCCAAAGTGATCATGGTCGTGAATTTGATAGCAGTCCGGTTCAAAAATTTTACATTCAAAATGGAATGGCCTTCTGCTTTTCTTGTCCACATACTTCATCTAAAGTTGAACGTATGATTCGTTAGTTTTAAAAGGCGCAAGGTGCACTAACTACTAAGGCGCACTATGGCCCTGGAGCCTAGGCGCAAGGTGAAGGCGTGCGCCTTTGGGTGTTGAGGCGCACTAACTTTTCTAAAACTTTTATTTTTCAAAACTACAACATATATTGTACTCAAAATATCTTTAAACTCATATTATAAATGCAGAAACAACATAACAAGGCATAGGTATAACAAAAGCGTTAAAACATGATATAACGAAAATAAAAGAGGATAAGAAAAGCAAACTTGGCTCTCCAAGTTTAATTTTTGGCCTACTAGAACAATCCTACTCCAAATCACACTTATAACCATCATTATACTCGTTTTCATCTTCATATCCACTTCATCATCATCATCCACTTATAATTAGTGCCACATGTTAGTTTCTTCTTTTCTCTGTTTAAAAATATTCAGTGCACCTTAAACCTAAAAGCGCGCCTTTTGTGCGCCTTGCGCCTCGCCTAAAAACCCTAAAAGGTAAGCCTTTTTGCGCCTTCAAGGGGGCCACTGCGCCTCTCCCCCCCAAAAAAGCCCTAACCCCAGCGCCTCACGCCTAGGCGCGCCTTTCATAACTAAGATGATTCGGATCATCAATAATATGAAACGTACATTACTCTTATACCCTTTGCTTCCACCCTAAACTACTTCCTGCCTTTTGAATCTTCTTCCCACCAAAAGTCTTCCTCATATTATTCCATTTCAAGCTCTATATAGCAACATCGCCTCTTATTCTCATCTACACGTTTTTAGCTGCTTATGTTATCCTAATCTCTCTGTCACCATACCTTGTTTCTTCCTTGCCTACCATCACAACCATCACGGATATTGTTGTTTGAATCTCCTTTACAATAAAACAATCATTTCTTGCCATGTCGCATTTGACGAATATACATTCCCTTACAAAAATGTTCATCTCTATAAGCAAGATGACTACCATTTTTTGGGCTTGGATTTCTCATCACTTCTCAATTATCCTTTCCTTTACTCCAATTCCTCATCTCTAACCAAGCCCAACAATACCTACCCACCCAATGCCTCACAGGCCCAGCCAAATACCACATACGACCCTCCCCTGCAAACCACATCCCAAACGAGGCCCTCACTGCCTCATGCCCCCAATCATTCACCCTCCACATCCTCTCATCCAGCTCAATATCTGCAGCAGCCAGCAGCCCACTTCTATTTCTTTTTTTTTTTTTGGTAAGTAGCAGCCCACTTCTGCAGGGCCCAGCAAAAGTATGTTTGTGAATATTTTGTTACAATGTAATATATCCTCTTATTCCTCTATCAGAAGCATCAGTCTCTAACCAAAAGTAGATTCTGAAAGGCATATAATGCTAGTAGTCTTGGCAGTTTTTGGGGGGACGCTTGAGTGAACGTTTTGGGCAATGATTTTTTTACGCTACTGATTCAGTGACTTTTCAGATTAGAATGCAACCACCTTGTTAGTTTAGAATTAAGACCCTGAAATTACTGCTTCAATATTTGCACTATTACTGTCTCATACTACTTGAAGTAATAATGTACAGTATGTACTAACTACTCCTAGTTTGCTTTTTTATTTTAATTTATTTTTTATTTTATTTTGACAGAGTTTTTGCTTCTGATACTAATGGTTCAATCAATATATGGGATAGAAGAAGAAATGGTTTTCCATCTGTCGAACTAACAACCAACTCTCAGAATGCTCTTAACAGTATGCAATTGGATGTTGAAAATCAGGTAGGTTCAGGTTATCTTAAATTTGATATCTCTCTCTCTCTCTCTCTCCCCCACGTATTATATGGTCTATCTTAAACATGGCAGCTTGGGTTTGAATTTACTTTTGCCAAATATTCATGATAATACATATAATGAAAAATGTCTGTATGGAAAAGACCGCTGAATACCCATTTACTCCATGTGTTTTGTTTATCATCATGTGGAGTTATATTACTGATATGGAACTCAAGATCAGGCTGTCCTTAGGCATCCTGTTTAAAGATTAACTGAAATTTGTTCAACTGAAAATTTTGAAAACTTAGTGAATTGGGTAGGTGGTTACAAGTAGTTGCTCCATGGACTATACTTTGTAAGGGGCTGTCAAATCATGAGGCTATATTTGAGGATTCATATTCATGCTTTTTTTCACCCCTTTTTTGCTTAGAGTCTTTATTTAAGGCCTTAAGGGTCAAGTTCACAAGTTATCATAGCTGTATGCTATGGTGGGTGTAGCCGTGTAGGTGCAATATCATCTAAGCTCAATGTTCAATATTAAATAATAAACACTGAGTAAGTAATTATTCATCGCACATGAGTTATGGCAAGATTTGTTATTATAATGAATAAATACCTAAAGTGCAATAACATCCCATTTGTTTAGTTTACTCAAAATATAAGACAGTAATGATATAAAATTAACATGTAATCTTGAAAGGAAAGTGTGAGCCATCTTTCATAGTAATGCAACCCCAATTCTGAGTTTTTTTTCCCTTAACAAGTTTCCAGTACCACTAAACAGTTCATAGTGTCTAATATAAGATGCACCCTTTTTAAATCAGGCAGAATTACTAGGATGGTTGCGTACTTGCAGTAGTTCCCTTCGGGAAATTGTGTAAATTTTATAGGATCGACTTGTATGGTCATATAATGACACGTTATTTTCTATATGTAGACTGCTTCTAGTGCCTTTTTTTTAATGTAATTGTGCTGATTTCACTTTGTTCATACACATTAGCCTGGTTCCTATATGTTGGCACCATGGGGTAAAGACGCCTTTTTAAAGTTTTGGTTGGATAGATTCGATGAGATAGAAAATTGATGGAGCCAAATATAGTGATTGTGAGAGTTTGTTGGTCCTCTATGGTCATTTTTATCGTGGAACATTCTTTTAGCAACATTTTACAAAGTAAATTTGGGCAAACATCTAGGGGAGGGAGTAATTCTATAGTTTTCAACATTTGTCGCTTTCAATAACGTAATAGCACCTTACTGTTCGCAGATGGTTTTTGGAGCTGGTAAGCAGGGCATAATATACATGTGGGATCTTCGTAGTGGAAGAACAGCCACTGCTTTTCAGAATCATAAAGAGGTTGAGTATAAACTGCTAAACTCCCTCTTGTGCAAACACCTCGAATAATGTCTTTGGTGTTCTGCTTTTGCTATGTATCATTGATTCATGTCTTTCACGACCCTTTTGGTAGCTAGTCACAAATGGTGGTAATTGGAATGAATTTATAACTAAATTTGGAAGGGAAATCAAAATTCATTCGCATGGTGGTGCTAGTTTAATTTCAATTTATCTAATTTTATTCATAAAAAATTCTCATCTAATACCACCCTCCCTAATGGTAATGAATGGTAATAGAAAGTACTCCGTAAGAGGAAAATTCAAGTTTTGGGAATGAAAATATGTTTTCTATGGGGATTATAAGGTTCTTCCTTAATAAAATTACACTTTAAATCCATTAGACCAATCCTATTACCATAATTTATTATCAAAAACCAAACGGGCCATCAAGGTCTTTGTTTTTCACCTGATCAAATATGTTGTTGCTAGAGAATTTAAGCGTTATACTTTGTAAGTTATGGTTTGTTTTGATACGAAGAGATAGAGAGAATATCGAAAGAAAGGAAGTTACAGATTTGTTCTCTTTCCTTCCCTTCCTTCCTCTTCCATTCCTACTATCCAAACAAATATGTTAGTAGGAAAATTATTTTCCTGTTGTAAATGAGGTATTACATTTTTCTCCTCGTTTCTTACTTCACTTTTAATATGTTTCCAGTTTCCATCTACCTATTCCTTATACTATATGTATTCTCTATAACTTTTATTATAATCAGTCAAACAAACTAGATTTTATGTACAATTGTGTTTTCCATTGAAAAATGTTTTTCTTGGAAATTTATTTTCCATGTAGTATGTTTTCATAAAAAATAAAAGGCGCCTAAGTGTTAGCAAACTGGATAAAATTGGTAGTTTGTGGGTTTGAATTTGTTATCACCAATTTATTGGGGGGTGGGGGGCGGAGGGGGAGTCTAGGATTCTGTTCTTGTAGCAAGGTATTGAGGAGAATACTCTTTTGATCATTGTAGTCTCATTAATGCTTATTGTGTTGTATGTTTTTAGGCGTACCATCCACCTATGACATCAGTGAAAGTGTCATCTTTATTTGAGAAAATCGAGTCACTAAAGGTACGTAAAGTATGCTATATCAATTACCGGAACTACAAATTAGTTTGCTTCCTACTTTTCATCCTATTTGTTACTTGGAATTTTAATTTCACCTCAAGTACACGTGATGGACACTTGGACCTTAGACATTGGTATGACTCTTGGACACTTCATTTTGAACCAAAAACAATCATATTTTTCATAAATTGCCGTTTCCGATACTTGGACACATATGTGTGTTCTGTACTTCTAACAGAGTCCGAGTAACATAGGCTTTAATTTATTTGCAATTACCTGAAAGATTAAGAATGAATATTTCATCGCAGGCTCAATCAGATATCGTCCCAACGGATATACACTCAATCAATTTGGATCCTTCTTCGTATCGGTTGGCATTCCACCTTGAAGATGGTTGGTAGGTTCTAAGTAGTTGCGTTGATGCTGGATGCATTATCAATTTTTTTTTGTCTCAGTAATATTACCTGTATGGTATATTCTTGGATTAAAATTTGTCAACCTTGTACATTTTTTTGTCAAATTCAGTCTAGTGATTTATGATTTTGCAGGTCCGCAGTTCTTGATATTCATACTTTAGAAGTGACACATATTCATTGTCCTCCTCCTGCTTGGTTGTGAGTAGAGCTCAGATATTCATGCATTGATGTGAATCACTATTAACTTTACTGCTCATTGTCATTTGTTTTTAAAATACAGGAATGGATTAGACATATCAAATATATCCTACCTAATAAAACCGTCTTGGCTTTCCACAAATTCAGTAAGACTTCTTATACTCCGTAATAGATTCTGAGATAATGCTGTATGTTAGAGTACCTACTATAGAAGACTATATGATGTGTCTTCTCATAGTATCTGTAAAACCAGTTTTTGTTTATAGTTTTTATCTAATGCCCTTTACTCAGATCTATGCAGTTGGGTCATCATCAGATGCAGGACTACACCTTCTAGATTTCTATCCTGACCCAAGTTCTCCATGCCATGTGGAGTGCAGGTGCAGACTCATATTTCTTTGAGCCATTTTTTTATCAAGCTATTACATTGCAGTCAAATAATCTATGATAAAGAACTTAGCTGTTGCATATTTTGATTATGCTTTCTACTTTCATTCTAGTGAGGAAATGGCAAACTCTTCCAGGAGAAATGGATTTGTTCCACTTTCAGAAGATGTTTCTGCTTGTGCTGCACATCCAACTAATGGTACTATTGTAGCTGGGACCAAGGTTTGCTCTCGAGTGCTTTGCCTTTTCAAATTTTCTCTTTTCAGTTAGCTGTCCATGGTGTTCACTATATTGTGTAACTAGACACTTAAAAATTGGTGCATATGATACGACAATGCCCTTCGCTCAAAAGTGGTAATTGATCTCTGCAATTTTCTTGTCCACTTCAGCTGCATGCACATTGAAGAAGATTTGATCCTTGGTGTGCCCTTACAATTGTTACAAGTACTAAGAATCCCCCATTTGCTTCTTAGCTCTTTGCTTTTGGCCTTGAATTAATCTAAACCGAACTAAGCTGAAGTAAACCGAACTGAACTTTCAGAATGTTTAAAAGAACATGGCATTAGTCTAGACAATGATGTTATACTCTTTTTTGATTCTCTCTTATTTCTACATTTGGTTATTTTTAGCAAGCATATTTTTTCTTTAATTTTCTTATATATCTCCACATTTGGTTGGTTTTAGCAAGCATCATTGCTGATGATTAGCCAGCGGAAGAAGGGTTTCCGAGGTGACGAAGATTCTTGATACAAAAAAAAAATCCTGAAATTGAGGGGCCTTTTGAGTTATTAAGACCACCAGTGGAACCTATCCATGATCAAAAGGGCAAAGCACTATGAAAACACACAGCTTTCAGAGACTTGCCCCTTTTAAAAATATCCTAAGAATACCATCATTGTTGAAAGCATTTGGGAAGAATTATCACCATCTTTGTTAAGGACGTGGGGCATACAAGAAGACTTCATGAATGCATATCATCATGATTGAAATTCATTCAATTTCTGCCTCGAAAAACTGGTGAATTCAGCTCGTGCTCTGACTGCTATTATATGAAATGCTAACCTAAGATGGAAAGGATAAAGAAATCGTCTCAATTGAGCTCATTGGGGATCGAACTTAAGTCTTGCACCTGTCAAATATGACATTAGGCCAAGCTGGGCTGAGGTAAGACAACGAACTCATCTCTTTTCCCTGAAAAACTCAATCAATAAGCAATAGTCATGCGGTTTTATTTCCTTTTTAAGATGTGTATTTCCACTAATACGTCAAAATTCTACAAAACTAATTACGGATTCCCCCCCCCCCCCCCCCAAAAAAAATGTATCACTTTATATGTGGTTTCTTGCTTTGTCATGTTTTTCAACTAGCGCAAAATTAATTTTGCAAGTTCAAGTACAAACATTTGTTTGTAGATTTTTTTTCGATTAGCGTGATGTGAATATGCATAAAAAGTTTTATCTCTACTATATAAGTTGGGGGATATGATGTGTTTCTTCTAATAATTGCATTTTGACATTTTTCATTCCTTTAATGATTTTAAATTTTGGATACATAATGAGGGAAGTATAATGATTTTAAACTTCCCTCATTATATTAATGAGGCCTTCTAACAATTGTATATAGATCCTACATACAATGACTAATAGATTTTTTTAATTATTATTTTTAATGGATTATGGGGGGACAAAAAAAGGATTCCGAGATCCATATAATAACCAATAGAAAGTGATTATATGTGCAAGTTTATCCGAGATCTTGGCACCAAGTACACACGTACATAAATTGCTTAATCAATTGCATTCAATATATTCTCTCAATCAAACAAAAAACTTAAGATTTGGGAAGAATTACCCCAAGTTAGCAACAATAATAGTTATTGATCTCACATGAAACATTATCCATCAGTCCATCACTAAATAAGGAGGGATAATAAGTAATATAAGTAGAAGTGTTTCCTGTGCAACACAATTATTGTTCTGTGTAACACAATTATTGTTCCAAAGGTGTCGTTTATTGTCCATATACTGTTTTGGCTTCACTTATATGCAGAACCATTTTCATTTGTTTCTGACATAAATGGAGCAATATGATTGGTCTCTCAGCTGCTATTGCATTTAGCAGCTATGAGCAAATACTTCTTATGACTTTATTTACTCGAGCAAAAAACATTCTCTTGTAAAACTATTTTCCTCTATTTTTAATTTTATATTGTTTAATTTGTAAAGTAGTGTAGAAAAATATCTCTTACAATGATGGAAAATCATTTTCCCTTCAAAATGGAGGGAAAACTATTTTCCTTCATTAGCCTTACATTACCTCATTATTTTCCTTTCATTCTCCTTATTTTCCAATGGAAAACTTAGTTTACTAGAAATTTTACAATTGTGTTTTCCATTATAAATTGTTTTCCATGAAAATCATCTATATCTATATATATATATATATATATATATATTAAAAGGCTTTGCTCGCACTGTATTGCGTCATGTAGGCACCAAATTATTGTGACATATCATTAGTCCACGTCATTTTAACAAAATAATTGTGCTTAGAACTAGATTTGAACCTATGAACACTATTTAGAGTCATGTACTTATCACTTATCAGCTCAACCAACTTTTATTTGTGCTTTAAAAATCCATATAACAGTATATATTCCTTTTATTTATTAAGTTAATAGATACATATCAAGTTAAACAAATTTAAGATAGAATACAAAAAATATCTCGGAGCAATGCCTAGGTCGATATACGGAGTACTAGTTTTAAATACAAAAATGTTGGGAGCTCTTGATCAGATTAGACAAGAATGCACTGCAGCCAGTCAGCCACAATCTAATTTATTAGTTAAAGCCGAAAATAAAGGGCTCTTTCCTTAAAAAAGAAAAAGAAAATAAAGGTCTGAATATTGGATTAGGTAATTACATAAATAATTATTTTAGGGTCAGTGAGGCAGTCACTTAACAATTATCAAATATATATGAATATATGGTATGGTATTTCTGTCATTCCTCAACTAATCAGTATTTAGGGCTTGTTTACTTAAGATTATATTCAGTTCAGTTCAATTAATCTCTATTCAGTTCAGTTCAGTTCATCTCTATTTAGTTCAATTAATACACTTCTATTCAGTTCAATTCAGTTCATCTATATTAAATTCAGTTCAGTTCATCTCTATTCAGCTAATGTAAACGAGCCCTTAGTATAGCTTAAGGGCAGAAAATGGAATATTTTATTTTGACCATACATGCCTCTAGATAGTAGATAAGTATAAAGTACTCCTTAATTATAATACATAACTAAGATTATAAGAAGCTGATTAAAGTGAATTTCGGAATCTTCTTTTTTTCAGTGGGAACAATCACAACAGGACAACATGCAAAAGTTAACCGGAGCTAGAAAACCAAAAGGAATAACATTTCATCGACTTTTCTCATATAATGTCAAGCAAAACTATCATGGTTATTTATACGAGTACTATAAAACTACAATGCATGTGTCACCATTTTCTAGATAAAATTTAAAAAAGTTACTCATTTTTTTTTAACTCCCTATATATTCATTGATTGAATGTCTCAAGTTTACTTATTAGATCTTACATAAATTCACCATTTTATATCCTTATTTTTTTCTTTTATCCATTTTATTATCTTATGATTCTTATCAATAATTGCTCTTAGTTTCTAATTAAGGTTACAACTTATTTGTTAAATGAATATAACAAAGAAAAAAATGGGTAACAAAGAAAAAAATGGGAGAAGATTGAACTCTACAACAGTAACACTGAAATACACCTTACTATTTTAATTTGTTTCATTAGTTTTCGGGTTTTAGCTCATTCATTTTTCTAACATATGATTTTTTTTATTTTTTTTTATAGTGTTTATTGCATTATTGGTTTATCTATTGTAAAATATGTCTACTAAAATATATTATTATTAGAAATATATTCATATTGTATCCATCCCATAGAGCTCAATCCAGTTAAATTTATTTTAAAAAAAAATTTATTTAGCGTTTTTCCCCTCATTCACCCTGCTTGCGTCATTATGTTGTTCTACTTTGTATGAGTCCCTTTATGTCTTTCATTTATCAAGTAAATATGTGACCCTACTTCCATTTTTATAATACTCTTTGATATTTTTTAGTATGTGTTGTAATAATTAATGGGTAAAATCATATGAAATGAAAAGAGAGTGTTTAACCAAAATAATGTTGGGAGCAAAAGTATTTACCAAAATACTGCCAATCCAACAATATTTACCAAAACACTGTCCACGTCAGCTTTGTTTTTTAATTTTTTTACGCAGCATAAATTGCTATTTCAAATAGCGATTTTCTTAACAAAATCACTATCTCAAATAGCGATGTTGTTGAGGTTAAAAAAACTCAATCAATGCCTTTATCGTAGAGAATAATGAACAAAGTTGGGTTGTTATTAAGTAACAGGGGAAATCGCTATCTGAGATAGCGATTTACCATATATAACAAAATCGCTATTTTAAATAACGATTTTGCTACATATAATTTTTTTAAAAAAAAAAACATGAACGCTCTCTCTCCTACGTGGACAGCATTCTTGTAATTATTTTTTCAATGACAGCATTTTGGTAAATAGTTTTGGCCTCAACATTATTTTGGTAAAACACTCATGAAAAGATTTGTATTTAAAAAAAAAAAATGAAAATTTGAATTAATAAATTTAATTTTAGGGGTGTTAGCTATTATTTTGTCTATGATCCATAAAATGTTAATAAGATCGGCCCTGCTTGCTGCACTAATTTACTTTATAATATGTAAAAAAAAAAACCCTGAAAAAGACATTAGGATTATCTCTATTTCTTTTTGTCCATTTTTTAAATTTAGATTATGAACTTGAGCTAGCATAGATATAAAAAATTCTAAAAATGGAGAAATTCTAACTCAGAAAAGATGGGTGAATACAAGGGTTAAAGCCATCTTTTGAAACTATTTATTGGATCTTGGATTCTTGATGATTCCTTTGGCTTACTGATTAGTGGTTACATGCAAAAGCAGACAAGCGAAAGATTGGATGGCTGTGCCTGTGGAACGCAAGTGTGTAGAAATTGAAAATGACAATTCCTTTTACTATTTATACTATTTAATTTTATGAGTCACAAAAAATAATTACAGAAACACGCATTATTATTATTATTATTATTATTATTATTAAGCATTTTGTTGCATTTTGTGTGGGAGAATGATTATTGCCCAAGTGCTTTTATCGCCCGTTAAGAACGGAGAAAGGGATAGGGCGACAACCACAGTACGGCTGTAGGCCTAACAATTACTGAATTACTCTATTTTTGGATGAAGTGATGAAATTCTGTGCTTGTGTTGTGGGTATAGCAGTTAATTTTCGATCCAATTTGAAAAACTCAATAAACACGACCTATAAATAGCGGATTTTGACAAAAAATAACGGCCCAAACCCAATAAATACATACAAACCGCTCTTAATACGACCCAACATGCTTTCAACCCGTCCCAAAAACCATTATTAGTAATGTATTAAACTTATGATATTGTAGGAAATTTTAGGCAAAAACAATTCATACCATTAAAATTTTGAATTTAAGATTATTTTTTTATTGGATCACAACATCAATTATTTGTCATAAATTGGCTATTAATGAAGATATTTTTTATAATTTGTACTTTTTAGAACGTTTAAGGTACATTTTAGTATATATATATATATATATTGCATTAAAACATATCAAAATACTAAAACTAACTAACAAAATGAAACAGAGGAATAATTGATATTATGTGATTATTCATAAAATTAAGCATTAACAAGTCATATACTCATATATGTAACATTGGAACCTATTTTGTTGTTTGGATATATGCTCTACTACTACTGTACTACCAAAAGGATAAATCCATCCAAAATCACGGGGATGGAGTAGTTAGGAGTGTTGAAATTAAATCTGAGAAGATTGTGGGAGTTGTTGGAATTACAGAGATTTGGTCATTAACTCATTATCTCATCCCTTAAGTATCCGAATTAGACTTTGTTATTATGACATCACATATTAGCAATTTTTTAATCACGTATTCACATACGATACAATCAGACGTGTGTAGAACTCAATGATACTCCCTTCGTATCTGAAACGATCAAAGTAGAAAATGCGAATGAATTACAATCAAGAGATTTTTTTTTGAGGGGAATCAAGGGTATGTATCTTGTTTCTCTTTGAAGTTTTTCACAATTTAAACACCAAAAATAAACAAGAATACTTTAATCATTAATTTATTAGATTAAGGAGTTTTAAGCTAACCATATTATAGTTTGCATAATAGATTCCAAAAAAAAACCAAAAATTCAAATTAAAAATTGACATTATGCCATGTTTGATGTAGTTTCTTTGTAGTTGCATCGCCTTTTGCGTCAAAAAATGCCTATAACAAATAATATAAAATTGCATGTAGTTTTTAGTACCGCACATAAAAATATAATAACAAAATAATGGATCGAGTATTAGCTATATAGTATATATTAGTAACAACGATCAATGGTAATTTTTTAATATAAAAATAAATGAATTTTTATTCTAAAAAAATATATATTTGATGAATTGATGCCTACATTGTAAATTTGTAATTAGTAATTTAATATTATTGGTTTAGTTTCTCCTCAGTCCTTTTTACCCCTTGGAAATGAGATTATTGACCAATTGATTCTTTTTTTTTTTGTTGTTATCCTCTATCTTTTAATTTTCTTGTTTCTTTCAACTAATAAATAATAGAACTTATTTTTGACAATCAAAACTAATTTTTAGTTAATGTAAATTTTGTTTAGTTTCTTAATTGATGTCAATTTAATTTCTTTAAATAGCCAACACTACTAATTTGATGGTATGTAAACCCTATTTTTGAACACACATATTGAAAAAACACATGTAACGATCCGTCCAATAATAGCTCCTTTGTATTCGGTTATCGAAACCCATTTATCAAATTCTATAAAATTTAATTAACATTGGATAAATAAAGTTATGGGCAATTATAAATTTATAATACTATAAAAATTAAATTCATAATGTAAGTAGCTAGTACTATAATTAACGTGGTCATTTTCTAAACAAGAGTAGTTAAAAAGAATGAGAAGCCTTTTGCATGTGGAGGTTGACAAACAGATCAAGAAGCCCTTTGGAGTGGTTGATTCACAAATTAAAGTTGATTATGCAAATTTAATAATTAATGTTCACTTTCTACCAAAAGTAGTTATGGGAGACAACAAACCAACAAAATCATTCACCAAAACCTTTAATCTTACTTGGAATTCCATTTAGGATACCGTTTTCATACATAAAATAATACATTCCATTTAGAAAAAGAGTACCATCATTGTATATTGCAATTTATATCAATTGTGAGGAAGTATATTAGAAAAATTAAAATAAAAACGTGCAATTTGTATAAATAAAAGGAAAAAACTATAATTATGAATTCGATTGTGGCATAGTTGTACCAAGTACTGAAAGTAGCATAACAATATATGACCATGAAACCATCATTGTGCCATCTCCATGTGTGGTGGGTTTGTGGTTACACTCAATATTCAATAATAGTGCTCTACAACTCCCTCCCACAAACCTATTATGGCTAAATAGGCTAATTATAAAAAAAATGCAACTTTTTTTTTTTGCTTTTGTATTGGTTGCAAAATATGGAGTAACTTTTTGACATGCATTTCAAATAAGAAATTTGAGCATGGAAATGAGAAAATTAATTAAAATGTTTTCAACACTAACAATAGGAAAAGTATATGATACGATGTCTAAATGATTTTACTAAGCTTGCTCGTTTGCATGCTCAAACTTGTTCATAAAAATGTGTGAGAAAGAGGTATGTTGCGACTAATTTGAATCATAGAAAGTACTTCGAAAATAATAAGTATCTTATAAATTGTTTTAGTATATACACACTATGTATTATGCTCCCTCAACCTTTTTTTCCTACTTGAAATTTTGTGACTATTTATCCCGTATAATACATGGAAATTTTGTATACTGTTTTGATTATTTTTTATTTGGATGGAAAAATGTATGAGTCCCATTAGGAAATACAAAGGGAGTGAGAGACCATTTATCCAACAATCACTGGATATACTTATGGAGTTATGGTTGTTCCAATATACAACAAAACATATTATGTGGACTTTATTTGATTTGATTAAAGTCTTCAACTTTTTATATTGTAGAATAAAAACATGAAAAAAGGAACAATATAAACCTAATCTATATATGTAATCTTTCAAATTACTATGTCATTAATAAAAATATAGGTAAAGGGTATTTTAGTAAAACAAAACCTTGTCTAGCTTAAATGAAGTAAATTCCACTCCTCAATCCTCAGTTTCTCACCCTTGATTCCAATCACATGTACTCCTAGTCTACTACACCCCTCCTTTTCAAGTGAAACATATATAATACAAAAGCAGATTACTACAAAGCTAAACAATCTTCTTTTCTTTTTTTCTTTCTTCCATAATTATTGATCTTTCTTGACTAGATTTCAATAGCCTTTCATTTTTGTCCATTTTCTCTGTTTTCTTCTCTACAGTACTATAAATTGATCCTCTATATTTTCACTCCCTAATCCCAAAAAACAAAACTTCTAACAAAAAAAAAAAACAGAGGACTCTGTTTTTTAGGTTCAGGGGACCCCTGATTCTTCCCCACCCCCAAAAAAGAAAATTAATTACATGTTAATATTTCTGGGTTTATGTTAATGGAATCAGTAAATAAAGTAAATGGAGAAAATGGGAATATTAGTAGAGAAGAAATACAAGCAGCCATTGCTAAAGCTGTGGAGCTTCGAGCACTTCATGCTGCTTTAGTACAGGGGAATAGTCCTTCTCATCTCAGATTTGGTTCTTCTACTTCTCCTCCTCCTCCTCCTTCTCATACTCGTCCTTCTTCTCAGTTTTCTGGTCATGATTACCCTGTTTTTACTCCTGTAAGTATTCTACTCTCTACTTTATATCAAATCGTTGCAATTAAAAAGAAACGAGTAACAATATTATTGTTTATAAATTATAAAACTTTGGGTTTATATATATATATATATATATATATTTTTTTTTTTAATTTCAGAATTTGATTTTTGATTTGGAGAATTGATTGTTTGTTATAGTATCATTATCTGATTGAACTTAGAAGGAATTTAATATTTGTGGTTGTCGTAGAGGGACTTCCTTTAGTTGTCTCCACAATAATAGTTAGAAGGATCTTTGCTAATAATCAACCTTTCCAGGCTTGCATGTTAAAATTGATAGCAATTGGTATAATTAATTATTATTTTATAAAAACAAAGTTTTTTTTTTTAATGATATTATCTTCTGATTTAATAAGTATTAGATAATAATATTTTTATAAAAAAAAGTATTAGAATTTAGAAAAATGATAAATATATCCTTAGCTCAAATCATTTCGTGTGATTTTGGCATACATGACATATTTCCTCTGCTTGATATTACATTGCGAAAAAAAAAAAAAACCGGGAAATAGTTTGACAAAAAAAACTCTATATTTAATCAAACTGTTGCAATTAATATAGAACGAATGACTTACGTTGCAAAATTACCAAATATTTATAAAAGAAAAAAATACAATAAATGCTAATTACCTTTAAAATAAAACATTATTTCTTCTAATCCTAATTAAATGCGATATTCGAGGATAGAAGCATAGCATGGTGGTTAATCATTTTGTCTATTTAATGCTAAGCAACGTTATCTTTATTTTAAGTGCTAATTGTAATTTTTTTTGGAGGGGAAGATAGGCGAGCATTTTATTAAGTTAAGAAGCTCGCTTAACATAAGAACATTTTAAAAGAAACAAAAGAACAACCATATAATCTAATATCATCAAAGAGAATGATCGAAATGACAATATTATTAATTTGTGAGCGGAAAATAACAAATGTCAAGAATTAGAATGAATTTAATTTTTTGAGGAGCTCATATGCGCGTGACAAATTGTGACAATTATTTGGTTTCAACTACTCAATACCATTGTGGTTGGGGTTGGTATTTTGATAATCAATGTGAACATTCTTCCATGATTACCGAATCCAAAATGAAATTACTAAATCATACTTGTACATTTTTTGTTACAAACTTTTACCTAAACATGATATTTTTCAAGTAACTATAACACACATACGACTTTCTCTTCTCATTATTAAAAGTACAATCTTGAGTCTTGAACTTCAACTCTTTTGACCAGACTAGAATTAGACCCACAAAATTCAGTAAATAAAAGAAGACAGTAATATTGTTTTGAAAAAAACTTCCCCGTAATTAATCAATTCAATACTGTGATTACAAACAACATTCTTTTACTCCTTTAGGCCCTGTTCTTTAGGACTGATTAGGTGGGGTATTATTTTGTGAGAGTATAATATTAAAACAAAGCTAAATTGATCTGATCTGATTACTGTAGCTTTTAAGTCCAAAAGAACAGGAGGTTTCAATCAACTTTATTTTAATAGGCAATGTATTTTTAATACATGTAAGTCAAAATTTGCAGTGTCCAACCTTTTTCTACGTAGTGGAAGTAAAGGATGCCCACTTTGTCTTGAAAAATCACCTCATAATTTAACTACATTGATCCAAAGTCATAAAGTTATGGTGTGAAAATAATGGCATGTACTTCTATACCTTTTTATATACTCACTCCGTAACATATTAACTGCAACGATTTAATATTTTTTTCTCCACTTTATGCTAAATCGTTACAGTTAATATGATACAGAGGGAGTATATGGTAAAAAGATTTTCTTCCATAAGACCATCAAACTAGCTAAAATTTATATCGTACACCAGGTAAATGTATTGGCATATTGCTAATTTAATATATATTCATTTTGCTAATTTATTATGCAATTTTAGAAAATAAGCAATATAAAAAACTAAGTAAGTAATCTAAAATATTTTTATAAGCAAAATAACCTATTAAATAAGAAAAATATAAACCTAGATGCACGTAATTCTACGTGGACCTGATTGCGTAGTATAGCTGCTATATAGGAGCTCCTATCATACACCTTTGTTCTTTTCAAGTGATATTTGCTTGTGCAAACTCTTTCCCCTTGTATAAGCAAAAGTTAGCTGATAAAAAAAAAGATTTATTGTAGTTTTAACTTTTAAACTTTTACTTCAAGATGGAAAAAGAGGGTCAAAGTGAACCACATCTTATTAATTGTACTCTGTATTAATTTGGAGTTGAGAGAGTAACTCATACAGTACATAAACTCCGCTAATTTAATCATCGAGATTAGTGGTACTTTGAGTAGAATACAATTCATGCTTTTATTATCTTCCATTCTTTAGATTGTAATTTAAGACTAATACAAAATCAATAGTTTGATGATTTGATATAGATTTTTAATTAAAAAATTGTAACCTTTTACCGTAAATCTATAACTAATAGAGATTTAGGCGAAAAGTTATCGTTTTATGTTCAAAAAAATTATAATTTTCTAGTGAAAAAGTTATTTTGGAAGACTGTCAATCTGACATGAGACTTGTTGATTAGTTAATGATGCGCTAAATGCATGAATGACACAACATACCATGGCTGAATATAATTCATTCAAAACTATACTAATACAAGCAATTACACAAAGATGCTTAGAAAACATTGTGCTACACAATTACACAAAGATGCTTGCTTACAAAACATTGTGCTATTTCATCTTAACAGAGTTATGAAGATGAAACTTTACCAGGGTATGGCCATATGCAAATGGCAAGCCAAACGAACTGCGAAAATTGGGATGAAATTAGTAAAAACCAAAAGGGCCTTTCACCGCGATTGGTAAACAACAACAAAAACAACAACAACAGCAGCAGCAACCATATTTGCCCTGCAGATGACAGCAAATCAGTAACTAGCTCGTGCACGAATCAACTTATGCTCCTACAAAATTCACCAGGGACCGAAGTTCTTAAGTCAAGGAGAAGAAACAGTTTAGGAGACTTGAATTCAGTATCATCTTGCAACAACTGTAATCCTGCAACTATTACAGCTGACAATGATACCAAGAGTAGCAAGTTTTCTAACATGGTAGTTCCACTAACAGATTCACATGCCACTATGACGGCCCCGCAGAAGAAATCCCGAGGCATGATCCTTTCTTGGTTGTTTAAGAGGAGGCAGAAAAACGAGAACAACTCACCACTACGAACAGAATCAGAAGACGTCTCCCAAGTCCTTAAAGATTTAGGGAATGTTTCCGTTGAAGCTTTAAAAAAAGAGCTGATTCAAGCGAATCACAAAAAGGAAACAGCTTTATCAGAAGTTTCAGAGATGAGATCTTCGTTTGGGGAGTTGAGAAAGAAGCTCGAGAGTTTAGAGTCTTACTGCGAAGAGTTAAAGAAGGCTCTGAGACAAGCTGTTCAGACTAAAAGCCTTTCAAAGAGGGGAATGATTGATTATGGGAAAGATAACGCGGATAGTTTGATGCCAGTGAGTGAAGATGTTATGGTGGAAGGTTTTTTACAGATTGTTTCGGAAGCAAGGCTTTCAGTGAAAAATTTCTGCAAGACACTTATTGAGCAAATCGAAGACAGCGATGAACAACTTACAACAAACTTAAACTTACTACTGAAACCTTATAAACTGTCCTTAAATTCGAGGTACTCGAAGGCAGTATTTTATCACTTGGAGGCGATTATAAACCAAGCTTTATACCAGGATTTTGAGAATTGTGTGTTTCAGAAAAACGGGGTGCCAAAATTGCTCGATCCTCAGCAACAAAGACAAGCACAGTTTCAATCATTTGCTTCATTGAGGAACTTGAGTTGGAATGAGGTGTTAAAGAAAGGAACAAAGTATTACAGTGAAGAGTTTAGTAAGTTTTGTGATCAGAAAATGAACTGCATTATTATGACACTGAATTGGACTAGGCCTTGGTCTGAAACATTGCTTCAGTCATTCTTTGTTACAGCAAAGTGTATTTGGTTGCTTCATTTGCTCGCGTTCTCATTCTATCCGCCATTAAGTATCTTAAGAGTGGAAGAGAATCGAGCATTCGATTCTCATTATATGGAGGATATTGTCACTGATAAACACAAGGGAAACGGTCCCAGTAGAGTTAAGATTATGGTGATGCCAGGGTTTTATGTTCAAGATAAGATTTTAAGGTGTAAGGTTCTTTGCAGGTATAAATCTGTAGTGTAATTTATACTTAACTTTCTCTTTACAAGGAAAGAAAGGTTTTTTATTTTTAGATATATTTCTAAATGTGTTAGTTTAGTAATTTGATTGAGGAGCTATGTAATGTAGATGGTTTGATTGTAATGGAAGTAACAGCTAGCAGATTTAGTTGATTTAGATTGTAATTCATCAGTTTGACTTATGGTTGGTTCAAATAAAGCTTTGGAGATGTAAAGTAAATGAAGTTGGAATCTTCCTTGCCTCATTTTGCTTATTTAATGTGTAATTTTGCTTATAAAATTATTTTAGATTGTTACGTTAGCTCTCTATAGTGCTCATTTTCTAGCATATTAAATGAGTAAAATATAAACAGTGTACATACACCCAGTGTAAGATATAAATTCTAGTATTCTTGCTTGTTCATAATTGAATCTCAGTCATGTTTTGTGTAATTAAAAAAAAGTGTTAGTTTATGTCTTTAAACCGCGTTCGTATAATATAACCCATGATGGTATCCGTTATATATATGTTTGCTTATGATTTTCTATTCTGAGTCTTTTTGGACGGTTTTGTTTACATATAAGGAGTACTCCCTCTGTCCCTAATTGTTTGCCCCAGTTTCTTTTTTAGTCCGTCCCTAAAAGATTGCTCTATATTATTTTGCTTCTTTTTCTATCTAATCGATTCCATTTACTTATTTTGTATTCTGCATTTCCTCAAACTTAATAAAATTTCTGACTTCTGTTACAACAAAAGTAACGTTATATCTGTTACAACAAAAAGTAAACGTATATCATAGGATTCATAGCAAAGAAGTAATTTGACAAGTATGTAGTGAGTAGTGCTTAATGATGCTCCTTTTTAAGGCATGGCATCATGTTGACAAACCATCCATATGTTAAGGCCTTTTGCATTATTATCAGTATTAATTAACCCCTTTTGCCTTTTTCATTCATGAGTGCAGCACTAGCAATATATTCATATGATTGGTCTTTTTCGTGCTTTTTATTCCACAATTTCATCACAATCCGTACTATAGTGGAGACCGGAGATGGAATCTGTTATGAATTAAGTATATACACCCAATAGGACGGAATCTACGCTTTTTTATTATTTTAATTTCGCCCCCACTAAAATCATTGGAACAACTAATAAGATACAATAGAGATGACAATCCACCGCTGCGATCTCTCAAAGTGAATTTTAAAGAACTTTGTGTTTTTGTTTTATATTTAACACTCTATGAAAATTAGTTAGAAATTCAAAGAGTAAGCAAGTATTTTGAGGAGAGAATAATTCTCATTTTCCCACACTTCATAAGCCAGCAAGCATGTGTTTAACAATGGCTTATTTATAGCCCATCAACCAAGGATGTAATCAGTCACAAAATAGGTGTTAAAGCACCATTGAAGAACTCATCAAAATCTAATTTTAAGAGGATGCTAATGAGGATTAAACCCAGTAATAACTTATCACTGTTGATCAATCAGAGTAATGCTAAATCAATGACTATTAAGCACCCGCTCATAACATCCAAGAGGATCCGAGAAAATAAGGAATCCAATGAACTATACTAATTGAAGTGAAATTTTAGAAATTAACTCCAAACACACTAAAATAGTAGTACATGTGACAAGTGATCCCTGACTCACTGAATAACTAACCTAATAATAAGTTTAGTTTAGATAAGTGGGAACCTTAAAAACCAAAATTCTAAACATTTCTAGTGTTGACAACTTAACGAGTTATGAACTTTTGATTGTCAACAAAAACTTGTTTCTTGAAAACAACAGGTCGTACGAGAGTTGAAAGTGGTTGTTCTGAACAAAAAATCAGTAACCATGCATATTGTTACCGGCCTCGTGGGCATCTATCCTAACAATTATCAGATTCACACAAAACATGCCCAAAATTAATACTATAAGTCAATAAAATTTTAACAAAGATAAGCTACATTACTACTACATTATATAATTTATATTAGGCTTTAGAAAATAGGAAACTTTTCTATGCCTAAGAGTGAAAATCTGACAAAAGACATCATGTTCCCTCTTTGTTTTGGTATAATACTATAAGCTAATTTGTCAAACTTCACCTCATATTATATCATATCAGATATTTTGAAAACCTTTTTACAAGTTTGTTTGATTTACATTGGAAGTAGAAATTCCCATGCATTTAAAATTAACGAGAATTAAATCACCTCATCAAATTCATGGGGACATTATAAAGTTTTTTTGGTTACTGATAGGGGAAATGAATTCCCATAACTAGTTGAATTACAGCTATGTTCAGTTGAAACTTGTACCGCAAGGATTTTGTAAGTTTGGACATTTCAATTCAAGAGTTTTTCATATAATTTTTTTTTTTATATAAAAATAAAACATAAAAAAATGAAGCCAAAAGAAACATTCAGCAAGCAAAAACTCATGAATAAAATCCATCCATGTATCATTAATAAAGCAGAGAAAAAAATCAATCAAATCCATCACAGCTTAAAATTGAGGGGAAAAGGAGAAGAAAAAAATATAGTTTGGATGGGTAAAGATAAAACAAGATCAAAATGCTAAAGTTAAAAAAACACGAATCAGTAAATCAATATTTTATATAATAGTTGATGAAAAATAGCACAGAACAAACAGGGTTTCCTGAACCATTCTGTAATTCATCTTCCACCTCCTCCCATGGAATACAACTCGAAGGTTTGATCTCACTCACTGTAATACTTACACAGTGTTTTACAGTATCTCTTTACATCATTACAGACAGTAAACTCTTTGCAGGGTATTAAGTAGATATGAACTCAAACATAGAAAAGATGCAGCCAAGAAATACCTCACCTCTTGTTACCATTCCTTCAGATTCTTCTTCAGATCAAACTGCTCAACAGCAAAATTTCTTCTTCTGTTCCAAATCATGAGGGGGGAAATAACCGATAGCAAAATTTCTTCTTCTGCTCCAAATCATGAGGGGGAGAAATAACCGTAAGATCACAAGGATCGATAAACAGCTACAAGTTAATTATGTAAAGATGGTCAAATGAACAGCTTTAATCTACTTGATGCTTACCCGAAACCTAGCTGCTTCTTGGCGATCAATATAGGCAAGCATCTCCTCCTGCTTCACCAAAGCTTCATGTAGAGCCTGTACATGAGAACCCGATAAAGAATTTTAACTGCAGAAGATTTTTAAATTGAGAAAGGACAGAACTAGTTGATTTTTGGTGTTGACTGCGCATAAAGTTTCAAAAATCATGAGATAGAAGATGAACCAGGAATCACATTGACAATGTAATGAGATGATAGCTCAAGTGTACAACCTTAATTGCATAGAATTTGCCGTAAAGATTTGAAAGAACCAGGCAACTTCCAGCCAAAAAAATAATAATTGTTGACATTATTCCACTTAATTAATACAGTAAATGAAAAGATGTCCGCAGAAGAATATGAACATGAATTATGAAGTAAGATGAATATGAATTCTTGCAACATTCATGACCGTATCGTTGTTCAGTGATCCACAACTTAACATAACAGCCTTTTTAACAAATTCCAATTATTTTCATGGATACTAATAGCTAAGACAAATAAAGAAACATTGTGCACCCTTATTTGCGAGATACAAATTCCAATTATTTTCATAGATACTAATAGCTAAAAGAATCATGAGATAGAGTATTATGTAAGACTTGGGCCCAGTTCTTTTAGACTTAAGTTTTGAAATTTCAGTTTAGACAAATTCAATTCAATTCAGCTCCTGATGAGTCTAGGATTATTTCAGTTCAGACTAATTCAGTCCAAAATAACAGGGCCTTAGTAGTTGACCAATATCATATTCATAATTAATAGCAAAACAGAAATCAACCAATTAATGAAGACAAGTGCACCCTTGTTTGTGACAATTGATATTAAATAACCCAATGTTAGCTATGACAGCATAGTGTTTGCTCAGAAACATTGACTTGGCCATTAAAAAGACCATGCAACATTTCACAAGTAGTTGCTAGATTGTGACACATGTTATCAACGAGGAAAAAATAAATTATTTTTTTACTTGGCAGAAAAAACACCTTCAAACATTGTCAAAGGATGCATCGCATTGAGAAAATATACGAAATGCAAACTAAACAACATAAACAACACCGTTGGCTCATAAAAAGCAACATAATCCCAAAGTTTCAAAGGGGCAACCCAATATGGATATCACTAGGCTTTACCTTTTTGGAGACAATTAACTCTGCTTCCAACGCATCCACACGACATACAGCTGCATTCAACAATTCTTCTTTCTCATAAGGCATTTCAGAAGGCTTTGATTGAAGGGTGCCCACTTTCTCCTCAAGTTCACCCAGCCTCTTTAGTACATTAGACATGAGATCAGCTTCACTAAATGCAGGTGGTGGTGACGGGGGGCTATATTCCTGAGGAGCTGTATCTAAGGTGACATTAGAGACATTAGGCTCATTGATTGGTGATACATCAGGTAATTTCTTATAAAAACGTCCTGCCAATGAGCGGAAAATTGCAAACAAGGCCACAAAGAAGGCCATAATCATCATAAGCAAACGATCTCGGATCCCTTCGGGAGTTTTTTTTGTATCCGGCAGAGGAAGTGTACCTGGATCAAAGAGAGTTATTCTTTTATAACCATTTAACCGTTAGCTATTACCACAACAAAATAACCAGACACTAATAATTCACAGTATATTTAGCTGACTTCTTTTCCATGAGGGGTTCTTCAAAAGGTGTCAAAATAGGAAAGAATGTAGGAAACTCTAAAGGCAGCAGGATGAACACAGGTGCATAGGGAATGAGTCCACAAAACGTACCAATTCTTCAATTGGCAACGGCATTGAACTTTTTTCTAACCAAGCCAAGACAAGTTACCATATAATTTGTGGAGTTCAAATATTAACAGTTATCAGCACTTCTAACAGCAATGACAAGAGAAAATACTGAAAAGGTGATGCGCCCAATGGCCATGTGTTTAATGTACAAGCTGGGAGACAAGCGATAGCAATAATTGATTCCAACATAAAAACATAATAAGATTTTATTATTTTAATAATTAAAGAACATGATGTTACAGGATGAAGGGAAAATGTGACACATGCAAATAGAGTACAATAGCATACTATATAGATGAAGCACAACTACATCAAATCTTGAGCAAACCTGCTGACCTTTAGAAGAATATGGCCTTTGAACGGATGAATGCCTCTTCCAGCCAGCATCAACAGGTTTGTCAACCATGGGTACATACTCATCATAGCCTGAATAGCTACCAGCAAAGTTTGTTTTCCCAGTTACCTTTATCTACATGGTCATAACAGCAAAAGAAAATCATATTGTCTATTTTTGTTTCAGACTTTCAGGTACATTTTTGTGGCTGTGCATGGAAGGCGATCACAACTAATTTTGTGGGGGGAGATCAAAATGGATTTTATTAGTACCTTATATTTTTGGAAATAAACTCAATAGATGTGTGCTAGAATCTAGATGTAACCAATTACCTTTTTTCCCCACTGGATTCATGCGTGATGTGCAAGTCCTATCTCAGTATAATCAACTATCACCCTTTCTTTTCTTTTGTTATAGTTCATTAGTAATTAGTCAATAAGATTCTTGAACCGGATACTTAACCAAGTTCACAATTTTTCTTTTATTTTAATTTTCCGATTTTCCCCTTTGATTTAAAGTTCATTAGTTATTAGTCAATAAAATTCTTGAACCGGATACTTAACCAAGTTCCCACTTTTTTTTCCATTAAACTTCTTTCTTCTCTATTATTCCATAAATTACAAGCACATCTACCTTCTCCTTTTATTCCCAGATATCAATTAGATTCCAAGTTCCAATTAATTTCCAATCTTACTAAACCCTTTATCCTTTATTGCAAATTTTAGCTCTTTGAAATTGATTAGCCTCTTCCAAGAGACGTACAAGAAATGGGTTCCATATATGCAATATAAAGGATTTTTTGTGTTTACTAAAGAAAATTGTAACTTTTGGAATTTTAATATACTTAAGCTCTTTTATTTCATAAAATCTTGACATTTAACAATGCTTAGGTAATAAAGTGAAGTTTTTTTCAACAAAATTTCTTCGGAACTGTGTTTAACTTTTAAGGATTCCTATTAAAAGATAATACAAGGCTCCATCATACCAGCTCACCCCTGTTCAGTTTTTGAGGTCATCGGTAATTTTAACACTTGTAATGCATCTAATGATAACAGTACACTACAATTTGAAATACTATAATAAATGAAAGTCTACCTCTTCACGAACAGGAGTCAATATGAAGTTCATTGCAGCCTTAGGAGAAGCAATATCTTCAGCTTCAGATCCAGACTCGGCAGTAGATGTATCGCTTCCTTTCAACTGTTTTTTAAAAAAATGTCATAACTCAAACTGAAATCAATAGCTCAAACAAGAATATCTCCTTCAATTCAACCCATAAAGAGCCATACCACTGGATACTGGGGCTTAGCATAAGCAAGAAACTTTCCATCACTGCTCAAGACTTTGACCACTTGTCTAGCACGCCGCGGCTCCCCACTACAAATCATCTATTAAATAAAGAAAAAGCAAAAGATGATTAAACTCAAAATTACAGGCAACTTTTCAAAGTATTCTAATTCATCCTGACCTAAATCAATTTACTATTTCTCCAGCAGACACGGGCAAAGAGAAGGTAAATTATACAAAACAAGACAAACCTTTAATATCTCAGGATTTTTCCAAGGTCCCTTGTCAGAAAGCATACATCCTCCTAGCCCTGAACAAGTGCAACTCCCACCAAGAAACTCAGGTAACTCACTGCATATGGTAGTACCAAAAGTTGTGAGAAAAACTGGAGCCAAATAAACATTTAAACGCTGCAAGGTAAGTTCCACAATAATTAAAGAAAAACATTACAGAGAATTATATGAAGACCACATGTCCAAATTACCTCATATCAATTACTTCAAGTAATTTGCTCTGGAACTTTGTGCTTAGAACCTAAGAACGAATTTCCCATCAATTAAAACAAATTAGAGCCTCCAACAAAAGGATATAAGGGTAAGTAAACAATGGTGTAAACATTCATACATGGATCTTTGAGGTAGTTTTTGGATCAAGGAAAGATTTTATAGTATTCCACAGAAGCCTGAATCCGGGACCAGCATTAACAATGAACATCTGGTAAAGGGTCTGCACATGTAAAAGCAAAAATATCACACTCACTTCTGGTCAGTTGAAAACAAAAAATACCACAAAAATAGTATCATAACATACCTCAGGATAATTGTCACCATCAATCTTCTGTAGTCGTGTTATAAGCTCCCTAGCAGACTTGGTGAAATTTTTTAAACCCTGAATTTTTATAAACAGGATTAATTAAACCTCAAATCTACGCTGTTCTCCCAAACAACAATATGTCATTTCACAGGAAATAAAAGTAGGTTACATACCACACCCTGAACATCTAATATTGTAGTGCTTGAATCTATGTGCCTTTTAGCAGCAATGGTGCAAGCTGGGAATTTAGATGAAAAGCTCTTCTCAAATTCCCGGACATGATATTTTATATACCGATCCAAAGTAGTTACTTGCATTAGTTTGTTTGGATCAACTTTTCCTAATCGTTCAATGTAGACAGGTCTCCCCTCTTTGTCCACACCGTGATAACCATGGGGATAGTACTTCAAGACTTCGTCTATCTCTTTAAACTCAAATTCCTGGAGACATGAGATAATAATATAATATCATCACAAGAAACCAAAATAACCATATACTTGAAAGGAGAGACAAAATGGGATTCTTTCACATGACTAGACCAGGAAGGTCATGGATAGAAAGGTAGAATTCCAAAACATGAGTCAAGAGCTATTACCTGCACAATAGCATCAACCCCAAACTCCTTTCTCCACTGAATCATATCCGTCCACATGCATTTTGCTTTTTCAATATCAAATTTTCTTGCTTTAAGGAACCTAAAGCAAAATATAATCGTCATCATATGATAATCATCATGCTTGTCAGGCAAAAGTTTAATAAAATGAAAACCAAGAAAATAATGAGCAACCAGCCATACCTCAACATCATATGATAATCGTCATGTTTGTCAGGCAAAAGTTCATTCAATATCAACGCTTGTCTAAATTTATCAACAGCTTGCAACTCCTCAACATCTCTGATATCCTCTATTGAAACTGAGCTGACACGTCCATCACTTTTCCTTCTGCTACTCTTTTTCTTAAGTGAGTGTTTTAACTTTGTTGATGCATTGATAGCCTTTTTCTTCAAAGACCAATTCCTCGATCTCCTCTCATCCTCAGAATTCTCAAAATCAGATTTTCTCTCTCTTCTTTCGTCATGTCCAGAGGACCCCTCAAAACCTGCAATAGATATTAGAAGGAAAAAAAGGGTAAAAGAGTGAATTATTCAATAAGTATGCAAATTGGTTCACTAGGCAAAAATAATATTACAAGAACGCCAAAAAAAAAAGCGCACACACACACATCGTAATATGTTAGAAAATTAAGAAATTTGTTCCAAGAAGATGCACCAAAAAGTAATGTAGACAGAGCCCAAAATTTTGAAAACTGTGTAACAAAGCATATATATCTAAAACAAAAATAATGATGAGGAAGCACCAATCCTTAAAAAAAATAAAGCTGACGGAGAAACATTCTTACAAAATAAAGAAGTATACTTGTCTATTAAATTTTAAATTGATGATGGACATTGTCATTTTGGTAGCTTTTTTAAATCATAAGGGGGGGGGGGGGGGGGGGGGGGCGGGTTAAATTTTATTTTGATCTACTTTTATTAAACAAAATATTAACATTCATCTTGTTATTCAATAAATGATTTGAATATCCAGTCCGGGGTCTTTTTTGGCCAGAATAATTTGAAAACATTTCTAATTTCTATAAAATGTTTCAAATGAGTTTAGAAATGCATCTAGACGAAATTTTCATACTTCATAGTTTGAAAACATAGAATGGAAAACAATTACGATTCAAATTTACAAACAATGCAAGAGAAGGTAATTGAACAAATGAGAAAAAAAGAAACTATAATCAAAGTCTATCACATGTTGAAAACTGCAAAGCTACGTAAGGTAAAATAAGAAGAAAAGAAAGAGAACACGTGGAACTGTCAACTGTGATTTCATCAAAAACACAAGTAATTCTAATAACATCCAAGCATTCAATAGGGTTTCTCATATTCAACTTATAGATTTCAGCTATTAGACCAACGACATCAAACATAAATAACGGAATCATCCCAACCATAAGCTAACAAAACCATTCGAAATCAAACTACAATATTTATGAGCTTAAAAAATACATATATAGTAGCTTAGAAGCAAAATACAAACAGTTGTGTTTTAACGTCACATCTTTTGCTATTACATATATAGTTTAGATTAGAAAACTTACTCATAACATCACCTACCAGTTTGAAGCAGCACAAAGCACGGCCTATCACGGTTACACAGGGTAATACCTAACAGCTAACACCACCTTTGCACTCAAGTGTTAGGGTAGCACCACTTGTACACTTTAGTGCAACGCATAATAGAAATAACGTTGGAGGCAGTGAGGCACCTAAGCCCATACATACTACATAGTGCTGTCCTCCACATAATTTTCCCTTAGATTAATGGTACCCTAAAATGCCTAGATATTTCGACAATTCAATAAACAACTTTCTTCATAGTTCTTGCATTGATATCTACACCCATTTCTCCCATAGCTTTTAGTTTCAGTCTTCAACTCCTGATAACAGTGTAAATCATCCTTACCAGCTACTCTTCTCCACAACCACTATCACCATCAGCACCAGCTCCTCTCCAAGAAAAAAAAAGTCCTAGTATTATCAACAATTCACAAAAATCCATAACACGGAGCAATACCACCACACAAGGATCCAATGCCAGAAATTATTCTCCTTGTATCTATAGATATTTATATATGTATACTCACTAGAAATAAAATAATAAATAGACAGAATAATATGGTTTACATAATTCTGGAAAACCCAATTCCTAGCCTGAACTAGATCAAGTTTGAAGCTCAATTTAAGGAATGCTTGAGACAAAACATGAGGAATAACAGGAAAACTAACTTGAAATTATAGCTAAAAAGAAGTCCACTGTAAATCAAAGATAAAATGTGTTAGAAAAACTCACAAGGTCGAGCAAATAGATCCAGATGTCCGGACATTTTTTCTAATTTCCTGATGAGATTTTTTAGGAAAAATCAAGCATCACCGAATCCTCTAAAACCTGCATTTCAACAAAGGAGGGGAAAGGGGAAAAAATAAAAATAAAATGAACTGCAAAAATGAACACATAACAACGACAGCCACATAGCAACAACCACTTAAATCCGTGAAACCCTAACTCAAAACAAATAAAATGTGCAAAAATTCATCAACAACAACAACGAACTGCAACAACAACAATGAACTGCATCATCAACAATCAACAACAATCCTAGACCAGAATTCGAACCTTAACCCAAAATTACGAACCCTAATCCTAAAAATTCAAAGCATCAATCAGTAATGAAGCAATGAAATGAAATTCTTAAAATTCGAGACTGAAAATGAAAAAAAAAACTACTAACATAATGGTACTTGTTGGAGCCATCTGTAATGGTGGTGGTAGTGCAGCAGGTGCGCCTGTCGGGAGTGGAGGAGGAGTGATTGGTGGTATAAAAATAATGGTGAAGGAAGGAACGAAAGAGAGGGGTAATCGTAGATGAGAGGGGATCAAGAATGACATAAACAAGGTACAGTAAAAGAAAAAGGAGGTGACTTGTGAGGGAGCAAGACGCGGCTCACCTAAATGAGGAACTATTAGTATTAGGCTCACCTAATTTATTACGGAGTATTTCTTTTTTAGGGAAGAGGGGATTTATTATTAATTAATATGAAATAATGAAGTTTTCACATACACATGTTATTGCATCCGCAATACAATCAGGGCCACCACTAACCCAAACGCAATTCCCTAGCTCAATAGGACTACACTTGGCTAGAAGATAAGCTACGACATTGCCCTTCTTCTGACGTGACTCCAAGAAATTTGAAGAAAATAAATTACAATAAACTAAAATGTCTTTAATAATTGAATCAAAAGAAGCAATAGAAGCTTTAACTCCATGGAGATGCTGAATGACATCCCGCGAAATATGAAAATTATTATGAGGGAATATTAAATTGGGAAGTTCTCGCTAGAATTAAATCGAACTTATATTGTCAAATGACACTTGAGTTGATATGAATGCAACGATGTTTGAGCTATAATTTTGCTTAGGTTGAGTTGCAAGAGAACAAGTATATGAGAACTAGTCTTTTGTGCATGCTATGCGTGCATGACATTTTAGTTTGAAATATCAAAGGGTAATCAAACAAATCAAAATCAAAAGTTTTTATAAGTTGATATCAATTTTGCGATAGATGAAAACCCTAAAATTTCCCTAAGAAATTAATATCAATATGGATGTCTATTCGTAAAGAATTCAAAAATATAAATTTTTATGTTTTGATTTTATTTTTTTTAATTATAGATTTAATAATATTTTCATTTTAAAAATCCCTTTTTTTAAAAAAAAAAATCCTTATTAATATCACTAGTTTTATTGTTAATACTATTTGAATTTCTAAAATTTGATAGGGATAAAAAAGATATTTATAGGAGGGACACCACGGCTCCCGCTTGGCTTATATAATAGAGATATACTATAAGAAAGGTAATATATTTAATTTGACTAAGGTTATATATTTTATTACAAGCCAAGGTTATGTATTTTATTTTGGTATATATTTGATTTATTCTAAGTTAAAGGTTTGTACGCATATATTTTGTTATAAGTCATGTTAAATATTTTATAAGCCAAGTCATATATTTTATTATAAGTCAAGTCATATATTTTATTATAAGTCATTTTATATATTTTATAAGCCAAGTCATATATCTTATTATAAGTCATCTTATATATATTTAATATGTCAAGTTATCTCTATTATATAAGCCAAGGGGGAGCCATGGTAAACCCCCTCAAAAAAATCTAAAATACCCTTTAAAACTTTTCTAAACACTCAAACTATATAATATTAACTAAAAAGGAAAGTTTTGTATTTTTTAAAATGAAAATATTGCAAAATATATAATTCAAAAAAAATAAAACACAAATTCATATTTTTAATTCTCTACAATTAGATACCCATATTGGTATAATTTTTCACACAAATATTTTGTTTTTTATTAGTATAAATCTCTATTATATAAAAATGTTTAAAAAACGATCGATCTTCTCTTACTTATGTCTAAAAGGAATTATCAATCAAAGAGAAAATAATTATTTATTACCCATAAAATAGAACAATTTTTTTATCTTTTTAAATGAATATTATATCACAAAATTAATAATTCACAAAAATAAATAAAAGCATCAAAATTAATATTTTTGATTTTTTACAATACGACACCCATATTTTATAGCTTTTCACATTAAATTTTATCTTTTAATTACAGTGAAAATTTAATCAAAGATAGTGTAGTACATGAAATTAAATTTTATTCAATTAAATAATTATAATCTTATTTTCAACAAACTCATAAATAATATATAAACACATTGTATGAGATACTCATACATTGGATCACGCATAACGTGTACATAAGGCTAGTATGTTTTACTATAAGTCAAGGCTATTTGTTTATCTTGATTAAAAAGTTATATATTATTATTATATTAATTAAAGGCTATATTTGTTTCAGGCCGAGTATTAGCTAGTAAAGATCATTTATCTTTAAGCTAGGCTATTTATGATACAAGTAATATAAGGTTGGGTATTAATCTTAAGCTAAGGCTTATATATTAGGCTATGGTAACTACAGAAAGGTTAATCTATGATTAATTAATTATGGTTTACTATGGACTAAGGTTAAGTAAAGGGGCGGACCCACGTTGTAACGTGGGTCGACAGCTGTCCCCCCAATTTTAAAAATTAAAATCAGAATATATTTAAGAAAGGGTTAAATATAATTCGAATGTAGTATTATGTAAGAAGAAATAACCTAGCTTAGTGGTAAGGCAGCATCTAACTCTCGCGTGAAGCCTGGGATCGATTCCTAGCAGACTTCTATTTCTTTTCCCCTTTTTAAAAATGGCATGCGTGGTGACTGCCTGGTGAGGTGGTACAAGGACAATGCAGTAGTTTTTGGCATTTTGCATTTAAGTTGTTTTTTTTTTTTAAAAAAGTAGTTTTTGCTTCTTTTTTTTTGCATTTAAGTTGCTTTTGTTTTATCCTTTAGTTATTTTTTTTTCTTTTACAATTTTCTCCTTTCTTTATGTATTTAACGTGACTAATTATAATAGTTTTCTTGATTGATTAAGATGATAGAAGAATAAGAGCATTTTGAATACTAAGTAAAACGGGTGCTAGGTTTAGATTTTTTTTCACCTCGGTAAATGAATATACAGGTGCTAAACCGCTAAATAGTTACTAATTAGATACGAAATATGATTTATGAGGAAAACACATAAATTTTATTTCATCAACATGTTGTAAGTAAAATAACTTATTTTATGCATATGGAAAACAAATGTAAGAGTATTTTGAGAAAATAAGAATGAAATATTTGGGGCAGATTATCAATAGGTGGGAGTATAAAAAATTAACTTTTCCTATTTTAAAAATATCATGTAGATTGTAAGAATTTCCGCCTTATGGACTTTAGAATGTATAACTTAAGCATTAAACATTTAAACAATTTATATGCTATAGTAAGTTTTTTGTATCCGAGTCGCTGGTTTTTACTTGAGTTCGTGGACATTTACATTTTGTCCCCCCAATTTTAAAATCCTGGGTCCACCACTGAGTAAATATATTAAATTTTTATCTTGAGCTAAGGAAGAATTATTGTTGAGCTGAGTTGGATACAAATTTAAGTTAAAGATTGTAAGTATCACATTTGGGTCAAGGTTTGGAACAAATTAAGTATTTGACAGAAATGCTCTACGAGCTAATATTAAGTTGAGCTTTTAAGGTTAATGTTGGGTTCAGTTAAATAGAATCAAATGCATTAGATGGCCACGACACAAACTTGCTTTCTTGAGCACCTAAATGCGAATAGGTTTAAGCATGGCATGATAGCTAAGCCTAGAAAGCATAGTCCATTGGACAATTTCAAGTGTGAGCAACAGTACTAAAATGAATTTCGAGACCGAATAATATACGTACGTTGGCATGATAGCTAAGCCTAGAAAGCATAGTCCATTGGACAATTTCAAGTGTGAGCAACAATACTAACATGAATTTCGAGACCGAATAATATACGTACGTTGGCGTGGATCATCATAATATACGTACGTACGTTGGCGTGAACCATCATTCTACCTGGGGTACTTTTTCCATAAATTTTTTTCCCATTTAAATTCTATGCAAACTTGAAATCATCATGTTTTTCGATTATTTTGATGTTCATATAATCATCATTTTTTCCCTCGATTAACAATAATGAATGTAATTTTAGAATAACTTTAATAAGGAAATACATTTACATCCAACTTTGAAATACATGCGATTTCTTTTGTACTGTGAATACTATTAATGTAAATGATATAGTATATAACATATACAGATATTCATTGGTCTCAACCAAAATTTAAGCTAATAGTTGAGGACTTGAGGCCTAATAATATGTTATAAACTCTATCAACTATTATGTTGATTTTTTTGTTTTATTTTATTTTATTTCGTTTTAAGCTTTATAATCATGGAAATTTGAATATAAGTTGTAATGTTGTTGATGTTTAAATTAATACTGCTTCTCTGATTTCGTTTCTTTTTAATCTTTTTTATTTGTTTTTAAGATTTTTAATTTTGCACTATTATTGTGTTCGTTATAAGCTGTTGTTGGTGTTTTAATTTCTTTTTATTTCATTTCGTTTTAAGCTATTTTAATTTCGAAATGTTGCTGTTTTGACATTTAGATTGTCATTTGGAACTTTAAAAGTTGTGTTGGGACTTGGAAGTTGTTTGGAACATTTAGATTGTCATTTAGCAATTTTTTTTTAAAAATAATTTCTTGCTTTTTAATAATCGAGTTTCGAGTCAAGCTGGTGTTTTAGTTAGGTAAGTTTCAAGCCGAGCTCGAGTTCGAGTCGAGCTAGGTGAAATATAAACGAGTTAAGATCAAGCTCTACTCTGGCAACTCTTGAGTTTTCGAGCTCGAGTTGAGCTTGAGTATTCCCTAACAAATTCGAGCCGAGTTCATTGATACTCGAGCTCGACTCGGCTCACAATCACCCCTAGTGGTGGGTCAAAAGATTATTATAAGAGATTACAACTTACAAGGTTACGTTGTGGGTTATAAAGTTATTTTTAGATTACAAAGTTATTTTAGGGGTTACAAAATTAACCTTGTAATTAACCCCATCCCCACTCAAATGGTCTTTGTAGCCCCACACAAATGAACTTAGTAACCTCTTCATTTGTGTTATATGCAAGCCGCACCATTATTAAATGGTGTGGCATGATGTACCAAGAACGCGTTGTAACTCGTGTAACTATTTGAAATGATATTCCAGCATGAAAAAATTATTGAGATAATTATGAGGAAAACAATAAAAATAACAAAATAAAAAATATTGACACAACTACTGAACTACACAAGCATCGGGCTATTTCAAATAAAATAACACAAGCGTTGGTCTCGTAGTTAAATTTGGTAAAACCTAATTGATTGTAAATGTTCTTTCAATTCTTGTGTTCTCCCTCTGCCACTTTTTTTTTCTTGCGACAATTCTTTGGCTATGGTCTATTTGGCAATTTTAACTCTCTCTAATTTTATACATATATATATAAGAGAAAATATATAGTCAAATGGGGTATTGTTTGATTCGGCTATATATATATATATATATATAATATGTATCTAAAGTTATTTTCATTTAAAAATGTGTTTTAGGAGATGTGTGAAAAAATAAATGTTGAAAAAAATAAAAAGGACATGGGTAGCTGTTGATAATTTACAATTATGGTTGGATGATTGGATGTTTGAGATTAGAATTATTTGTATTTTGGGGTAAATTTTTTGGAAAAACTACTCCAAATTTACTACGTCATAAAAAGGTGTGCGGTACCTAAAAAATCACCTTCTGATCTAAACGGGTGCCCTTGTCTAAGTGAGGTTGCTAGTTTTAGGCTCTCCTGTTCGGTCAAGGTGCTTGTTTTAGACGCTCTTACATTCCTACCTAGGTTAAAAGGTGATTTTTTAGGCGCCTCACTTATTTTTACGACGGTATGTATTTTTTGATATGCTTAACATTATAATTGAAGTACGTCCAATAAAGTCTGAGTGTCTAGTAAAGTCCAAATTAGTGAGATCGATGTAAAGTTGAAGTGTAAGGGTAAAATTGTCAAAATGTGGACGTACCAAGTAAAACGCATGCTATGTTTAGTAGTTTACAAAAAAAGAGACCATTTTTATTAGTATTTTATTTGGCACGTTCACAAAATGTAATAAAATAAAATACTAATAAAAATGATGCGAATTGAAGTTGACGACCTTAAAATAAAATTAACATAACTACCAGTCGAATGAGTCCATCACTCCATCCCGTCAAAAAGTGGATTTTCTTATTTGAATAATAATAAAATAACATACATTTTGCATTCAAGTATGTGAACTAATTTTTGTATTGTTGAGGAATGAGGACCTTGAGGTACAACATTTTGGTATTGTTATTTGTTACTAGAAGGATTGCATATTTTCGAATCTTCCTCATCTTTCAATGGAAAATTGCATACAAATGACTATTTGTAACAGATATAGTCAGCAAACTTGTCATTCAAGAAAGCAAGTAGAAATTAGCAAATTACCTACGGACTACAGAGTACGTACACACTGTGCGTACATTCCTATAAGAAGAGGAGATAAATGGCAACAAGCATGGCCCTAGAAAGTAGAAACATACACTCCCTCTGTAACATAATTCTGGCAACAAATTTTTTTTTTCCACGCATTTCAAGGAGGCGATGTAAGGGTGTAAACGAATAAATTGATAATTTTTTTTAAGATTAGTAATTTATGATCCCAATCTTACTTGTATTAAAACCATTTTGATTAATTTGTTCGTTTACCCCCTTAAATTGAAAAGTATTTTTGATTTATTTTTTTATTTTAAGAAAAGTATTTTTTATTTTTCAAAAATAAAAAACGATTTTAGTAAAAATTTGAAATTATTTTTCTAAAATAAAAAATCTAATTAATGTATTTTAAAAAAATTCAATTAAATTTAAAAATTAAAAAAAATATAAAATATAAAAAAAAAAAAACTGCTAGGGAATAGATAACAGGTTAACACACCCAACCAATTTTAGAATAACATCAAAATTGTTGTAAAAGTGGGGAATTGTATCTACCATTTCATTCAGCAAAAGGGGTATATATACAAGCTATCAATAGTAAGTACAACCAAACCCTAATTCTATAATGATCCTAATATATGGACAGGGGTATAATGGTCATCCACCTATAATGTATTATATAACACTCCCCCTTGGATGACCATTATATATAATGCGCATAAGGTAATGCTGCCTCATTAAAAACCTTACCAGGAAAACCCAGTGGGAAAAACCATAGTTAAGGGAAAAAGAGTGCAGCGCGCATTAACTCCCCCTCATAATTACATAACTACATAATTACATAATTACATCAATTAAGATCTTTAAAACGACGCATTCCAATTTGGTATACCAACTTCTTGAATGTAGCTGTTGGAAGTGCATTAGTGAACAAATCTGCTAAATTCTCGCTTGAACGGATCTGGTTGACACTAATATCTCCACACTTCTGAAGATCATGGGTGAAAAAGAACTTTGGTGAAATGTGCTTCGTTCTATCACCTTTGATGTACCCTTCCTTGAGTTGAGCTATACATGTTGCATTGTCTTCATATAATATTGTTGGAACCAGCTTCTTAGATGTCATCCCACAATTCTCCTCTATATGCTGGATTAGTGATCGTAACCATACGCATTCCCGACTAGCCTCATGAATTGCCAAAATTTCCGCGTGATTAGAAGAAGTAGCTGTAATTGTTTGCTTCATTGAACGCCAGGAGATGGCCGTACCATCATGTGTGAACACATACCCAGTTTGTGATCGAGCATTGTGAGGATCAGATAAATACCCTGCATCTGCAAAACCTATCATTGCTTCTTTGGACAAGTTAGAAAAATATAATCCCATATCCTTTGTACCTTGGAGATAACGAAATATGTGCTTTACTCCATTCCAATGTCTTCGGGTAGGACATGAACTAAACCTTGCCAATAAATTAACAGAAAATGATATATCGGGCCGTGTGTGGCTAGCAAGATACATTAATGCTCCTATTGCACTTAGGTATGGTACTTCAGGACCCATAATTTCTTCATCATTTTCCCGAGGACGAAATGGGTCTTTATTTACATCAAGTGATCTTACTACCATCGGACTAGTTAACGGATGTGCTTTATCCATATAAAAACGTTTAAGCACCTTGTCAGTATAGGTTGTCTGATGCACAAGGATTCCGTCTTTTAGGTGCTCGATTTGTAATCCTAAACAAAATTTCGTCTTTCCAAGGTCTTTCATTTCAAATTCCCTTTTCAAATATGATATGGTTATTGAAATCTCGTCAGGAGTCCCAATAATATTTAAATCATCAACATATACAGCAATAATAACAATCCCTGTCCCAAATTTCTTTATAAAAATGCATGGGCTAACAGGGTCATTCTTATAATTTTCTTTCAATAAATATTCACTAAGGCGATTATACCACATGCGCCCTGATTGTTTCAAACCATACAAAGATCTATTTAATTTGATAGAATATTGTTCTCGTGATCCTGAAGTTGCTACTTTTGGCAACTTAAATCCTTCCGGAAGTCTCATATATATCTCATTATCCAGTGGGCCGTATAAATAAGCTTTGACTACATCCAACAAGCGTAAATCAAGCTTTTCTCTTACCGCCAGACTAATCAAGAATCTAAAAGTTGTTGCATCCACCACAGGAGAGTATGTCTCCTCATAATCAATCCCGGGTCTTTGTGAGAATCCTTGTGCCACTAAGCGTGCTTTATATCTTACAATTTCACCATTTTCATTTCTCTTACGCACAAAGACCCATTTATATCCCACTGGCTTAACACCTGCAGGTGTACGGACTACTGGTCCAAACACTTCTCTTTTTGCAAGAGATTTTAATTCTGCATCAATTGCTTCTTTCCATTTTGGCCAATCATCTCTGTGCATACATTGGTCCATGGACCTTGGTTCTTGATCCTCTTCATTATTCACGATTTCAAGCGCTATATTATAACTAAAAACATCGTCGACGTCGATTTCATTTCGGTTCCACATTATTCCAGACATGACGTAATTTGTGGATATTTCTTCATTTTCAGGTACCTGAGATTCTTCTTGAATCATATCTCTCGTCATGTTATCTGTCTCTTCTGGAGATCTTTCAAAATGCGTCAATTCCTCGGATAGGCCATTATGATCTATTGCTCCTTTCCTTTTCCGAGGATTTTTATCTTTGGAACCTATTGGTCTGCCACGCTTTAAACGTGCGCTGGGCATATTAGCCACTTGGTTTTGTCCTTCTGGGACATCAATTCGTATAGGAGCATTAACAACTGGTATATGTGACTTAGTCACTCGATGTGGGTCAGTAAAGGTGTCTGGCAATTGATTCGCTAAGTTTTGTAAATGTATAATCTTTTGAACTTCCATTTCACATTGTTTAGTGCGAGGATCTAAATGAAGTAATGATGATGTGTTCCAATCAATTTTATTTTCCAGCTGTTTATTTTTTCCCCTTAATGTTGGAAAATTCAATTCATCAAAATGACAATCTGCAAAACGAGCCTTAAACAAATCCCCTGTTGATGGCTCTATATAATTTATTATAGATGCTGATTCGTATCCAACATAGATTCCTATCCTCCTTTGAGGACCCATCTTACTACGTTGTGGTGGAGCTATTGGGACATATACAGCACATCCGAAAATTCTAAGATGGGAGATATTTGGTTCCTGACCCAGAACCAATTGTAACGGGGAGAATTTATGATGACTTGTTGGCCTGATGCGAATTAGTGATGCCGCATGTAGTATGGCATGCCCCCAAGCTGAGGTGGGGAGTCTAGATTTCATAAGTAATGGTCTAGCAATCAATTGAAGACGCTTAATAAGTGATTCTGCAAGACCATTTTGTGTGTGAACATGTGTTACAGGTTGTTCAACACTTATTCCAATGGACATACAATAATTATTAAAGGCCTCAAAAGTAAATTCACTAGCATTATCAAGACGAATTGTCTTGATAGGATAATCAGGAAAATGTGCCCGTAACCTAATCAATTGGGCAAGTAGTCTCGCAAACGCCAGGTTGCGAGTCGATAATAATGACACATGTGACCATCTAGTCGATGCATCGATCAAAACCATAAAATATCTAAATGGTCCACATGGTGGTGTATAGGCCCACATATATCTCCTTGTATACGTTCCAGAAAATTAATGGATTCATGATAAATCTTAGCTGATGACGGCCGAGTAATTAACTTGCCTTGTGAGCAAGCAGCACAGGTATGACTTTGAAGAATCTGCTGGCTCTTCAAAGAGTGTCCATATGAATTAGTAATAATTTTTCGCATCATAATAAAACCGGGATGGCCCAGCCGGTCATGCCAAGTTTTAAAGTCATCTATAAACTTCCAGTTTACAATAACATGTGTTTTAATTGTACTTATTTTCGTGTAGTACAAACCAATAGATAATACAGGTAATTTTTCTAACACCTGTTTAGTGCCTTGGGTTATTTTTGTAATTTGAAGATATTCATCATCTTTATCGTTTATTGTTTCAATATGATATCCATTATGACGAATATCTCTAAAACTTAACAAATTTCTTTGAGATTTAGGGGAAAATAATGCATCATTAATTTCTAACTTTGTTCCCATAGGCATCAATATATTTGCTCTTCCGGAGCCTTCTATAATTTTTGTACTACCTGATATAGTGTTCACACTAATATTCTGCATTTTCAAAGTAGAAAAATATTTCTTGTGTTTTAGAATTGTGTGAGTCGTAGCACTATCTGCTAAGCATACATCTTCACCTTTTATTGTTAACTGAGCTCGAGTGCCCATGTTCTTCAAGAAAATAAAGTAATAGTCACATAACAATATTTATAATTATAAACTTCATTATAGAAATTTATTATAGCAATGTTTAAGAAATGTTAAAATTCTCAAGTTAAAAGACATAAATAATAATAATAATAAAAACACATAATAGAATCCATAAACCTAAAAGGTAATTAAAAAAAAAACTACTAAAGTTTAATACAAGAATAATGAGCAAATAGAATTACTAAAAAGTCTAAACATAAAATAAAGCTCAATTATTCCCTTCAGGGGCTTCAGGAGTGGTGAAGAAATCAGCAGCTTCTAAATGTGTCATAGCTTCATTGTTGGCAAAATCACCTACACTATCTTCAATCATCAAATTGGTCTCCACTTTTTTTCCTTTTTGCTTTAAAAATTGTTGATAGAGATCGACCAGATGTTTCGGAGTACGACAAACTCGGGACCAATGACCCTTTCCTCCACACCTATAACAGTCATTATTTTCATTACCCTTTCCATGTTTCCACTTCTGGTGGGAGTAATTGTTTTTGAAATAACCACCCCAACTTCTAGCGGGTCCGTATCCACCTCGGCCTCTATTAGGTCCATATCCGCCACGACCTCTATTAGGTCCATATCCGCCTCGACCTCTATCAGGTCCATATCCGCCTCGGCCACGACCTCGACCTCGTCCACTGCTGCTGGTAGGGTTACCATAATCTATTGTTTTGGTGTTATGAGTCGCAACATTCGCTTCAGGGAGTGTTGCAGTACCAGTGGGTCGTGACTCATGATTTTTTATTAATAGTTGATCATTTTGCTCGGCCACTAACAAACAAGATATTAATTCAGAATATTTAGTAAAACCCTTTTCACGATATTGTCTGCTTAAAAGAACAGTATCCTTGTGAAAAGTTGTAAATGTTTTTTCTAACATTGCATCATCTGTGACCGGCTCTCCACATAATCGTAGTTTAGATGTGATTCTAAACATGGCAGAATTATACTCACTAACAGTTTTATAATCTTGCAATCTTAGATTAATCCATTCATTACGGGCAGCGGGAAGTATCACAGTTTTCTGGTGATCATATCGTTCTTTTAAGTTAGCCCAAAGTTCCTCTGGATTTTTAACTGTTAAATACTCAATTTTTAGAGCTTCATGTAGGTGATGGCGAAGAAATATCATCGCCTTTGCCTTATCTTGGTCTGATTCTTTATTTGCGGCCTTGATAGTATTACCAAGACCTTTAGCCGACAAGTGAATCTCGGCATCCAATACCCAAGACAAATAATTGTTTCCAGTGATATCAAGTGCCATGAATTCAAGCTTTGCGAGATTCGCCATATTTCACTAGACAAAAATTAATTATATCAATTTATGAGTCAAAGTTATTCATGATATGGACAATTGGCAGCCTTATTTGGATCGAGATATTTTATTGATGTTTTAATTCTACACAAAAAAAAAAACTCTTAACAAACAACAACAACCAAACCGTAAATTTAACATAAACCAAAACATCCAATATGTATATAAAATGAAGGGTGGTGAATTAGACTAATGCTTCAAACCGTAAATTAGTAAGCTATGAATTGATACAACTTAGCAGAATTAGTAAACTAAGGTATCTAGTCAATAATTAACCTGTTTATGTAATAAAATTAACATATGAATATATTGATGTTGGATGAAAACGTGTATAAGATCAACTTATATGCAGAAATTGTTTCGAATCTGGGAGTAAATTAGCATTTCAATTGTTGTTCGGCTTATATGAGTTTGTAGTGCTATGACTCCCAGTTGACAAAACTCCCAATTGTATGTTAACTTAGGCATCGATACACACTCCCAATTAAAACGTGTATAATAATGTGAACAACAAATGTATATAAAATCAGGCAGATCTCTGGTGTGGTGGAGTTCCGGTGGCTCGTCGTAGAGAAGCTTGAATTTAATGGAGGAAGCATGAGATGAAGGTGACTGAAGATGGAGAGTAATTGGGAGGAAGAAGATGAAAAGAATTGGGAGATGTACTCAGTGAATTGCAACTGGAGAGAGAAAAAACAAAAGTGACGGCTCCTCTCACTCTTTTTTGTTTTGGAACCCTAAAAAAAACCCTAGAGCAATACGTGCTGATAACGTGTTGTAAAAGTGGGGAATTGTATCTACCCTTTCATTCAGGGGTATATATACAAGCTATCAATAGTAAGTCCAACCAAACCCTAATTCTAAAATGATCCTAATATATGGACAGGGGTATAATGGTCATCCACCTATAATGTATTATATAACAAAAATACATTTATAACTGAATTTACTTAGTTGGTTTAAAATACCAGAATTTGTCAGATTTTGCCTCCCTTATTTTGAACTTTGTTCATGTACCCTGTAAATTCTTGAGCAACAAGTCACAAAAAAAATAATAATAAAAAATATATATAATCATCATACAATTTACTATATAAATAGTGTAAGCTTCCATGCATGCATCATATATTCATATCTTTACTGTGTAAAATTATTTTCAAAACTTCAAAGAATGGAAGCACAAAATTGCAATGTAAAACACAACTCTGATCAGCCACAAGTGGCAGTAGTAATGGTACCATTACCAGCACAAGGCCACCTCAATCAACTCCTCCACCTTTCTCATCTCATTGCCTCTTACGGCGTTGCCGTCCATTTCGTCGGTTCCTCTGCCCACAACCGCCAAGCCAAGTCTCGCCTCCACGGCTGGGCCCACCACGAAAACACCAAAACCAATCCATCTGAAATTCATTTCCATGATTTCCAACTCCCTGCTCCTAATAATAATAATCCATCTTCCGATTCAAATACCTATGATGAAACCATCATTCTAGCGACGCATTTCCAATCACTTTTCTACGCTTCATCATCCAATCTCCGCGAACCAACGCACAACCTCCTCCAACAACTCTCGAAGAAGTTTCGCAGAGTCGTCGTCATTCATGACATGTTGATGGCGTATGTGGTTCAAGACGTTAAACTCATCCCTAACGCTGAATCCTATGTTTTCATTCCAATCCCTGCTTTCACCATTTTTGTAGATTCATTCCCGATAACCTAAAACCTTTCAATCTTCACCCTAATGACATCCCTCAATCATATTCCACCGAGATTTACCAAGATTGCATGATACCAGAGATGCTCAAGTACATAACACCTCCAGAGCTCTCGAACAAAGATACGTCCAGTTAATGGAGAAACTCAAGGGAAATATTAAGCACTTCGCCGTCGGACCACTTCACCCAGTGGCGGCGGAGGAGGAGGCGGCCGAAAGGAACCACCGTCATGAATGCATAGAATGGCTCGACAAACAAGAGAAGGGCTCAGTGATTTACGTCTCGTTTGGGTCCACAACAATACTTACAGATGATCAGATTACGGAGCTGGCAAACGGGTTGGATGAATGCGGGTGTAAGTTTTTATGGGTGCTCCGAAAAGCGGGTTTCAGAGAAGTTTTTGCAGAAGAAGACAATGGTGAAATCAAAGAGAAAGTGCATCCTCAGCTACTACTTCCACAAGGGTTTGAGCAGAGGATTAAAAACAGGGGAGTTGTGGTAAGAGACTGGGCACCTCAGGTTGAGATACTGGCGCATAAATCAGTAGGTGGGTTTATAAGTCATTGTTGTTGGAATTCATGCATTGAAAGCTTGAGCATGGGAGTGCCAATGGCGGTGTGGGCTATGCACTCTGATCAACCAAGGAATGCTGTTATGGTGAGCCAAGTGCTGGGAGTTGGAGTGGTGGTCAGAGATTGGGGTCGTCGGAGTGAGGTTGTTGTGACGGCGGATTCGATAGCCACGGCGGTGAGGAGGTTGATGGTGTCAAATGAAGGGAAGGAGATGAAGGAAAGGGCTGTTAAGTTGGGGGAAGTTATTAGAGGATCGGTTTCTGAAGGTGGTGTTTCTAGTTTGGAGAGGGATGCTTTCATTTCTCACATCACTAGATACTAGATGGATGATGCTAAATTGCTGAATTAATTACTATCTTAAAAGATAAGTTTAGATCATATTAAATAATTTGATTCCATGTTTTTAAATTTTAAATACCTTTAATTTCATAACAAAAAATATTATTAAAATGTCCCCCATTAGAAAATTACTCTTTAATATAAATAAAATAAGATCTCAATTTATGTATTTTGTTTCCTTATGGATTAGCATTGATATATGTGCAATCAATGTTAAGTTCATTTCAGATTAGAAAAAATAAATTTAGATCAAATTAGAAAAATTGGTTAACATCATATCACTTAAAAGAAAGTTTAGATCAGACTTGTTAATTTTATTTTATTAGATTTTCAAACTTTGCTTTGAATATCTTTAATTTTATATTAAAAAAATACAAATTACATATTTTAAACTACTCATTCATATAAATAAAATAAGATCTCAATTGGTGTAATTTTCCTTATGGATTAGCATATTTACACTATCAAATTAAATTTAGTTAAATCTCACAATAAGTTCAAATAATTAGATTTTAAAAAATAAGTTTAGAACAACAAAAATCTGTTCAACCAAGTATAGCCTCAAGTTCGTTTGCAATTCCATTGAAACATGTATGAAAATTGAGGTAAATTAATCGCTTCATGAAGATTATTGGGTCGCCAATGTGCAATCATAATTAGTTTTTTTTTCATACTTATGTAATGCATGCAGATAATTGGATAAATGTATTATTGAATATTTATATTGTTAAACTGCTCTATGATAAGTTGTGCATTTTAACATGATTAGTTTTTGGCTAATTTTTTCCCATGGACTTGGGGTTGCATTAGAAGCTAGGTTTCTCAATAATTCTCATTAATTTTTAAGTCACTAGGCCCTTTTTTTTTACTAATTTTTATTTCTTTTCAATTCAATACAAAACAACAAGGGTTTGATGCCAATGTGATGATAAGTGTATATGCGACCACATTTAACAGAGAGTCTAAGCATAATGTACTTATATTATTCTCAATTCGATTATTTCATCTAAGTCTAAAAGATTATCTATTGTAGTTTGTCTAACGCTTAACTTGCAAAGGCTTTGTTGGTCTGATGTCTTCAAATGCCCTTTATAGTGTCTAAGTAATAATCTTGTGCTTAGTAAGGAGTTTAGTATCTTAATTAGAGCTGGCAATCGTGTCGTGTCGTGTCAATTTCGGGTTGACCCGTATACATAAAAGGGTTGAACCCTCTAACCCAAACCTGACCCATTTAATAAACGTGTTGTGTCGTGTCAACCCGTTTACTTAAACGTGTCAAAGTCCTTGACCCAAACCTATTAATTTCGTGTCGTGTTCGGGTCGTGTTATCGTGTTAGGTCAATTTTTCATTATAAAATTAATTAATATATTCAAGTGTAATCGTGTCGTGTCAACCCGTTTATATAAACAGGCTGAACCCCTTGACCTAAACCCGACCCGTTTAATAAGCGTGTCGTGTCAACCCGTTTACTTAACCATGTCAAAATCTTTAACCCAAACCCGCTAATTTCGTGTCGTGTCAATTTTTGCCAGCTCTAATCTTAATCATAACCCTTAGGTCTTAACATTCTTTCCATATATATGCCAGATCAACTTATATTTTGTTTTTAATTTAGAGACATACTTCATCACACACTTTGCGCCTAGTCTACATGTTATCTTAAGAAAATTCAGCCATAATCCAATGCATGCGCTGCCCCAGAGCGATGATTAATTATGTGAATTAAAATTTTTACTAATTTTACTTTTTTTTCGTAGTTGAAAGTAGAGTAAAAATGACGTATTTTACAACTGCTAAAATCCAACTCACATTCTTTATTGATTCATTTTTGCGTAAAAACTTGAATCAGAATTTCAGATTAATGGATCATTATTAGTAATTAGTATTATTTCATGATGCTTCCATCAGAACAAGTGAGGAAATTACATCATAACTTGGGTAAAAACAAATAATTAATTAGTTAATTAAAAATAGTAGGCGAATTGAATAGTGTGTTAATATTCAACAATGGTGGACCAATATTTTTTTTTTTTTTTGAGAAAAATGGTGGACCAATTTTGCTCTTTATGAGAAAGTAATAAAAACTAAAACAATACTCCCTTTAGCAAAAAATTGAGAGAGATCTTTGTTTAAAATGTACCGATTGAAGTAATTTACAACTTGTATGCGATAATTTTCCATTATTTGAAATTTGAGATAGTGGAGTATGACAGTATGAGAAAAAAGAAACAAAAGGACAAACGGGTCTGGGTCAGTGCCCGTCACGGAGGAGTACAAGTCCACTTTATAAGACAGGAGGTTCCACCTTAAAACCATATGGTAGTAACTCTAGTAAGGGGAGTAACCCCTCAGCTATATAAAGTGGAGACAAGATTATTATTTTTTTTCCGATGTGGGATTTATTTCCAACACTGTCCCTTAATTCCAAACTCTTTTCATACTCACATGTGGATGGGCTCAACACAAAAGGAAAGAGAGTAAAAACTTGCGCTAGAAAAGCCTAAGCTTTTAGTGGTATTGATGTAGCTAAAGAGGGGCCATAGTATGCAAGTTGTGAAAATTATATTATTGAGTTACGGTTTTTTTTTTTTTTAAAAAATAACTCATTAGACATTAGACATGGGTATTCTATTAAGTTTTATTGAATTTATTGAACCTAATTGGAATTGAATAAACCTAATCTTAAAAAATAGTAATTGGAGGATCTTACTAGACCTTAGCTAGCTGGAACTAATTAAAACTTACTAGTATTTTATGTACACGATGCGTGCGTTAAATAGATAAATATTCATTATATATATAAATACGTAACAATAATGACATATGCTATTGAATTTAGATAGCGTAATTGTCCTAAATTATTAGACATAAATAGATTAATATTCATTATATATGCAAATACATGACAATAATAGACATACCTATATCTATACTTAAATATTTAAAACAGGAACTTTAAGCGCCATGTGTCATCCATTTGTCACCTCTTCTTTCTTTCTTTCTTTTTTTTTTTTAAAAAAAAACCTTTAATGTCTCCTTACTCTTATAACAATTGAGTTCCACTTTGATCCTCAATCTTGTGAAATCACATATCACAACAAATCAAATCACCATACTTGAAATAACTCAAAATCAAAATAGAAATCATATGTTTTGCTTCAAATAAGAAAAAAACCTATAAGTTTACATAATAATTGGTTTAAATGATCAAAACCGGGTTAAAACTAGTTAGTTTAATTTGAGATGAATTGAATGGTTGCTGATGCTTTCTTGAAACATAAATTTATTCTTTGTTTAGTTATGTTGTTAAAAACTGTTATCTGCAAACTTTAAATTTTTTGTTCGTTATAATGTATGATATGGATTATTTTAGAAATATAAACACTTATTGTATATTTTTATGCTATTTTAAATGTGATTTTATCATTTTTGGAACACTATTAATTAGCTTCCTAACCTTTTGATTTCAAATTTATAATAGACATTCTTAATTAAATTTTAATGAAGATTGTTTTACATTTTAATGAAGATAGGGTGTTCGACTTGCAAAAGTCTTGAGATAGGTGACCTCTTGGGAAGTTCTGATGACTACTAAAATTGTTATATCTGGTCACTATCTAGCAACAAAAATTAATGATTTGATTGCTATTTAGCGGCGAAAAGTAACAACTGTTGGCTACTATTTAGCAACATAAATTAAAATCTGGCTGTTATAAATAGCAATGAATCTGTAGTTGGTTGATTATATAAAAAGCCAACGAAATTTACTTCCTGTTGGTTGCTAATCTCCGTTATATTAGCAACTAGCACTTTATCAAAGAACCATTTTGGTTGCCAAGTTGCTAACAACATAAGAAACGGATTTTGGTCATTTAGCAACGAAAATGACCAGTTGCTAAATTCACTTCTTTTTGGAGTACGTGATGATGAATATTCATTTAAATTTTTGTAAAATTTGACTAGTATTCATTAAATTAAATACTAATGATCGTTCATTTATATTTAACTAATGTACTTCGAATTTGTACAGAAAATAGGACAAATAACAAATAGAGGAGTATTAATTTCCCGCATGAAAAGTGAAATTATAATTTTCCAAAGACAAAAACAGTAACAAAATAACAAATATATTTGTTGATATTATGAATGAAAACATCCCCCAAGGTTCTTCCACGTCTTCCCTTTTTTTTTTTTTGATGTGGTCCAATTGTCAATTCTGGGGTCTCATGTTTAGGTGCATCAAAACTTTGTGTGAATGGTGATATGATATCAAGAACACTACAAATCTACAATGCCGGAAAAGTAATCATCAATGATAAAGTAATGATTGATACGAAAAATGACCACATAACAATTGAATACCCGAATTCAGATGATTAACCCCAGTCCCCAAGATATCAACATCTCTCTATATAATTGTTCTGAAACTTATTTAAAGAGATGAGTCATTAGCCTTTGTTTTAGAATCCGTTTGGTAGGATGTAGAACGTTTTCTCTAAAAATTGTTTTTCCATTTTACATCGTTTGGTTTGGAGTAAAACACCTTTTTTTTAGGCAAGGGAGTAAAATGTTAAAATGTAAAATTTGGGGTGAAAAAATAATTTTTCACTTTATTGAAAACATATTCCCCTCAAATTGGAATAAAAACATTTTGCATCACAATGGGAAGGAAAACGTTTTTCATCACAATTGAAACAATTAATTTTCTGTTCAACCATACAATGAAAATTGCTTAAAGAGGAAAATCATTTTACATTCAACCAAATAACGGAAGACATTTGAAAATGAAATTTTCCAATGTAAAAGGTTTTTCATGAAAAACTATTTTTATTTGAAAACGTTTTATTCTACCAAACTATTTCCCCTTCTTTTCATAACAAAGGAAAATGAGAATATGGTTTAGATCCAAAACAAAGAGAGCCTTGGCCTCGGTATGATAAAAAAAACTGCACAATTTATCTCAAAAGAACAAGTTAAAAAAACAACTGAGAAAGTGATAATAATATGAATAATCACTAGTTAATTAATAGAAGATGGGCAAGCCTCAGTAATGAGTAGTTACAAAATATCTAGGAGAAGGAGATGCTTGAAAGCATACAATAACAACTCACAAAACACGATCTCAGAGCCCGGGACAGACCAAATGCCTAAATCATTCATCATTTGAATGTGCATTTACATCAAAATGACACTGTTGCAACTGTGACTATCCAAGACCCTAACTTAACATGCTAATTCTATCAATTTTAACCATATAAAATTTCTACTTAATTTTTTTTAAAGTGTCTAACTTGGGCTGAACCTTCTTCAGAGCAACTCCATAGAAAACTGACCGTCACTGATAAGCTTCTAAATTAGGCTGAACCTTCTTCAGAGCGACTTCATCAAATACTGACTGATAATATGCTTTTTAAGCTAAGCTAGGCTGAACCTTCTTCAGCGTGACTCCACCAAAAACTGACCGATAAGCTAGGTGTCAAAGATCGTACGTAGTGCCACCATTTTGGAGGGATGTACAGCATTTCACCTTCATCTAAGATGCAGTCCATAAATTCCAGCTCCTTCACATTTGGGAATGCAGCATCATCTATGTCATCTAAATCAACCTTCAAATGGAAACTCAAAATAAGATCGATTGCAAATGAATGACATATATTACATGATTTGATAAATTGATATGCAAGTAGTAAGATATGTAAAGATAGCAAGCATAAAGACTCCATTTGCAAGGGTTGTAAAACATTTTCAATTGAAAATAATGTTTCCTGAAAAACATTTTACAATGTAAAACTCATTTTCATCGAACTTTTTCAGTGTTTAGTTGCAAGGAAAGTGATTTTTCATTTAAAGCATTTTATACTGTTTGGTTGAATTGAAAATCAATAACTCAAAGGTTTGAAATGCCCCTAAAGAGGCACGTGTGACATGTGCAATGAGGAGGAATGAAACTGTTTTCATTCAAATTTGTGGGAAAATGTTTTTACTGGGGTGTAAAACAATTTCTCAGCCAAAGTTTTCTATTTGATTTTTCGGCCCAAATAAAAAAAAAATATAAAAAATGGGAAAAGCAATTTTGAAGGAAAACATTTTTTCGTCTTACCAAACTGACCCGAAGTATTATAAGGATCAAAATATTTCTTCAGATTGCATAGGGGAAGGAAATAAGAATTGGGAAAGCTAAAAAACTAAGGGAAAAGACCTAGAAGTTAGCTGCCGGGGCTACCTGGCTGGAATTGCATAGCATGGTTTCAGAATGTGGATAAAGTTCCTCATACAGAGAGGCTGCATATAGTCTTACATACTTCTTACCAACAACCTGTTTTTATAAAAGTCACTTGCCTTGAGCCAAAAAGATCAGAAAAATAAAAACAGATCAAAAAAGAACAAAGATGCAACCATCAGCTTTTATAATCTCATAGAGTTGAATTTTAACCTGAGCAAGTAAGTTATGATGTGGATCATGGTGCAACGGCGTTACAGTTCCAGCAGGACCAAACCAAGCATTAACTGACCTCAGTTCTCCACCACCAGCATAACAATAGTCTGGAATAAGAATGTCTCTCCTAAGCTCTTTTATCTGTCACTAGAAAAAACATATGACCGCATGAAAATAACGACGATAAACAGCTAAACATACAAAGATATTGCATGTTAGCAGACATGCCTGGTCGAACAATGGATGCTGCGCAAGATAAGTTGGAACCGCAGAAGTGTTGCTAGACTGAATCCGTTCAAGAAATTGAGAAAATGTGATAAGCTCTTGCTTCCACTCGGAACATAGGTAGTTTTTTCCAACCTGAAAAAGATTAACTAATAATAATTCTGTGGGAGTGTAGGATAACTTTACAATACAAAATTCTTGGAGGGGAACAGGGGCTTAAATGAGTCTACAAACAAGTGACAGGATAATAGAAAATTGTGAGCAATTCCAGGTTTTGCACCTTGCTATATTTTTAAACAAAGGATGATTGCATACTTGTAAATATTACAAAGGGAGTGTGCCAAATTACAAAGGGAGCGTGCCAAAATTACGAATAATTGCGTGTCATGCGTCTAATAACTTTCAATTTATTTACCATTATGTCATTGGGCTTTGTTTAAGAACACAGTAAAATGGAAAACTTGGAATTAGCTGAATATCACAAACAGGTCAATTAGTTGCAACGATTGGGATACTACACTCCCACGAGGCCTCGAGTTGTAGTTGGTAACTTATTTTGGTGGTGGGTGAAGAGAAATGTGTAGGGGAAATGACACTGAAACCTTTTTTTTTACCTAATTGAAATTTCCCAAAATCAGCTTAGTGTAATTACTTCTAAACACAAAACTGAAATCTCAGAGTGCTATGAAGTAAACAAAGTTCATCAACATGTTTACTCATGTAGCCTGAGAGATTCAAAGTTCAATGTCCTAAAGTTGCAAACAATGGCAAAAAATCATTCAGCAATGAAGCCGGGGATTTGACACAAACAGGGTATTGTGGGTGAAAGGATTATGACAGGACATTAAAATCATTATTCATCTACCACAAGCAATATGAAACAACAACTGAATATCCATAAAATTTAAGTAATCACTCTTAAGATGTATACTTGCCCATATATAGAGTTGAGAGGAAGTAGTCACAGCTAATCACCTCTACAGGAACCGTACGACCACCAGCAACTTTCTTCAAGTATTCGATGCTATTCCACCTAGCTCTAGCCGGCCAATGTGACATGGCATCGCTGATTATAACAGGCAAACCCAATAGATAGTAGTCACGAAGGAATCCCTCCAAAGACAGTCCAGAGCGCTTTGCAATACGCTTCGAAGAGAGCGATTTCATAGGCAATAACTGGAGAACCTACCAGTTCAAATATGAACAACAGTCAATTTCAGTTACTGCTTACTCATTGAGCTAGGTTTATTTAACTTGGTGTGTTCTCTTCAACTTATTTTATCAGTACTAAGTGCTTATCAGGCTGAGCAGCTCATGTACGATTTAATAACATCCAATAATTTCATAATTTAATTATGATTAGATATTATAGTGCCGAGCGGTTCTGAACTCACGTCAGGTTTATAAAATCAGGTTTCATAAGTTGAAAAGAACGCACCTATAATCGATAAAAGAAATTAGTAGCACAATCACATCAATAAAGATAAGGAAAGAAATCTGCAAAACCAAGCACATGCATAACACCTAATTTTTTTACCTTTTTGAGCTTGACAATGAGATAGTTTTCAATTTTTCATGATCAACCTAGATAGGATCTGCATCTTTTCCACCTTTAGCAATTCAACAAAATTCACAAACACAGAACTATACAACAACTATCTTTTCATTCAATCACAAAAATGCAAAACACAATCCAAACTAGGTTCATTTGCATGATTTTTTCACAACCTGAGATTGATTACAAACACCATCCCAAAACCTAACCTCAAGAACTACATCTTAATCTAAAATCTGATAATCTCCACTCCCTTTAGCTATTATCATTCTTAGAACACACTCAAATAATAGGATCATTATCACAAAACTCTCCAACCCATAGATCAATTCAGAAACTCCAATCAAAACCACTCAATAAATAAATGAAATCAACCCCCAAAAATCCAACCATTACACATTTACACACAATAGTAGCCAAAAAAACCCCCATTAACATTAATGTACCTCATTGAAACACATTTCTAATAAAAAATTCAATTAATTCCATGAAATTTAAACCTGTATTTTCCAAACATCATGGAACCAATCATGAAAGGAAAAAAAAATAAAATTACAGAGTGTCGATAATGAGAAGAAAGAGAAAAACGAACCTCACCTGAGCTTCATTAAAATCAAGAGAAGAAAACAACAAGCTCCCCTCATCACGACCATTAGTGTTATGTTTGGCTTGCATAAGAGCCATAACTTTGTCAACGGCGCATTCAAAGTCAACCTTCAAGAGGGACCCACCCATAATTAACCCTAAATCCAAGACCTTAAGCGTCTCAGAGAAGTCGCCAGTGGCGAAATGGTGTTTCGCGGCGTGGAGGCACGCCATTGAATAAGCATCTCTCCAAATGGGTAGCACAGAGTGCCATGGCCCACAATGAAGTTGTTCCCAGGCCATCTCACGTGCCGCCTCCGCTGCACGTGCGTCCCCATCACGTGCCGCCGCTGCCATGCGTGCGAAAGTGTAGCCTCCGCCTTCCTCCGACACCCGTTGGAGTATTCCTGGGGTTTCTCTCTCGAGTGTTGGTGTTTCAATGCCGCCGTTGGTGGGACCCATCTTCGCCGGAAAAGGAAACAAAGCGTCGAGAGAGACAGAGAAAAGGGAGATTTTTGAGGTAGTTGTGAGTATAAAAGATATTTTGTGTTTGTCTGAAAAGGTATGCTAAAATGAAGTATTTATACTTCTATTAATGGAAATATAAAAAGTTACAATGAAAAATATCTTTGGGTCACCACTCATGATATTTTAGGAAATATCTTTGGGTTAGTGCGCTTTTGTTTTTTCAAACAACCAAAACTTTAAGTTGATGGTAGACTTTATTAAGTTATATACTCCATCACCTCGTTAAAATTACTTTTGATGTACACCCTTGGTCCTACATAAAAATGTTACTTTTTTTCTCTTTATAAAAGTAAGACTCGTCTTTAAATTATTAGAACAATTCAAATTTAGCTAAATCTATAATAAAATGCCCCTAAAATAATTTATAATAAAATGGAATTTTTGTTTTTCAAATTTAGGGGCTACCATCCAGTCGTGACAAATAGACCATTTAGTTCATATCGGGTAAAAATTGGGTTGATTTGAGTGCTCTCTAGTCTCCAGTGCAGGTTGAGTAAAGGTTGATTGAGTTGAAAAAACAAGTTCATGTCTATTTTGCGAAAATCTCATGTATGGTTTTGTAATAGTGATGATCAAGCAAGCATGATTTTATTTTCGACTATGATTATCTAAACGTTCAAGTATAGTAGATATAGTTAAAGCGCAGTCAAAATATGATTTTTTTGGGATGGAATTTGTGGCGGCAACCTATAGGTTTCATTATTTGATTCAATTTGTTTTGTATTTTTTTTTTTGGTTTTGATTTTGAATATTAATGTTGTATGAATCTTTCATAAATTAATCAATCTTGTTGAGCCTTATTTATTACTTATTGAGCCTTATTTAAACTTTATAATATTATAATTAATTATTTATTAATTAAAACACACCCTAAAACATAATTTTGACACATAGTATATCTCATCTTTAAAATTATGACATGTGTCATCCTAAAAAAATGTTTCATTTTTCTTTTTTTTTTTTTTGAAATAAAAAATTGCTTTTATTTTCTAATTACAATTAATATCTCATCTTTAAAAAAATGTTTCAATTACTTTCAAATTATGAGATTTGCTTTCTTACATCACTTTCTTTTTAAGTTATTCATTTTAAATTTAATTTTATTGCATTTTGAATTTTTCTAAATGTGCTCACACTTCATATTTACAAAATTATTTTCTATTATTTTATAATTATGCAAATGAATATTCTTCAAAATATATATATGTTTTTTTCCAAGGAAAATATATGTTATAATCTTAAAAATTAAAAAAAAATTGATATATTTTCATTTTTTTGATGAATTATTATCAAGTCTTAGTTAGTTTCAATCTTATAAAATCATTAGAATTACAAAAATTAAAGCATACAAATAGGAATCTAATAGGTACGTACAAAGCCCGTGCATTATGCACGGGCCAAAAACCTAGTTATTTGTTATATGCCAATGAAATATAACATAACTTTGGGTCAAGTGGTGAGTAGTTTGATGTTGGCAAATTGCTTAAGCGAGGGCTTGAGTTTTAGGCGCACCAATGCAAAAAAAAAAGGCTTATATTAGAAGACTCACCCACCAAATTCATATATATAACACAGGTTGAGTCGGATATAATTGGAGGTATGGACCGATGAACTAGATAAAATAAAGATAATTAGGAGTTGGATGTTGTTGATCGAGGTGTTTGAGTGGCGAGTGAAGAGTAAACGTAAGCATGTTGTCTCACTTTTCTTGATTGTCGTTTTTGGTAGTGGGGCTGCTGGTGGGTGTGTAAGTGTGTTCTAGATGCTTCGGAAGGATGTTATAAGGTGTGCGACTGTTGGGGGGAATAAGTATCCTCTCCATTTCTTAAAGGACATGGAGAGTCAATTTTCTATCCATTTTCTATAATCTAATGGTTAGGAATAATTTATCTTAAATATAAATATCTTAAAATCCCCCCTATTTTCCCCCTTCATCCATTCCCAACCATTGGATTTGGAAATGGACTCTCCATTTCCTTTAAGAAATGGAGAGGATCCATACTCCTGTCGGGGTTATTATCGAAAGTGTAAGACAAAGAATCTTTTACTATTGGAAGGTGAACGTGAACCTTTTTTTTTTAACACGGGATTGAGGTATATTAGGCCGCTCAAAGCTCTTCACAAAACTATAATATTGGATGTTTTCTTTTTAATTTATATCAGATCAGATCAGATCAAATCTCATAATATAGGTTCAACTTCTTACATATTTTAAGATCTTATCTTATAAGATCAGATGAAATCAGAAAAAATAAAACGAAAATAACACACTCATTGTCCAGCAAATGCAACTTGCAATCACTTAATTGTAAGGTGCATTATAATGTTATTATGTTGGTGCTTGATCCAATGGTCGGTTTCAGAATTTTTATAATTGTGGGTCACCATCAATTGATCAAATTTGGATAATGAAATGGATGAATTGGGTGAAAATATATGATTGGTTTTGTAACAACAAAATAATATGATAACTTAAAATCATGTTAAGAAAATAATATGATAAATTGATTATAAAACATACAGTTAATGTTCAAGGATTTGAATAGTATTGGCTAGTCCGCTCATAACGAGTGAGTTAAGATAAGTCATATACATATTATACTAAATAAAACTGTTGAAACAAAATTAAAATTTACCAATAATTATTTTGTTAATTTGCCTATTAACATGTAATTAATCCCACCCCAGGATTGGACTCGTAATTTTTTAATATGTGTAGGACCATTTATCAACTACTTTGTATATATAGACGGAAAAAATGACACTAATAAACCAAATTCTACAACTCAAATAACAATTACAAAAAATGTATTTCAAAATCATTACCATTGTTCTCTTCGGATTATCATATTTTAAAGATGGTTTACAATATTATCGTGATTTACATTATTTACAAGAACATCATACTCTAATTTTATTTCTTTTTAAAAAAAACTAAATAATTGTTTAACATACTCTTTATAGTTATGAAATTTAAATCCCAAATATAAATTCTTTAATTACTAGTTCTTTACGTTTCAATTTGCTCTTTACGTTTTTTATGCAAGGAAAAGGGAAGCTAAAAAATGAAAAATCTCCTTTATATACAGGAAAACCATATTCATTAGCCAATATAGCCATTGTGTAAAATAAATGTTTTCGCATATAAGAAAAAATGTTTCCTGGGGATGAAGATATATGAAATGTTTAGTAAACATTGGACAAAATTCAAGTTGCGTTTTAATTCCAAACCCTGGGTATGAAAAAAGATCTTTCATCAGCAGCCCTTTACCCTACTCATTAGAGTCATTAATTACACTATAAACACAGTGATTTAATTAACATTAAATCATGTTCAAACATTTTCGATGACTAATTGCATCATAAACACATATCTTTACAAATATGCAGGATTTGTTAAAAAAAGAGTGAAATTAGCTAGTATGTTATCCTTAAATGAGAGAAAAAGACTGTGCATAATGACAGAAGTTATTTTAATTGTACCAATTATGTCTCTGAATATCAAAGTTAATGATATGGTTTTGCTTTAATTTTGTGGTTTAAAACTTTTTGTACACTTAAGACTACTTAAAATCCCAATTTTGTATTACACCTATAGCGTTATTAATAATTTTCTAGTATTTAATTAGTAGGAACTTACGATCCTACCTCCTTTATCAATCCGATGTAGGATCCGGACCATTAGATCTGTTTTGAAAATTTTCATTAAGGCCCTGCTCTAAAAATAAAAATTAGAAACTTATATATATATATATACATTATATATCATTTAGGCATTATATACAATTTTAATAAGCCATTATTTTAAAATGTAGATTTTTTATAAAAGCAATGACGAGTAAACAAATATATCTTTCTTATTAGGAAATACTTGTAATGCCCCGACTTGTAATCCATTTTATTCAAGTTAATTAACAGCGGAATCCTAATCAATCGGTGCGTCACATGTCGTGTTTCTTAGTTGAGAAACACAAGGCGCAGAAAAAAAAAAAACATAACTTACTAATATTATATTGGGAAATCATAAGACTTATACATAAGCTAAAATATGGGTTTACAAAACCGACATATTTAAAGAACATTAAGATATAGCTTACATAAGTTTTATCTAATTTTGTTCACTAATTTGCCTCGTTGTCCTCTTTGGTACCAAAAGTCTAAAACCAAAAAAGCAATATCATGAGCCAAGACCCAGTAACGTAATACCTTGACAATATAAATTCATTTCAATTTATTTTATTTGCAAACAGGGTGAGACTTTAGAATAGTGTAAAACCTTTTATAAAACATTTTATAAAAGGTATTTTAGAATAGCTTAAAACTTTTCATAAAAAGTTTATAAAAATACTTTAATATAATATGGTGATGGTGTTTCAATATTTCATTGCATGTGTTCTCCACTTGGAAGGTGAAGATGGAGAAGGTAAGGTGGAATGGTGGATGGTGGAGATGAAGGTGGGTTTAATTAGGCATAGGTTTTAGGATGATGATGGAGATGGTGATGTAAGTAGTGATGTAGGAGGAAGATGAGTGAATGGTGAAGATTAAAGAAGGTGATGTTTTATTTGATTTTCTTTCCTTTTTTTTTTTTTGATAGAAAAGTGATTGGATTTGAATGGACTTTTCCCAAATAACACAAAACGATTTTTATGAAAATAATTGTACATTGAAAATAATTAATAAAAGACTTTATAATATTTTTGAAAATATTTATAATTTGAAAATAATTTACATTAAAACTTTAAACCTTAAAATGATTTATGAAATCATATTTAAAATCCATTTTAATTATGTTAAAATAAATATGACGCTATTAATAAAATAAGAAACTAAATTTGAAAATATAGTTTAAAATACGTTAATTGTACTAATAAAATAGTTAATATTAATTAATTAGATTTTGAAAATTTGGAATATTACAATACTAGAACTAGAAAGTTAAAAATTTGATGCCCTTTTTGCATTGGGGCCTTCCATGATTGATCTTTTTGTACGCCCTTAAGACCTACAATGTCGATTCTAATAAAAGCAATATTGATTCACATTATTAGTTTACATTAACATTGTAACTTGCATGCAAGAAGTGTGGCCTGTGGATGAGGTCTTGGGATGTGGTCATCAAGACCTCATAATTCTAGGCACAAGGTCATAGGTTCGATTCTCACTGCACGCATTTATGAGGATTTCTTATCTCCCTCCTTAGAGATGTATATGTTGGCTCAATTGGGCTAACAATAGACCAATATCATACATACCGTCATAAACCTACTTGAATTGGTTTGGAGATGTCAGTGAGGCTTTAACCGGATCATACAGTACAACTATATGTAGAGATGACAACAGATCTTGGATCTGTCCCAGATCTGTGGATTCAGATCCATTTTTAGGATCTAGATCTTCATATTTTGGATTCGCGCAGATCCGAATCCTTTCGAAAAATGCGGATCTAGATACGGGTCTTGTTTATAGATCCATAAGATCTTCAAATCCGTTTTTTTTAATAAAACATATACTCTATACGAAATGAATGATATTAATCAAAAATATTTTTTTATCCCTTATATTTAATTCAATTCGACGCTCCGTTTACTTTTTCAAGAAACATATCAGCATGAAATCTTATTAGATTTGCCCATACGGTCCATATACATGACATGAAGCTCAGCTCAAACAAATTTAATTAACCCGTGCCTCTTTATTCATAATATCATAATCATCATACAGAATACATAACATATATATATATAACACTGTTAATTACAAAACCACCTTAATAAATAGGCTTAATTCGTAATTAACGTAGTTTATTTTCCCACAAATTAAATTACATGAGATGAGGCTGGAATAATATAATAGAGATAAGATAGAGATCGAGTATGTGAATAATGCTTAACAACTGCCGTACCAACACCAGCAGGCTCCTCTATAGCAAGCCCAATAATTACCGGAGCTTGGTTGAACACCTCCCCATAACTTTAAGCACTTGTCGCCGCACTTGTAACAGCAGTCTTGGGTCGACTTCCATCCACACTGCTGCTGTGCTTCACTCACCTCAACTCCTATATTGTTATAACAGATACGAGAAAAATAGTAAAGATTATTAATAAGAACAAATACAAATTTTACATGGTTCACCAATCACCAATTATGTGTTGGCTATATATGTCCACCAGCAGAGGAGAGAATATTTTATTCATGAGGAATTTTCAGAATACAAAATTAGGCTACAAATTAGTGATTATCAATTACTACATATATAAATTTTCAGAGTATTTTGAAACGAGGACATAAAACAGATTCAAGGCATATTACTACGTATATAAATTGGATTACAACCATTATTAGTTAGCTTGCTGAATAATATTTTCATTATATTATATTATATACTCCTTCAAAATTTTAAACACATAGCTCTTTGCAGCCTTGTTAATTAAACTCATTTGGTTAAAGCTCTAGGAAGTGATGCTTAATTAAGACACTTATATGTACATGCTACAAATTGTGAATATAAAGCATTCTTTTATTGCACTCGATCCCTAGTTGTTATTCAATGGATCGAATTGTAGAAAGTGACGACGATAGTTATATATATTGTGAAGAAAATTAAAGAAAAAGTAAGTACTTTGTTTTTACCCTAAAAAAACTCATCTTATCGTAAAAATTATATACGGGTCCATGCTTATTAAAACATGTAACACTCAACGCCTACTGGTGTCACAACAGTGGCTACATTTCCCCATCAAACAATTGCACAGAAAAGACCTAAAGTCGAATTCTTGTGAAAAAAAGTTCAAAACAACAACCATATCAGATACGAAAATAATGCATGAATGAGCCTAGATCAAAACCCTAAATGAATTCAAGCTTAATTAATTATTTCAATGATTTTTCTTTAAAAAAAAAAATCATTCAAATTGTACAAAATATTCACACACACACACACAACAACAAAAATCAAGCCCTAATACTTATATATATATTACTAATATATATAAAGGTTGAATGAATGAATAGCTTACCAATGCTTGCAACAACAAGGACCAGGAGAAAAAGGCTGAAATAAGTAGCCTTGCCCATTTTTATCTTCTTTTTTTGTTGGTTTTTGTTTTTCCTTCTAAGTTTTTACAAATGTATATTTGAGTTAATTGTGAGGAATAGGATCATAATAACATGGGTATTTATAGATAATTTCTTTTGTATTTAACCTAATATATAATAATCCACCTGTTATATGATTATATAAGCATATATATATATATATATATTAGAACGAGTCAATTCGGACAGTTTCAAACAACTTCATCAGAGGGTTTAATTTATTTTTATTTTGCATGCCCGCAATTAATTTAGGATTATGTATTGTTTACTCGAAAATAATAATAAAAAAAAAAATTAACTGTATGATCTAATTACTTACCTGCCATTTTTTTGTTGGCATAGTTGATTTTTTTTTTTTTTTTTTTGTTATTGGCCTGCAAATACGTTATATATTATAAGAACACAAAAGACCAAAAAAAAATTTTTTAAAAAAAAAACGTAGAAGAAGAAGTCTATCAAGGATATACTGAGTAAATAAAAATGAGAAACGTACTCGATTGATACAAGTAAGAAATACATCAATATAGCAGCATTTTAGTCGATTCTCGTAGCAAACTATTTTAAGCAAAATTCTCTTTAATTTGCTAATGGTTAATTAGGTTATATATATTAGTTATTTAGTTTGACCTCCTATACTATGTGTAAAGCTATATGCCTATATGCACCAATGTTTATATTTTGCTTATTTAACATATATGTAATTTTGCGTATAAAATTGTTTTATATTGCATTATATTAATTGCTCGTTTATTAGTTTTTTGTATTGTTCATTTTCGATGATCGACGATCGCTAGGGCTCACCGACGACACGGTTTTAGTGGCAAAAATTGTACTGTCGGACTCTTGTCTCAAGTAGTCCAGCTTGATGGGGTATATTAGTAGGTTACTATGTTGTTAGAGTCAGTTAAATTTGTTACTTTAGTTAACTCTATGTTACTAGAGTTAGCTAGTTAGTTAGGTAGTTTTTTTATATTATAAATAAGGAGTGCTCTCCAATTCCAATTGTAATGACCATTGTCATAATTTTATAAACTGAATGAAATTAGTTCTTTGTTTCTCTTGCTTTTAATTTCTTACAAATTGGATGTGCTACTTAGGTCCTCCTAGCAAGTATGGAAATAAAAACTTCTCGAAAAATTCCAATTCTTACAAATTGGATGTGGTACACTGGTAGTCTGGCACTTACTTAAGTCGTCCTAGGTGAGTAAATAACTAAATACAGTATATAATGGAAAGTTTCATGATAAATTAAACTTTCCAGGATCAATAAAATAAGATTTAAAAATACAATTTCAAGAGAAAAATAACTTTCTAGAAAAAAACTACTTATGTTTTTTTAATTCGTCATTCTTTCACACTTAATTTGTTGCTTTTCTTAATTTAATATCGTCGTCCATGGAATATGAAAATTTGATATATTCTCTATTTTTTTTCTTTCTTTTTTTTTAATTATCTAAAATTCAAATATTGCTCTAGTTAAGGATCTCGGTTTGCCTTTTACTGATTTTTACAACTCAAATTACTCTATAGCGCTGCTATATATTTGCTAGCGTTCGTTACTATTTTCTCTGTTTTTAATAGATATAACATTTGACTTTTCACACTTGTCGAAACACAATTTTACCGATAATATCTCTTATTGTATAAATCTAAAAAATATTTTTTAAAAAATATATAATTGAAAAATATATGTTGAGATGTATCCAACAAGACCCATTCTTTATGTAAAAACAATAATCAATATGGTCATTAAAGTAACTCGAATGAATAGTGTCAACAATCACCAATTTGTTACATCTATTAAATCGGAGGGAGTTTTTAATTACACATATAAAGAATTCAAAAATATATGATCACTATCTAACTTTAAAACGACATTTGCTATTTATATATAATTGCTAACTTAATTTTTTATTTAAGTATTGTTTATCACCAAAAAAAATAGTGCAACGTACCTGGCATTTTTTTTGGTGGCTTCCTATTGCGTTCTCTTCAATTTATTAGACCTGGACTAATTTAAACTTATTGGAACTTATTAAACCTGAAACTTATTTTTGTAAGGTATAGTTTCAACTTATTAGACCTGAACTGAACTTATCTAAACTTATTAGAACTTATCAGAACTTAATTATTAGAATTTATCTGAACTTATTAAACACGAATTTTTTTAAGGTGAAGAAGTCAACTCCAAGGTGAATATGCCAGCATCCAGCTTGATACTCATCACTGTGAAAGTCAACCCTAGGTAATCCGTAAGGAATGGAACTCAAATGAAGCCACCAACTACAACTCAAATGACCCAGAAAAAAAATATATTACAAGAAGAATAAGCCATACAATACAAGCATGGTGATTGAAAACGAGAAGCACTCAATTCATTCACATAAGAAGCTCATGGATGTACACAGCAACATTATTTAATTTTGTTCGATTTTTAAAGATTGCAAATTTTTTTTTTTAAATTTCTTTGACGATTAAATGGAGATAGTTGTATTGCCTCTGTTAAATACGGGTTTGGACCAAAGAGAGAATCTAATCATACATAAGCTTAATGTGTTCCATTATAAAACCAATTGGTTATGTAAGGACTAACCACCAAACCTATATATTAGTCATCATCTCTATAATCTTTCAATGTGGAACACTTGCATGTGGTGAACTTGGAAGGTCTATTATTCAACACCTCCGTACGTTGAAAGATTTTTAGGGAGGATGTCATGCTCATGTTTCGCGGGCTCGGAAAGTCATAAGGGACCAGGGGAGGAAACGTGGTGGACTGATAGTTCTAGGAAAAATATTTAGTGGGATCAAATTGCATTTGCTTTTTTTTTTTTTTATTGGGATCAAGTAATCAAAATAATAGGAAAATATTTGAAATAAATTAATTTTACAAGAGAAAATTCTAAATGTTTAGGTTCAAATGGGGTCAAGGGATAACCCCAATTAATATAATGTGGCTCCATCAGTTTACATGATAAAAATTTTCACATTCAGATTCAAATGGGGTCAAGGGTAAAGCCGAACATTATCTTGTTCATAAATTATTTTATTTTTTTATGTAAATCGGCTTGCTCGTGCTGATTTATCTTAGATGAACATGAGCATGAGCCAAAATTAACTTTTAGCCAAACTCATCACAATATTGCTGAAACTTTGGTTTTTACTTCATATTTGAGTTTCGCTCATGAGCAATTCATTTAATTAATGAGATTTTTCATGACCGAACTTTGGTCATTAAAGAAACATCATTTTATTTTAAAAAAAAATTCAGTTTAATTTGTTACTCCGTATCATTTTTCTTTTTGTTGCGATTTTTTTTATCTCCACAATTAAAATATTCATATGAATAAATTCTGACAGAATTCGTCCTAATAGTAAAATTGTTATTAGTAAGATAAAAATTCAACTTCTAAAACAATATAATTGACCATCAAACACAAGCTTATGAATCTAGATAACAAAATTAGTTTATGATGATGAATAAACTACTACGAGTTTACCAACTTAAATAAAGGTGTTATTTGTTCATTTTCAAATTAATATATCAAATGATACCGAAGTTTATTAAAGTTTAAATTCTTAATTATTTAATAAACAGATCAGACATGAATGTGCAAGTTAATTTCAAGAGGAGTCGTTGCCTCCTTTAAGCTAAGAGTAACATAAAAGTTATTGCAAAACCTCAAAAAGGTGGGCAACTACCCAAATTCGATAGGTCAAATTTTATTTTAGCACAACAATTAATTGTCATTGTCATAGATAAATTTTAAATAATAAATATGAATTTAAGGGATCAAATGACTAATTTGTTCTAATTAAGCCTAATGCTTCGATGTTGTGATTAAAAGATTGTTAACCAAAGAGGGAGGAGTTTTGATGAATTTCAGCTACATTTTTGTATTGTTCGATGATATGTTGTCGAAAGGTGTTATAGAAATTGGGTAGAAACACGCCCACCCAACATCTTCCACATATAATGGAAGTTTGTTTCACTTAATGTTACATTGTTCGTTAAAAGAATATAACATGCGTAAATGAAATTATATACTTCATTAAATCCTAACAAAACAACAATAGAGGTCAATTTATGAATGTAAAAGTTACTATTTGTATCACATATACATATATATTAACAAAGTAATTTCTTTAACAAAACTATTAAACTAATACTACTCCTTATTTTGTTTAGACCAAAATCTTTATGTTGTAATTTTGAGTAATCTTAGCTTTTGATTAAAGTTTAAGATATTTCGTTATATTTATTTGGTTATGGAGTCCTGAATCTAACCATATATAAATATATAGTCATTAGAGTATGGACCGAGGTAATATAGTAACAAATGCCCAAAAGGTTACTTTCAAAGTAAAGGGTGTGTTAAAGGTTGCGGTCGCAAAGTACACATGCGTGCGCCCACGCACTAAAACAGGTACAAAATCATAACTGAGGCGAAAACAAGGCCAAAAGGGGCCCGACAGTCGCGCAAACACCCCATCTTCCCCTCCCCCACGATCGTGCGTTTTTTTCTTACACTTGTTCAATTTGTTACGGTTTTTGTGATTATTCTTGAAGTGTTATGTGACATATATATGTCCCTACATAGGGAAATCTAAGAAGAGTTGTATCAATTCATGCATGCCTTTTCATGCTTTATAAAACAAAAGATTATGCACTAATCAATGTTTTAAATGATCAACTAATTAAACATATTTTTTCCATTTTTAGATTCTGATACGCAATCTTTAGAGTTGCATATATTTTTTTTCCCACAAATAATTAGCCAATAGTATGATGAGATGATCACTTTTAATTGCAAATAAATAATTGAAAATGTTAATAATTTTCAAAATTTTACATCAGTTAAGCGGAAAAAAAATGAAATGTAAATTAAATACAAACAAATGGAGTCTTTTTAAAATTCTCCGTGATTTGTTAATCATCAGCCTTTTTAAAAGCTAGTTAATTGAATAGTGCAACCCAACAATTAAGCTTTACTAAACAACAAAATCATATATATATAAAAAAAACTGAATAGTAAATACACCTCAAAATTCCAAATCTAAAAATCTACTGCTCATATCTCTGCCAAATCATGTCTAATCCAGAATCCCTACATACTACATATGAAATCAAGAAAAAAAGAAAAAGAAAAAAAAAAGAAGCTCAATGTAGAGGAGGATTTGAATGATGGTGAAGAGGATCAGGTCCAGTTGGAACAACCCTAGCTTCATCTCTCACCCAACTTCGCATCTTCTTTATCATCAAAAACAACATCATAATAAGAAAAATCATTTGGCAAAAATCAAAATCAAAATCAAATAAAGTGTTACTCGTTTGTCCCAAAATAAATGCTTCATTCTGACTACAAAATTGGATAAAATGAAGCGTTTATTTTGAGATGGAAGAGTAATTTTTATCCAATTAATCTAGGAAGCTTTGAAAAAGGCTACAGTACCTTGGAAACCCAGAAAACAGTGGTTTTCGGGGAAGCTCTGATACCTTCATGAGATATTGCTGCGCATTAAAGAAAACCCAGAAAACAATCAGAATATACCCAGAAAAAAAAAATGGCAGCTTTTTTCAGGAGACAGAAAGAGGTTTCAGAGCATAAGAACCTTGGATTAACGACTGAAATGTCAAAATTGCCCCCATTAGGATGAACACAAACGTTAAAAGATAGCTGAATTTGAACCCCATTTTGGAACTCTAATTGACTTTAGTGATATTCTCTGCCAAAAAGAGAGATAAATGAATGGAAAAAACCTTGAAGTTAAACTGACAAAATTAGGGGGGAGATAATTGTGTAGTGTAACTGTGTAAAAGTTGCTTAATAATACAATAATAATAATACTAGTGGGAAAACAAAGGGTTTAACATTGGACTTTTTGTAAATTAACGAAATTTGAGGGACTCGATAATCAAAATTTGAAAGGCCAAGTGGCGCTATTTGCATGCAGCACGTGTCAGTGTTTTAGGGGATGAGCAATCATTTGTTTGCAGTCTTTGTTGACTCAAAAAATTACGGTCGGTTTGTTTAGTTGTTGATAATAAGTTGTGATAAATATATTTTAAGTATAATTTTATTAAGAACAAAAACTTATAACCCGTATGAAAAACATATTTTCATAATCCTAATCTTAGATTCTTCAAAGTTTTTTTTTTCCCATTAGGAAAATGGTATTGGGTAAACTATATAAGCCACTACTACCATTGGAATAAATGTTAGATTTTTGTTCCAAATTTAAATATAAGTTCATTCCAATTACTGTCATTTATGACCGTCTATCAAACGGGCTACAAGTATAGTGGTCGATTGATTGTTACTTTTGTTAGCTTGTTAGTACTCTTATTCTGTAAATTACTTTCATTTATGATCGTCTATCAAACGGGCTACAAGTATAGTGGTCGATTGATTGTTACTTTTGTTAGCTTGTTAGTACTCTTACTCTGTAAATTAGGGGTGAAAATGAGCTGATGTGGTCATGAATCATGAACATGTTGCAAATAAGCTTGGTCAAAGATCGGTCAAAACTCGATTATGAAGTAAATGGACAAGCTTAAACAACATTTTTAAAGTCATGTAGTAATTAAGCTAAGCTCGAACACTACTACATTTGACTCATTTAGGCTCGTGAGCATCTCATTTATAAGCCCGATTATTTTTTGAAGTTCTATTAATAGTATAGGAATAAGGGATTAAAAAAAAGGCTCTAAGAGTATTGATGTAAATCTTTACCTATAAAAGAAATTTAAATTACAAAAGAAAAAGGGTAATATAAACATTTACAACACCGCTAATTTATATTTAATATGGTTGGATTTTTTTTAATGCAATTTTGGTTTATTCTAATTTAGCTCGAATATAACTCGCTCGTTCACACTCGAGCTTAAGCTCGACACTCAAACTAGAAAGCTTGAGCCAGCTCGGGCTATGCTACTACTTAATGAGCCAAGCTAGAACAAGGATAATTTTTTTTGGCTCAAGCTCAATAATGCTTGAACACATGTTAATCTTATCAAACTTATTTTGAAAAAGAAAAACTCTACTCCGCACTTTAGAATTTTAATTTAATATTGTTTCCTTCATTCTTAATCATGCCTTATTATTATACAATAATTTTATAATATGACATAACAACTTTATTGAATTTGGAGTAATGTGTCTTGAATCTCTTTTATGTACTCGTTCCAAAATCTAATCAAAACGGTGGTCTCGCTGACAATTTGTTCCACATAGCAAGTTCCAACATTGTTAAGGCATGCTAAATGTGAGAAGTTGTTAGTTACCCTTATTGGGGCAAAATCTCATGCAGAGGAGATATCTGGTATTGTTTTGGTACATCTATGTTTGAGTACTTGCATAATACATTTGTGACCTATTACTAATAAGTGGATTAAAGTCAAGTTGGAGATTTGTAGTAATGTGTTAAATCTGTGGTCTCTCTAACCGATCAGTGAGTCAGGGGGTTAGGGGGGCAACGCCCCTAAAATTTTTCGGATTATTGTAATTAGAATTTTGGATTTCCTGTTTTGGGCTTTTTTAAGCCTACTATTATTAGAGTTTTCTAAATTTCTATCTATACTCCCTAATCCGTACTTTAATTCTGTATTCTGAAAATTCATTATCAATAAAATACCTTCTCCTCTGCTGGTGGACATAGCCAAAACATGGTGAACCACGTTAAATCCGTTTTTGTTCTTGTTAATCTTTACTATTTTTCTCGCATCATCAATCCTTTTCATCCAATAATCGACCAAATAAGTTTTGGACTAGACGGAGATTCAAATCTGATCAATCAGATTTTCAATTGTATTCACTATTTTTTATTAGAAAAATTAACAAAAATAATCCCAACTATTGACGTTATTATCATTTTAATCCCAGCTGACACTACCAAAAGAGTCAAAACCCCAGCTGACACTACCAAAAGAGTCGAAACCCGGAAGACTAAAATCAATGTGTTTTGGGGTTCTAGGTGCTAGTTTGCTAGGGAACAAAAATGGAATTTTTAGCTAACTGAAAGCCTCAATAAGGATATCAAATGTTGTGAAATTAAAGGATGGAGATGGAAGGCCTACAATACTGCACGATCCAATATCGAAAGATCTTTTGAGAGGACAAAACTTCATTATGAACACCTAGAACGAATAGGGATTTTCTAGTACAGCTATGAAACCAGGGGAAAATATCAGGGAAAAACAATAAATGGCTTTGGAAAAACTCTCAAGAAATAAAGAAATCCCAAAACACGATGGTAGGATTGGTAGGGTCCTTGAACGGTATGAAGGCCCCAGGGTCAGACACCATAAAACATTTTTTTTTATTATGAGTAAAGAAAAACTGAGTGAACTCTCAAAGGAGATTCGATCCTCAACATCCAAATTGGATGAAAAACAACAGGGGACGTACAATCGAGAATAAGGGTCTGTTTACTTAGGTGTAAAACGTTTTCGATGTAAAATGATTTTCCATGAAAAACATTTTACCTTAGAAAACTCATTTTCATAGAAATTTTCCATTGTTTAGTTGCACGGAAAATATATTTTACCTTCCAAATTTGGGGGAAAATGTTTCCACTATGGTGTAAAATGAGTTTTCACTCCAAATTTTACATTTTATTTTTTCACCCAAAGTAAACGATAAAATGAGAAAACTATTTTCAAGAAAAACATTTTATACTCTAGTAAACAGAGCCTAAAAGTAAAACCTAGCTAAAAAGATCCCTAAATGGGTCCAAAACAAAGAAAGAAGAAAACCCTAAGAAGAAGGTAGGCCTTTCAACTTCGAATGTTGACATTCTTTATCCTTGACGGAGAAGGGATCTCACTACGAGGACCAATTGCTATTGAAGACAGCCGACTGAGATCGCTTTGATGTTGGCTGAAAACGGCGCTAGTGACAGATCACAACCCGACTAAGGCTATTGATGACGGGCGACTGAGGCAGCTTTGATGTTGTCGGCTGAAAACGGTACTGGTGACAGAGCACAACCCGACTAAGGCCATAATGGGGCCGAGGAACAGTGGCTGTCAAATCAAGACCTGAAATTTATTATCTTAAATAAAATAGAAAGAGGGCTAAAAGAGCCATAAATCAAACCAAAAACAGCCTAGAGATTGGGACTTAGGAAATCTAGGTCTTACCCTTGACCAGAAATTGTGACACCATAGAGCTTATGATCGAGCTAGAAAGATTAAACTACCATATACCCAACATTGAAAAATTCTTTGAAGGACGATATTTTATTATAGAGGCCTAAAACAGACAATGATCCTTCTTGTAAGACTCTGACACCAAGAAGAAAAGCTACTAAGCTAGGTGAAAACACAACCAACCATAAAATGACCCTTGAGAGTTTAGACTTTAGAGCTGATCATGTGTCCAATTCATAGGGAGTGTCTATGCTAAGCTAACATTATTTGTTATTAAGATTAAAATATTGCTAATCTACTGATAAACTACCGTCATATCTACTGAACATGCTCTTATAACAACCAGAAATTCAACATGATATAGCTTGTCACCGCGATGAAGGAATGACTTGGTGAAACGAAGCACAAACAGAACAACCAATTAGTCAGATGAAACTAGGCAACTAGCTGAGTCCGCTCCTCTCTCCTCCCCCCCAACCAAAATACTGAACACAAATGGCTTTCAGCAATCCCTTCAAATTCATACCTTTCAATGCTCAGCAATCAGCATTGTCAACTCAACAATGAACAGCATTCTCTTCCACTTCAGAAGCCTGACACATAGAAACCCCACACATTCTGAGCATGTTTAACACCACAAGTTTTACATCCGGCTCTAAAGATGCTCTATCTGCAAGATAACCATCCACAGAGATCAAGTCATGAGCTACCAGCTCCTAATTATTACACATTGCCACATTGGTAACCTACAAAAATGAAAGATCATCAGTGAAGATTATGTGTAGAGAGGAAAGCACTTTTTCTTTCATGGTATACTCATGATTATGATCTGAAGTGCCATCCTAAGATAGCCAGGACTTATTACTAGGCCCACATAATTATTATTATTAAAAAAATATATACTACCTCCGTATCGCAATACTCGCTACGTAAGTAGATGGCACGGGTAACTTTTATACTAAATATAGCCAGGATTTAAGGAGAGAGATGGAGTGAAAAATGAATAATTAATTAGCCCCACAACAAAAGTAAAGTTAAGAAAATAATAAAAAAGCACCCACATGGGTAACTTTTATACTAAATATAGTAAAAAAAATATTTGTTGCAAGTATTGTGTTACAACATAAAATGGTAAACGTTGCGAGTATTGTGATACGGAGGTAGTATATAAAAAAACCACTTGATTGTATCTCTAAACAATCAAATTAGCTAAATTAAAAGGAAATCTGCCATCAAACAAAAACATCTTTAAAGGGATTATGATACATAAATTGCAGTGATGCAAATAATAAGTGAACAAACCGCCTAATTGGAAACAAGGTAAACTATCTCTTCTGCACCATCATTGGATTCATACATTTAGCTACCAAAGGAACTTTGATGCCACTTATTTTCATGCTAGGCTATTTGCTCTTTTCAGACCGTTTAACTCTCAGTGAATCCTAGAAGCAGTTCTTTTGGACTGAATTAATTTAAACTGAACTAAACTAAATCAAGCAAAATCCTAAACTCCTCAGGAGCTGAGTCGAACTGAAATTTCAGAGATTAAGTCCAAAAAAACAGTACTTCTCTCTTAGAAACAGCCTCAGCAACTTGTGTTGAGGTAAAGGTGTATATGTAATAACTGGATATGTGCATCTTGTCCACTTAGAACCAACCACAACAAGGTAGATCAGTGATAATCCCCAGGAAAAACTTCAGTGTCTGTTCTCACAACACAGGCTTATGACAGTATTTTTTTAAAATTCCGTACATACATTTATAAGCACCTGCATGCAATAAGTCTTTGTAATAATCAGAACCACTACATATGCCAATTTCATGAAAAGAGAAAGCAAATTAGCAAAGATGAAGAGCAAATCCAGACTCTAAAGCGGAACACAACTTTTTTTCAAAGAGAAATTTACTATTCTTTTTTCTTATGCAAAAAGCTTCAATTGACATATATATGATTTTCAGGTGGACATCAGACATAGTTTGATTATCTAGAACCAGTCTCATGCAAGGACTGATCATTCTATTCTTCATTAACTATTGCCACTGAAATGAATGGAACTACCCTAATAACTTACAACTCTAACTAATCAAGCTAGCGGCTATACAGCCCACACAATCGAACTGCATCCATGTTTCAATTGCCTTAGAGCATCACCTGGGAAAGAACACCAAGCCAAAATTAGTTTGATATAATAACACAAAATTATTAAAAAACAGCCAGAACAGAAGATAAACATCACTCACAATTTAAGCTGCAAATTACCCACTGCAACATTCTAGGCTCCACAGTATTGCAAGATGTCCAGGTCATCATCAACCAACTCGTCTAAGCCAAAGCCCTCGGGGAAAATAGAATCAAACTGCTCAAAATCTAAAGTAAGTCCATTAAAGGGAGATCCAAGATGACTATCAAAGGGTCTATTTCTTTCATTCTGGAATGAGTCAACACCATAATCATGCAAGTGGTCACCAGTTATCTCATTTACAGCTGTGTTAACAGATGGAAGATGCATCCCTACAGTTTCTTGCCGTGCCTGAGGTTTGCTGATGGTATGTTGCAATTGTTGTTCATCTTGGCTTTGCCCATATTGGGTCGATGGATTATAATAAGAATCACGATGTTGTAAACCAGTATAGGATTGACCTCCAACAAACATGTTCTGTCCAGAAACCATATTGGAAGGACGACCATTCGAAAAAGGATTATTAAACTGACTAAAATCTGAGGCCGGCGTATGATATTGCCTCAAAAGATCACCGTCTATAGGTAACAAGGGTTCAATAACCATAGACCCGTTGACCGGTTGATGATCATGTGTCTGAAAGCTATTCAAGTCCAATATATTATGGGCCATGTCAGAAACATGTCCTGCATGTTCATCCCCCAAATTATTGTTTGTAGATGGTGCAGCTTTCGGATCACTAGAAGTCAACTTTTGTTCAACCTTGGATGTGCTGGGTTGCTGTTGATCACTAGAACTTGCTTTTCCTCGTGATCTTTTCCTTTTATTTTGCTTCTCAACTGGGTTTTTCTTAGCAGATGAGAGATTATTGTTAACAGTTTCAGCAATTGTCTCTGCATCACACTCTTGATTTTTTCTTTCATCTTTGGAAGAAACAGATACTGCACCTTCAGGAACGCCATCAACGTCATAATCACTATCACTACTAGCAGCAGGTTTCCTCTTCTCACCCCGTGCGCCTGCTGGGCTCCCTGTAACACCCGACATTCCATTATCACTGCTAGGCTGCCGTATAAGGATCTCCTCCTGGCCTAAAACCCCTAACCAAATTGAACTCTCCTTGGCAGTCATCTTGTCTTGCAGACATTTAGATTGCCGCACAAGCCTTCTAATCTTTGCAATATCTGGAGACATATGCTTAATTACAGCAGTCAAAACCCCAACTTTCCACATCTTCTTTAGATCATGTGGTTTCTTATAAGGAGGACTCTGCCCCTTCGGCAAACTCAACCTTTGCCACCAATCTTCATTGCCTGAAGGCCACCATGGTGGAGGAACACCCTTCTCAAGAGGATACTTCCTTTGAGGAGGATCACAATGCTGCATCAAAGATGACAGCAACGACCCTAAAGTAGCATCTTGTAAGTCCTGGAGAGTGCTCTGACTATTCCCATTCCCCTTATTAGCTCCTTCACTCATTGCCAAACACTCGGCATCATACTTGGCTATAGCAGCAGGGCCGTTCTTGTCGAATTTGACCTTGTCTTTCCACCATGCTCTAATATTGTCTGATGAACCGCTGACAGGCTTCCCCTTCTCCGGAATTATCCCATACACAAAACCTCGTGCTTTGCAGACCTCCATCAACTTCAACATATACTTCAAAATCCCATCTTGTGCACGAGACATTTTTTTCCTCCTAGCTTGATCACTTGTTTGCTTCGTTTTTTGCTTCTCAGCAGCTCGTTGAGCCTCAAGTTTCTCTCTCTCCTTGATCCGCTTGAGCTTAATTCGATCCTTCCACATCCGTTTTTCAAGTTCTTCTGGATCAATCTCTTCATCGCTGACATCTTTCTCAGCAATATTCCCGCACCTTAGGTCATCAACCTCTATATCCGAACTATCTCCATGGCAAATGACCAAACAAAAACCCCTCAATCAAACCCCAATATCAAAGCAAGTCCAAAAAAAGGAATTACACATAAAAATTTAATTCAACTGTATTCAAACATTCAATTTCTATATTACGTGTCTAAAGGCAACATCTTCACATTCCATCCGTTAATAAAATAAATAATTTAACCATAAAGCTAACTGTATCAATTTATCAATTAGACTATAGAATGCATAACTTAACCATGAATTAACTATAAAATGCATAATTTAACACTAATAATTTAACCAAATACCCAAAAAGAAAGGAGCAATCGGGTTGAATAATCAAAATTCCCTATTAACAAACCCTATCTCAAAATCTAAAAAACTCATGTTACCGATAACGAAAACAAAATACGGGATAATTATAGGTTAGGGTTCTTACCCATAATCAGGAGCAATCTCCTCGAGCTCCCCCATGAAGAACCACTTTGAAATTTCTGATTTTGTCTATTAAATCAACAAAATCTAATTTAAATTTGCAATGAAACCTGATTTGAATTCGCAACAACAAAAAAATCAAAATTCTGGAATGAAGTAGGCGATGTCATAGCCGAAAGGCCAAAGCTGAGTTGAGGAAATTCGCTTTTGCTTACCCACAGGTAAATGAGAAGAAAAAAAATTAAAAAAAGGGATGCGATTGGGACGCGAGTCAAAGATAAATACCGAAGGGGGAAATTTACTCTAGGTACAAGAACCCCACGAAGAAGAAAAAAAAAAAAAAGGAGAAAAAAAAAAAATGAGTCACAGATTTCATGTACTGTGCCCCAATATTGAGATCATCTGTGACACATTCTAAAATTGTAGGCGTGCACCCTCCCATCTCGTTCTCTCTGCATCTGGACGTGTTCTGTTCATGAGGTTCATTTTTCCGGAACAAAAACCGAATCAAGATCCTCTTCATTTCTTGGAGGAAAATGAACGGTCCATTTTCTAAATCAATGATTAAAGATGTTTCCAGTGGGAAATTATTAAAATAGGAAATTGAGAGAATCTTAAATCACAAAAATTAATTGTCCCATTGTTTAAAGAAATTATACAGATCATGTAGTGCTATGTGTATTCAGAAGAAAAGAAGATTATTCATTAATTGAAGTTTATACATTTTTACAATGGAAATCAGCAATAACCAAGTATATATCAAAATAGATTAAAATAAAATCAACTTTTTCAAAACATAGATCAATTTAAGGGATACGAAATATTTGCTAGTGTCCTTCTCTTTCACATCGCTGCTTCTTCATACCACTTTTTGCAATTCCAATTGCATTGAAAAATAGACTTTGAGAGTTTTCCAAAGATAGGTCATATCTTTAATTCTAACAACTAATAAAGATGTCAAATTGCCCTCTGTATCACACTATTAGGCGATAATTTCACTTTTTTGCTTAATATACATATATTATTTGGATTGGATTCATTTATTTGCATTCATGTCATTAATTTGCGTTCGAGAAACAAGGTATGGAGCAATATTTATCTTTAATATGTTTAAGTAAGAGATTCAAATTCTCATACCATATTATAACTTTTAGCTTTCTTGCCAAAATATAAAATAAAATAAAAACCCACGAATTTGTTTCGTTTAGCATGTTGTATAGTATTTTTTGGCAATGACATAGTAATTATTAGTTTGAGCTCTACAGCGAAAATTATGTACAATACTTGCACAAGATTTTTATCTATGAAAATAATCTTGACATATGGGGCAGGGGTGTAGAACTCGTGACCTCGAGGATCATGGAAGTCACTTGAAAATCCTTCGACAATAAGGCCCATGATTATAACTGGTTAAAATAACCATTAAAAAAATAAACTGGTTAAAATAATTTCTTTAAAAATAATTTTCAAAACTCCCTTAATTGTTAGGGATTGTGAAAGTGGGAAATCTACAAAGATGCAATAAAATTTCTACTCTTTGCTAAAAAAAATTAATACTCTGCAACCTATCTCAAACCATTCTTTAGGAAAAACTAGTATGAGCTTGATGCCTTTATGCGTTACATAGGGTGCATTTTCTTCAACTTATTACATTTAAACTTATTTGAATTGAACTCATCTGAACTTATTTAACTTATTAAACTTAATTAGATCTGATTGAAACTTATTAAATATAGTTGAAACTAGACTTGATTGAATCTGATTGAAACTATTAGACTTGATTGAAACTTATTAAACATGTGTGATCTTATTAAACAAGTCTCAACATGGCTGGTGCCACCTTAATAAGGTAGATTAATGTTATATTATTTTGAACTTAATTTTTAAAATTTTAGTTCGATTCAACCGCTAACGAGCCTATAATTTAGTTTAATTCAATTGAGTAATCCATTTAAAAATAGCCCTAAAAAAAGCCACCAATAAATGAATTTAACATGGACTTGTGAGAGAAAGGAGAGGGAACAATGGAAGAAGAATGGAAGGAGGAAGTGAGAAAAGGAGGATGTGAAACACTTCAAAACGCCCTTTGCGAGTGTCACCGGCGTATTCCGGCAGGCGTAGCGCGAGAATCAGCTTGTCGCCACCTCAACCGCGCTTTTGCCGACTGCCTTGTGCGCATAATCTGCCCATCTGAGGTAGAAGCTGTAAAATCTCTTTGTTCAAGCGGTGGCACTGCCTTGAAACGTTCTCAATGCCAACAAGCTCGTCTTTCTCTTTCTGTTTGCCTCTCTCAACATCAACTTGATGATTGATTCGAACTTCAACCTTTTTCTCAATTTCTTGTTATTATTACTACTATTATACTCCTGGTGAGGTCCTTGATTTAAAGTAGAGATCTTTGTCAGCCTTTCGTGATTTTCATCCTGGTGAGTTCCTTGATTTAATTTTGTCCGATTTATTCGATTGATTTTGATTTGGGATCTTTCTCTTTGCGAATTATTGGTTGTTATTGGGCAATTGGAATTATAGTTGTTAGTTAATTTTGACTGTGATTAAACAAGAAATTTCATTCACATGCCAATTACTACTAGTAGTATATTTTCAGGCTGTTGCATCGCCTTAGGACTTGGGAGATTTGGGTTGTTGGGGATTGGCATTATAGCAAATGTAAGTGTTTTTTTGATTAATTTTGATTATAATCAAACAAGAAACATCTTTTTATACAATTATTACTAGTATGTTCTAAGGCTGTTGCAGTGTTTTATGAGATTTGGGTTGTTTGTTAATTTGGCATTTTAGCATATGCAAGTATTTTATTGGTTTGTTGATCACATGCTAGACCATGGATATCAATAATGGCCGGTATTAAATTGTAGTAATCAGAATTCATTTTAAAGTATATTTTCATTCGCGAGTTTCAATTTTCATTATCTTTTCTAGGAAAATGCTTGGGTGACCTTATGGTTATCAATATTGATAAATTTATCTTAAATTAGAAAGATAAATGTAATGAAATTAACGTTTTAATGTATTTTCAACCAATAAAATTGCACATATATATGGGAAGGTTGATAAATCATAGGGTTACTCAATCTCTCTTCTATTTTCTATTACTATCCATTACCATTGGAGAGAGTGGTATTGGATGAGAATAGATATTTGTGAAGAATTTTGAAAAAATTAGAAGTAAGCTAGCACCTCCATAGGAATGAATATTGCTTTTCGTACCAAATTTAGCTATAAATTCATTCCCATTTCCGTCATTTATTGTCGGTTACCAAGTAAGTGGGCTGTAAAAGCTAATTTATATACTGCAGTTGTTTAACTTTGCTTCTTTAGGTTGAGCAAATTTAATATGGGTTTGTTGTGAATATTTTGATTAAGATAGATTTTGGCAAAGAAGTTAAATAATATTAGTGGGGAAGAAGATAATGAGATGAAAGGATAGGGAATAATCTAAACAAGAACTTTTACGGCTCGTTTGGTTATTAGTAATAAATTGTGGTAATGGGAATGAACTTAAAGCCTTTTGTAGCATGGAAAACAAGGTTACAATCTATATGGAAATATATTCTCATTCCCAAGTTTAAATTTTCTTTATATTTTTCATTACAATCTAATTACTATTGGAAATGGTGGTATTGGATGAGAATGAATATTTGTGAAGAAATTTAGATAAATTTGAGGCAAGCTAGTACAACTATGGGAAATGGATATTGATTTTCCTACCAAATTAACATTTAAATTCATTTTCATTAGCTTCATATATAACCGGTTACCAAACGGGCCCTTAAGACATAAGGGAGTAATTATTAATTTGGTCCTTTAAACACAAATGGAGTAAGGACATTAGAGAAATAGAGAGGAAATAACAAACTAAGTTTTTTCATTCATCAAGATTTATGACTCATCTACGCCTGGGTGTTCTTGCACACGAAATTCTGCTAGTTAAGATCCAAGCTAGAATGATGAGTTAAGATAGCATGATGAATATGATGGCAAAGACAGTTTACTGGACCGGATTTCACTAAAGATTGTTAAGATAGGATGGAAATGGAAGCTTAAGTAACTCTTAAGCAATAACAGTCTGGTATTTCCTGATGTAAGTCTGTTTGGAATCATCAATATAGCGTTGAAGTTATCACTAACAGAATGTAATTTGTGATGCAGTCAGTTAATCGAACTTTTCATTTTGGCTCAAGTACCCATGTCGGGTCCTTGACACTTGGACACTTTATTTTGAGCCAAAATCATGAAATAAAAATTAAAAAACTGCCGATCTGGACACTTGGAAACGTATCCATGTCGGACATGGGTATCCGAGTCCGAGTAGAATTGTCTCTAAAGTTTACTGATGACCCAATCTTTTCAACTTATTTTTGCTTATCTGAACTCTATTTAACTTTATTTGAACTTATTTTGTAAGAGTCTAAGTTTATTGGACGTAATTTTTGTTTAGCGGAACTTATTTTTTCTTATATATATATATATATAAACAAATGCTACATCAAAGATTAGATCCTTTTGAGTAGCACAATTTTCTCATGAGAGCTTGAACATTTCCAATCTGTTTTTGTTTTCAATAACTTTTCTTTCTTCATTTTAAATAGCAGTTGTTGAAATAGAAGGGTAGCCCAAGGATATATATTGGTGACATGCTCAGCTTATAAGGTTTGGCACTTGCATAAGAGATGCTAGAGAAATAGCTTGCATTTACTAGAAAAAGGGACAATAAGGCGTAGGCTTTGAGCAACAAATGAAATCAAGTTTTCACTGGTTTTGCCCTGCAGGCGATGATGCAATCCTGAAACATCCATGGATTCAAGTTAATCTCAAATCTGATAAACTGATAATTCACTATTAATTTCTTCTACTCTTGTTTGAAAGGAATAATATTTTGCAGTAAATGTTCAGTGATTCTCAAAGTTGATACTAAATGAAGCTTGTTAAGCAGTTAAGCTATGTAGGATGTAAAATCATCTCCTGTTTGCATTTGCTTGTACTTCTAAATGTTACTCCCTTATTCTCAAAATAAATGCTTCGTTTTGACCAAAATTGTGAGTGTTATACTATTTATGCTATTTGTTAAACTAGGACCCAATACAGAGAATCGAAGATACATTTAGCTTTTTCATTTCTTTTATTTTGTTTTTGTTTAGGTTTTTGTTTTTGATATATTATTTTTTTTCGCCTTTTCAGATATTGAAATTTGTAGTCCATGAGAAGTCATATATATCATTGCAAAAAAAATGCACAACAAAAAGTAATGATATGTCAGTGAGAAATTGACTAACCGTGGCCTGTGGGTTCAGTAGAGGATCATTAATTCCCTTTAAACTCTTGAACAATCATCAGAATTAATTAAATGTTAATTAGAAAGTCCTATAATACATGCAATAAATCAAACAAATAGTTAATTGAACATAGCACAATTTAAGCAGATGCTAATTCGAAAGCGTGATATCCCAGAAACTCAAAGAGAGAATCATGGGGCAAACCTTAGAACAATCTAGAGTGAAATCTATAATATAATCCGCACTGACAGTGCAGGAAGAAATTAGGAGCTCTTCACAGCATGCTGTCTGTTCTTGCAGGTAGTCTTCTGAAGAAGTTGATTGGAACCGAAGGAAGCTTCTTTCGGAATCTAGGGTGCCTGAGCACATAGATGCCATAGCAAAGGATGATCACTTGTAAGGGAACTATATACAGCACGATAGCAGCTACCAAACAGAAAGTAACAAACAATGCAGAAGTTCTTGGATCCCTCCAACTTAGCAGTGACTGGAATCTTTCTCCTTGAGTAGCGAGGTCTCCTACGACGGTCTGAATCCTCCCTGCTATGCTCCTCAGTCGATCATATCTCATCCTGATGATTTCATTCCCCCGAGAAGTAGGAAAAGTGTCGAACTCCTCATCAAGCTCGTCAGGGTGTGCCACATCAGCGTGTGAGAGCCGAGTGTCCATGTGAGGTGGGTGCCTAGGTCTCCATCGGTAGTTCCAAATGCCGATCAAGAAAAGGTATAGAAAGATTGTGGGCAATATTAGCTCAGGATAAACAATGAGGATTATGAAGAGAATGTGAATAAGGATTGTGGTAACTGGGTTCTTCCAGTTGCAGATCTGATCAAACCATCTACCAACTGCAATCATCCCACTTAGAACATTCATGATTCTGAAGAAGTTTGCTTTGCTCCTCCTCATGCTCCACATATGAGAATCCACATCCAACATATACTCCACAACCTCTTTTCTCAGTGGAGGTTCCGCTCGACTGAGTCTCATTGAGACGATTTGAGTAGCCTGGTGCCTCAAGGTGTCGAGCTGCATGACAGATAGAGGATGAATGTAATGCATTTTTGGTAGAAGTGGGTGAGAATACATGTGCAACATGTTGATCCATGATGAGCAAGAAAACCTCACTGCCAGCTGAACTTCACCCATCTTTTTTACTCCTGAGGGATGTAAGACTATTAAAGGGTATGAATGTGTGTAAACTCGGTCAGCTTCGAGGGTTGAAAGCCTCACTCTCACCTTCCCGATTATTGAATCTTTCACTCCATTATTTCCTTGCAGATGGCAATTATCGAACACTCCAATTGTAATAACCGTACAAGGATCAAAAACCTCCCAAGTGTACTGCTCGTTCCATTTGGGATGAAAGCTATCGATGATGGTTCTGGTTCGAACCCATTTCTGACCATACTTAGCCACACAATAAGCATCAGTTGTGCCTCTTCCATCTTTGTTCTTCATTGGCATAAGTCCATGAGCACTAAGAATACCGAGCTCCAGAACTCCGATGCTTTGCTTCCATAACTGCTTTGCAGTTGGCCTTAGGTCGCTGCTGTAATGGGTAGATTCGTCCAACACATGATAACCACCATCCAGACAGATCCTCAGATGAAGCCTGCTAGCAAACTTGACTTGCTTTTTTTCTCCATCAACAATGATATGCTTTTCAAGATTGTGCCACTGAGTATGCACCGGCTTATGGTCTAATCTTCTTTGCACATTGTGCAAAGGGATTAGACACTTTCCTAGTGATTCATCCTTCCCCGGTCCAACCCTATCCTCAACACTCAACACCAAGGGCTCTTCGAATGGCTCTGCAGCTACAAACAACAAGTCCTCATTCCACACAGGATTCAGGGTCTTAGGAGGACAGGTCTTAGTCCGGAGCCCCTGATTCCCGAGCATTGCCTTCACATAGACCTCTGGAAACCGGGTTTTGTCATGTGGCACTAAATCCTGAGCTTCAATGACATTAACCCTCACATACCAAAGCTTAGGCGAAACGTAAACTTTGGACCGGATTTTCCCAACAGCATCTCCACCAACAGAAGCAGCATCAGAATGCCAAGCCTCAGGAAACGCCTCATCACCTTGAGTACCCATCCAAACAGCCAACATGAGCTCCCCTTTCGATTTTTCCCCTTTATGATCATCAAGCCTGTACCATTGAGGTGCAAGAGGACTATCAGGTGGGACCCTCTTCGGCACCTCATTAAGGTCAAATATAATCCTCCCCATTAGATCATCTTTCACAACACTTTTGTCCTTAACTAGAATCTCTACAATTGAAGCTTGAATTCGCTCCTTCGAGAACGCAAACACTTGGTTCCATTCAGGCTTATTGTTCTTTTCAAAGTGTTTAGTTGCTCCTTTGTAGTTCCCTAGCTTTACTTCTACGTACGGGTCACAACTACCCGTTACATCCTTACCGGGCAGCTCCTTGGCCTTAACGACCCGGACATAGAGGTAGTGCATCTGCTCAACAAGGTCATAGGTGGAGCTCACCTTCTCCCCTGCTAACCCGCCCATGCCTATCTTCGGGGAAGTCTCCTTCAGTGCAAATTCCTCCGGTGGATGGACCGGCTTCATCTTTTTTATAATTTTATGTCTTTATGATTCACCCCCACAGAAAATGTGGGATTGTTTTTTGTTTGTCTATGGAAGAATTTAATTGAAAGTTGTAACCAATTTGGTGATAATGATGATGAGATTATGTAGGGTTTAGTTTATTATAAATCAACAGCCTGGTATCATGGGGGAAGTCATTAGTGTAATTGGCAAGTAACTGAAAATATGCTGTTTAGGAAGACAAAGTGTGGATCTTTGACAGCTCAAAACAAATTAGCACTAGTCAAAAGCAGGAAAAAAAAATGAACAAACAATTCAAAGGGATTAAAGAAGAAAGTAACTGAATAATTTTACCAAAAGTTAAGTGTTTCAGTGAAGCAAGCTCTCAAACAGTACTCAGTCAAGGACTGTGCTGAATCACACAGATACAACACCTGCAACTCAGAATTAAACACACAGTTAAAATTATATACTATCCTTTAAAGATTAAATGGGTTATTTGTTACAGGAAAAATTTACCATGATACTAGCTAATAAGCATACATGAGCCTTGTTCTCTTCAACTCATTTTCAGTACTTATAAGTTCAGATAAGTACAAATATGTTGAAGAGAACAGACACATCATATAATTAATAAATGTCTCATTTTCCTCAGCACCTAGACAATTTCCAGGATATGGGGTAACTGCAAAACTAGAGTCACAAATATATATATTTTTTTCATGTTTCATGCCAAAAAAATAAAAAATTCTTACAAAAATATGATTTTTTAATTTTTTTTTCCTTCTGCAATTTTTATAAACAGAAACAATTTATGGTTGTGAAGAGAAAATGCATGAAAATGACAAACTTACAGGCAGTGAATCAGTGATACAGTTCATTGAACTCAGGCTTAAAAACTGAAGTAATCAAGTAATGTTTGGTTTAACCCAAGAAAAAAAAAAGTAAAAAAAAAAAAAGGAAAGAAGAGAGTATGAGTGGAAGAAAAATGGGGAGTAGATGGGTAGAAGCAAAGTTGCTTACCAAACTCAAACAAAGAGGGGATTTGTTGAAGACCAAGTCAGCTAACTTAGAATAAGGTTTTGCATTTGGCAGGAAAATAAAAAACATAAGTTTGTTGTTATCTATGACAAGAATTCTTTCTTCCCCAAAAAAAGAAGAAGAGATTGCATTTTGGGAACCTGAACTTGTTGGAGACCGGCAAAAGAGTATAACTGTATGGTCTGTTAGACACTTAAACTGGAGAAAAGAAGCCTCTGTTTAAATGTTTAATACTCCAAGATATATTGAATTTGACAGTAAAAATCATTAGTAATGTGGAGTAGTAGAAAGAATTGGAAAATTGCAGTAAATATGTGAGTAAATAAATTTTATCCTAAGTAGTACATCGAGGCACACACGTGGAAATAGTTGGTCGGCTTTTCACTTTTGCAGGTGCCATGATATTGGTACCACATCACCAGGGCAGGGACCAATTTTTTTTTTATTTTTATTTTATGGTCACGCGTAAGGGTGGAGGAGGAAAATCTTTGTGAATGACTAACCAGAATAATCATTTGATTTATGTAGCCGACTGTACTTATGGAATAAGGCTTTGATTGATTGAAGGTTTACAACTTACACTTGCAGCTTATTTGATGAGAGTGAAATCAAAAGTGAAAGAAAAGAATAACAAGTTTGCTTTTAGATAGTAATTAGAATTTTACATAATTTATCCCCCAATTATCTTATCGGATTGGGAAGAGAGGAGCAAAGATAGTTATTTTACATAATTTATCCCTCAATTATCTTATCGGATTGGGAAGAGATGAGCAAAGATAGTTATTTGGTCGAATTTGCCTTAGAATTTTAACATTGGATTCTCATCAAATTATATGAGGTTATTAAGAAACAATATATTGAGCTAAAGAGAAAAACGGATTTTATATAGTATATCAGTATTGTGTATGTCGACTGTATACATTTGCAGAAAAATATCCATATTTATAAACGGTTTTCGCTTGACATTCACCATGATTCAGTATGTGTACAACAGTAAAAATGTAAAATGCAATGAGTCATGACATTTTTATTGTTCATACACAATGAATCGTCTTTTATAATAGGGGTAATATTCTCATATAGAAACTTGTTGAATTTATTTTAATATAAACTTTCTATACGAAATTCTAAAATGAAAATTGATAGAATATATATATATATACACACACGTGTCTCCGTGAAAAGTCAAATAAAACAATCTATAAACGACATAGGATATTTGTTTCAAAATGGTTAACTCGACGTCTAAAAACTTGAAAGCCTACAGTTATATAAAGGGTTGTGTGACTTGTGTCCATCGTCTAATAGGATCAAAGTTGGGCTTGATTCCACACAATTCTCCTTGATGAAGATGACAGCTTTGGTCACATTTGTTATTGCAGTTAGCTTAATTTATGCTACATGAATTTGGTGGGACATTTTTGTAACTTTATTTGGCAAGGAGTATTGGAGTCTATCTCTCTCATATCTCGTGTTTAACTGACTAAAATTAAGCGAAAGAGAATTATTTTAATGAACATCTAGCCCCCTTCTCAAATGTGTGTGTTTTTATCTCAAATTATGGCAACCTTAACCTAATTAACCAATTATTATAATGAGAAAGGTAAAAGGACAAAGGGAAAAAGATGTTTAAAACAAAACTACCAAAGACATGGCTCATGACTCATGAAGAAGTGAGTGAACCTGAGGACCGACTTCTGGTGCAGTAGCACGAAAGGTTATCTTGCATCCTTCGAATGGGATTCAATTCTCATTAGAAAAACCCACTTTCCTAATTTCCGCACAATGCTAACCAGATGTTCCTAAAATAGGAGCATTGGGATGAGGCCTAGTGAACCTTAGTACCTTACCATATAAAAAAAAGATCGAACCCGCAAATTTGCAATCAAATAGTTGTATATATGTTTCTAAATTTTTTTAATGAAATCTTATAGGTTTTCAATGATCTACAAGAGTATAACTCAATTTTAATGTCAAGATCAAAAATCAGATTGACTTGCTTGAGTTGTTTCAGTAACAATTTTAATCAATCAATACAATAGCTTCGACATAGATGTTAGCTATTTTAATTATTTTAGTTCTTACTGATTTTGTGGTACGTATACCTAATATTATTATGCACTCAAAGAAATAATACCACTGTCTCAAATTCGTCAGTTTAGTTGCCACATTTACCGAAAAGTAAACAATAGATTAGTTACAACTAACGTTCTCTTTATTCGGAAGGTAATTATTTCTTTCTATCTCTTGTCCTTTTATAGGATTACGTTTGAAAGATTTACCGCCAAATGGCCATATGGTAATTTCCATTCTTGCCACGAAGGTAATGCAGAGGCAGTTGGTGTTTGATGTGGTTGATCGATCACATTCCTTGCAAGTTGTAACATGCAAATGACATTTCTTCTGTAATTCAGTTGTCCAGAGTTTTTTCTGGTTCACTAGTTCTTTTTTGATAAAAGATTGTCAAAAAAATTGTTTTACTAGCAAAGAAATTCAAACAAATTGATGATATTCAAACAAAAAAAAAAAAGTATTCCAATTAGACTAAATGTGTTTTCTAAAGAGATAAATCCGGATGAACAAAGAATTAAGCCTGTAAAGTATTATCTTCAATGGTGTCCCTTTCAAAAGAATAATTTTGAAAAGGAAAGAAAAGAACTACTATAAGCAACTCCTTAAAAATTAAAACTTCACAGCAAGCACAATATAATGCTACAGCAGGAAACCCTGACTTGGTTAAAATTTTTGCACAGGCACAACGGCTCCTTGCTTCTTTCCAGACTCGAGCATTGCCTCCAAAACAGCCACGTCTCGAGCACCTTCAAGGAACGATAGGCGAGGGTCCGGATTGTGGTTGCTTGATGCCTGCATTGCAAAGTTTAAGCAAGTAGAGTTAGCATAAGTTATTGCTAATCAACAGGGTGACAGTCTGACGGAAATGTTCCTGATTTACTAAAGTATGATAATTGGTAAGCCTGTTGTTGGGCAGGCCAGGGTTATGCTAATTTCTCTAATTTAATTCAGATTAATCTTGGCCAAAAGAAAAGAGGCCTGATTGCATACTATGAGTCTATGACTGACGACAACCATTTTTCTTTACAATACTAAAGCCTTGTTTTTTTGGGACTGAATTTTTGAAATTTCAGTTCAGTTCAACTCTTGATGAGTCTAGGATTTAGTTTAATTTAATACAGCCTAGTTCAGAAAATTTTAATTTAGATTAATTCAGACCAAAAGAAATGGGGCAGCATGATAGCCCCAAGTGCTTAGAAGTGGAAACAATATTAGCATTGTCTCCATCAAATTCTATATGGCACAATTCGTTTTGTAACCGAATATGAATGATGGTAATGAGAATTTTTATATGTTTGGCTGGAAAATTAATATCCATTCCCGTGGCGGTGGTAGCACACCTCTTACATACCTAATTTTCTTCATTAATATTCATTCTCATCCAATAGTACCCCCAATGGCCAATAGTAATGGATGGTAATTGAAAATATGAAGAAAATTCAAGCTTAGGAATATAAATATATTTCCATAGATATTACAAAGTTTCTTCGCTTGCTATATATGTTTTTAGTTCATTTCCACTAACATCATTTATTACCAACAACCAAACAGTCCATCAAGGCGGATATAAGGAATACCATGAAAAAAATGAAAGAAACAAATTCTATGTATTGGCTCCTCTGCTCCCTTGGAAAAAAAATAATAAAAAAATACCCAACTCGTGAACAAAGAAACAACAACTATGAAGCTCTATTGCCCTTGTGATAACTGTGTCCATTACATCATCAACATGAGCAACTCAAAAGAATTATGCTGATGGTGTGAAGCAATGACATGGCTTGATAGCCACTTTTTCCCCACAACTTACACAAGAAATCTATTGCCTAAGTTGTGGAGATATGGAATCATACTCCAACTACAGTGTTGCATTATCTAAACATATAAGTTAGTGAAATGGATTAAACAAATGAATCATTTAAGAGAAAGAAATGCCATTTGGTAATTAATTAAACCTTTGGAGTTCACACTTACCTCTGATATATCATGTAAAAATGTTTTAAGCTCTTCAGTTACTCCACTAAAAGGGTGGAACGAGGTTGTGCTTTGCCCACTAGCATTGAATTTAGATACCTGAAAAGGCAGAGGAAGAATAAGCAAAATTTGAAAGTCCTACAGAAACCAGGCTTGATAAATAGTGAATTTCAGTATACCAAGTAACCGTGCCTCCCATCATTGTTGCCACGCTCAACTTGCACAGTTCCATTTAAGCCAACAACTCGCCAGAATATCTGAGGTGTAATATTAGTCTGTTAAGAACTTATTATATATATATTTTCAGCAGATATTGTGTTACCACATGCCTTTGGTGATCTAGTAGACACCGCCATCACGAAAACTCCTGGGCAACCATTCTCTAATTGACTGCAACCATAGGGATAGGAAAAGGAATAAAATAAGAATACCCTTACGCCTTATATGCAGGGATAGAAAGGCAAATTTGCTCGATTGTAACATACTATGTACTAGAGATGTTATCTGGTGGGGGTAGAGTATTATCAATATGAGTTGTCAAAGCCGAAACTGACTTCAGCTCACACCCAACAAGCTGTTCATTTCAAAAAGTTAAAAATAAAAATGTGGAATAATGTAAGATTCACCTTTCTAATACTCATATCCTAACACTTCACAGGAAGAGTTAAGAAACTCATTAAGTTTAGATGACATAACATCATATAACCTAGAAGTTGAGTTATTAGTAACATAACATGATTACCATCCTTAGTCCAGCAATCATATGTACCCCCATATCCAGGATGAAACCCCCCTGCAACAACAAAACACCGCAATCTAAAACATCAGAAGATGTGATAATATCTGCATAGTCAGTAGCTCAGTGCTGATGTATTTTATATATAGAGTTTTGACACAATTTTTAAGAAAAGGTAGTGGAATCAAACTCTTTGCAAAAAAAACCAAAAATTGATTCTGTTATAGTCTATAGAAAATGATTCATTTCAATGTCTAAACTGCACTCATCCAAACTGGAATCTATTTATTTTTGGGATCTTTCATAGGGTACTCTTGTGGTTTTTAATAATTCAAGTGGTGCCCAAGAAACTTTCAATTTTCACCGGATACCCCCGAGGTTTGATAACAATTCATAATCAAGGCAATTTTTAAGTTTTGTTATTTTTTTGTTAGTTTTAATACCAAATTATGAGCATATTTGGCACGGCACCCTTAGATGTAAAGGGTTTTTAAGTAGTATCATGTGAAATGTAGTTAAAGTTTGGTACTTAAACGGTTAAACCACAAAAAGTAAATGATGGTTGTTGTTTTCCTTAATTATGAATTATTAACAGACCTAGTGGTGCCGGTTAAAATTAAAAGTTTGTTGGGTACTTGGGTACCACATGAATTATAAAAAACCACAAGAGTATCCTATGAAAAATCTGTTAATTTGATTACGAAAGCAACAAGCCTGTAAGTAACAAAATTTCTGGTTTCGGACATCAGTGATTTAGTGCATCAAGTCTAGCTAGCTGAGAGGTAAATATGCCAGAAAAACCATATAATAGCATAATGTCATTGGTCTCTGACAAACACTCTCCAAAGCAGCCTCATTTGCATGCATTCTACCTAAGAGGAAGTATGTCTAGCAACCATGTCTTAAGGAGCACTTACAGTGAAGTTCCTCCTCCAAGAACTTGAGAAATATGGGTTAGAACTGTTCATTGATCCTTCCACGATAACTTGGACACTCATCATATCTCCTATTTCGTCAATTAGTTTCCTGCCCTATACAGCCATTGGGGGTTCAGCAAGGGAATAAATTTGCAAGAAATGTAATAGAATACAGACACCACTGAAGGTCACACACCTCAACAAAACCAGGTTCAAATCTGTAATTTTCCGCTACAGCCCAAATAGGATTACTGGGTATACCAGAACATATAAGATTATAGCTTGACAGTGCTGTCTCTGACTCTTCGCTATCTGCAAAAACAGGTGAAGCTTAAAACAAATGGTTTGAAGTCTTGCAGACAATAATAGAGTAAAAACATACGAATTCCTCCACAACAATTGATTTTGAATTTCTCATAGACATGGGTTCATTCAAGAACAACTATAAAGATGCAGTGACAAAAAAATGTGTTCCCATGTTATAAGCTATTGGTTTTTTGATGAACTGCTATAAGTTCTTATATTTACTTCCTAATCCTTCCAAACAGAATTAATAATCACATAGACCATTCAAGATGTCCGAATTTTTTTATCATCGTTTCTTATGAAGTACGTCAATAGTTTGTAGCTATAAGTTCAATATGTCTCTGTTAAAGTAGTGTAGAGACTATATATAACTCAACAATCACAAATGCTATTCTGGATTAGATAATGCCATATATTAAATCATGAATATTTTGGTTACATATCTATGAGGTTTGGCAACATTAAGTTAGAAAAAGAACAGCAACACTACGAAATCAGATAATAAATTAGAAAAGAAGAATGGAAATACGAGTGAGATGACAGGAAATATAAATATACTCACTTGCTGCAGCAGGTTTCTCTGTAGACCCACCAGATCATCCAAGATCAAAGATATTGACATGAAAATAGAAGAAAACATATTCATCCATCAGAAAACAACATACAAAAAAATAAAAATAATAGAAGGCCTAAAGGAGTGAAAAAATTCTATTAGATGAAGTAGAAGTTCAAAACCTAGTTGTGAATCAGTATGGGTTTCAATTCACTTCTAAGTCTAAAAGACCACGCTCATTTCAGTTCTTTTTTTCAGAAGCTTCTTTTTAGAACAAATTAACCGGTTATAACCATTTATGGCAATCACTAGGAGAAGTGATTACCTTGGATCACATGCTTCCCTGCCTTGAGAAGTCGCAACGCCATATCTACCTAAGCAGCGATTTTAAAAAGCAGACAAGTCTATTAAGGTCATAATCACAACTATACTATTTTTTATCATTACCAAATGCATAAAGCTTTATTCTATACAAGCCTACTAAAACCATTAAAAAGGATTTACTTATTTATTCAACTAGCTTATCTCCAAAACACATAGAGTCCGTTTGGTAAGGTGTAAAATATTTTCCCATTTTACATTGTTTAATTTGGAGTAAAATATAAAATGTAAAACTTGGGATGGAAAACCATTTTCCACCTTATTGAAAACATTTTCCCTCAAATGGGAAGGAAAACATTTTACATAACAATTGGAAGGATAACATTTTCCCTCACAATTGAAGCAATTGATTTTCAATTCAACCAAATGAAAATTACTTTAGAATTAAAATCATTTTACACGCAACTAAACAACGAAAAAACCTTCGGTGAAAATAAACTTTCCAATGAAAAAGGTTTTCCATTAATCAATTTCATCTGAAATCATTTTACACCCAACCAAACGGACCCATAATACCTAATTCATAACATACTTTTTAAGGTTGAACTAAGATAATAGATGATCATTGATCAACTTCTACACAATATTAAATTAATTTCATCAACAGGGAAACATAGAAATTTAATATGCCAACAAGTTGCAAAAAAAAGAGAGATAAAGAGACCTGAAATTGAGCAGCAAGAACAACAGCAACTCCAACAACTGAGGAATCCCTGATAATATCATCAAGTCCAGCATCACCCCATTTACAATCAACTTCTGTAAAACTCTTATTAGCTACCTCCACAGCAGATCTAGCTGATTCCTAGTGACATTAACATTTCCAAAGAAATATTTCCACAAATTTCCGCAACTTTTTAATATAGGAAATCAGAAAATTTAGCATATGAAATATGATACAAGGAAAATAGCGATGGATACCTCAGAACGACTCCAAATGTATTTGATAGAAACAAGATGAGAAATCTCTGATAATCTGGGGATGTACTGACTCTTCACAAAATGGCCTGCTCCAATAATGGCGATCTGGGTCTGTTTTGCCATTGATTTTGAAGCTCCTGAAAACAACACAATGCTGCATCTTTGGTAAAGAGATAAACGTTTGATGGGATTTTTTGAAGGAATTAAAACAAAGCCATAAACGCTTACTCAATGTAATTAGAAGAGGGACTAAGCAGAGGAATTTGGAGTTTGCAACAATTGCAGCACACCGGCCACGGTTTCAATTGATGCTGCAATAAATCAATAATGCAGGTTGCAACTTGCTACGTTGCTAGTGACTACTGACTAGTGAGTTGTGATCTCTACTCACTTACTCAGGACTCGCCACTCGGTGTTATTATTATAATTTGGGAATTTTTTTTAGCTTTATAGTTTTTTTTTTTTGAGAGATTAGCTTTATAGTTAAAACTTAAAAAAGGAAAATGTTCTTATTTAAAATATGCTCTTCTATTAAAATTTTCCACCCACCACCACCTGTTGAAAGCTGCCAACAAACACCACCAAAAAATCTAAATTTTTGTGATTTTTTTTTTGTGTACACCATATGTGTCATTAAGTGCTAATTGTAATTAAACACGGACAGTAAATAACAATGTCTTTTATTGTTATTTGCGTTTTCGTTTTGTTTGCAACGCTTTGATTATAACAAATTTGCTCTTATCATAAAATCTCTCTATTACTAGAAAAATATCATATTGGAGCCATTATTTTTTTATTTTTGAGACGAGGTGTCTATAGATTTGGCCCCCATCAAGCCAAGAGCCTAAAGCGAGAAGAAAATACATGTTTAGCAATTAGCAATGACATAAGCCGTTTCAAAAAATCAATTTTTGTTGCGAAAAATGTCTTTTGCAATGACAATTACATTTTGGAACGACTTTCCGTTGCAAAAAAAAAATATTTTCTTATAATGACCTCAGAAGCACATATTTATAGACGCCCCAACCTTGATACTGGTTTAGGGTTCAACATTTAATCCACATCGCTTGTACAATTGTACAGAATATGAGATTTTTCATCTTTACTCCACCCGATTGCAAAAGTTTAATCCTCAAGTGAATTTCCTAACCAACAAAAAAAGTGAGAACCACTAAATTGTAACTTTTCATTTATAGCTTGTGTTTCATTTTTCTTTTGATTTAAACATGATGCAGAAAACTTTCATTGCTAGGGTTCTGTCAAGATCTTATTTTTATTTTAAGCATCATGTTTGAATCAATCGAGATTCGAGACCCAAGATTTTCAGAAGCATTCCCATCTTAATCATTTTATTCACTTTTACAAATTAACTTACAAAGTTCAGTTTACATATTGAACAAAGGGGGGAAACTTCGCCTGTACAAAGATGTCTCATACTCTCATAACGAGGGATAACAAACAGCCCCAGAAAACTATTAAACACTAATCAACTCACTACACATTACCTCTCCAAAAAAACTAAATATGCAAAAAAAAAAAAAAAAAAAAACGATAAAATAAAAAATGATAAAAAGGGAAAATCATTATTGATCCTACTGAAAAAGTCTGAAAACAAAAACAGGACCATGCAGATCAATGAAGTTGCTTTTTGACTCCAATGACTGTATATGAACCGTTTCTCTAGGTTCCTCACTAACTCCATTTTGTGTAGCATATTCAAGCGCCATTTCATAGTCAACCTACAAATAATCGAGTAAAAGGAAAGGTTAACCAGAAAAATGATATATGCTAATGTTTGCATTTCCTGGAGCATGACAGATAATGCATCAATTTTGTGGATAAAGACACTTTAACTACTTCGAGATCAAGGTATGGTGAGAATATGAAAAGGCTTGGTTTATAACTCGATTCTTTAATGCACTTTTAAATATGATTCACAGCTAATACTACCAGGAATCGAGGAATATAGTGGACTAGGTTGGACCCTTACCTGCTCAACATGCCTAGCAAGTTTCTCTTTCAGTATTTCAGTTGTCAAAGCACGAGTTGACACTTTTTTTAGTATTTCTGCATCCTCGGCTTCATATTTTCTCCTCTTTGATGCATGTAACTGTGCCGCTTCTTTGAGCACGTCGTAGATGGCATTTGCAGCATCAGGAATGTATCTAGCATATGAAAGAGTCAATAAGAAGGTAAGCAATAAAGGATGTACAATAAGAAGGGAATATGTATATTAGAGGGCAGAGGAAGGCTATCAACTTGCTCATATTTCGCTTTCGTTCCTGTTGCTCCCTAGCCTGTATTTTCTTCACTATTTTGGTCTTCAACTGGATGCAACATTGTTGTATAGCGGACTGCAAAAAAAAACATTGGTTGAGAACCAGTGTTGACCTATTAACAGTTGACAGAGGCTATGGAACAAAAAAAAATCACCTTGACAGCTGATGCTATCTCACTAATATCATCACCAATGTATTCTTTTCCAGTCCCTTTAAATGGAATTTTGGTGCTTACAATGCTCACAAAGACTCCAATTCTATCCTGAGTCTGGTTCATCTTGTAACTTCCCCAACTGTCATATATGATTTAATGAGATATCTTCAGCAATAAAAGTAAGGATAACAAAATGAAAGATATAATCTTTTACTTGATTCTCTTTGCAGCTGTTCTTGTGACAACATCAGCACCTTGCTCAAATAGAAGAGGAATCCGGTTGGCAAATCGGAAAATGTTCAAGCCCTAAATCAAAAGAGAGATTAGAGAGATAGAAACAAATCTAACAATTTTGGAATATGCAAGCACATTACAGCCCTAGCTAACACGGAGTATTGAAAAAAATGCTACAAGTCCTAGTACTTATTTACACACTGAACTTCTATCAACCAAACGCTTTTGAGAAAACAATATTCTTTTCCACCATGTACTATAAATATGGAAAATAGTGGAAAGAGAAACAGAGTAACAGACACCTTTTCAACATCAAGATGCAACTACTTACTTGTTTAACATTTTTGCCTCCAACACTGACTCCAGCTTCTACAATAAAAGGATGGCCTTCAAATACTTGAGCACTGCATAGGATGACATATACAAAGTATAACGTATTGTCACAGCAAAAGTTGACATGAATCGCTATATGGTAATTGACTAAAGTTTGCCCTGATTTGCATTGTTTCAGCAGGATGTAGAGGACGGAGAAATTAGTATCAAATCTTATGAAGGTAACACAAACCTGCCAGAGTAAGTAGCAACCATGTCAGGATGCAACTCTTTTATAATACCTAAACGAAGATTGTATTCCCCTGCAGGGCTGAGACACTGTAAATAGTTACAAGTTATATCAAAACACTAAAAACATGAAGCAACGTCTCACTGAAAAATCACCGATGACATAATAACACCAGGCAGCTTACATCACCACTAGGATCACCAAATTTGGCCTGACGAAATAACTGATGTATGCGGACTACTTGCTGTGAAGTCAGTGATTTTACAGCAGTCTTTGGGCTGAAATCCGCACCCATCTCTCCTGCATTAGAACAACACATCCTCATGTAAGACTCATTAAAAATCTTGCCCAAAGCAAATCATTGTTGCACACACACACACACACACACAGAGAGAGAGAGAAACATGAAACTAGTATAGGCTAGCAGAAAAATCTTGTCCAAAACAAATCATTGACGGCTATTTGCAACAGAATTTGTAAATGAAATTTCTGGTGAGACCATGAGAATGAAGAAAGCAAGATTAGATAAATGATAGGAAGTTAATCGCAAATACACAGCACCTACAACATAAACTCCACTTTGCGTAACTTAAAACTTGTGTTTATCTCCCTAAGTTTAAAGTTTAAATACATTTTTTTTCTCACCAAAAATAAAGTTTTTTTAATATAAAAAAAATTAACTTATAAGGTTCTTTATATACGTCATATGAGATAAAAGACAATTGTGTATATTTGGATAGTGTGTTCCAGCTATAGTTTATTACCAATCAGACGGTCAGCATGAGATTTTCCTATATTTAAAAACTCATGTTGAAGGAATTGCAACAGATTCTGCTTTGAAGTTTCCCCAATAAGTCGCTTAATAAGTAACAAATCAACAGCAGATGGATGGTACTTGGTCTCTATTGGTACTGGAGGCATCACATCTGTTCTCCGTGCAAACTGTATAGTCACATTTTTACTGCATGAAAAAAATAAAATTAGCTAATGTCTTGAAGACCATAACATATTCTAAGAGGGTTCAATTACAATTTACAAAGAAAGAAAAAGAGTTTTTTTCTTGCATTGCAACTATCACAATGCCGCAACAGAGATGCTGAAAACAAGGACAAGGAAAGACACCATACTCAGCTGTTTCTGAAACAAATTTGAAGATGAATTGAGCATACGGTGTGATAACAGCCATCTGACGCAAATAATGCAATATCTTAGACTGCATGAGAAACATTTACCACTCATCAGAAAAAGAAAAAGATAAAAACAGAGTAGACAATGAAGAATTAGCTATGCTTCAATAGACTAAATGACACTGGTAACAAATACCCGATAGGTAGTCCAGTTTCCCTCAATGACAACTTGAATTTCAGCTCCATGCCAACGGCCTTTGTTTTCGTGTTTTTCATGTAAATGAACATGCGGAATATTCCTAGAAATAAATCATCATAAAAAGAATTATAAAAATTACACGAGAACAATCAAAACATAAGCCTATCAGTATAATGATTGGTAATGCAATCAAAAACCAAAAATTTCCTAAAACTTCTGTCATACCGATGAATGTCAATGTCCAGCCTGCAGAATGTTACAAAATTTTGTCCTTTCATTGCTGATGATATCTCAATAGATAGTCCAGTACTCATCTTGGACCAAATCAATGCCTGCATAAGTTTAATATGTCAATTAGCATCAAATAAAATTGACATTAATCATTTTATAGCATGAAAAATAATACAACTCAGAGGCACAAGCTTGCATATTACATATAGCAAACCAAATCTACTACGAACTAGATGATAAACTTGAGTTTTACATAAAATAAACCAAATCGCCTGACGCACATATGAATAGGCTTGATGTTTACATGCAACAAACCATATCTAATAATTGTATTCCATGCACAAATTCTGCAATCAAGTCACCAAAAATCAAAGGATTACGTTGTTGTAAGTTTCTACGACTACTAAATACAGAAGAGTGCACTCACCATCTTAGCCCCTAATCCAAACTTCCCACGCGTTTGTTTCAAACCATACTTTGTTCCAGATAGAACTGCATAAAAGTTTCAAAAATAAATTGAATCGGCAGTAGAGAAAAAAACAGAGCAGCAGAGTAAATTACATACAAGTTCAAGCACAACACCTCTCCCAAACATATTAGGTATATCATCATGTGCCATTCCTTTTCCATTATCCTGCATTAGGAGGGGAGAGCGAGAAAATTATGAAGGGGGGAAAAAAACAGCACAAAACAAGGAGACATTTTCATTTTCTGGGGACGGGGAGCCCTTTTTTATATATATATAAAAAATGAGCCTACAATGAGCATATATTAGGCAGAAAATGGTTGGAAAGAGGAGCACCTTACAGATCACCCTGAAAAAAGAGGCTTCACCACGGCCTTTGGAGGCCTTTGCAGCAGTCTCTTTAACTTTTTTCCCTGAAACTGCATTTTTTGCTTGGATTTCCTGTTCACGAGCTTCTTTTGCAAGGCGTTTCTATGTGCATAAAAAAAAACTACATAGTGAGGTTAATAATTACACTAAAAACAGAATCAAAGTCCGCAAGACCAGAATCTATACAGGCATTAAAGACCTATAATATAACAAAAAAACTATCTTAGTAGTGAATTTGGCTAGGAAAATAATCTGACCATATCAATCACCCAATATGAAAAGAGAATGCTCAAGTATGAGCCATGAATAGGAACTGCCACAAAAACGTATTCTCAAACTAAGACCCAAAGCAACTACTTGAGTGATTGCACTTGAGTCAATACTTGCAATAAAAGGAACACTATAAGCTCACACACCTCTCGAGCCTTAGCTGTCTCATAATCGTCATACAACTCCTGATCCACTCGCTCCCGATCAATAAGACCAATCATGGAGTTAAACTTATTTTTCCCTATTTCTTCTCTGCAATAACAGAATTTGATAAAGTCATGGTTAAATGCTCATTAAAAGCCAGCATGATTATATATCAAGCTTATCAACACGTACATGGCCGTAGATCCCTAATGTAACCACATAATCAAACCACTCACATTGTAATCTCCACAACAGGCAGCTCTGATACTGATTCTGCAGAATCAAGGGCATTTTCAACCAACTCTCGCACAGTAGTGTACAAGGATTTTCCAGGCTACAAAATAAGAAAGTATAGCTATAATATCGGTATATCACACATTAATTTAAATTGCAAACAATCAAACGTCCTCATCATATTTCATTTTGACAAGATAAATTATCAAGGTCATAGCACCAATACAATCAAAGAGAACACATTACCCATGGCCCAAAAACAATACTTCAAGAGAATCCAACCAGTAATTAGTGTTAACCTTGTTTCACATCAAAGAAACTAACAAGCTACTTTTCCAATAGTATTTCCAATGCATCATAGAGCTTAGCAACCCAGATGATTTCCTCAACATTTGTTAGGGCATCTAAACTAGTAACTGTGAAGAATTAAGAAAATACTAAAAAACATCCAATCGTCCTAACTAGGTTATACGCAAATTAATGGATTACGAAACAAAATTTCTCGGATCAGAATTCACTTGAAAAATAAAAATGCAATAAAGAACAACTAAATGGTAGAAAAAAGGATTGAGCTCAAAACTTACATTGTCGAACCCAGCAATATTTTTGTTCTCCGCAAAGAATTCAGCTGGTGATTCTGCCAAACGCAAAAGAAAAATCAAATTAATCAAACAAAACCCTAAATCAAATCCAAGTAAGGTAAATAATTAAAACGGGGAAAATTACAACTTACTCTGCTTGAGAATACTTTCTTTGGGTTTTTTAGGAGTCTTAGATTTCCCCTTTTTCGGCTCATTAGGACTATCACCGTTATTACTAGCATCCATTATAGCAAATTCTGTCAACAACAAAAATTAAATAATCTGCTAAAATTTCTACAGATATGTCGGAAATTTGGAAATTAGGGTTTTTGAGTAAAGGGGGAAGAAAAGGATCTACTGTACATGACTGAAGAAGGTTGCACATCGACAGTTCAAATGACGCGGAATTTTCAATTGGTGCACACGTAAAATTAGAAAATTTAAATAAAATTAGAAAATTTAAATAAAATTAGAAAAATAATAATAATTATTATAATAAGAAAAAATCAGATAAAATTGTAACAGATCTGGAAACGGAGCCTTAATCTCCCGCTAATATCATAAGTTTTGGCTTTGCCCCCCAAAAAAAATCATAACCTTTGGGCCTTTGAGCTTTTACAACGTTTGAGATCAACAAGTGGACTATTCCAAACATTGTCTAAGGTTTACCTGAACTAGGTAGCACAGATACTTTATTTAGTAGATATTGACATTTTGTTCCACTTTAACATAACCTTATTGACATGTTTTTTAAACAAGGGAAAAATTAATTCGTTAATCGAAAGTCTACAATAGAAATCGGTAACAACCAAATACATATCAAAATGGATCAAATTAAATTCTATTTTGGCAAAACATAAATCGCTATAAGGAAATATCTGCTAGTACAGTGACTCCTCTTTCACATCATTGCTTCTTCATACAGCTTTTCGTGAGGGGTTCTATCAATCTGCAATAATTTTGAAATAAATCTTAATTTGATTCTTTTGATGTAATGGAAATACAAAAGTATGTTGTAATCTCGAACTAATATCCATCAACAAATTAATTTCCAGAAAAATAAGTATGAATACTGAAAAAGATTTCACAATAGAGAATGATAAATCCGATAGAACGGAATAAAAGGTTTCACAAAGAGAATAATAGATCTCATGAAAAGAATAAAATAAGGCCTTATTATAAAAATAAAAATAAAAAAGAAATAAGAAAAGATTGAGAAGGAAGAAAGTGGCTTACCATACATGTTTTACTATAGATTTACGGGTTTACCTAATTTTTCATATTTTGATATGATTTTTGAAACATTTTTCTTATCTTCTTATAATAATTAAACTAAATTAAATCAAATGATATTGCAAATTTAATAGAAATTTATTTACTTTAAAGGTATTTAATAATATTTATTTCTCGTATCATATCTTATATTTTTCAAACCGACGTATTTCATACCCACTTCATACACGTCTCCATTTATGTACACTTATGACGTATCCATGCAAATTTGCATATCACTACATGAGTAATAAAGTTAAAAAAAATCAAACATGAATGGTAAAAATAAACATTAGTTTATACATATACTAGCGTTTATGCATACAATTCATGCAAAAATTTCGAAGTGAATTTTTTTTTTTAAATCTCAAGTAATTAGTCTTATCTGAATGATAATTAATAAGGGGTATGATGATCATGTTTATAATTAGGAATTTTTGGCAACTTTTTGTACAAAACCAACCATCTTTTCTATTGTTATTTATTTGCATAAAATCATCTTTTGTAGTTGATTCCGTTGTTAACTACCATCTTTGGACGGACTTCGGCGAAGACCGACCATGTGAGTCTCTTAAAACATTTTTTTTTAGTCTTTTTATTTTTTTTTATTTTCCCTCATTTCCTCTGATTTCACACATTTTTCTAACTTTATTGCCATTTGCCCAAAAATCACAAATTCAACAATTTAATTCCAAATGTAACTGCTCATCCCAAAATCACAAAACAATTTTATTCGCAGCTTTTTTTTTTCTCTCTCTCTCAAGCTTGACACATCTTATTTCCTTTAATTTTGGATTTTTATGGGGTACATAAATGGTAGGAGTATATAAGTGGAAATGAGGGGAATGGAAAAAAAATAGGAGAAGACAAAAAAAATATGTTTTAAGTGACTCACATGTATCTCACGTGGTTGGTCTTCGGCGGAGTCCGTCCATAGATTGTGGTCAATAATGGAATCAACTACAAAAGATGATTTTATGCAAATAACCATAGAAAAGATGGTTTTAGACAAAAAAATTACCTATAAAAAATCGTTATTGACAAAAAAACCCTTATAATTTTAACATTGATACTTAAGTAGAATGAGATAAATAAAAGATGCGATCATAATTAAGTTTTGAAAACGATGTCACAAAAAATGGCCATAAAAAATTAAAAAATATCCCATAATAAAGTATTTTACATAGTTTGATGAAAATTTTAAATTCACAACTATAAATATAATTATCTCTTTTTTTCTTGTCTTTATCCAAATTAGGCTAAAACTGTACTACTAGTTCTGTAATTAATAAGCAGTACGACCAAAATTTAGATATGTAAATTGAATTGGAGAGAGCAGTTAGTAAATATAGGAAGGAAGGTTGGTAACCCTTAGAGTTACCCAAGTACTTCCCAAGCAATACTCATTATGTTTGTCGGTTAAAAACCAGGTCTGGGCACAACCGGGGACTCGATATTTTTTATGGACCCGGACCCGATGGGTCATGGAATATTGGAATTGAATTTTGAAAAGACCTAACCGGGTAAAAATTTTCGGGACCCATTAGTAGAACCATTGGATGTCGATTCCAATATAGGGTACTCGGTTAACAGATATGCATTTTGTTTAAGATCTAAAATTCAAATAACAAATCGACTCAATGGCCAATAACTACTCTACTACGAATTTACCACTAAACATTGAACATCCATAATTTTATGTACCTAATATAATACAACTTTTAAAATAAAAAATACAAGCTTGCATAAACACAACCAGGTACCTGATACTGGAATTGTTACAATTGGGTACCCACCGAGTATCGGGTCCCAAATTTCTGGAACTGGAACCCCAGTTGTGATTGAGTAGTAATTTTGGGACCCGGTATCGAGCCCAGTTAAACCAGGTCCTGGTAATTACTCGACGGTTCCTCGACGAGTCCATAGGTGGGTACCCGAAATTGTTGCTCACCTTATTAAAAATTCGGAAAAATTATTGAAAATCATGTTATCTAGCCCAACTTTGCCGGCGGATTCCAACGTTGACTACCAAGTGACTCATTAAAACAACTTTTTTTTTTCCCAAATCTAATCCCTTCCCACAATTAATCTCATTTCCCCAATTTTTTGAATCATTTTAAGAAGTATATTAAATACTAATATATAACATTACCTTTACAAAATTATAAGAATTATTTAGAATTTACATATTAAGACAAATCAAAGAAGATCGAACAAAATTAATGATTATCTTTATCTACATAAAATTAAAAAGAATCAAAGTTTGCAAACGACCAAAGTCAGAACATGCCGTGATAATAAAAAAAAAATGATGGGATAAAGTAGAGGAAAACCAATTGTACGTATTAAAAAAACAAAATTTGTATAAATAATTGTAGAATTCCAAAATGGACTGTAATCAGTGTACGTATGGACCATTAGGCCATATAGAACTCATTGTGTGTGGTCCATGGAAAGTGGTCGCAGCCTCGCAGATCACAAGGCTAAAAACTACTCAGCTGGTGAGCTATTCTTGTATTTTTATACAATAATAATTTGATTTTCTCTATTTTTTAATAAATTATGAAGTACTCCATATTATTTATTTACAAAATATCGTGTCACGCCGTTTGATGGTCTGACATAACTTAGTAAAAAAATGGATTTTTTTTTTACTATAAATTTGTAACTTTTTGTTAATTTTGTATAATTAATCAAACTTTATGTAAAAAGTTAAAATATTAAGCTAAAAAATTACATTTATTTTTAGCAAAAAGTTATCATGTCATTTCGTTTGTTATATACCCCGTATTATTTATTTTATTTGTATTATATTCATTAAAAAAAATTCGAAACTTATTTTTGTATGGGGTGGCAATAATTGTTTGGGTGTAAGTGTGTAACAGAATGGAACTCTAAAGGGCTTGTTTGGTTACACTAAATTCCCATAGGCAATCAAAATTCCTAGGAAATAGATAAATGCAATGTTGTTTGGTTGGAAAAAAAAGTGCAAAATGGAGGAAGTTTAAATTCCTAGCTAGGAATTTCCAATCTAGGTCATTCAAAATTCCTAGGAATTATAATTTCCCTAATGATAACCAAACACAAATTATCAATTCCTAGGAATTAAGTGAAGGAAGTTAATTCCCATAAAATATGAATTACCATGGGAAGTAAATTCCTATTACAACCAAACAATGCCTAAATATGTAACAAAAATCCAATTACATAATTTATTACTATTATTGTTTTTTTTAATTAATTATTTTTTTGTTTTCTTTTAATTAATTATTTTTTTATTTTTTTTGGTGTATGTGACTATCAATGGTCGAGCCAAGATTTTTATTTGGGGACGGTGTACAAAACTTCTCTAATAAATTGACAAAGACTTTTAAAAAAACACGTTATTAGATTGTTTAATATTTAAGAGTATTACAATAAAAAAAATCGCAAATAATTAGAAGTCATACTATTTGAAACACATGAACTGTAAAAAATGAAGATGTTTTCCATTGCCTAAATTATATTGTTTTAAAGAGGTGAATCATTTGACATTCCTAATCATATCAATAACGATATACCAATTTACATTCCTAATCAAATGAGTTAATTAACATACAATAACATTAAAACCCCATTAAAAAACCGATGAATTAATATGGCACATAATCTGCCTTTTTTTTTCGCCCTCTCGTCCATCTGTTATTAAATCTATGGGTACAATCTTTTCAACTTATTAAACATAAACTTAATTGAACTGGTGAAACTTGATTAGATCTGATTAAAATTTAAGGTGCGCTCTATTCACCTTACAAAATAAAGTAAATTTCAGTTTAGATAATTAAGTGCACATAAATTGGAATTAGGCGTAATAAGCTCAATCAGGTCGAATTAGGGTTGATAAATTTAATAAATTTCTTAGAATCATGGCTAATCATGTTTAATCTGAATCAGCAATGATAAGTTTAGGTGCTAGCTTAGTTTCTTAGAACCAAGCCCAATAAGTTCGATAAGTTTAATTTGATTTAATAAGTTTAGATAAATTCTATTCAGATAATTTCAAGTCTAATAAGTTAATCAGATCACCTTTAAAAAATAAGTTCCATTTCAAATCAACGCATATAAGTTTAAATTGGGTATACCAAGGGCAATTAGGTCTAATAAATTCCATAAGTTATTATCGTAAAATAATTTTCAATCAGGTTTATTTATTTATTTTTGTTGTTGTTGACAGCTAGTCAGTTTTTACACTATACAAAATATTCTTAATTCAAGAGACAACATTTTTGTGGTTCTTAACTTCTTATACTAATTTATTTTTTCGGTTTCCTGTCGGGAAGTGGATCACTTTGTGGAATAATAAGCAAACTAGATTAGCACATGTGCGTTGCACAATTTATACAAAATAATGATAATTAATTTACAATATAAAAGTGTTATTGAATCAATGTTAATTTAGAAAATCTTAACATAACCGAACTACATAAAAATCAACGTAAGATTGCATGGTAAAAAAATATTTTGAAATTTAAATAATCTGTAGCCAAATCTATTATGTTAATGATGGAGGGATAAATAAAATTGTAATATTAGTTCCTTTATTTTGTACATTTTCAAGCAAGACAATATATGTTGTAAATACAAATAGAGTTTATTGTATTGAGAGGATATCCTTTAAACTTGAGATAGATTATTCCATAATATATAATAATAATTAAAATTTTGGATTATTTTGAAAATATGATCAAAAGTTGGAATTATTCATGTAAAATTTTCCTATTTCAATAACAAAGTAAAATAACAATTCATAAGTTATTAAAAAAACCTAATGATGAGAGTGAGAGATAGCTCAAGTGGTTAAAGCTTCCCTCTTAGCTTGGTTTCATGAAATCAGATTCTGGAATCAATTCTCGATCATCCCCGCCTTTGTTGTTGTCTTAGCATAAAAAAACTTAATGATAATTAAATGGTGGTCAATAAGTATTAATAATAAGTTCGGTTAAGTCGAAGAGAATAGACCTAATACGAACATTTTAACCAAGGCCCTGTTTCTTTGGACTTAATTTCATAAATTATAAGTTCAGTTCAGTTCAGTTCAGTTCAGTTGAACTTATTATTATTATTAAACAATAAAAAAACCTACAAAGTAAAAAAATAAATTAAAAGAAGTTGGTGGGGAGCTGAGATACGATCTGGGCCCCCACCCCCTCTAGCTATAACAAATCCGAGCCTACTAAAGATGTGAGCAACAGCGTGAGCTCATATATCTTGAGTCTTAGCGAACACATGTACCCGCTTCAGCAACGCCACAACCCCTTCTCTAGTTCCCTTATTGAAGAAAAGGAGAAACAGAAAAAATCATATCTAATTGCCCTGCAACGAGCCTCATACTTGTATCACTTTGGTTGAGCTGCAACTAACACTACCCGCCTAGGCTCAAAGTCAGCTAAACCGGATTGTGTCAAAGCAGAAGACCACGTCAAGTCAACGGAAACATCAGACCTGAATTATTATTATTATTATTATTATTATTATTATTATTATTATTATTATTATTATTATTATTATTATTATTAAATCATGTTTCCCTCCTACATTTCTGTCTATGTTTTCCGGCCGGGTTTTTCGGCAAATGTTTTCCGACCGATTTTTCCGGTAACGGTTTTCCAATCGATTTTTTCGGCAACGGTTTTCCAGCCAACTTTTCCGGCTACGGTTTTTCGATCGTCTTTTTCGGCGACTGTTTTTTGCTGACTTTACCGGCGACGGTTTTTCGGCCAATTTTTCCGAGTACGATTTTTAGGCCGACTTTTTTGGTAGCGACATTTTTCGGGCGACGGTGACAATTTTTCGGCCAACTTATTTAACAATACTTAAATTGCAGTAATTATATTTTGATAAACTTCAATGTTTTTATATTAAATAAAGCTACTACAATTGCTTTACAAAATAAGATAAGTATTTTAAAAGTAGAAAAAGGGCAATAATAAAATTAAATTTAAAAAAATTAAAAAAGCGGTAATATAAAAAATTATAAATAAAAATAAAAATTTAAAAATAAAATTATAAATAAAAATTAAAAAATTTAAATATAAAAAAATATAAATAAAAAAGGTGTAAATAAAAATAAAATTCAAAAAATGGAAATGTAAAAAAACAATTAAAATTTCAGTTTAGTTTAGTTCCGGTCCATTAAGTTCAATTTAGTTCCAGTCCATTAAGTTTAGTTCAACAGAATTTAGTCCAAAGAAACAGCCAAACAGGGCTCAATTCTTCTTTTGCCAATGTTGTGCAACACACTAGTTTAGATTTAATTTGAGAGAAAACAAATGGTGCTGAGGGAATAATTAATATGCGAGGTAGAATAATTTGTCTCACATGTAAGAAATAGAGAGAGGATAAGTAACAGCTATGTCATTGGCTCATTGCTGCTCCTCAGTTTTCATGAAATACGTACTTTGAATTTTTTTAATAATAATAATAATATTATTTACATCTATTATATATAATAAAGATAATATTAAATAATAATAATACTCTGTAATAATAATATTAAATAATTATTAAGTATAATATATACGTATAATATTAATAATTATTATTATAAACAAGTCTATAATTCAGATAAGTATAAATAAGTTGAAGAGAACATACCCTAAATATACATCCAAATTCCAAAACGTGTGTAAATACTTCCATGCATGTCCTCATAATGACCATCTATAAAACAGGATTCATTTATAGCAATTCTTTCCTACAACTCAAGGGAGAAATACAACAAATTTCTTCCTCACTTCCTACTAAATCAGCAATTTCACTGGTTATTTTATTTTGGGATTTCTCATTAGCTAGAACAAGATGTTGAGCACATCTATTAGCCATATCAACAAAAATCCATCATTGTTTGTACTGTCAAAACCCATTGTAGCAGGAATAAGTGAACCAAATCTCGTCCAACTTCATAATTATTCTTCTCCTAGCTATAAGGCATACAACAATGCATCAATCGGTGCATTCTTTACTAGGAAGCAGTTGTATGGTAATAACAATAATTTAACTAGGGCAGGCCGGGTACGAAATGGCGGCCTGAGAGTTGAAGCATCAGCACCGACCACCACCGATATTGAAAAATCTGTGAAAGTTAAGGCCATTATATCGGTTAGACCAACGGTTAGTGGTTTATTAACTAATGTTGGTATCAGCCGAGGACAAGATGACATTACTGATTTGCTTGGTAAAACACTCCTCTTGGAGCTTGTTAGTTCTGAGCTTCATCCAAGTAAGTTCATTATATATACTGCATATAGTATATAACCATATATATATATATATTATTGTGTATATTCATTAGTAACATTACATGTATTCGATGGTGTGGTGGTGGAGGTTTCAACCTTTCGTACCAGGCCATCCATCACGTCTCAAACCTGAGCTGGTATTACCAACATTATCATATTAAAATAAAACATTACACCCTAAACCTTACTAAACCAAACAAATTGTTATTATGTACGTATTTAAAGCCTTGTTCCTTTGGACTGGCTGAATGAATGTGAATTAAATTGAAATTAACTGAAAATAACTACTGAGTATATTCTTTTCCAAATGAAAGGTGTTTATAATGCTCAATATATTTTATGGATTTTTCATCAGGTACGAACCTTTTAGACTGGCTAATTCATTTTTTTTTTTTGTGTGTGTGTGTGTGTGTTTTTTAAAAATTATTAATTTGTGTGTACATCCGTACAAATTGTCAGATTCTATACATACATAAAGCCTTATTCTTATTATAGACTAGCTGAATGAATGCGAATTGAAAATATATACGTATATTCTTTTTCGAAATGAAAGGTGCTAATGCTCAATATATTTTATGGATTTTTCATCGGATATCTTTTAGACTGGCTAGTCGATTATTTTGTGTGTTTTTTATTTTAAAATTGATTTGTGTGTTGATACTAATTAAAGAGACGGGAAAAGAGAAGGCAACAGTGAAAGGATACGCACATCGTTTAAAGGTAGAGGATGGGGTGGTGAAATACGAAGCAGAGATAGTGGTACCACCAGAATTTGGAGAGGTGGGGGCCGTACTGGTTGAAAATGAACACCATAAAGAGATGCATCTTACTGATATCCTTCTTGAAGGCCTGCCTTTTGGTTCAATTCCTATCACATGTAATTCTTGGGTACACTCCAAATTTGATAACCCTGACAAACGGGTCTTCTTCACTAATAAGGTATGTATGTATATGTATCTTCCCATTTTCAATTATTATGAAAGTAATTAGTCAGTTCTTGTTTGTTTGCTCTTCACTAATAAGGTAATTATGTATATGTATGTATATGTATCTTTTAGTAATGTTGTTTGGTTGACATAAAAAAAAAATCAAAATGGGGAAGTCATAGTTCTTGGGAATTCCAATTTTTTACAAAATATCGGAATTTATACTCCCGCCATACCCACCCACCCTACCCTTTGTAATTCAAAATTCATATGATTTGCAAATTCCTACCTAACAACCAAACATATTTGAGCAATTCATAGAAATTTCATATAGGAAGTAATTTACTATAAAATGGAAATTCTTATGGAAAATAAATTTCCAAAGCAATCAAACAAGTCCTTAGATTTTATTTTGATCTCACGTCTAGGGAATATGGATGACAATAGACTCTTGACACTATCCAGATTTCACCCTAGCTAGATAGCTTAAATTATGGGTCTAATTGTTTGAACCCTATGGTAAGATTATTGGGGGTCTTGAGTTGAGTGTTAACTCAAGACTCACTAGGGATTTAGGAAAAAATTATGCGTAAGACTCATAAGAGTCTCAAGTTGAGTTTTGAAAACCAATACACAACTCAAGATTCATTTTTGGACATGTGTCCAACTTCTATTGGGTACCTTTTTTGTTTTAAGATTTTGCCTTTTATATTGAGTCTAAATTAGAGTCTTGGGATAAAATATAAAAATATAGTGTCTGAAATGAGTTTGAATTAGTGGAAAACTGATGTGACAAAGTATGAAGGGAAATCGTGAGTCTTTGGGATAAACTTACCTTAAGGGTACATATTCAGTACACTTTATGCTCATTTTTCTTTATGGCTAAACTTTTATTTGTTAATCAAGAACTTTTTGGAAAAAAAAATCCTCTGTCTCACCTATTATGTTTCATTTGTGTTTCACTAACTTTGCCTGGTTAAAATAACAATATATTTTATTTTTAAATTTAAAACTTGGGTCATAGTAATTTTTTGAAACAATCAAAACGAGCGGAATACGAATAGGACACAAATTGTGGGACCGAAGATTTGAGTCTAACTGTTTTTGGTTTGTTAATTGACAACACTTAATATTTAATTCATGCTCCAACAATTATGTATGAGACTTTTCGGTAATTTAACACTATGGAATCTGATTATATTGTATAACAAACAATAATTTTATCATCACAAATTCACAATCAAGGGAAGAAATATTACTCATTAGAAACCCTGCACTAATACCCTACCCATAACCTATTTAGTATTTACCTATCACACTCCACGGGCACGGCCGCATAGCACGGATAAGGGTCTACATCAAAATATTAGGGTATGGGTTAGGGTCTTGTCCAAGTATATGTTTTACTGAAACAAAGGAATTCTGATCTGATAGATATCTTTTGAGATTTTATTTTGATGTAATAAAACTATTTATTATTATTATTATTATTATTATTATTATTGACCAATATGCTCTCTCTAAATGTAGTCATATTTGCCATCACAAACACCAAGTGGATTGAAGAGATTAAGGGAGAAAGAGCTTGAAGCATTGAGAGGGGATGGAGTTGGAGAACGCCAAAGTTTTGAGAGAATCTACGATTATGACACTTACAATGACATCGGAGATCCAGACAGTGATCCTGAGTTGGCAAGACCCGTTTTGGGTGGTAGTAAAGAGCTTCCTTACCCTAGACGTTGTCGAACGGGTCGTCCTCCTACTAAAACAGGTATTTAAACTATAATTTTCAAGTATTTTTATTTTTATTTTTATGAAAAGGTATTATTGTCCCACTCTATGGGCCCTATCAATAAATTTCTGTGTGCTCAATACAAGCCCGCACAAGATGAAAGTTAGATCACACACAAGAGTCTAACAAATTTCATCCTAAAACTCAAATTCTCGTATTACAATTCTAATTTTTTCGCACTTACCCCTAAAATATCTTTTTACGTAACTCCTAAAATATCTTTGTAACCCCCCCAAATAGCCTTATAACCCTCCGATCCCACAGTAACCTTGTAACCCCCACAGATTAACCTCGTATCCGCACACAAATGAACTTTTGTAACCTAAATGAAAGAAGTTTGTAACTCCTTATATGTAGGCCCCACAATTCTACCATGAGGCAGTTGCATATAAGAATTTGTGTATAAAATTACGGGATTTATCATTATTTTTGAAAAAAATTATTCTAATTTCATTAAATATTGCAGATCCAAGTTCAGAAAGAAGAGATTCAACAGTGTATGTACCTAGAGATGAACAATTCTCAGAGATGAAGCAATCACAATTTGGATTTAAAACAGTATACTCAGTGTTGCATGCTGTAGTGCCATCGATAGAGACAGCCATGGTTGATCCTGAACAAGGATTTCCATATTTCACAGCCATTGATTCCCTCTTCCATGAAGGTGTTAACTGCCCTGCCCTCCATCAACAACAATCGCTCTTAAAGGACATGCTCCCTAGGCTTATTAGAGCTGTCTCTGACGTTCAAGATAATATGCTTCGCTTCGAGCTCCCCGAAATCTTCAACCGTATGAAACCTTTTATTATTTGTCATTTACAGTAGGGGTGCTAATCGAGCTCAGCAACTCGCGAGCAGCTTGAGCTCAACTCCTGCTCTTCGAATCAGCTCGAAACTCGACAAGTTTATAGGTTAATCAATAATTTTCTATGTTAGATTTTGAAAACAAAAATTAACCTTGACATTTAGAAAAAATAAACTTGGGCTCGAATCGAAACCTAAAGAGCATGAGTCGAGCAACCCCCAGCTCGAGATCGACTCGCTCGATAAGCACCCATGTCTCATTACTCGATCGATCTTATTATTACTTTCTCCGTTCCTATATAATAATTACGATTTTTTGGTTGATTTAATGATGTATGTAGGGGACAGATTTTCTTGGTATAGAGATGAGGAGTTTTCACGTCAAACTCTTGCTGGTTTGAATCCTCTTAGTATCAAATGCGTCACGGTATGATCCATGCATTCTTCTATTTTTTTTTTCAATGAAAATTGTATTAAGAAACTATTATACTAGCTCCGTAATATACCTGGTTATTGGACAAGGTAGTCCAATGACATGCGATTAGGGTCAAGGTTATAGGGTCTTTACTGGACATGTCCTTTAATGGACAAGGCCTTATCGACCAGGGCCGATACAGGGCAAAAAATAATAACCTAATAAATTTTTCAAAAAAATAGTTTTGACAAAAATAATTACATTAATATATTCGTATACATTTGTTTTAACTATTGGCTACCTTAAATTTTATTTATATTTAAAATTTTAATGGCACGACCGCTAACGAACTGCGACCCGCTTTGGCCCGAACCGCTATTGACCCTTTTTAGTCGATCCTAACCTTGACCCGACCCGCCCAATAACTAGGTCTACTCCGTATCAATAATTTACATGCATCGATTTGACATTTTTCTTCTCTAATTTATGTTAAACCATTGCAAATAAATTGTAACAGAGGTACTAATAAGTATTTTAAAGAAGGAAGTGGAAAGCTTCCAACTACTTGTATATTTTAAGAGTATCGGAAGAAGTTTACACACAAAAAAATATCGATTTTATAGTATGTAGCAAGTATTATTCATTTTAGAAAAATTTATCAAGTATTTTAAAATAAAGGAAATTCTATTTCAAAGATCGATGGACATGCATGCTTATCAAATACAAAATTTATGGATGTGACACACAAAATGCGATGTTTGATATATGTGGGAGTGTGGGACAAAGGGAGTATAATACATCATGTTCAAGCTTTAATTTATTGTTAATTTAATTAATTATTTATTTAAAAACTGTAAACTAGTTAATTATCATCATCACGTCGATTTTGCAGGAATGGCCGTTGAAGAGCAACTTGGATCCCAAAATTTTCGGCCCTCCCGAATCAGCATTGACAACAGAATTGATAAACGAACAAATAAAAGGATCCATGACTGTTGATCAGGTAATTCAAAATTGGGAACATGCTTTTTAATCAAGAGATTTTAATTTTTAGTTAAAAAACACAACTTTAACATTACAAAAGTTTATGATTTTGTAGCAAAAAACTTTTTCTTTCTATGTTATAGGTTAAGTAGTGAGACATCAACTTCTCATGCATAGATGATGAAGGTAACTAATTAGTAATTACAATTATGAAATGATCACAAATTAATTACAGGCATTGAAAGAGAAGAAGCTATTTATAATAGATTACCATGATGCACTTTTGCCATACGTGAACAAAGTTAGGGAGTTAAAAGGCAAAACTTTATACGGATCACGAACTCTGTTCATCTGTGACAACGATTCACTAAGACCTCTTGCAATCGAGTTAACTCGGCCTCCGGTTGATGGGAAACCCCAATGGAAGCAAGTGTTTACGCCGGGGCCCACCGCCACTGACGGCTGGCTTTGGAAGCTTGCCAAGACTCATGTCCTTGCTCACGACTCCGGTTACCACCAACTTGTTAGCCACTGGTACGTATGTATAGTAATCATACAAATTTACTTGCTTGATCATACTATGGCCCTACTCTTTTTGACTTAATTATTAAAATTTCAATTTAGTTCAGACAAAGCTGGTTCAGTTCAGTTCAGATAAAGCTAGTTTATGACTTTCAGTTCAACTCTTGACGAGTCTATAATTTAGTTTAATCCAGTTCAAATTTATTCGGTCCAAATAACATATATAGCCTATATATCAAGTCAGGTTCAGCTAATAATCTCGATGACACGTAGTTAAAATTGAATAAGATGACCGAACTCCATGCTTAGCTCAAAATCTCATAACACTAAACAACACATAGAAAAGAGCTTGAAAAAAAAAATGAAAATGTAATTTTCTTCTGCTTTAAAATACTCCCTCCGTTCTTTTTTTTAAAAAAAAATGTTGCACCTTCTACTTTTATTACTTTGTCGAGACAAAAGTTAATATCTCTAAAGTATGTATTTGTAAAAATTATAAAAACAAGATATTAGAAAAAACTACATGTCGAAGCGAATCTACCAAGACTCCTACCTGAATATGTTTTTCCTTGCATATAAATAATAAATGATAATCAAAGTAAACTCTGTGAATAGTGTCAAAAGTCAAATTGTAACTATTAAAAAAAAATAACTTACCAAAAAAAAAAACTATTAAAAAAAAATAGAGTAAATACTACTCTGTAGTAAACTGTTAAAGGACCATCTTAACCAAAAGTTTAAGCTAATGGTTGAGGCCCAGAAATATGTTATATACTCTATCACTCCCCCTCATATGAAAGGCCATTTGGACTTGAAATATGGACGCAGCACAATCCCCATCATACCTGGCGCGAATTAATCTCACTTAGAAAGGAGAGGTAGGAGAGATTCAAACTCATGACCTATGCGTCACGTTAGCTCTGATACCATATTAAAAGACCATCTTAATAAAAAACTTAAGCTAATGGTTGAGGCCCAAGAATATGTTATTTACTCTATCATAAACAATATTGTAGGGTACTACTAAAAGAGTTGGTTGTTGTTGACATGATGATAATTGTAGGTTGAGAACGCATTGTTGCACAGAACCATACATAATAGCAGCAAATAGGCAGTTGAGTGCGATGCACCCAATATATAGGCTGTTGCATCCTCATTTCCGATACACTATGGAGATCAACGCCCTAGCTCGATTAGCCTTGATTAATGCAGGTGGCATCATTGAGTCCTCTTTCTCACCTGGTCAATACGCCTGTGAACTTAGCTCTGTTCTCTATGGCTTGGAGTGGCGTTTTGACCGTGAAGCCTTACCAAATGACCTTATTAGCAGGTACGTACTTTCTTACATTTTTTCTGCAAATCTGCAATTAATAGATTATGTCATTTCATGCATTAAAAATTATTTATTTTTCTTTCTCTGCTACTCGATCGCCTTCTCATCCGTTTGCCACATCTGTAAAGGAGGCTTGAGGAGTGACAAAAGGATGAGAAGGTGAGTCGTAGAGAAAAACCAAAGGTTATTATTGGGGGTGTGATGAGGCTTTTGAGGTTGGGGTAGTAGCTGACCTTAGATAGGTAAACATGGAGGCAGAAAATGTGGACAAACGATTTTTGCAATTTTATATAATAATTCATGACTAGGCGATCCAATATTAAGGATATGTTGATACGGTATAGGAGGGAAGAAGTCGATCGGTAACTTAACTTTATGTATTACATGTAATCTATCATATCCCATATGACCATATTTTATATTAGTAATATCCTACTTATCCATCCCCGTATTGTACACATCGTTAATACTTAAAAAAAAGAGAGTAGGGAATTGAAAATAATTTGAATCAAGAATCTCATGCATTATTGTGTTGGAATATATATGTGAATAAACAGGGGAATGGCAGTTGAAGATCCATCAGCACCGCATGGACTAAAGCTAACCATAGAGGACTACCCATACGCGAGTGATGGCTTAGACCTATGGGCCATCATCAAGGAATGGGTGACGGATTATGTGAACCACTACTACCAAAACTCGAGTCTAGTCGAATCAGATAAAGAACTAGAAGCTTGGTGGACGGAGATAAGAACAGTAGGACACGGTGACAAGAAAGACGAACCATGGTGGCCGAACCTTAAAACTTCGGAAGATTTAATCCAAATTGTGACAACAATAATATGGGTGACTTCAGGGCACCATGCAGCCGTCAATTTTGGACAATATGCCTATGCGGGGTACTTCCCTAATAGGCCTACGATCACTAGGACTAAAATGCCTACAGAAGACCCCAGTGAAGAAGAATGGAAGCATTTCCTTGAAAAGCCCGAAGAAACACTTCTTAAATGCTACCCTTCACAATTACAAGCCACTAGAGTTATGGCGATTTTGGATGTGCTATCAGGGCATTCGTTCGAGGAGGAGTATCTAGGTGAGAAATTGGAGCCGGTTTGGGAGACCGAACCTATCATTAAGGCGGCCTTTGAGAAGTTTAATGGAAGGTTAAAGGAGTTTGAAGGGATTATTGATGAAAGGAATGCTAATAACAATTTGAAGAATAGGAATGGAGCTGGTGTTGTACCTTATGAATTGCTGAAGCCTTACTCCGCACCTGGAGTCACTGCTATGGGTGTTCCTAACAGCATTTCCATCTAATAACATTCATTCAATTTGAATAAAATTTATTGTCAAACTTTGTGTATAGTATATGAGAACAATTATTGTACCAAATAATTGCATCATGTTGTACGAGATAAATTCTATAGGAGATAAATAGTTAAGTTTGTTATAACTAATTTAGTGAGTTAGTTTTACTGTTATATTAGTCTATATATAGTGGACCTCTCTATTAGACTTCGTATTGATTACTTCTATTTTTCCTTACATTCATTTTTACTTTTCTTCTATTCTACTCTCTGTTTCACATGTCTTCTTGGTATCAGAGCTAAACACCAATTTTGGGGTTTAGGTTGCGATTTCTTTGTGCAATATTGTTTGTACAAATTTTGATTCAATCACTATATTGTTGGTGATTGGTTTTCTTTCTTTGTTTTTATTTCAAGATTTCGTGTTTTTTTTTTGTTGTGTGTTGCCTAATTCGGTTTTCTTGAAGAAAATGGCTGCTGCTACATCCTTTGAATCATCGGTTGCGAATGAACAGAGTTCAGGTTTGGCTGATCCATATTTTCTTTCTAATTCTGATAATCCTACTGCCACTTTGACCTCTGTGTTGTTTGATGGAACTAATTTCTTGAGATGGAGTAGGAAGGTTAAGAGGTCTTTAGGTGCTAAGAATAAACTAGGGTTTGTTGATGGAACAATTGTACAACCTGAAGTTACTCATAGAGATTTTTCTAAGTGGCAGAGGGTTGATTTTATGGTGGCTAGCTGGATTTCTAGTTCTATGAATGGAGAATTAGCTGATGAATTTTCTTATGCTGAAACTGCATACGAGTTGTGGACAGACATTAATGATAGATTTAATCAGGGTAATGGTCCAATGGTTTACCAATTAAAGAAGGAGATTGGTAATTTGAGACAAGAGAATTTGTCTATTCTGAGTTACTATGGTAAGGTGAAGAAGTTGTGGGATGAGTTACAGAGCTTTAGAGCTATGCCCACTTGTACCTGTGGTGCAATGAGGTTGTGTACCTGTGAGTTGTTAAAGAAGATCAGTGATCTTGATCAGCAAGATAAAGTAATGCAGTTCTTGCTTGGTCTTAATAGTGGTTTTGAGACTACTATAAGTAATGTGATAACTATGGATCCTTTGCCTTCAATTAATAAGGCATATGCTATTGTCTTGCAAGTGGAGAAACAGAAGGAAGTGAGTGGTTTGCTTGGTGCTCCTGAGAGCAATGCTCTTGTTGCAAGAAGTTTTGCTAGGGATGTAGGAGGTAGCAGGACTGGTTTTCAGAATAGGAGAGATTTGAAGAGAGAAAGGTCTGAAAGAAAATGTGATGTATGTAAAGGTAAGGGGCATACTTCTGACCAGTGCTTTAAGGTGTTGGGTTATCCTGAGTGGTATACTGCTCTCAAGAACAAGAGGCCTCGGCTGGCAGCTAATGTTGTTCAGATTGAGCCAGTTGATACTCCTCTTGATAATGATGATATGAAGCAGATTGTTTCTGTTGGACAAGGGTCAAAATCTGATGTGCTGAGTTCTTTTTGTCAAGAAATGGTGAAAGCTGTGCAAGGAAGGATGACCTCAGATTCTAATGAGAATACTGGTGCTATTGTTAATTTTGCTTCGGCCAATATGGCAGGTAAGTTTTCTTATAGTTTGTGTTGTCATCAAATTTTACAAAATGATAATATGCTTTGGATTGTGGATTCAGGGGCTAGTGATCATATGGTTTTTGATTCTAGCATTTTGGTTAACAAAAAGAAATTAAAGAATGCTATTAAAGTAGGTTTGCCAGATGGCTCTATTAAAATTGTGGAATGGACTGGTAGTGTGATGCTTAGGCCTGATTTTTGGTTGCATGATGTTATGTTTGTGGAAGGATTCAAACATAATCTCTTGTCTATTGGTAAAATGCTTGAACATTCTAATATTAGAGTTAATTTTACCAAAAATGATTGCCATTTTCAGGACCTTTCTGATAAAATCTTGGCTACTGGACATAAGATTGGAGGCCTATATTGCCTACAAGCTGATATAAAAGCTGGATCAACTTCTAATTGTGTGCAGAAGGGTGCAAATGCTTCTGTTGTAATAGATCAGAATAAAGATAAATCTGTTGTGTTTGATAGAAGTATAGCTAATTTGAATCTTTTTCATGCTAGACTTGGACATGTGTCTTTGTCCAAGATGAAACATATATCTCAATGTAAATGTACTAGTGTACATCAGTATAATTGTCATGTATGCAGATTTGCTAAACTGCATAAACTACCTTTTTCTGTTAATAATAAAAGAGCTGATGTGATTTTCCAGCTTATTCATGTTGATCTTTGGGGGCCATATAAGGTTCCTTCTTTGAATGGTGCAAAGTATTTTTTAACAATTGTTGATGATCATAGTAGGTCTACTTGGACTTTTTTGTTGCATAACAAACTACAAGTTTCTAAAACTTTGGCTGATTTTCTTTGTTTAGTTAAAAATCAGTTTCACAAATATGTTAAGTATATAAGATCTGATAATGGGACTGAAATAGTAAAGGAAGAGTGTTGTAATCTATTCAAGACTAAGGGAATAATTCATCAAAAAAGTGTTGTGGGGGTTCCTCAACAAAATGGGAGAGTAGAAAGAAAACACAAACATTTGTTAGAAGTGTCAAGAGCCTTAAGATTTCAAGCAAATTTGCCTAAGAAATTTTGGGGTGATTGTCTTTTAACAGCCACTTATTTGATTAACAGGTTACCAACCAAGATTTTAAATTGGAAATCTCCTTATGAGTGTTTAACTGGTAATAATCCTAAATATGAAGATTTAAGGGTATTTGGATGTTTGTGTTTTGCACATAATAGAGACATTCATAGAGATAAACTTGACTCTAGAGCCAAGAAGTGTATGTTTTTAGGATATCCTTATGGACAAAAAGCCTACAAAGTTTATGATTTGGAAAAACATATCACTTTTGTGTCTAGAGATGTTATTTTTCATGAAAATATTTTTCCCTATGAGGAAAAATCTTGTACTCCCACTACTATTCAGAACAGCCCAAATATGGTATGTTTTGGCACAGATTCTGATTTTACAAGAGCACATAATGCACCTGTGGTCAATATGGATTCTGGTTCTAATTCAGATTCTTTAGCATTATCTCATAATGAGGTACAGCATATGCAGAATAATATGTTTGTTTCTGAAACAACTTCTAATAATTCTGGTATTAATAATATGGTGGAGGCAGGAAGTGATGATCATGTTGTTCAGAACAACCAAGTAAATACTACTGTAAATACTCAGAATGGATATGAAAATATGGTTGATCAACCTGTTTTACTTTCTAACCAATCTACACAAATAAATACTAATATTCAGCCACAAAGAACTTCTCACAGAATTGTCAAACTACCTACCAATCTTAATGACTTTCAATGCTCCTATAAACCTCACAAAAATATAAATGAGACTTCACAGTCTCTTTCTTTTGCTGTTAATTCTTTGGATATTAAAGAACCAAAGAATTATAATCAAGCTAAACATAGCCCGGAATGGCTAGATGCAATGTCTAAAGAAATTAAAGCTTTAGAAGATAACAATACATGGTCTTTAACTATGTTACCAAAAGATAAAAAGGCTATTGGATCTAAGTGGGTGTTTAAAACCAAATTACACCCAGATGGTACCATAGAGAGATACAAAGCAAGACTAGTTGCCACTGGTTACCAACAAGTAGAAGGTCTTGATTTTAATCAAACCTTCTCTCCAGTAGTAAAACTTGCTACTGTTAGGACAGTTATAGCTGTTGCTACTGTAAAACAATGGCCTATTTGGCAACTTGATGTAAATAATGCTTTTCTACATGGCTATCTTGATGAGGAGGTATATATGATACCACCTTCTGGTTATACCAAAGCCCAACCAGGGCAAGTATGCAAATTGGGAAAATCATTGTATGGGCTAAAACAAGCCCCACGACAATGGAACAAAGAGCTGAAATTGTTTTTGCTCAGTCAAGGATTTTCTCAGTCAACACAAGATTATTCACTATTCACAAGAATGTTTGGAGGTGAATTTTTAATTCTTGTAGTCTATGTTGATGACATTCTACTCACTGGCACTTCTCAAGCTCAGATCTCGAAGGTTAAGGCTGATCTTGATAATAAATTTACAATTAAGGATCTTGGAAATCTACATTATTTTCTAGGTGTTGAAGTTTCAAGGAATGAACACAACACTTTTCTATCACAAAGAAAGTATATCACAGACATCTTGACTGATGCAGGGATGCTCAATTGTGAGCCAACAGTGGCTCCACTACCAGTAGGGTTGAAATTAACTCCTGATGAAGGGGAACTATTGGAGTCTCCAGAAATTTACAGAAGAATCGTGGGCAGATTACTTTATTTGGGGTTCACTAGACCAGATCTTAGTTATACAGCCCAGCACCTTAGTCAGTTCATGCAGAAGCCAAGAAACACTCATTTAAGGGCTGCTTTGCATACACTAAAGTACTTAAAAGGCACAGTAGATTATGGTTTATGTTATTCTTCTCAAACAAATCTTGATATTAATGCCTATAGTGATGCTGACTGGGGAAGTTGCAAGTTTACTAGTCGTTCCTTAAGTACATATGCAGTTTTACTTGGTCAGAATTTGGTATCTTGGAAGACTAAAAAGCAGACCTCAGTTAGCAAATCATCTACAGAAGCTGAGTATAAGAGCCTATCAGCTGCAGCAAGTGAGATTACCTGGATTCATGGGCTGCTTCAAGATCTTCAGGTTCAAAGTTCAGTTCCTATATCTTTGTATTGTGATAACACCTCCGCTGAACATCTTGCTTCCAATCCAATGTTTCACGAAAAGACTAAGCATCTCATGAGGGATGTTCACTATGTTCGAGAACAGGTAGAAGATGGCTTTCTTCAAGTCAAGCATGTTAGCACTCATCATCAACTTGCTGATTTACTGACCAAACCTTTATCTTCAACTAGACATTTTGAGCTGAGTTCCAAGCTTGGACTGACTTCAAGTGTCCAGCTTGAAGGGAGGATATAGGAGATAAATAGTTAAGTTTGTTATAACTAATTTAGTGAGTTAGTTTTACTGTTATATTAGTCTATATATAGTGGACCTCTCTATTAGACTTCGTATTGATTACTTCTATTTTTCCTTACATTCATTTTTACTTTTCTTCTATTCTACTCTCTGTTTCACATGTCTTCAAATTCTCATATGGTTGCTTTTTAAAAAAGGGAATTTTTTTTTTCCAGGGTAATGGCTATGACAAATACAAAAAGAATAACCAGCCCAAATTTTAGCCAAAGTTGCTAACTTGGGTTATTAAAGAAAAAAAAGCGGTCCTTAATAATTTGTTAATTAAATTATACAAAGCGGTCCTTTTGGTAGGGTGTAAAACATTTTGGAAAAATATTTTACAACGGAAAATTTATTTTCAAAAGAGTTTTCCGTTGTTTGATTGAGTGGAAAATGATGAGTTATGAGGATAGAGAATGAAAAACAATTTTCTTTTGATTTTGGAAGGAAAATATTTTCAACTATGGTGTAAGACTTTTAATTTCCATTTTAAATTTCATTCCAACCAATTAACCAAACAATATAAAATGAGAAAAATAATTTTCAGAGAAATTATTTTACACCCTATCAAACGGGCCCTTAAAAAAACAAATAAAAATTGCAGCCTTGCTGGTAGTCAAGCCATTTTCAATACTTGTATTTGTATAGCCGATTAAATTTTGAGTGTTATGAATTGTCAATTGTCATAACTCATAAAGCAATCTTTGTACAGTGGTGGGTGGTGTGCTTCGTGTATCTATTGTTAGACAATTCAAGTGTTTGGTTTGTTTATATGTATCATTTTGCTTGATTTTTTTTGGTTTTATGTGATAATATGTGGGATATTAGGACTTGAAGTAGATCTTATTATAGGTCACCCGATTTAATTTAGTCAATATACGCATCTGTGATGGGAAAAGATAATAGATCTCACAAATACGTACGTTGAGAATCGAACCCATAATTTCGTACCTAAATTCTGAAATCTTAACCATTACGTACGTTGAGAATCGAACCCATAATTTCGTACCTAAATTCTGAAATCTTAACCATTAGGTTAATAAATCATCCGTATTATTTTGCTTGAATTTATGTTACACTTTGCAAGTAATGCAACCACATAGTACAATACTTGCTTAATCGGGTACCTAGTGTGTGGGCAAGCCATTGCTTCGAGTCGGTTTTGTACGGTAGACTCCACTTTTCGCATATGTGGCCATGTGGCTACCCGTATTTTCGAATACATGATAAAGAACATCCATATAATTAACATCCATGTAGTCTTGTCATTGTTATTTTTATGAAAGTGTCAAACCTTTTACGTGTACTCTTTTAGGAATATATAATTTATCTTGGTGAATAGTTGGGGTATCTTATGTGTTATATTCTTAGGGCCTAATTTTTCACTTCTATAGTTGGCCCACATTATCACTAGGTTGTATAATTTGTATTTCTCAATACAATACACAACAAATCTTTTACTCAGAAACCCTGTTCTAATCTTATTAATATGATATCAGAGCCTGTTTTTTAGTTTTGGTGTAACTTATTCATCTCATATGCATTTTTTCTGCAACAATAAGTCAACACTTCATATTGGTCAAATTTGATTTATTTTTTTATTTTTATGAACGCATTAAACATATTGAAGGTGATTGTCATTATGTGTGTGATGCTATTCAAGAAGGTGTGCTTTCAAGTGCTCATGTTTGATGTTTCCACCACAGACCAATTGACAGATATACTTACCAAGACATTGGGATACCTACAATTTGACAATTTACATTGCAAGTTGGACATTTGTGATCTGCATGCTCCAACTTGAGGGGAGTGTTAGGAATATATGGTGAATATTTGGTTTATCATGGTAAATAATTGGTGTATCTCATGCGTTATATTCTTAATTAGGGCCTAATTTTCCTCTTTTATAATTGGCCAACATTATCTCTAGGTTTTATAAATTTATCTTTTCTCGATTCAATACATAACACATCTCTTACTCACAAACCCTCATGGGCCTCATCTTAACATACTCTTCTCGTTCGTTGCTCCTATTTAGTTTCCAAATAATGTTCATAGCTTGAGAGGCTCTTCTAGATGCTCTCAAATCTACATTTGCGTTGAATTTAATCATGTAATTCGAGGCCTTTTTATTTGTAGACCCTGTGCTGAATAATGTTTCTTTGTAGGCTCTTATGACAACTACTTTATTTCTGAATAATTATTTATAATAGTTAAGGAGTCTACTAGCTCTATAATTGATAATGAGTTACAAACTCAAGTATTTTGATTAGAGGAGGGGAAGTGAGGATTGACCACGCACCCCAACGTGGGAGGTTGATAAACTTCACCAGGCTTAGATCGGAGGAGAGTCTGACCATACATAAGCCCGGTGAAATTTCATTATAAATTCAATTGGTAATATAAAGGGTAGCCCACCATGCTTATATCTTAGTCATATGTGTAATACCTACATATGGTAAACTTGGGTGGGAGATCTATTCTTTAACAACCCCCTCAAACATGTAAGGTCCTTTTTTTTGGTATAAAAACTTTGCCTCATGTGAATTTTCGGGCTAGAGTGCTTCTTCAATGCCCTTTACATGGACCTACTCAATTTGTCTAAGTGAACTTGAACTCTAATATCACACTAAAGTAATAGAATGGTAAAGAACAAAAAATGTTAAGAATGTTACTAGTGACCCTCGAACCTTAGTCTAAGGGAGCATAAACAAGCAATCAAACCAATTGCGTTACTATATTTTTATTGTTTAATTTCACTTAAAACTTATATATACTAACAATTTTGGGCCAAAGGGGAGGCCAAGGCTCCGCTAGCCCCCCTTGGCTCCGCCCCTGGGTGGGTTTCCATTATAAAATCAATTGGTAATATAAGGAGTAAGCCCCCAAACTTATATGTTAGTCATCATGTGAGGGGGAGTGTTGATACTGTTGAACCCATGCAAAGTCTACATGTGAGTTTGAAAAGAGTTTGGAATTAAAGGGAGTGTTGCATTGTGGTAATAAAATCCCATGTTAAAAAAATAATAAAGTTGTCTCCACTCTACAAGTTAGGAGCTACTCCCTCATTGCTATATGATTTTGAGATGAAACCTCCTTAGTCTTATAAAGTGGCCTGGACTTGCACTCACTCGTGGGCGGCCCAGTCTGATACCACCAAGCTCTTTAATTTATTGCTTGTCCTCCACATCTACTCTCTGAATCAATCTTTTCTCATTGGTCGTCCCGTAGATAGTATTTTATAATCTTATCTTTTTATACTTGTACACACTTGTATTATTGTATCACATGTGTAAACCCAAAAAACAACAACAAAACGAATAACAACGTTAAACACGAGTGCATACGTTAAACACGTACTTAAACAGTTAAGTTGTATGCAATGTTTTCCGTAATGTTTTAGTGAAATTCCTTGCAAGCCCTCGATCAAGACCATCTATAAAAACCACGAATTTGATGCATATCATCTATCTCCTTTTCAATCCAATATACAATCCTATCTTTAATAAATCTCTTAATTACTCAAAATTTTTGTGGTTTATAGCTATAAGAAAATGTTGAACACAACATCAACTAATACTATCAACAAAACTCGTGTTTTTTCACTTTCAAAACCCTTACTAGCAGGAATAAGTGAACCAAATTTTGTTCAACTTCATAATAATTCTCCTAGCCATAGGGCATGCCGCAATTCATCATCAACTGGTGCATTGCGTACTAGAAAGTTGAACGGGGATAACGCTGTATCAAGGGTACGTCGAGGTCGACGTGCCCTTAAAGCTGAAGCAATAGCAGCCAAAGATGTTGAACAATCTGTGGCTGTTAAAGCTACTGTTTCTGTAAAACAAACTTTTGGTGGGTTCTTTAGTAATATCGGAATTAACCGAGGGTTTGATGAAATTACTGATTTGCTTGGTAAAACTCTCTTGTTGGAGCTTGTTAGTGACGACGTTCAACCCAGTAAGTTCTTATTAATTACATACTTAAAGAAAAAACAAAAGAAGTGAGGCTATTTGTTCCTCTAAATTTGTTACACTTATTTTTACACGTTAGTCTTCGAAATATTTGTTTGATCGCTTATATCATCAATTATATTTTGTAAAAAAATTATACAAGGTTGATATTTTAAATAATAGTATACTGTCAAAAATAACTTGAAAAAATGTCATGGGTATGGGGGGTTCATGCTGCATTCACAGTTCAAGCCCATCATCCACAATTCAATCCCAAGTTGGTTTTCTAGTGAGGTAACATGATAAAGTATAAAGCCTATAATTCATAGACTTCAACCGGCCATTAGCTTAATCTTTGGGTTGACATATTATGGTTCTTTTGACTGTACATATACTATTAAAATATCAAGTTTGTATAATTTTTACAAAATATAATTAATAAATTTCGAATTCATGACCAAGCTTAGCTTGAAGTTCAATTAATTTAGCTCCTATATATTTTAATTTGATTTTTAACATTTATAAGGTTTGATATATTCAATTTTATAAACTGAAGTATTGAGCGAAGAGCAGATGATCAACCATAATTGAATATATATATAAGGTTTAATTTGATCATGTGGTATAAGGTTTACCACGAATCAAACAAGACTCCACATGAGTGACATGTCTATGGTATGTTTTATATGTTGAGAGTGATTTAAAAGATTTTACAATCTTATGAATAATGTCAAGATTCCATATAGGACAAATTAAACAAATAGGAACGGAAGGAGTATGATTTAATGTTACTTTTTGATTCCCTTCAACAAAAATGTTAACTTTTGATTTCCTCCCCCCTATTTTTTTTCCCCTACTAATTTTGATTTGTGACCGCATCTTTTATTAAGTGCTATATCAATTATTGGCTTTGTTCTTCTCAAAAAAAATAAAAAAATATTGACTTTGTTTGTTTTGCGAACTCAATTTATGAAAAATAAGATGGTCCAATGTACTACCTTCGTAACATAATACTAGCAAAAATTGGTTATGTACGCATTTTGAGGAAGTGATTTAAGAGTGTAAACGAAAGAATTAGTCAAAATAATTTCAATATAAGTAACTTATAATCATATTCTTATTTGTATTAAAACCATTTTGACTAATTTTTTCGTTTACAACCTTGAATCACTTTCTCAAAATGCGTGCAAATTCAATTGTTGCTAGTATTATGTTGCGGAGGGAGTACTTTGGAAGAGGATTTTGGCCATGTACAATAAAATGTAAGAGGCTTAAGGTAGAAATTTGGAGAGATTTAACAATACCCCATGTGCAAATTCGTTGGTTGTGATAGGATTATAGGAAGTTAAAAAGTACTGTACAATTTTTGTAAATTCATTTGAAAGCCCCCATTTTTTATTTTGAGCAAAAACAGCCCCAAATAATGTTAGTAGCCAATAGTTAGCTTAACTAAAGTCACTTAGGGTGTGTTCTCTTCAACTTATATTAGATTAGATCAGATGTGAGATAAGCTAAAAGACTAATAAAACCATATCTGCAGACCAGATCAGATGTGAGATAACCTAAAAGAATAATAAAATCATCAAATCAGATCATGCCAGATCAGAAAAAATAAGTTGAAGAGAATGCAACCTTAGTGATCGTTTAGTTCATATGAGAATTAAATTCTTACATTAAATTTTATTTTATGTGAAATAATTTTCCTTATAACATTTATCTTTTCAATAATATTTCAATACCATGTGGAAACTCCTTGGTAATGCTAGGGAAAAAAATATATTTTCCCTATCTCCAAAAAAAATCAAAGAGTGAAGCAAATGAGGGAAAAACCTCACATGTTTGTACCCAATAGTTAGCTACGAGTAAACTCTGTCTACTTATGTCTTCATTGTTTTCATGCTCCTTGTGTTGTTTTCCCTCCCTCTCACTTTCTCTACTTTCACTTTCTCTACTTTCACTTTCTCGTTTTTCTTGTTTATTACGTTTTATTTATTTAATTTGTTATTTTTGGGTTTTGTTTTGGTGCATATAAAAAGAGCTTTATTTTGGAACCAAATTAAATCAAATCTTTGTTTTTGATGAATTATATTCTTGAAAAGGATTTCTTGAAAATATTAGTATAGATTTATATTTAAAAAACACATAAATTTTTGTGTTTTGTTTTGGTGCATATAAAAAGATCTTTATTTTGGAACCAAATTAAATTAAATCTTTGTTTTTGATGAATTATATTCTTGAAAAGCATTTCTTGAAAATTTAGTATCGATTTTATATTTAAAAAACACATAATTCATATTACATTAAGGTAGTGTTTGGATAGGTGAATTCATTTCAAATTGGTGAATTCAATTTTTGAAATTGAAATGTTACAATTCAAATGACAATTATTTGTTTGGGTTGTTTTTAGAATTTGAAATGACATGATTTTGTTTAGTATTTGAAATACACAACATTTGCTTGTTAAACATTTGGGTTGGGAATTGAGCCAAATCCAATTACAAATTTTTTTACTTGCCAAACATGTAATTTGACCCAAATCCATCATTTCAAATGAAATTCTTGTATCCAAACATAGCATAATGAATTTCATTATAATAAGTAAATGAAACGTAAATGATTTAGTTAAAAAGAATAAAAGATTTTTTTAAGTATGCAAATTCTTATATGCGACTGGTTCTATGATTTACAAACCATGCGGCATGTTGCATTGTTTGAAATGACACGGCCATTTAAAAAAAAATTCTTTTTTATTTGTTAGACATCCGTGTTTTTCGTGAATGAGTTAGCTTTTGTTCTAGCATGTGGTGCGCGCGCGCCATACGGTTCTTGAACTATGCAGCCAAAATTCGTGTTGTTTTAATTTAGGCAAAATTGACACCATCAGGTCATACTATTTGCCATCTTCCCATATCAGTATGAACAATTGATTATCCCAGAGTAGGCCTTACTATTACAAAAACTTGCCAAAAACAGTCCGGCTTACCTGTTGACCTATTGTAGTCGGTAATCCACAACACGTGACTAGCACATGACTTTTAGTGGGGTTAATTAATAATCAAATTGTCTTTGGAAAATAATTGATTGATAATCAAATCATTTTTAGAAAAATAATTAATCCACAACACGTGACTAGCACATGACTTTTAGTGGGGATTACCGGCTACAATAGGTCAACAGGTAAGCCGGACTGTTTTTGGCAAGTTTTTGTAATAGTAAGGCCTACTCTGGGATAATCAATTGTTGGGACTGATATGGGCAGAAGACAAATAGTATGGACCGGTGGTGTCAATTTTGCCTTTAATTTTGAGTTTGAATTAATAAGTGTATACATAGATTGAGTAATAATGTTTTCAACTTAAAAATTGAAGAGACGGGATCAGAGAAGGCAAGAATCACAGCATACGCACATCATACAAGAGATGAAGATGGGGTGGCCAAATATGAAGCGGATTTCATTATTCCACCAGAATTTGGAGAAGTTGGGGCTGTCCTTGTTGAAAATGAACACCATTCTGAGATGCATCTCCTTGATATTCTCCTTGATGGCTTACCTTTTGGTCCTCGTCAATTTTCTTGTAATTCTTGGGTACACTCCAAATTCAACAATCCTGATAAAAGGGTCTTCTTCACTAACAAGGTATTATTAGTTAATTAGCTCATTAATTATTACTCCTCCTGTTCCAATTTGTTTGCTTGTGTTTAGAATCTTTGTGCAGTGTGATTGTAAAATGGTCAAAGTGTAACAAACAAAATAAAATCGATGGAGTACTTCAATTCTTTTAGTCAACATAATTATTCAAATGTTTGTTTTTTCAAATTAAACTTTTTTTTTTTATTTTGATATGTTTTTGCCATGCTTGTATGCCTTTAAGTTTCCATTTTCCTTTTTAAGTTCTATTTGCTCTTTCTATACTTATCGAAACACAATTTTAACTTATAATATATTTAACTATGTTGATAAAATTGTAGACGGATACTAGGGCCGTTCTAAAAAAAATTAGGGACCTTGTTCTGAAATTAAAAATTAAGGCCCTTATTATATTATTAAAACTAATACATTATATATATTTTATGTTGTAATATATTATTTTAATAAACAAATAAATGTAGATTTTTTCCCAATAGTAATGACTAATGACAAAGGAATAAATAATTTTTTATTAGAAAATTGAAATTATGGGGCCCTTAGCTGTTGGTCTCTTTATTTGCACGCTCTTAATAAGGACGGCCCTAAGCCCCTAATTAAGGCTTACCTTATGCAATGATAAAGTCCATGCTTCTCAAAACAATGTGATGGTAGATTTGTTGATAATTATAATAATTAGCAAACTGATATTTGATTTATCTAGTAATTAAGCCCTTGTTTTTAATAGTTTAATCAATATGATGGAATTACATTTATTTCTTAATAGATTATCTTCGTGTAATAATATTATCCTAATGTTGACGAATAAGTTGAAACTGTAGTCGTATTTGCCATCACAAACACCAAGTGGTTTGAAGATACTAAGGGAGAAAGAGTTGGAAGCATTGAGAGGAGATGGAGAAGGAGAACGCCAAGGGTTTGAAAGAATTTACGATTATGACACTTATAATGACCTTGGAGATCCAGACAGTGATCCTGAGTTGGCAAGACCCGTTTTGGGTGGTAGTAAAGACCTTCCTTACCCTAGACGTTGTCGAACAGGACGCCCCCCTACGAAAGCAGGTACGTACAAATATATACTTTGAATTTAGAAAGTGTTGAAGTTTGGTTAATTATTTAATTTAATATGTAAAATAACATCCAGAAAGTGGTTAATTATTTAATTTAAACGGTAAAATAACATCTAGAAAGTGATATATATGCACAAGAACATTTGTCCTACCATTATAAATTAAAATGAGCTAAACTAAACAAAAATCATTAACATATAGAACCCCACATAGGACACAAGTCCAAGTCATGGCCCCCTTTTTCATTTTTTTTTTTAATTAAAAACAAATTTGGTTTTAATTTTTTAAAAAGAAAAATCCAATTTCCTTACTTATGAATGACATAACATTTGATTTTACCTTTAATAAAATAAAATAAAAAATGAATATAAATACTCAACAATCTTTGACTGCGTATCATGACTCCGTAGTTTTTCCTGATAAAAAAAAATCTTTGACTGCATCTGGCTTTTTTTGTGTGTGTGTGTGTGCTTATGTCATAAATGTTTTTTTTATTACATATTCTATTCTAGATCATTTATTTCATAGAATTTTAATGATTTTTTTCATATAATATGTAATATTCAGAGTCATTTCCTAAAATACAAATCCCATACCATTTGCACTTAAAAAAAAACATATCGACAAATTAAAAACCTTCTTATTAGTTTTCCATGAAATTTTTCAATGAGGTCAATTAAAAATTGAATATTAAGCCGGAAATAACACATCTCAACACATGTATGGAAAATACTGTGAATAATTTTATGAAAAATTTCAAGTATTAACCAAGATATGATTAAGCTAACGTTATACTCCCCCACTTTCCTTAAATTTGTGTTTTTTTCTTTCATTATTTACATGTGAAGCAAATCTTTTAAATATCTTTCAATGTATAAAAGTAATTAAGCATTGTCGTGTAAGTTCTTGTTTTCTTCGTACTAATAAGGAAATATTATTAATATTGAATCATTATAATTTTAACAACTATGTACGTAATTGTTGATATTTATAATACAATCAAAAAGTACCTTCAGAAGCGTGTGAACAATTAATGCACACAACTTTGAGGAACAAATCAAAAAGGGAGTATACCATCACATGATCGAACTTCTTAAGGTTGTTGCCCTTGCGAAGAAATTTTGCTAACAACTTTTATATTTTTAATTAAGCCTCATAGAAATGACTGTATTATTCTTCTTTTAACTGATTCTTTATCATTGGGAAAGAGCCAGTTAACTTCAATCATGTAAATATATCAATTTTGCAATATTATATAGGTCTTTGGTGAGACCGTCTCACAATGCTGAGATCAGGTAATTTCAAGAAAAATGATGAAATAAATAATATGTAAAAGTTATTGAAAAATTAAAAAGTCATCAAGTTGTTTTATACATCTATAACTATATATTTTTCAATGATTTATGTATCTTTTCCAAGTTTTTCTATAATTTTTTCATGGTCAGACTTAGGGTGCGTTCTCTTCACCTTAAAAAAATAAGTTTCAGGTTTAATAAGTTCAGATAAGTTCCAATAAGTTATATATATCAGGTCTAATAAGTTTCAATAAGGTCTAATAAGTTATAATAAGGTCAAATAAGTTGTAATAAGTTCCAATCAGGTCTAATACAATTATTTCTGGTTCCGCCACTGGTAATGTAATGTGCAGATCCAAAGACAGAAAGCAGATCGTCAAATACATATGTACCAAGACCAGAACAATTTTCGGAAGTGAAACTATCGCAATTCGGGTTCAAAACGGTGTATTCAGTGTTACATGCAGTGGTACCATCATTAGAGACTGCTGTACTTGATCCTGAACTTGGATTTCCATATTTCACAGCCATTGATTCTCTCTTCAATGAAGGAGTTGACTGTCCTGGTTTGAACCAACAACATGGTCTCCTTGATATCCTCCCTCGCCTTATCAGAGCTATCTCTGATCTTGGAGATAATGTTCTTCGTTTTGAGCTCCCCAAGATGTTTGATCGTATGATCTCAATTTCAACTCTACTTATCATGCATTTCTAGTTTCTTTAACTAGATCATTCAATTGTTACGTTCTTATTAATATATCTATAACTATATACTAAAACAGAATATGATGATGCATGTCATAGGAGCCACGTGTTAAATTTTTATAAAAAATTTAATTTCATCCTCCAAAACTAATGATGACATCACTTTCATTCTAATTATAATCATCTTAAGTTTAAAGACTAATTAATAATTGCTTCTTTACAATTTTAATGACAATATGATCGCACTCTTTCCATATATAGAAGTAATGAACAACATGCTCTTAGCTTATAAGAACAAACTGAATAAATGGAGCATCGCACGAGATTAACCTAATTAGTTACGCAAGAACTTATTTTAATTTGGTAGCTAGCTAGTAGCTAGGCATGCAATTATTAAGTTTGATGATTTGGTAAACTTCTTTGATTAATTTGTTTTGTTTGGTTAAATTAAATTAACTTGCAGGCGATAGGTTTTCTTGGATTAAAGATGAGGAGTTCTCCCGTCAAACTCTTGCTGGCTTGAATCCTGTTAGCATCAAGTGTCTCACGGTATGATTTTATTTATTTTCCAAATTAAACTAATACACACTGATTTGTATTTCTTACTGCCCGTTTGATTGTTGCTAATAAAGTGGGTTTAGTAGGAATAAATTTTCTTCACATTTTATTCTATTACCCTAAAACGGCCCGTTTGATTGTTGGTAATAAAATTTAGTAATGGTTGTTGGGGGTGATCTGCTTAACGGAGCTAAATGTTAGGGCTGTAAGGGGTTAATTATTTTTTATTTTTTTTAAATAAGGGGGTAATTGGTAAAAACGTAAAAAGGTTAGGGGATTATTTTTAATTTTTCCTCCATAAATTTATTAGATAAAGTAGACCAAGACCATGTTCTTTTGGACTGAAATTCTGAAATTTTAGTTTAGTTCAGTTCAACTCAATTCGGCTTATGTTGAGTCTAGGATTTAGGTTAATTCAGTTCAATCCAATTCAAATTAATTTATTCCAAAAGAAGAAGAACCAAGACTTGTTAGGATTTTGAGTTATTGTTAGGGGAAAATGACATAATTAAGACTGTACTAGGCCAAAATAAAAGGTTGTCTTGATGAATTAGTCTTGCGAAAATTTTGAGATGAAATAATCTTGATATACATCAAAATGGGGTTATAATTAACCCTGATGTGGCCTTTATTGCCCTGAATTCTAATTCGAACCGTGTTAGGTAACACCAAGGTCATATCAGACATGATCAGATCATAATATTACTAATAATATAATTGCATACAAAGGCATTGTTCGTTTGGACTTAATTTTCAAAATTTCAGTTTATTTCAGACGAATTCAGTTCAGTTTAGCTCAACTCATAACCATTCTAGGATTTAGATTAGTTTAATTATTCAGTTCAATTCTAGTTCAACCACATTAAAAAACGAAAAATTTGTCACTAACCACCTAATAAGTACCAAAGGTTGTGAACAACTACCATAATTTTTTTTTTTAAATTTAACTACCAATTAAGTGCCAAAAAGTTGCAAAGCACCACCCATTTTTAACACCGTTAACTTAAATCAAAATTAAACCTTAAACCACTTAAATCTTAATTAAATCTTAATTAAACCTTAATTAATCTTAATTAACAATTTTTATTAAAAAATAGAAAAATAAAAAGAAAATCTGGAAAATTTGGGGGAGGGGGAGGGGTGGCTGAGGTTTTTTTTTTTCTAATTTTCCAGATTTGTTTTCTTTTTTTTAAATAAAAGTGTTAATTAAGATTAATTAAGGTTTAATTAAGACTTAAGTGGTTTAATTAAGTTTTAATTGTGATTTAAGTTAACGGTGTTAAAAATGGGTGGTGGTTTGCAACTTTTTGGCACTTAATTGGTAGTTAAATTTAATAAAAAAATTATGGTAGTTGTTCACAACTTTTGGTACTTATTAGGTGGTTAGTGGCAAAATTTTCTTAAAAAACAGGGCTAAAGTATACCATGAACAAAACCCATTAAGTGAAAAAAGTGTATGTTACTATTTACACCAAACCATGATCTTAAAAATAAACAATTGTGATGATATTTACAGGAAAAAGATTGGCCTATAATGAGTAAACTGGATCCAAACATATATGGTCCAGCGGAATCAGCTTTAACAACAGAAATGGTGGAGAGTGAGATCAAAGGTTCCATGACAGTTAAAGAGGTAGTTGATCAATATACACTTTTATCTTACACGATTACTTCCTCAATGTATTTATATATTGATTTCTCATGTAATAAATAATAATCGAGGTGATGATTAAATTACTTACAGGCTTTAAAAGAGAGAAGATTGTTTATAATTGATTATCATGATGCATATATGCCATACGTGAATAAGGTTAGGGAGATAAGAGGGACAACATTATATGGAACAAGGACTTTGTTCATATTTGATAATGATTCACTAAGGCCTATTGCTATTGAGCTTACTCGACCTCCCGTAGATGGGAAGCCTCAATGGAAGCAAGTCTATACTCCGGGAAGTTGTGCCACTTCTTGTTGGCTATGGAAGATCGCCAAGGCACACGCTCTTGCCCATGACTCCGGCTATCACCAACTTGTCAGCCATTGGTACGCGCTTATTTATCATCTTTATATTATTATGCATGCTATATATATTTGAAACATTCATTCGGACCTTCACATTTTTCAAAAAATTCATATCATATCAGGTCAAATCAGAAAAATTCAGATCAGATTAGATCAAAAATTTTCAGATTAGATCAAAAATTTTCAGATTAGATCATAGTATTTCAATTCAGATGAATCAAACGCACCCTAAATGCCGTATCTTAAAAGAAACAAATAGGTCGACTCATAAAATGCGAAGACTTTAATTTGAATTGGAGAAGAATTGAAAAAAGTGTCAATCATAGTATTTACAGGCAAAAACTTTTATATGCAATGAAGATTAGACATTTTTCCTCTCTAATTTACGTCACACTGTTGTACATAAAAATTAACGAAGTCCAGGTCGTATATGTGACGATTAATGTATATGTTTGGTGTATATATATTTACAATGAATAACAATATTATTGCAGGCTTAGAACACATTGTTGCACAGAGCCATACATAATAGCAGCAAATAGGCAGTTGAGTGCGATGCACCCAATATATAGGCTGTTGCATCCTCATTTCCGATACACCATGGAGATCAACGCCCTAGCTCGACAAGCTTTGATTAATGCAGGTGGTATCATTGAGTCCTCTTTCTCACCTAAGAAGTACTCCCTTGAGTTAAGCTCTGTCATCTATGGTGCTGAGTGGAGATTTGATCATGAAGCCTTACCTGCTGATCTACTTGCCAGGTTTTTTTCTTTACACATTTATTTAACCATCACTCAAGTATAAAAAAAAAAGAAAAAAAAAAGAGAATTTGCTACAATGTTTTATATAAGGTGTTATACATAAGTTTTTACGTAACTAGTTATATATATATATAGGAACTAAACCGAGGAAGTATATTTCAAGGCATCAAATTAGATCACACACAATTACATTTTTTGTTGCCTTTATAAAATATAAGAGGGTCAAAGTTAGGGTGTGATGAATAGTTCCGAAAGTTAAAATTGAACATTTTTTTTGACATTGACCTCAATATATCTTCATTGGACCTGTTACAATGTCTCGAAATAAAATTCCTCAATGATTTTTTTTTAAAATTAAACAAAAAATACATTACATTAACTTTTTACACATATCATAAGGAACAAAGTGGTGTTATTAGTAATTGAATTGTAAAAAGTTAATGTACTGTATTTTTTGTTTAATTTTTATATTTCTCCCCAAAATACACTAACTATAGTTAATTAAGGACTGATTAGTGGTGATTAATTGACCGAAAATAATAATTAGAGGTGTTACTTAAATTATATTAGCAACATAATAATTCTGGGATTTTTTTCAATAGTAATGTATACCACTGGGAATAATCCTAAATACTATCTACTTATTTTCAATAGTTCCTAGTACTTTACATAGTTTATCCTAAAAGAAGAGAATTTTGCAACTAAAAAAACAATATATGGGTGTTTCTCAACTAACGATAATGGGTGTTTCTCATTTTTTTGGAAAATGGGGTAGGCTTTTTATTGATAATTAATGGGTGTTTCTCATTTTATGTATGTACAAAAATAGGGGAATGGCAGTTGAAGATCCATCAGCCCCACATGGACTAAAGTTAACTATAGAAGACTACCCATACGCGAGTGATGGATTAGAGTTATGGTCCATTCTAAAGCAATGGGTCACGGATTATGTGAACCACTACTACCCAAATCCGACCCTAGTTGAATGCGATGAAGAACTACAAGCTTGGTGGACGGAGATAAGAACCGTAGGACACGGTGACAAGAAAGACGAGCCATGGTGGCCGAACCTTAAAACACATGAAGATTTAATCTACATTGTGACAACAATAATATGGGTGACTTCAGGGCACCATGCGGCCGTCAATTTTGGACAATATGCCTATGCAGGGTACTTCCCAAATAGGCCTACGATCACTAGGTGTAAGATGCCTACCGAAGACCCCACTGACGAAGAATGGAAGAACTTTATCGAAAAGCCCGAAGAGACACTCCTTAGATGCTACCCAAGTCAAATACAAGCTACTAGAGTTATGGCAATATTGGATGTGCTTTCGGCACATTCGGTCGAAGAGGAGTACCTAGGGGAGAAAATGGAGCCGGCTTGGGAGGCCGAACCTATGATTAAGGCCGCGTTTGAGAAGTTTAATGGAAGGTTAAAGGAGTTTGAAGGTATCATTGATGAAAGGAATTCTAATGCAATGTTAAAGAATAGGTATGGAGCTGGTGTGGTGCCTTATGAGTTGTTGAAGCCTGTTTCACCCCCTGGTGTTACTTCTATGGGAGTTCCTAATAGCATTTCCATCTAACTAATTCATTCTTACAAACTATCATGTATATTCTAGCCTCTAGGGGCCAGGTTAAATCTTTATTTGTATCAAAGTAAAATAAATTAAACTTGTTATGGTTTGATTTCTATTTTTTTTACGAAACAGATCATCATTAATTTGGCCAATAAGGAAATAATCACAAGAATTTATTTTTTGAAAATGTTATATCACGGATGTGGGTCCATATATCTATATATGGATCTGCTTGCGAGTAAGAATATTCAATATTTCCCCCATAGTCTTCATTTATATAAAGAAAATGTTCATTTACGTACAAAGGGTGTTCATTGTCAACTTTAAATAATAATTTATTTTAAAACGATATTCGTTTACAAATAATAAAATCTTGCATACTACGTAAATGCTACATATATAATTGTTTGCTTTGATACGTGAAAAAAAAAAAGGATTTTTTCGAAATAACTCCCAGGAACTTGGGCCTACTTTGACAAAACCCCCAGGATCTCCACTAATTTTATTAAACCCCCAACAACTCTAAAACCTTTTTATTCAACCCCCAAAATGTCTAGCCGTCTACAATTCTACCCCCAGATGCTAACATCGTTAAAAATTAGTGTTAACACCATTAAGTTAATGGGGTGAGGCCCACTCTATTATAATAATGTTGTTATAATATTACTAATAATATTGTTATAATATTAAATTAAAATAAAAAATTCCCTTAAAAAAACAAAATAAAAAATCATCAAACCAGTTTTATTATCATAAGCATCAAAATCATATCATCATCTTCATCAACCTTCATCATCTAATCAATCTTCATCATCAAATCATCAAATCATCAAATCAACTTTCATCATCTTTATCAATCTTCACCATCATCCCCTCGTACCCATTGTTCTCCCTCTTCACCCATCTTCTCTCTCCTCACCACCATTTTCTCTCTCCTCAGTTGCCACTATCGACATCGAATCGCTACCGTCAAATGCTTCGACATGTTCGACCACAACGGCAAGATGCAAGTCCTTCTAGAGTACACCCACCCCGACAACCCCTCATCAAAACCACCTAATAACCACCACCACCATACTCCCAAAACCCCAAACCACCTCCATTCAAAAATCCAACCCCTATTTAAGCCGCCCCTTCACCACCACAACCCTTCGAAACCCCAATTTGACAATGGTAGGTCATTTTTGAGGTTGAGGTGGTTCGATTTCAAGGAAAAAATGATAACAAAAATTGATAATAAAGGTTGGGGCATTGGTTCAAGGGTGTAGATGGGTCAATCCGAGGGCGGCGTCGGTGGTTCGATTGATTCGGAGGTGGTTCAATTCAGGTGGGTATGGTGTTTGGTTTCGGTTTGGGTGGGTTGGATTTCTAGATTGGTGGGTCTTTCATGAAATGATAATGGAGATGGTGATGAAGATGAAGAAAATGGCGATGAAGATGACACCAAGCAGATGGAGTTGATTACTTTTTTTTACCTTGTTTAATTTTTGTTTTGTTTTTATTTATGTTGATAATTTTTTTATTTTTGTTTTATTATCACAAAACCAAAAAACAATAAAATGTGGGCCCCACCCCACTAACTTAACGGTGTTAACACTAATTTTTAACGGTGTTAACATTTGGGGTAGAATTATAGACGGTTGAACATTTTGGGGGTTGAATAAAAAGGTTTTGGAGTTGTTGGGGGTTTAATAAAATTAGTCGAGATCCTGGGGGTTATTTCGAAAAAATCCACAAAAAAATTGTTTGCTTTGAATAGTAATTTTATTTTATTGATTTTTAAAGGTTTGAGGCAAAATTAATGCAACAGTAAAGCAGTGGCTAAAAGAAGAAAGAAAGATTGATTGTGTTTTTTTGTGTATATTTTTTCGTTCTGTTGCATTCATGACATAGGCCAATATTTATAGTGGAGCCACAATCCCTAGGACATTCCCCTAGGGTAGAGAGCTTGCTGAAAGACCACAACCCAAATGATTGGACTAGGCCCACAGAGTAGGGACATAACATCACATCATGACAAAATAAAAGGACAATGTAATAAATTGCTTAATACAAATTAAATTAAATAAATCAAATACATTGATTTACTTCATTCCCTTTCAACACTCCCCCTCAAGTGGGGGGAAGGCTTGTCTTGAGCTCCCAGCTTGGTGAGTATGTAGTGATGCTTGTCAATTGGTAGACCTTTAGTGAGTATATTAGCTAGTTGATCTTTAGTGGAGACATATGTAGGATTTATGTCACCTTGACTGACCTTGTCTCGAATGAAATGGCAATCAAGTTCTACATGTTTGGTCCTCTCATGTAGAACTGGATTGATGGCTATAGAAATGGCTGCTTGGTTGTCACATTTAAGAAGGACAACTTCAAGCATGAGAGGCCCAAGTCTTTGAGAAGTTGGGTGAGCCATGAGACTTCACAGGTAGTTAGAGCCATGGCTCTATACTCAGCTTCTGCAGTGGATCTTGCCACCACTGCTTGTTTTTTGGCCTTCCAAGAAATAAGTGAGTCACCTAGAAGGATGCAGTAGCCACTGGTAGACCTCCTAGACATAGGGCAACTGCCCCAATCACTGTCAGTGTAGGCTGTGAGGACAGCTCCTGATGATGAAGCAAGCAATATTCCTTGACCTGGACAGCTCTTGAGGTACCTTAGTACTCGTTTGGCTTCTTGCATATGAGCTGAGGTTGGTTGTTGCATAAATTGACTTAAGTTGTGAACAACAAAGGCAATGTCAGGCCTTGTTATGGTCAAGTAAATGAGCTTGCCTATGAGTCTCTGGTAGTCAGTTGGGTCTGGCAGAGGAGTTCCCATTGAGTGAGTCAATCTGTTATGGGAATCCATAGGAAGCTTAAGAGGTCTTGCCCTTTCCATTTGAAACTGCTTGAGCATGTCTAGAGTATACTTTCTTTGAGAAATGAAGATTCCTTGTTGTGATCTTTCCACTTCAATGCCAAGAAAATACCTCAATTCACCTAAATCTTTCATACTGAATTGACTTGACAGGAAGGCCTTGGTTTCTTGAATCATTTGTGAGCTATTGCCTGTGATCATAAGATCATCCACATAGACCAACACCACCACCATGTGGTTCCCAATTCTCTTTATGAATAATGAGTAATCTGCTTTGGATTGCTTGAATCCATTGTCCATAAGGGCATTGCTCAATTTGGCAAACCACTGCCTTGGAGCCTGTTTCAACCCATATAGGGCTTTCTTTAACTTACACACCAAGTTAGGATGGTTTTTTGTGAACACATGCTCCCCCTGTCCAACTACCATGCTCTTTCCTGGTCCTGCATAGCCAGTTGGTATCTTCATGTAAACATCTTCTATGATTTCTCCATGTAAGAAGGCATTTCTCACATCCATTTGCACTAGCTTCCAATCTTGCATGCTTGCCACTGCAAGTAAGGACCTAACAATGGTCATCTTTGCCACAGGGGCAAAGGTTTGATCAAAATCAACTCCTTCCTTTTGCCTACACCCCAAAATTACTAGCCTTGCCTTTTTCCTTTCAACTGCACCATCTGGGAGAAATTTTGTTCTATAAAGCCATTTGGTTCCTATGGCCTTCTTTCCTGGAGGAAGCTCTGTCAGTGACCATGTTTGTTTGCTTTCAAGGGCTGATATTTCTTCATTCATAGCTTGCACCCACCCCTCATCTTGAATTGCCACCTTGAACTGAGTTGGGTCAACAGCCTTTGTGGTTTTAGCCAAAAAAGCTGAGAATGTTGGGGGGACACTCATGGAAGCCACATTTGCAGCTGGATTTGATGTTCTAGCTTCTTTGTTGTTCCTTTGCATTACTATGTAGTCTGACATCCACTCAGGAGGCCTCCTGTCCCTGGTGGATTTCCTGACTTCAGGTGCAGGTGTCTGTTCCACCTGTTGCTCCTGTTGATTATCACTACCCTGATTCATTTCTGTACTTTCAGTTTCTGTGAACACTTCATTCCCAACCTGATATTCAGTGATTGCATCAGTTGTTGAGCTTTGGCTTAGGGTGTTTTGAGGCATGCTGATTGGTTTAGGCTCATAAAAATTTTCCTTACACTCAGGGCTGCAAGGGAAGACATCTTCCCTGAATCTCACATCTCTGGAAACAAAGGACCCGTTTGTTGTGAGGTCCAAAAGCTTGTATCCCTTTTTATCACCAGGGTAGCCTAAGAAGATGCAGGGCACTGCCCTGGGCTTAAACTTGTCTCTTGATCTGTCAGAACTGCTAGCAAAAGCAAGACACCCAAATGCTTTCATGTGAGTGTTGTTGGGTTTTTTCTTCAGAAGTTTTTCATAGGGAGTCAAGTTCCCTATGGGTGTTGCAGGCAGTCTATTTATGATGTACACAGCAGTCAACACACAATCACCCCAATATTTGAGTGACAAACCTGATTGGAACCTCAGTGCCCTTGATATTTCCAAAATATTTCTATGTTTTCTCTCAACTCTTGCATTTTGTTGAGGCCTATCAGTGCAAGAAGTTTGGTGAACAATGCCATTTTCTCCAAGCAATTTTTTACACTCTCCTTCAATAAATTCTAGGGCATTATCTGACCTCACTACCTTCACAGAAGTTTTGAATTGATTTTGGACAAATTTTAAGAACAATTTTAGAACATCACAAGCATTAGATTTATTTTTCAACAAATATACCCACACTGCTCTTGAATAGTCATCCACCACTGTCAAGAAATATCTGTAGTTGTTTTGGGTGCATACCCTGTAGGGCCCCCACATGTCTAAGTGTATCAGACCAAATGGGGCATCTGCAATTGAGTTACTCAAGTTGTATGGTAATTTGGCAAATTTGGCCATGGGGCAGGTTAAACAAACTTCATTCTTTTCATTAAAATTTCCTGATATACAACCTAGCAACTTGATTTTGTCAAGTGGTGCATGACCAAGTCTATTGTGCCACATTACATAATCCTTTTGTTTTGACACCATACAAAAATTTTGATCTACAACATCATTATTGTAAGCATTAAAAGACTTCTTTTCTCCTTCAGGTTTCTTCTTAGCTCCATTTTCCAGGTAGTACAAGCCACCTTCAGCTCTTCCCCATCCTTCAATAGTTCTTGATTGACAGTCCTGGATTACAAACCCATCAGAGTAGAAGGTGACCTTACAGTGATTTGTTCTAGCAAGTTTGTTCACAGAAATCAGATTGTGCTCAAAGTTTGGTACACAAAGAACTTTTTTCAAGGTCATTCCATTATTCAATTTAATGTCTCCAGTGTGTGTCACTGGAGTGGTCTTTCCATTTGGTAAGCTAATATTGCAAATCCCATTGGTTTTAGTGGGGTTGTTTATCAAGTTTACATTGTTTACCATATGATCTGTAGCACCTGAGTCTACAATCCAATCATTTTTAATTGAAGCAACATTAAAGCATGTAACCATACCAGCAAATGAGGTGTCTATCTCATCTTCTGCGTCAGAGCCTGCCTTCACTTGCTTTGAATCTGGTGGGATCAGCTTGAGCAACTGTTCCATTTGATAAGGTGTGAAACTCTGTCCACCACCAGGTCCCTCTCCCAAATGCTTCACATTTGCAGCCATTCTGCTTCCAGCACCTTTAGGTTTTTTCCACTTTGTTCCCCCTGCAGCCTGTTCTTTGTCTTTATCATTCCATGAAGTTTTGGCCTTGAAATAACCTTTTGGATATCCCACAATGGTCCAACATTTATCAGCTAAGTGGCCCCTCTTTCCACAAGCTTTGCATTCTTCTACATTCTTTGGATATTTGTTGGTGCTTCCAGTCATTGCCTCCTTGTAGGATCTTGGCCCTTTGCTAAACAAGGCTGATGCTTCTGTGTTCACTTTCAAGGTACCAAGATTCACTCTTTGTGCCTCTTCTTGCTGCAGAGTGGAGCATGCATCTTCAGGTGAGGGAATAGGCACTTGCATCAGAATCTGGCTCCTTTGGGGACTGTATTCCTCATCCAGTCCATTCAAGAACTGGAAGAGTTGCATATTCTGCTTCACCTTTTCCAAGGCCTGCACATAGGCAGATATCTCTGGGCTCATTTCAGTTAAGGGTGGTAGTTGGATCAATGAGTCCATCTCTTCCCACAACCCATACATCACTGTGTAATAGTCATTAATGATCATTCCATTCTGGTGTGTGTCATACACCTCTTTGTTCAGTCTATACAGAGCTGCCCCATTAGACTGAGACATCCTTCTCTCAAGGTGTGTCCACATGTAAGCATGTAGCCAGGATATTTTCTGCCATGGAAGCATGTAGCCAGGATATTTTCTGCCATGTAAGCATGTAGCCAGGCTGAGCTCAAATACAAAACTGATTTCTTGATATTTTCTGCCATGGAAGCATGTAGCCAGGATATGACTGCATTGTTACATGTGTCCCATTGATCCTACAACTTGGGATCTGCTTTGTCTCTCTTCACAGCCCCTGTCACAAACCCTAGCTTGCGTTTTGATGAAAGAGCTATTTCCATGGATCTCTTCCATGACCTGTAGTTACCAGGCCCCTGCAGTTTCTCTGTTGTGATTATGGAGTCATTAGGGTGAAGATACAGTGGGTTTTGTGCATCAACAACACTGTTGGTTCCTTGGGCAGCCATTGCAGTTAGACAATGATTCTACCTGGTTTGGGACGAAAAAGGTTGATGAGCTACAGGTTTGATAACCTCAGCTCTGATACCATGTTGATTTTTAAAGGTTTGAGGCAAAATTAATGCAACAGTAAAGCAGTGGCTAAAAGAAGAAAGAAAGATTGATTGTGTTTTTTTGTGTATATTTTTTCGTTCTGCTGTATTCATGACATAGGCCAATATTTATAGTGGAGCCACAATCCCTAGGACATTCCCCTAGGGTAGAGAGCTTGCTGAAAGACCACAGCCCAAATGATTGGACTAGGCCCACAGAGTAGGGGACAGAAGATCACAGCATGACAAAATAAAAGGACAATGTAATAAATTGCTTAATACAAATTAAATTAAATAAATCAAATACATTGATTTACTTCATTCCCTTTCAACATATTTTATTTTTTAATATAAATATATATCTACATCTTCAATGAAAACGTTTGTTTTCATGAAGCTTTGCTAGCTATTAAATACTTTAGAACGGTGGCATGGACTAGTATACAAAAAAAAGAAAAAAATAAAATAAAAAGTCATAACTCATAATCACAAATTCACAACCAAGGCTGGCACAAACTAGTGCATTCCAAATGAGGCAGCAATCTGGCGGATATGGATTACTCTTATCCTCAAAGCATCTTCCACGAAAATCATCTCCCTATAATTGGTTCTGGAGACTATAATGGAGTTGTCCATTTAGTCTAATATGACAATTTTTATAAATATATAAAATAAAACCTAATAGAAAAAAAAAAGAACTTTTATGTTTGTCAGTTCCCCAACGATAAAGTATAAAACATAATCTTAAGCATCAACCATCAGCCTAAGCTTTTGGTTGAGATTCTCATTTAATATAGTATCAGAGCTGATTTGACATAGAGGTCACGTGTTCGAATCGCATCTGCCTCTCATTTACAAAGTGGGGTTAATTATCGTTAGCTATAGTACGTGAGTCTATGCTGCACCCACATTCCAAGCTCAAAGGGCCTTTTATGTGGGCGGATTTTTTTTTTTTAAAGAATATATGGGGAAGCAGATTGATAGAGCATATACATAATATTGGATTTCAATCAACTATCAGCTTGGGCTTTTTGGTGAGATAGTCCGTGGAAAGTCACCAATGCATATTGCACAATTCTTTCCTAGAAAGTACTACTGTTGCAAATTGCAATAGCTAGAGGCCGAGCCTAACAGAAAAGTTAAAAAAGCAGCCCATGTTGGATACGGAGCTGACAAACTAACGTTAAACAAGAGTCGCAGTGAGTTGACTCGCAATAATACACAAATGAAAGGTCGCAGTTAGTAGACTAGTTTTCAAAGTTGATTTGCAAAATTTCAAAGCTGTGTTAGCAGATCTATACGTATTATAAATCAAGAATGCTACAATGAAAATAAATCATATAAACTCCTAAAAAAAATTATAATATTAAATCTCAAATTCAAAGGAAAATATGATTAAAAAATTTAGTGTTAGAGCAGTTGCTACTGAGAAATTAACTGCTATTGGATTCTTGAAGAACATTGGTTTAGGTCAAGGGATTGATAGTGTTTCAGATCTCATGTTAGGCAATGCTCTCCAATTGGAACTCATTGGCTCCGAGCTTATTCCAAGTATGTTTTTTCATTAGCATTTATATACACTAATTAATTACTACTTCATTAATGTGTTTGACATGGTAGGTAATATTTATCTCCTTCATTTTAAAAATTGTTCTCCTTATTTTGACAATATTTGTCTCGTAAAGAGATTCTAAATTGGATGGTCATTCTGAAAAAGAGAGATAAAGTTTACTAAAAAAAATTGAAAAAAAGCTAAATACAATCCTTAGGGCTGCATATAAGGTTAAAGGAGGATTATTTTAAAAAAAAAAATTAATTACATTGTTTAACGTATGTTTTTTTTTCCATTAATTCACAATACAATACCATTTTTAGAATGATATTTAATGCTTATGCTTATATGACGGCTGCAAATAGCAAATTGTTATGGCACATGCATGGATCCACCATTACACGCTTACAATCCCAAAATAGTGGTGAGGAGAGATATCGGAATTTATTTTTGTACTCCTATAATGGCATATTGAAATTAAGCTTGTCCTAAAATGGTATAAATTTAAAAATTTATGATAAAATTATGCGTAAATTGGTGAAATTAATATTTAGTTTTTCTCAAATGTTTCTTTTTGAATTTTTTTAATGGACGAAAGCTTTACTTTTTTTTTTTTGGCGTTTCTCAGATGTACAATGTACATAGCCTTTATGTTATATAGCATTTTCATTAAATACTTTGTATGATTTAGTACTTTGTATCCTACAATACAAAATACAAACGTTGCTATGCATGGTTCGATCACAATTTTTCTGCAACGTGTAAATTTGATTCAATGTATGTATTCCAACGAGTTTTCAAAAATAATATTTTATCTCCATTTTAATTGCAATAGCTTCAATTCGCCAAAAAGTTTGGTACTTTTTGGTCAATCTGTTGCAATCAAAGCTAAAAAAACACAACACTAAAAATTAAAGTAATTATTTAAAAGTCAACATGGACTACTTAATTAACATGCTATTTAAAATGTTAAAGAGTTAGGGACAACGTTGATTAAGGAACCGGTGGAAGCACTTGCAAAACTGAACGTAACCATAAATCATGCGCAAGATGAACTAAAGTACGAAGCAAAGCTTCAAGTAGATGAACATTTTGGGCAACTTGGGGCAATCTTAGTTACAAATGAGCATCACAAAGAAATGTACCTTAAAGACATCATTCTTGAAGGCTTGCCTCAAGGTGTTGTTAAGGTCACCTGTGATTCTTGGCTGCATTCCAAACATGACAACCCTCATAAGAGAATCTTCTTCGTTAATAAGGTAAGATTTTTGATATTAATTTGGTAGAGTCGATCTTAATTAAGGGTGTACAACGAGAACATCAACCAGCAACCGCACAGGGTGCCAACATAAAAAAGGGTCACAAAATTTTATTTTCTTAATACACAACTACCTAATAAAAATGTTTATTCCTTTTTCGTAAAAAAAAAATTCATAATCTTGAACAATTTGCATATGGTTAATAATAAATTATTTTGTTATTATAATTTTTATTACTCCGTACTAATTATTTACTTAATTGCCACTCGAGTTAAAATTCATATGATACTATGTATATCATGCATCATAATTATTTTAATGTTATAACACACCCACAATGAATATTGTATATTAATTTTCTTCTTCTTCTATTTTTTTTTTTTTTTTTTTTTTTGCAAAATAGGTTTACTTACCATCACAAACTCCATCTGGATTGAAGAGTTTGCGCGAAATAGAGCTTGAAAATTTGAGGGGCAGTGGCAAAGGAGAGAGAAAAGCATATGATCGAATATATGATTACGATGTTTACAATGATCTTGGAAATCCTGACCAAGATATTAAGCTTCTTCGACCCGTTTTAGGAAGCATGGAGCATCCGTACCCAAGGCGTTGCAGAACTGGACGATCACGTGCTAAATCAGGTAATTATCAAGGAGATGTTTGGTATAGATAATTAGATATATAATTTTATTGTAGGAAAAGAATTCAAATAATTATTTTCATTAATCTCCTCATTTGTTACCCTTATCAAAGTGATGGAAACAAATTACATACGTTTCCTTTCTCAATCAAAACTTCTCATTCGTTTCCATTCCACTAGGACAAATACCAAACATATATCAAACGTAAAACTTTTTTATTATCCTTTCTACTTCGATCTTATCAAATTCATTTCCATTACACTTATGTTAATCATACCAATCACACCCTAATTATCTACCTATCTAGTTTAATTTTACCATATTTTTTATGCTTAGCTTGCCCTTAGAATTGTACGAATTAAGCGAATTATAATTGATGAGGAATATGTATGTTGTGACATTATATTCAGATTTTTTATCAGAAGAAAGGGCTGGCAACTTTTACGTGCCTAGAGATGAAGACTTTTCCGATTTGAAGGAGATAACATTTGGTATAAATGTGTTGGACAATGTGTTGCATGCATTATTGCCTTCTTTAGAGGCAACTATTGTTGATACGAATCTTGGTTTCCAAAGCTTCAAAGAGATTATGGATTTGTTCAACAATGGAATTGAGCTGACCCATCTCAAAAACAAGGATGACATTAAACACCAAGTACCTAATCTTTTTCAAATTAAGAATAATGTCCTACAATTTCCTCCCACTGACTTAATGGACAGTAAGTATATTCTAAATCTCTTTATATACGTATAACATGGGATCAGTATATATATTTATCAAATACTTAATCTATTTATTCTGGAAATTTTGTCAGAAACCTCCTTAATTTTACATATCTCTATTAAAAAATTAACGAAAAATTGTAATTAGGGGGTGTATATTAAAAGATGTGGAAACGTCTGGTTTTTTGTAAAAAAAAAAACAAAAAACAAAAGGGGGTTACTGACAAATTAAAAATGGGTAAAGTTAAGGGGGTTTTAATTGACAAAATTTTCTTCTATCTAATAGTAGTCATCATATATATTGTTTGTGCCTTCAATACATGATTAACGAATAGAAATAATGTCATAAATAAATGTTGTTTGATTGTTGTTTGTAGGAGATGAATTTGCTTGGTTGAAGGATGAAGAGTTTGCTAGGGAAACCCTTGCGGGTTTAAATCCTTACGCCATCAAGTTGGTCACGGTATAGCTACTCACAATCATCATTAATATGAGTAATTTAGTTTACTTAAACTCAAACTTTTCCAGATGATGAGGTTTTAGCCTAGCTAGTGGTTAAGGTTTTAGAATTTCAAGCACGAGGTTTCGTGCTCAACTCTCACCGCACGAGCGAGTGTGCTAGTTAATTATTGAGTCAGATGACCTCCAGTAGGGCCTGATTCAAGGCTTAGTATCCCACATTTTATCGTATTAAAAACAAAAAACTCAAAAATTTGCAAAATAAGGAATAATGTACTATTAAGTGGTATTAAACTTATATGTATGCAACAAATATTAAAAGAAGTGCATTTCATATTTTCATGCAATGTAATGTTTGTGGTGATTAATATGCATGTAGGAGTGGCCTTTAAAGAGTAAACTTGATCCAAAAGTCTATGGTCAATCTGAGTCAGCAATAACATCAAAAATGATTGATCAAGAGATCAAGGGCGTAATGTCTTTCAATGAGGTATATAATTTTGTTTTAACTAAATTTTTTCAATGCTTTAATTTTGTTATAAAAAAACTTGAATAATATATATCTTTGATTGAATCGTTTGGCAATGTTGAAATAAAATACAGGCTCTAGAGAAGAAAAAGGTTTTTATTTTGGACTATCATGATTTGCTACTACCATATGTGAACAAAGTAAGAAAAATCAAAGGCACTACATTGTATGGATCAAGAACATTATTCTTCCTATCTCCTGAAGGCATTCTAAAGCCGGTAGCAATTGAGCTAGTGAGGCCACCTACCGACGATGGAAAGCCTCAATGGAAGCAAGTTTTCACTCCGACTTGCGCCGATGCTACTCAGTCCTGGCTTTGGAACCTTGCTAAAGTTCATGTTCTTGCTCATGATTCTGGCTATCACCAACTTATTAGCCATTGGTATGTGCTATTTCAATTTCAATTACAAAATTTATGTTGCCAAGACGAAGGACTATATATGCCCTGTGCCCATAGAAGTTTGCATTTTCAAATCCTCTGTCCCACAAATCGTAGCCTATTTGTGTTATCATTTTGATTGATTGTAATAATTACTATGACCCAGTTTTAAAATTTTAAAGCCAATTAAAATTAGTGAAACGGAAATGGGAAACAATTTGTGAGATTCAGGAAATTTTCCCGAAGCTTAATAGCAACGAATTGACAACTAAGCACACTAAGTTACCATTTACTTATGCAGGCTAAGGACTCATTGTTGTGTAGAGCCTTACATAATTGCAACGAATCGACAACTAAGCGCACTACACCCAATTTACAAACTCATGAATCCTTACTTTCGGTTCACCATGATGATCAATGCACTCGCTCGACAAGCCTTGATCAATGGAGGTGGGATTATTGAGACCTCTTTTTCTACCGAAAGATATTCTATGGAGTTCAGCTCTACTGTTTATGACCAGGATTGGAGGTTTGACTTACAAGGATTGCCAGCTGACCTAATTAGCAGGTAAGTAGTCTAAGTACTTGTTATATATTGTTGATATTGATTAAGTGCAAAATAAATAATTATTTTAAAGAAACCAAATATTTTTTCTATTGATTCATATAAAATTAAGGTAAGGTTGGATACGTACAATAGGACTTTTTCGATCTATATCCTAATGAATATATATATATAGATAGATAGATAGATAGATAGATAGATACAAAATCTCATGTCATACCATCTGATGGTCTGACATAACCTTTAGCTCAAAAGTTGTAACTTTTTAGTATAAATATTAAACTTTCATATAATTAGTTAAGCATTGTGCAAAAAGTTATGATTTCGTGTTATAAATTTAGAGGTATTTTTAGATAGAAAGTTATTTTGTTACTGAATAAAATACCCTTTAATTGATTCAAACTATGACTATATATTACTAGGGGAATGGCTAGTGAAGACCCATCTGCACCCCATGGGTTGAAGCTAACAATCGAGGACTACCCTTTTGCCAACGACGGGCTAATTCTTTGGGACGCAATCAAGCAATGGGTGGCCGACTATGTCTATGTTTACTACACAAAAGAAGACCGTATAAAGTCGGACCATGAAATCCAAGCATGGTGGGAAGAAATCCGAACCAAAGGGCATCCCGATAAGAAAGATGGGTGGCCGAAACTAGAAACACGAAACGACCTCATCAACATCCTTACTAGTATGATATGGGTAGCCTCAGGCCACCATGCTGCTGTCAATTTTGGTCAGTACACTTATGCAGGGTACTTCCCAAATAGGCCTACTATTGCTAGGATAAACATGCCTTCAGAAGACCCTACTGAACAAGAATGGAAAATGTTTGTAGAAAATCCCGTTGATGTTTTGCTCCAAACTCTTCCGTCTAAAATACAAGCCACTAAAGTTATGGCGGTTTTGAATGTATTGTCGAATCATTCGCCTGACGAGGAGTATATCGGGGATCAGATCGAGTCCTCGTGGGCCCAAGACGTGAATGTTAAAGCGGCTTTTGAGAGGTTTAATGCAAGTTTGAAGAAGATGGAGAGTGTAATTGATTCAAGGAATGCAGATGTTAATTTGAAGAATAGAAATGGTGCAGGAATTTTACCATATCAACTTCTTAAGCCAATTTCAAAATCTGGTGTTACTGGCATGGGTGTCCCAAACAGCATTTCTATATAGGGATATGTTGAAGACCATAGTAGTGATATTCATTTCATTCATTTTGTTGTAGACTATTTATTTGATTTAATTTCATAGTGTTGTATAAGTATCAATAATCAATATAAAAATTATTATTTTTGTGTTAGAAGGAAAGGTTAAGCCAATGGATCAATGAACTATGTGTTTTCATATTTTCAATTTTTTTGTGTATTCATTGATGAAATAATAATTTAATTTCATAGTGTTCTATAAAGGAATGCTATCGAGATAATATTTGGATGGAAAAATATTTTACAATGTATTTCGATTGAAACAATATTTTTTAATATATTCGTTCTAGAAGTCAAAATAGGTTATAAGGTGTAACTAGCTGACAGACATTATTGTAAATAAATTTTATTAGTATAAATAGATAATGATATAGTACAACAAGATTGATTATTAACAAATTCTATTATTCTGTTCGTTAAAACTGTTCATAATAAAATTCTCTCTGAACTTCTTCCTCCTATAATATAAGGTGTAGACATTGTAAATAAATTGTATTAGTATAAATAGTTAATGCTATATACAGTGTAATAAAATTGATTAACATTGTGGCCTTTACTCTTACAATGAATACAAAATCTATCCATCTTATCCTTCCTCGATCCTGTCTTTCTTAGCACCATAAGAATGCTTGTTCATAGACTTTTCAGCACGTTGTGACATCGATAGCACCGCTTTCAGCCAATCCATGTTGTTTAGCACTAATCTCCTTTTTGTTTCTCAACCTTTTAAGTAATCGCAAAGGCACGACTAATAGTACGTATGTAAAGGCTCCATACTCAAACCATTAGTCACATCTCAACCTAGAAATTTTGATCTCAGAAGGGATCGCGCTCTGATACCATATAGGAGGAAGAAGTTTAGAGAGAATTTTATTATGAACAATAATAACAGAAAATTTAATCTGTTAATAATCAATCTTATTACACAGTAGCATTAGCTATTTATACTAATACAATTTATTTAGTGGGTTGCTAAATGTCGACCGCACTTTACTTAAAATCGCTCACGATACAAAGTAAAAAGACAATATTGCCCTTGATTTAAAATTACACCACAACAACTTAGATTAAATATACAACGACGTCGGACACCACGCCATGACCTCGACCACCATCACCGCCGCCGCCACCACCACCATGATGGTGGTCAATTTTTTAAAAAAATAAGGGTGGGGCGTCCAGATGAGACGCCCCAACCATTGTTGGTTGGGGCGTCTGTATGGATGGGCCCTGAAGAAGCGATAAGGATAATTGAGATGGATGATGTAGAAGTGGGAAGCAGGAAGAACTGAACTATTCTTCCCTTTAGTTGGTTGATCTGGACACCCCTACCCTTAATTACTTCTTTTTTTTTTAATTTTTTAAAAAAAAATAAGGGTAGGGGTCGGGTGTCTAGATCAATCTGGTGTGGTGCCGGCCTGACGATTTGGTTGAGCCCTTCTCATCTCCTGAGTTACTGCTATCTATAGGAATTCCTAATAGCATTTCCATGTAACACATTGTTAATTACTGTCTACGTCTATATTTACTTGCTATACTTTCAAAAGCGGCATTGTTTATTTGCAAATTTTGACTCTTTTTAGTTTTATGCACATAAATTACAGAAAAATGTAATCATGATTGATCCTGTCTTAATATGTATGTACTTTTCAAATACTATTTCCGGCCCAATTTATTTACAATGATTTAAGTTAATATTTCCACTCTGTACTTCATGTCAAATTGTTGCAAATTAAATGAATTGGCAGTAGTATATAATTTTTTTAATTATATGTATTTAATGAAATTTTATTTGAAATTGCATATTAAGACATATGAAAAGAGAAAGTAGGAATTTAATTTAATTCACCAACATGTTTGGAGACAGGTCAGGGGTGCTTGTCGAGTGAGTCGATCTCGAGCTGGATGTTGCTCGACTCGTGCTCGTTAGGTTTAGAGTCGAGCTCGAGTTGATAACGAGTTGCTTGTTTAATGTTCCGGCCCTATTGAATTTCAATTTTTTTAAAGAAAATTAATTAATGATTATATTCTCTTTTTTTTAGGTAAATTATTATTCTTAAAGTGTATTAATTTACTATATTAAGTGTCATACAAAATTTTCTTTATTTATTATATTAAATTATTTTTAATAATTTGACATAGAAAATTATTAATTAATCAATAAATTATCGAGTTTCGAGCGAGAATGAGCTAAATCAAGTCGAGCTTTGACCGAGTTAAGCTCGAGTAGCTCTCGAGTTGCTCAACTCAATGATTAGCACCCTAGTTGGAGATCGATGTCATTGCCACCTTGAATTGAATACAATGAAAACGTTCGCTTTCGTAAAACTTTGCAAGTCGGACCACGACCACGACCACTTGTAACTTGTAAGATGCTTACAAGAGATAACTAGAATACTAGATAAGGTATAATTCGTAGGCCAAAATGCTAGATAGACTTTTTTCGTAGATAGTAAATACCCCAGAATTTATCATCACTTGGCATGCACAAGCAAGGACGTGCCAGCCTTGGTTGGGAATTATGATTATGACTATACTTTTATTTTTGTAATCCCTTCATTTTAAAATATCAAATATTATAATTAATTTTTTTTAATATAAAACATAGTTAAAGATATTGATTTTTAAAAAAATGTATAAGAAACTGTGCAAATATATATATATAGAGGAAGGATTGGCTAAAAACCAAAAGATGGTTGAAAACCAGACAAAAAATGGTTTAAAGGGGTACATTAGATGTTTAAAGGAGTACAAATGGTTTTTAGCGAAAGTTACTAATATTTACAAAGATTGTCATTAGTAATCACACGTGTACTCTTTAAGTGTCTAATGTAGGGGTTTTTAGGTTGAAAACGTTTTTAGTTGATCATTTTCCTATATATATATGTAACCAACTAACATTTTAAAACCGAGGGAGTACATGCTCTATGGACTACTATATATACTAGTCCCCATAAAGCCATTATTAAATGCTAATTAGTCTATATACTACCTCTACTACACATTATTTGCAACCATCAAATTTTTATATGTTCACATCATGTACTTTGACTAAAATTTAAATTTTACACATAATATAAAACATAGTCAAATATAATCTTGTTAATTTTTTTCTCGTTAAATGCTTTCATAATATCAGCTTTTTTTAATTGTTTTACTTATATATAGTTGTAAATATTAACAGTCACAGTATTCTCTCGGTATGCATATATATAACATATAAAGTAGAATATTGCAAATAATATGTAAGGAAAGTAGACAAGTAGTTCTATAATACAATTCATGTGATAAGATCATTTGGGGATAAAATTCAAGCTCTTATTAATTCAATAGGACAAGTTAGGGGAAAAACAAAAGAAAAACAAACGTTTAACATATATGAGTGCAATATGAATACTTAGATAAGATTAAGAAATCAATTTTGCCCAAAAAAATCATTTATCAATTCTTATTCAGGCCAAGGTTCAAATAAGAAACAAAATTAAAATTCAAAATATATACTGTATGTATTAAACTATTCTCAGTCAAATACTCAAGCAATGTTCTCTATATATAACTTATTTTCAGCAATTATCAATTCAAATAAGTTCAGATTAGATAAGTATCAATAAGTTCAATTAAGTGTTAAATAATAATTAGTATTAATATTAATATTATTATTATAAGTTATTATTATGATAATAATAATAATAAGGAAAAATTGTCAAGAATTAAGCCAACCTCTGCTCAATCTTTTGAAAATCCAGAATTAAGTTAACCTTGTTATCATGTAAGCGAAAAATAGGTTAAATCATTATTTAACATGTTTTTTTTTTCTTTTTTTTATACCTATTTTACAATCGTTCAACCTGTTTTTGCTTTAAATGATAATTGTAACCTAAAACAACAGGTAACTAATAGATTAAATAATCATTTAACCTATTTTTGACATAAATGATTATAAGGTTAGCCGAATTCTGAATTTTCATCAAAATAAAGGTTGGCTTAATTATGGAAGATCGACCAAATGTTGACTTATTCTTGGCAATTTTTCCTAATAATAATAAGTATCAATAAGTATTAATAAGTTTACATAAATCCAAATAAGTATCAATAACTCAATAAGTTCAAATAATAAGTAAAAATAAGTGGAAGAGAATATACCCAGGGCCGGCCCTGAGCATGGGCAAGCAGGGCGGCTGCCCAAGGCCGGCCCTGAGCATGGGCGAGCAAGGCGGCTGCCCAGGGCCCAATCTTTAAAAGCCCAATTTTCTTAGAAATGAAATATATATAAAATTAGTGGTTTTATCTTAGCTCAACGGTTTGATACTCATGAGTTCAAGCTCTGTTACGCTTGGCTCCCGGATCCATCCCGTATATTTACACGGCCTGTAAAATTTTTTTGGGTGTTGAGTTAGTAACTTAGCATTGCAATGGGCAATAAATCCACTACTTCTCTCTTATGTTTTTTATTTTTTATTTTATTTTTTAGGTTTTTTCCTTTTTTATACTTCTTTATCTCAATAATCATTAAACTCTTAACGCCGCGTTTGGTTATTGGTAATGAATTGTAGTAATGATAATGGATTTAAAGTGTAATTTGTTAAGGAAAAATTTCAAAATCTCCATGGAAAACATGATTTTCATTTCCAAACTTGAAATTTCTTCTCATTTTCCATTAGCATCAATTAACATGTGGAAGGGTGGTATTAGATGGGAATGGATATTTATGAAGAAAAATAGATAAATTTGAGTTTAGGTAGTAGCACAATGGGAATGAATTTTGATTTCCCTTCCAAATCTAGTTATAAATTCATTTCCATTAACTCCATTTATAACCGGCTACCAAACGGGCCGTAAATGTTTTTAAAAAAAAAAAACCCCATTAGACTATTAAAGTAACAAATTTCAACAACTATGTTACTCACATTTTTCTTTTTAACCATCGAATCAATCTTTTTGTTACTAGTATTTCTAATTATTTTCGTATATTAAACCTTATTATTTAAAATTCGTAATTGATCGTTACAGTAAATTTTTATTCTTTCGGCATAGTCTTACAGTGCCGAATCAAGAAAATTGATTAGTTAGATCAAAATGCATTTGATAAATTTTATTGGAATCAATTAATAAAAATTATAAGATTTTTATTTTTTTTTGGAAAATTATATATTTTAATTTACATACAAAAAAAAAAAAAATTCTACATTTAAATTCAAGTGGGGTTAAACATTAATGTTAAAAGCTTAATCTTTAAAATAGACACTCCATTCTACTATTTTAAATTTTTCCTACTATAAATTATCCTTACGCTCATTTGACCTTAAGAAATTTCACTCAAAAGTAGATCTATAGGGCAAATATATAATGGAATATAGTGAGTATGACAAAAAAAATCCTCATTTTATATCAAGCATTTTAAAAAATAATAATTATTATTATTATTCAATACTTCTAAGTCCTAACGAACCAAACTTATAGGGGCCTTATTTGTTAGTCCGCCCCGGGCCCTCAAATTTTCAGGAACGGCCCTGAATATACCCTCAATGTGTTCCTTGTTCTTGGGGATATTGACACAACTAAAATTAGGCACACCTTTTGTGAGATAGGCATAAGAAGATGTGTTCTCACAATGGGGTGTGTCCATATCAATTTTAGTTGTGCATTTATTATTTCCCCTTATTCTTTAAAGAAAGAAAAGGAGCGAAAAAATTGTGTATTATCCCCAAATTCTCAAACCCAAAAATATTGTATAGGGGCGGGGGTGTTTGATGTAAAGAGTTTATGGAAAAAAAAAAAGAGAATTTTGAAAAGGGTTTAAAGTTTAGACCACTCAAAACATTAATATGGTTGTTTGGTGAGATGGAGCTTTAAAGAGAATTTTGTACCAAATAAAAACTCTCATCAAAATTGTCCACATATTTAAATCTAACAAATTATTTTATAAATTGTGCAAAAAAATTTTCCATAATTATAATTTTATATAACAAAACTTTAAGCAATCAACTAAGAAGTACTAAACACTTAAATCAACTAATTAAGTAGTACATGCACAATCACTTATTTAAATCAGAATTCAAATTATTTGAACAAATAGTAATCATCTAAACTATAAATTAGACTTGGTTATTGGATGAGTCGGGGCGGGTCAGGGTCAGGCCGATGCGGGTTGGGTCAGGGCCAGGGTCGGCTAAAAAGAGTCAATAGCATATTAGGCGAAAGTGGGTCGCGAGTCATTAGTAGCTGGGCCATTAAAATACTAATATTACTAAATATAAATAAAATTCAAGGTAGCTAAAAGTTAATACAAATATATTAATGTAATTATTTTTGTCAAAACTTTTTTTTTGGAAAATTTATTAGGCTATTATTTCTGGCCCTGTATTGACCCTGATCGATAAGGCCGTGTCAATTAAAAGTCGTGTCTATCTTATAACCTTGGATTCCACTCGGCTACCCTATCCAATAACCAGGTCTACTACAAACTGTAATCACCAACTTGTAGAAAATGATGTAATGGATTTGTATAAAATGAGTCGAGCCTAAGAGATTCAAAGTACGGAGTAGTACGTTACACTTATATGAGAATATTTTTGGCAATCTTCCCTTTTTTTAATATGTTCTTTCGATGTAGGATGGGGTTTATATATTAAGCAATCAAGGTTAGTTTATCAGGTCAAGTTAGCTATAATAAATTCTAATCAATTTTTATATGTTCTAATAAATTTTATTCATCTCTTAAATTTCAATTAGGGCTTATATTATCAGAGTCAATCATGTTAGGTCAAAAAAATTCTTAGATCCTAATTATTTTTTAAAATTGTGATAGATAAAATGTAAAAATGATTTTTGTGATAGATGGGAGTGATAAAGGGGCCAATCCGTAAACATGTAGTCAGTTCAAACCCTGCACTTCTAGAATACATGATGGATGTAGGCATCACTTGATGTACACCACTTAAATATAAAAATGTTTTTAAAAGTAATATTGATGCATGGTAGCATAATTATTTAAAATCAATTAAAATTTAATCAAATTATGATTAAAGGAGGGGCAGGTTTTGTTTTTTTTTTTAAAAGGGAAAGAAAAGCCAAATACTCGTATCCAGGGTCGTGCTTGGGCAAGTGCAAAAAGACCTTCATTACATGGCCCCTAATTTAAAGTGTTTAATTTAACAATGGGTGTCCACATTTTAAAAAAAAAAAAAAACAAATTAGTCTACACATTCGTTCTTTGACTTCTTTCTATAATACAGTTGTACTTTCCGTCTTTCCACCTTTCAAGCCTATTTTCCATGCTTATTTCCTTTTTCAATTTTTCCTTTGAATGATTATTATGTATTCTTTCATTTTCTCGACTAAAGTTGTTTCTTTTTTAATTAAATTTCAATTTTTTTAAATTTAATTTCAAAGTTGTTTTTACTATGACATTACTTTTTTAAAATAAAATTGTTATGTGATATTGCTTTGAAATAAAACTAGAATATCATTAAAAAAACCTAATTAAGGGGCCCATTTTAAAGATTTGAACAAGGCCCCAAATTTCCACGGCACGACCTTGCCCGTATCAAATGTGGTGTATTTAACTATTTAAGGTGAATAAAAGATAGCAAATATTAAAAAAAATAAAAAATCTTGTATATATTATAATTTCATTAATATATATATAAGGATATAAGTTTAGGAAATTAGGTTCCGTTTGTTTTGATGGAAAACAATTTTCCGGAAAATGATTTTCCTCCCTCTTTTCATTTTCCTTTGTTTGTTTTGGAAAGGGATGAAAAACAATTTTCCTTGAGATGAAAAATGTCACTTTGGAGAAGAAAACTATTTTCCTTTTGTGGAGAAGGAATGCCACATTTTCCTTCCTACTCTTTACTTCTCCCTTATTCACTGCTCACATCTTTCCTTCATTCATATTTCATTTTTTCTTTCCTTCACAAGTTTTCCTCTAATCCAACAAACAAAGGAAAACTTTGTTTACATCTTCCATTGAAAATTATTTTCCTTTTCCATGAAAATTGTTTTCCTCCAAATCAAACGGAGCCTTAAAGGAAAAAATCACTTGAGAAGTTAAGAAACATAATAATAAAAAATTTATAGTGCTACTATCAAGTGGCTGAGTGGATGACAAAATCATTAACTCATTATAATTCTTCTCAATTTATACGTTAGACTGTTAGATGTCTCTAATTAAATTACGACACCATTTTTAAGCATCCAACTTTTTCTTGCCAAATATATTATCCATGCATGAAAATAGAAATATCACTATAAGAAATGTAATTGAGAGTAAGAGATAGCTCATGTGGTAAGAGCTTCTTTCCCGACTTTTGGATATCCTTGATCAATTCTCATCCTCGCTCTTGCGTTTATGTATACACTTGTCTCTCTAAACACTAAAAAAACTGTAAGAAATGTAATTGAAGAGGAAGATTTAATTTACTTTAATTAAATAGATAATTTGATTAGTCTTAAATTAGTGTCTTAATTTCTTAATATATCAAGAGTTGCAATGTAAGAACTAAGAAGTATTAATTATTTTCTTTCATGAATGAGGCTAAGAGAGTTAAAAGAGGCGCAAACTAACTTTCTATATAAAGTAAACTATTTATTGTTCAGTATTTTTAGCCGCATATTATATAATTTATCAGTTTTAATTTCCTTATACCTCGAATAATTATATCCACAAAATTACATATTGTAGATGCAAGGAATTCCTAGCACTTTTTTCATTCCTAAAAGTTCATCTAATTTGAAATCATGACAAGCATCTTTAAATTCGTCTTTTAAATTAGTGTCATTCTATAAGAAAGAATATAGTCATGTGAAGCGTCTTTGAATCCATCTCCAATAGTACTATTAGAATACAATTTCTAATACCGAAATATATATTAAGGTTAAAAAAGACGCGTTATTGGTGTAAACTTAAAGTTCGTGTTTTTTTTTTTTTTTTTGTTTCCAACAACGCACATTTCTTTGCTGGAAAATGCGGTTGCCAATTTTGCCATAGATAGAGCTTCACAGAAAAGTCCATTTTCAGAAATGAACAGCCTTGAATAGTAATACGAACGAGAAACTAAATAAGGTTAAATAAAAGTCGTAGCTTAGAAGACTAGTAGTACACAATTTTGTCCTCATATCATTAGAAATTCTTACATACATCTGGATGTATGATCATGCATCTAACGGTAATTTTGCTTATTTTTATAATTTTTTTGTTCATTTTATGATTGAAAATGGGCAAATTTATTTAAAATGAGTAATAAACACCTTAGACGCACATGCCTCTGATCTACATACATCCAGATGTATAATACATCCATTGTAAATTGTCATATCATAGTACTTTTCAAAGTTGTTTTCAAAAAATTTCAAGTTGTCTCATCTTAACAACTTTTATGGGTTGTTAACATTTTATAAGTATATATAAAGGATGCAGCAAAGATAAGAATTCATATAAACTCCTTAAAAAAGTATTAGAAAAAATTAAAATCACAAGAAAATAAATGGCGAAAAAAATTAGTGTTAGAACAGTTGTTACTGAGAAATTAACAGCTGTTGGATTCTTGAAAAACATTGGTTTAAAACAAGGGATTGATACCATTTCAGATCTCTTGTTCGGCAATGCTCTCCATTTGGAACTCGTTGACTCCGAGGCTATTCCAAGTATGTGTTTTTTATTAGCATGCATTACATAATCTAATTAATTCATTCATCCATTCATATGTACGTAGTTTTATGAGAACGAGGGATAGCTTTTGGGATCGATTCTCATTTCCGCCCTCCTGGCTCTCTAAACTCACAGAAAAAAAAAAAAAATTTACGTAGTTTTATTTACGCATACTATGTTGGATGCGGTAGTCAATATTTACCGTAATCTTCCTTTTTTAAAAATGTTATCCTTATTTTGAGAGTGAGGGATAACTCGGATGGTTAGAGTTTTCCTCCCGATACCAGGAGATCTTGAGATTGATTATCATCTCTGCCTATACCATCAGTCGGTCAAGTCGGTTTGAATTCGGTCGGTTGGAACTGGGTTTCGGTCATAACGGGTTTTCCAGGTCTAATCTTAGATAGCTATTTAACGTGTTTTGTTCGGGTTGGTTTTCTTGTTCATGACCCACTTTTCCCGGATCGATTTTTAAGTGACCAACGATCCGTGTATATTTTTTCCAGGTCTATCTCTACCTTTGTAGCTCCCTAAACAAAACAAAAAAATGTGTCTCGTTCGTATTACTATTCATGGCTGTTCATTTTATGAAACAAAAATAGGAAAAAATATTCCAATTGAAGGTAACGTTTTTATAAAAAAAAAAATCAAAATGTTATGGATCTACGGTAACACTCGAAATCCCAAAATAGAGGAGATGTATAAGAGATCGGTTTTTTTTATACATATGATTTAGTATATTCCGTGTTCAACAATAAAGAATACAAGTACTGTTCAGATTTGATCTTAATTTTTCTGTAATATGTATACATTTGATCTGGTTTGGCCGAACAAGTTCCCAAAAATAATAATAAAACTAAAAAAAGGATAAAAGTAAAAAAAAAAAAAAAGATGAAAAAAAAATTCATGGACTTAATTAACATGGTAGTCGAATTGAATTATAGAGTTGGGGACACCGTCGGATAAGGAGGTGACGGTGGAAGCACCGGCAAAACTGAACATCATAATAAATCATGAGGAAGATGAGCTCAAGTATGAGGCAAAGCATCAAGTAGATGAACATTTTGGACAACTTGGGGCAATCTTAGTTACAAATGAACATCACAAAGAAATGTACCTTAAAGATATTATTCTTGAAGGCTTGCCTCAAGGTGTTGTTAAGGTCATATGTAATTCTTGGTTGCATTCCAAGTATGACAACCCTCAAAAGAGAATCTTCTTCGTTAATAAGGTAACATCATTATTCCATCTTGGATAATATTTTAGCATAGCACCTTTTTATTTTCCGTTATGGTTTGTTTTTTATATTTTGACTTTTGCATGTGAATTAAGGAAAATTATTTATGTAGATGGGTTGTTGTTGGAATTGGATATGTTAATTGCAATTAGTAAATGTGTAAAACAGAGTTACAAAAAATTATTTACATAATTAAATTTAATTAAGAAAAAATGATTGATGGTCCGTCATTAATGTCGTTGTTTTTTTAGAAGAGGGGGGTTGGATGAGTAAATGAAAAGAGAGATAAATTGTGCAATGAGCTGAGTGAGAACATTTGGGAGAGTTAAATGTAAAGTTTGACTTAGTTAGAGAATTTTTTTTATCGATGACTACTTTTTAATTATATATGTAATCTTCATAATTTATTTTAGTGTGAAGTTAAAGGTATTTAACTCCTTTTTTTTGGGTGTAAAACAGGCTTACTTGCCATCACAAACTCCATCCGGGTTGAAGAGTTTGCGTGAAATAGAGCTTGAAAATTTGAGAGGCAATGGAAAAGGAGAGAGAAAATCATATGATCAAATATATGATTATGATGTTTACAATGACCTTGGAAACCCTAACCAAGATATTGAGCTTCTTCGACCAGTTTTAGGAAGCAAAGAACATCCATACCCAAGGCGTTGTAGAACAGGACGATCACCTACTAAAACAGGTAGTAATTTATTGTACACCAATCTTAATCATAAAAGTCAATATATATTATAAAAGGTGACCATATATAGATAATATGTTACTATAAGTAAAAAAAAGGTATATTACTATGTAATAAAATTCACCATATCAGTCGAGTTGTTACTCTAATAAAAATTACTATATTGATCCAAAATGTCACTTACAGACTTCGTACAATAATCCTACCTAATAGAATTATTATTGTGCGTCAAAATTGTTTGGGGTCAATTTAAGTTAGGATCAAAATTTCCTTATTTGGCCTTATTTTGAATAAAAGTCAAGTCCTCATATTTGAATAATTTATATCTAAATAAAATACAAGTTGACTAAGATCATGCAAAATTTATTTTATAATAATTTATTGTACGTCAATCTTAATTATAGAGGTCATTGTATATACTGTAAACCTAACTACATAAAGATAAAAGGTCACTATACGTTTAAAATGATATAATTAGATAATAAAAGTCACTGTATTAATAAATTTGTCTGTCTTTATATTTAGATCTGTTATCAGAAGAAAGGGCTGATAACTTCTACGTGCCTAGAGATGAAGACTTTTCTGATTTGAAGGAGATAACATTTGGTATAAATGTGTTGGACAATGTGTTGCATGCATTATTGCCTTCTTTACAGGCAACTATTGTTGATACGAATCTTGGATTCCAAAGCTTCAGAGAGATTATGGATTTGTTCAACAATGGAATTGAGCTTACCGCCCTCAAAAATAAGGATGACATGGCACAACAAGCACCTAATCTCTTTCTAACTCAAAATGTCCTTCAATTTCCTCTCACGGATTTAATGGACAGTAAGTGAATGCTTAATCTCTATAGAATTTTGTATGATCCGTTTGCAAGCGATGCATGCGACAATTTTGTATATAAATTTTTTTATTATTGTTGTCAGTCAATAGACATATAGTATTATTTTTGTGATTGAATTTGAAACCCAAAATAAAATGAATGTAGCCCATGTATGATCAATAATATTAGTATTAATTAATGCATGCTGGTAGTACAATACAATAAATGAATTATATAATTATTAAGTATTAAATAATTTCATTGGGCCTAATCACGGGTTGGAGGAGAATGTAACTATGCTCGGTGGATAATATAAGGGGTAGCACACCAGACTTGTATATTAATTGTCATCTCTCTACTATTTTTAAGTGATACACTTACATGTGATGAACTTAGGAGGTCTATTATTATTAAGGAAATGAAATGATAATATTTTGGTTTCGTGTGTGTAGGTGATGAATTTGCTTGGTTAAAAGATGAAGAGTTTGCTCGAGAAACTCTTGCAGGTTTAAACCCATACGCCATCAAGTTGGTCACGGTATAGCTATTCTACAATCAGCATTAATACAAATTTAAGTTAGTTTTTAATTTGGGTCCGGTTTGATAAGTTTTATGCAGCAAGAGTATATAACATACTATCTAGGGTGTGTTATCTTCACCTTAAAAAAATATATGTTTCAGGTTTAATAAGTTCAGTTCAAGTGTAATAAGTTCAGTTCAAGTGTAATACATTCCAACCAGTAAGTTAATTAAATTAGGTCTAATAAGTTCAATCGGTTATAGTAAGTTCCAATCAAGTTCAATCGGGTTTAGTTCCACTTAGGTCAATGAGTTTCAATCAATTTAATAAGTTCAGTTCAGATAAGTTAAGGTTTAATAAATTGAAGAGAACACACTCTAAGTAGTATTAAGCTTAGACATATATATGCAATAATATTTTAAGAAAAAAATACATTTTTATGTCAATCTTTATATATGGTAATTAACATGTAGGAATGGCCTTTAAAGAGCAAACTTGATCCAAAAGTGTATGGTCAAGCAGAATCAGCAATAACCTCAGAAATGATTGAGCAAGAGATCAAGGGCATAATGTCTTTCAATGAGGTATATACTATATATGGTTTAACTTAACTATTTCAATGTATTAATTTAAGAATAATAAACTTGAACGACATCTCTATGGGTGAAATAAAATGCAGGCTCTAGAGAAGAAAAAAGTTTTCATTTTGGACTACCATGATTTGCTACTACCATATGTGAACAAAGTAAGAGAGATCGAAGGCACTACATTGTATGGATCAAGAACATTATTCTTCCTTGCTCCTCAAGGCATCCTAAGGCCCGTAGCAATTGAGCTAGTGAGGCCACCTACCGACGATGGAAAGCCTCAATGGAAGCAAGTTTTCACTCCGACTTGCGCCGATGCTACTCAGTCATGGCTTTGGAACCTTGCTAAAGTTCATGTTCTTGCTCATGATTCTGGCTATCACCAACTTATTAGCCATTGGTATGTGCTATTTCAATTTCAATTACAAAATTTAATAGCTTAATTAAATAAAATGTGTCATGTATGTGTTACCATTTATTACCATTTATTTATTGTAGTGAAAGGCAAAGTAAGAATGCATTATTGAATTAAGAGAATTATAGAATCTCAAATTAATTACATAAGGTCTACCCTCTTAGTATATATAGGCAAGGGGATAGAATAAATGAGAGAATGGAGTTAGTTAGGCTAACTCAGAATTAGTTAGAAATAAACCTAAGTTAGTTAATATTACTAAAGTTAGTTACACTAATACACACCCTAATTACTTATATCATAGCTAATATCTAATACACACCCTAATTAAATATATCATAATTAATACACACCCCATACATGAAGCTTGATGAACAATTAGAAGATGCTGCAGAAGCTTGTTCATGTTGACAGAAAACAGAGAAGAAAGAATGACAGAGGACTTTTCTCTGTTAACTGCACTTAGTTCATAAGATTTCAGCATCAGGTTTGAGATAATGAGGCGAGACCAAGCTGGGCAGATAGAGTGTTATGTTGAGCAGCATTGAGTGCCTTGGTTAGCACATCAGCTAATTGATCTTTGTTAGGAACATGTTGAATGGTTAGGAACCCTTCCTCCACTTGATCCCTAACATAATGCATCTCCCTTCTTAGGTGCTTAGTTTTCTCATGAAACATAGGGTTGTGTGAAAGATGTACTGCTGAGGTATTGTCACATTTGACACTAATAGGAAGTTGCACTTGTATCTTCAAGTCTTGTAGAAGTCCTTCTATCCAGGTTAGCTCACTAGCAGCTGCAGAAAGGCTTCTATATTCAGCTTCAGTGGATGATTTGCTCACTGTAATCTGCTTCTTTGTTTTCCAAGATACCAGGTGCTTCCCAATGAACACAACATATGCACTGAGTGATCTGCTAGTAAACTGACATCCATTCCAATCTGAGTCTGAATAAGCTTTTACCTGCAAATCAGAATTAGTAGAATAGAATAAACCATGCTCTAGTGTTCCCTTAAGATACTTAAGAGCATGAATTACAGCTCTAATATGAGGAACTCTAGGAGCATGCATAAATTGACTAAGATGTTGCACAGTATAAGACAAATCAGGTCTAGTAATTCCAAGATAAAGAAGTCTCCCAACTATTTTCCTATAACTTTCAGGGTTATCAAGAATCTCACCTGTTTCAGTAGAGAGTTTCAAGCCAGTGGAGAGAGGAGCTGAGACAGGTTCACAATTTATCATGTTTGCATCAACAAGTATATCTTTGATATATTTCTTATGTGAAAGAAAAATTCCAGAACTGTCCCTATGTATTTCAACACCAAGAAAATAGTGTAGAAGACCAAGATCCTTTATAGTAAAGGCAACATCAAGCTGATGTTTAACCTTATCAATTTGATCTTTTGAAGTACCTGTTACAAGAATATCATCTGCATATACAAGCAAAACCAAGAAATTACCATCTTTAAATCTTGTGAATAAGGAGTAATCCTGCTTTGATTGAACAAAGCCTATTGATTTAAGGAATTTAGTTAATTCCTTATTCCATTGCCTAGGGGCTTGTTTCAAGCCATAAAAAAATTTATTCAGCTTACAAACTTGTCCTGGTTTACCTCTATCATAACTTGGAGGAACCTTCATAAACACCTCCTCATCAAGAAACCCGTGAAGGAAGACATTATTTACATCAAGTTGATATAAAGGCCAGTTATTATAAGTAGCCACTTTTGCTACAGGAGAAAATGTTTGAGTAAAATCTACCCCTTCAACTTGTTGATACCCAGTAGCAACAAGTCTAGCCTTATGCCTCTCTATTGTGCCATCAGGATGTAATTTAGTTTTAAAGACCCACTTACAACCTATGGCTCTTTTGTTTTTAGGAAGATCTATTAGAAACCAAGTATTATTATCCTCTAATGCCTGCAATTCTTTGTTCATAGCAACAACCCATTCTTTATAATCTTTGGCTTGATTATATGTTTTAGATTCACAAATTAAGGAAGAATTGACAGCAAAAGAAAAAGAATTAGAATCACTAAACTGATCAGAATTCCTGTGAGGTAAATACTTAATCTGATAATCTTTGAATTTGTTAGGAGGCACAATAATTCTCTTTGAGCATCTATCATTATTATACTCATTGTTAGAAACAGATTGATCATTAAACAAATCAACCACTAAATTTTCAGAAATATTAGATGATGAACTGTTATTATCAACATTGCAATTTATGCTATTATTCAGCTCATTTTATTAAGCCTATTATTATTAGAACCAAGATTATTAAAAGAGCTTTCAACATCCTCTGAATCACCAGCATTATGAGAAAATTCAGATAGCAAAGGTACCTCATAAGCACCATCATTATTAAGCCTATTATTATTATGATTATTCCTAGCATCCACCTGTTCAGAATCTCTTACATTCTAACTCAGAACAGAACCAAAATTCACTAACTCAGGAATTTTACCATTTTGTTCTGTTTTATTTTTAGATAGAAAAGGAAATTGAGTTTCAACAAATTTCACATCCCTAGCTACACTCACCTTATGAGTTTCCAAATCATAAACCTTATATGTTTTTTGTGCATAAGGATATCCAATAAAAACACATTTATTAGATCTAGTATCAAACTTGTCTCTACCTGTTTTCATGTTATAGGCATAACAAAGACAACCAAACACCTTCAAATTATCATAAAAAGGTTTCTTTTTAAACAAAACCTCATAGGGACTTTTCCAATTCAAAATTCTTGTAGGTAATTTATTAATAATATGAGTAGCAGCTAATAAACAATCACCCCAGAATTTCTTTGGTAAACCACTTTGAAATCTAAGAGATCTAGCTACCTCAAGTAAATGCCTATGTTTCCTTTCAACTCTCCCATTCTGTTGAGGATAACCAGGAACTGATCTTTGATGAATCACTCCTTTAGAATTCAAGAAATTTGTACACTCTTGTTTAATAAACTCAGTGTCATTGTCAGATCTAATTACTTTAATACATTTTCCAAACTGATTTTGTACTAAAGCAAATAAATCAATCACAGTTTTAGCTACATGTATCTTATTATGCAACAAAAAAGTCCAGGTAGTTCTACTATAATCATCCAAAATAGTCAGAAAATAAGATGCACCATTCAAGGCTTTCACCCTATATGGCCCCCAAAGATCAAGATGTACCAAATAAAACAAATCAGAAGCTCTATTATTACTAATAGGAAAAGGATTCTTATGATGCTTTGCTTTCAAACAAACCTCACAATCAAAATCTTTTATTTCACTTTGATTATACAACTTTAATTGTTTCAAAGTATTAAAAGAAGCATGTCCTAACCTATTATGTAGAACTTCTACCTTCTCATTATCACATCCACTTTTCTTGCAATCAACTACAGTACTAGTATTACTAACTAAACTATGATTACAACAAACTGATACATTCTCCTTATTACTAGCACTAAACTCTGCAACTGCATTACAACTCTCACTCAAAATCACTTTTCCAGTCCTCTTCTTTTCCACACAATCACCATTGGCCCTCAAAATATACAGTCCATCCTGCTTGATTCCAAACCCAATATTCTTGCCTTTAACAATTTCCTGAAACACACAATCCTGATGTGAAAAACTAATGTTAATATTCTTTTGTTCCAATAACTTGCTCACAGACAAAAGATTATGTCTAAAATCTGGTATTAATAATACATTATATAATACCAAATCAGAATTTAAAATAATTGTACCACTCTTGTCCACAATTTTACAAGAACCATCAGGCATATTAACCTTTATAGGTTTCTTAAGCAATTTAATATCAATCAAAGAATTAATATCAAACACCATATGGTCAGAAGCTCCTGAATCAACAATCCAAGACATAGAATCAGAATACTTTAAAACATTAAAAGAAAAGGAAGCCATACCAGCAAAGACACCACTATCATCATTATCATGCCTGCCTTTCATGGCCTTAACCACTTCTTGACAGATTGCACTGATCATAGCCCCATCACCCCTTGAACTGTCATCAAGAGGAATGTCTTCTGCATCAACATTTGCATTAGCTGCCATCCTAAAGCCAGTAGCTCCTTTCTTCTGCTTCAAAGCACCATACCAATCAGGATATCCCACCAACTTGAAGTATTGATCAACCAAATGCCCCTTCATCTTAAAGTGATCACATACCCTAGCAGCTTTGTCCTTTCTCCAATCAGCCTTGTTCTGACCACCAAACCCCTTAGCCTGTCCAAAATTCCTGTTCTATCCAGCAACAGAACCACCACCCCCATTCCAATCTCTTTGATACTTTTGCACAACCATTGCAGCACTTTCTCCATTACTTTCTTGCCCTTGAGACACTTCTTTTTTAGTCTCAGTCTGCTGCACTATGGAATATGCTTTACTCAAGTTTTGAATAGGATCCATATTAATGACATTAGTCACAGTATTATCAAATCCAGAATTCAAGCTAAGCAAAAACTGCATGACTTTCTCCTGTGACTCTGCATCAGCAACCTTCTTCAAGTAATTACATGTACACTTAGCTAAAGCTCCACAAACACACGAAGGTGAACATTTAACAGAAGCTAAATCCTCCCATAATCTCTTCATTTTACCAAAATATGCTATAATAGACATATTTTCTTGCTTCAAACATGCAATTTCTTTTTTCAATTGAAAAATCATAGGACCATTTGCTTGTCCAAATCTTTCTTTCACATCAGTCCAAAATTCATAAGCAGACTCAACATAAGAGTAATCATCCCCAATTTCAATCCAACAAGAGACCATATAATCGGCCTTCTTCCATTTAGCAAAATCTTTATCATCCTCAGCAGGTTCAACAATTGACCCATCAATAAAACCCAATTTATTCTTTGCACCTAAAGCCCTTCTAATATTCTTACTCCAACGAACGTAATTTGTACCCTTAAACAATACCTAAGTAAGGGAGGCTGCTGGATTATCAGAATTGGCTACAAAGTATGGATCAAGATTTGCATCAGCACTTCCATTCGAAGTATTCACATCAGCCATTGCTGCTAGTTAATCAAACAATTAACTCCAAAATTACTTCAGCAATTCAACAATTAACCTTTCAAGAACTCCAATTCTTGAAACAATATAGAACCCTAAGTAAAATAAACGAAACCAATCTCAAAAATAGAGATAGGCTCTGATACCATGTAGTGAAAGGCAAAGTAAGAATGTATTATTGAATTAAGAGAATTATAGAATCTCAAATTAATTACATAAGGTCTACCCTCTTAGTATATATAGGCAAGGGGATAGAATAAAGTAGAGAATGGAGTTAGTTAGGCTAACTCAGAATTAGTTAGAAATAAACCTAAGTTAGTTAATATTACTAAAGTTAGTTACACTAATACACACCCTAATTACTTATATCATAGCTAATATCTAATATTTATGCAGGCTAAGGACTCATTGTTGTGTAGAGCCTTACATAATTGCAACCAATCGACAACTAAGCGCACTACACCCAATTTATAAACTCATGAATCCTTACTTTCGTTTCACCATGATGATCAATGCACTCGCTCGACAAGCCTTAATCAATGGAGGTGGGATTATTGAGACCTCTTTTTCTACCGAAAGGTATTCCATGGAGTTCAGCTCTGTTGTTTATGATCAGGATTGGAGGTTTGACCTACAAGGTTTGCCAGCTGACCTAATTAGCAGGTAAGCTTGTACTTATTATTATATTGTTGATACTGATTAAGTGCAAAATAAATAATTAACGAAACTAATAGAGTACATAAGTTTATGGTTGAGGCTTAGGAATAATAATATGTTATATACTCTATCATTCCCTCTCACATGAAAGACCCTTTGGGTTTGAAATATAGATTCAATACAGGCTCATCATACCCAGTGCTAATAATTTTCACTTTTTAATGGAGTAGATGAGATTCGAATCTATGTGTCATACTGTCATGCTGGCTGTACGTGATATCATGTTAAAAGGATCATCTCGACTAAAAGTTTAAACTGATGATTGAGGCATAGGAATATGTTATATACTCTATTAGAAACCAAATATTTTTTGTGTCGACAATATCAACTGTCTATTCAATTTTGTCTTACAATAAGAATTTTGAGAATTTTATTAAATACTCTCTACTTTACTCAAAAAACTATCACAATTACTAGGGGAATGGCTAGTGAAGACCCATCTACACCCCATGGGTTGAAGCTAACAATCGAGGACTACCCTTTTGCCAATGACGGACTAATCCTTTGGGACGCGATCAAGCAGTGGGTGGCCGACTATGTCTATGTTTACTACACGAACGAAGACCAAATAAAGTCCGACCAAGAAATCCTAGCATGGTGGGAAGAAATCCGAACCAAAGGGCATCCCGATAAGAAAGACGGGTGGCCGAAACTAGAAACACGAAACGATCTCATCAACATCCTTACTAGTATGATATGGGTAGCTTCAGGGCACCATGCTGCTGTCAACTTTGGTCAATATACTTATGCAGGTTTCTTCCCAAATAGACCTACTATTGCTAGGATCAATATGCCTTCAGAAGACCCTACTGAACAAGAATGGAAAATGTTTGTAGAAAATCCTGTTGATGTTCTACTTCAAACTCTTCCATCTAAAATACAAGCCACTAAAGTTATGGCAGTTTTGAATGTGTTGTCGAATCACTCGCCTAATGAGGAGTACATCGGTGACCAGATTGAGCCATCGTGGGTCGAAGACGTCAATATAAAAGAAGCTTTTGAGAGGTTTAATTCAAGTTTGAAGAAGATGGAGACTGTGATTGATTCAAGGAATGAAAATGTTGATTTGAAGAATAGAAATGGTGCAGGAATTCTTCCCTATCAATTGCTTAAACCATTTTCAAAATCTGGGGTGACTGGCATGGGTGTTCCTAACAGTATTTCTATTTAGAGATACAAATATTAAACACACAAGAAGTAAATCCAATTAGTCTCTTAATTAGTATATCTAGACAAAACATTGATTGGTGCTTAGCCAACCCTAAAAAAATATTCATTTATAATCTTTGTACCACATGTACGTACTTCATTTGGCCGTTGTTGTTTTATCTGATTCATCTCTGTAACGGCGGCAATACTCGTATTTCGGTTAATATTCACGTCAAATCGATTGTAGTAATATTTAATTTATTCATTTCGTTGTACACCAATAGTTGGTTCATCTCATTTAAGTTTTGGATCATGTTTCCGAGTACATTGTAATTAGATTAATAATTAATATAAAAAAAACCAAGTTGAGAAACAAAATAAGAAATCAAGTCAAGGGGAGGAATGCATGATGACAAGAAAAGAAAACAGTTGGAAATATATGGAAAAATCATCAAAGTTTTCATTATTGATTGTTATCATTTAGATGAGATTTTTCAATAATATAAAATAAAAAAAATAATTAAGCTTCATTTATTTATTTGAATAACAATTGCACACAAAATTAAGCTTCATTGCATAATTACTCATGATGAACCAACAAATTAAATGACTCTTGTATAAAGTGCACTTTACAATCTAAGCAATACAATTTTGCATCCACATGATACCAAACACTTATTGAAGTAGTAAATGCTACCTTATTTCAAACACACAATACATAATAAAATCCCAAAGTAAAAAAAGAACAAAGCATACATGAAAAACATTACACTAGTGTTCAAAGTTGTATTTTCATGTATTCTAGGCAGAGATTGATTTCCGCACTTTATTTTTACACCATTCAATTCATCTCTTATAGAGTAGAATGCGAAAATCAGTTCACATCACATGCACAGGCATCAAAGTTTCATAGAGCAGCGAGCAAGATTGCCACGCATATCAAGGCCGCGATTTTTGTGAGGGACGAAGCTGTGAATAACAGGTGCATTCGCACCCATAACCCACACACCTAAGCTATGGTCCGAACCGTTATCCTCAGCAACATAAATTTTTCCATAGTTGTAATGCTTGAAAAAGTAGCCCATGTCATTTTCAGAATGCGAAGAATATGCAGCATCAACTCCAAGACTCTCAAAGATGCTACCTTTCAAATGAGGGAAGAAGTTACAAATTTGACCTTGCGCGATGAGCCTTGCACTAGGGCCGAAGTTTATATGTGCACACAAGTTGCCTTTGAAAAGATACGCTTCATATTCGGCCGACTTTACCTCAAATGCACTATCTATGCCATTCTCAAATACAGTCCCTTTTAAGAAAGGAAACATCTCGGCAATGGTCATCGGACCTTTGACTACCGTGTCATTCTTGGTGTCTGGCCCACAGTCTAACAAAGCAACAAGATTTGCGCAAAAAATAAATGCTTCATCACGGTGTGATTGAAATGCACCGTCTATGCCATGCTCGCCAAAGGGTGTATGCTCAAGGGACTTAAACATGTTAGAATTCAGAGACGGGCCGTCTACTATATAGTCATTTGATCCCCCGGGATCGTAGTACAATAGTGTACTCCAATTTTGTAAGATGTAGTACGCTTCGTTTAGACGAGATGAAGGAAGCGTAGCACTCAAATATATGTCAAGATTGGCAACATTATGAGCATACCAATCGATGATATTGGTGGTTGTGGTGGTGATGCTTGATGATGGTTGATATACATTGTGTGTTAAGGGTTTTGTACTATCATCTTCAGTGTAATCAGATACTGGGTTCTGAATGTTGAGCAATCTCAATGGATGAGATTGTGGGTTAAAGTTGCCATTTATTAGCAATACATTATCTGCTTTTTCAATTGTTGTAGTCCTGTATACATCACATTTAGTTAGAATACGACATTGAAAAGGCCAAGGTAAAATTAATTAGGTTCATCTCTAAGATTATTATAGTAGGAAAAAAAAAAACAATAATGTCTACAAATTGAAGTCTATATTATTAGAAAAGGCGAATACTTATATATGACACAAACGACCCGTTTGGTAACCGGCTATAAATCATGGTAATGGGAATGAAATTAAACTAAATTTGGAAGGGAAATCAAAATCCATTCCCATGGTGGTTCTACCTTAATTACCTCCAATTTATCTAATTTTCTTCACAAATATCCATTCCAATCAAATACCACTCTCCCCAATGGTAATGGATGGGAATGAAAAATGAGAAAAAAAATTAAAGCTTGGGAATGAAAATTTGTTTTTCATGGAGATTATAAGGTTCATCCTTAACGAAATTACACTATGAATTCATTACCATTACCACAACTTATTACCAACAACCAAACGGACCGTAGTGTATGTCAGTTTGACTTTTGGTATTGTTTACAAAGAATAATGTGACCATAGTTGTGAACTTGTGGAGTCTCATTAGACCCATTTTAAAATGTAATTTTTTAAACTTCTAGTTATAATTTTTTAGGAATATAGAATTAAAGATCAGATTTGCCTCAAAAAGCGTGGAAAAATAAAATAAGCAAATATATAAATAAAAACGTACATATAACACAAAAAAGGTTCAATTAAAGTCGATATTAGAAAAAACCGAATCCTTATATATGACACAAAGTGCATGTCGTTTTGACTTTTGATATTGTTCGCAAAATATAATTTGACTATAGATTGTGATTTATATATAACCAAAAAACATAGCTAGTCATCATGTGGAGTTTAGATCTGTCTCATCACACAGTTTTAAAACATCTAGTAGATATAATTTTGATAAATACACAATTAAGATTAAAGATTTGTCTCGACAAGCGTAAAAACATAAATCCAACAAAATATTAAAACAAAAAAAAAAAAAAAAAAACCCAGAAGGAGTATAACACACTTACCCATCTGTATTACCAGTAAGTCTGAAAAGCTGAGCAGATCGAATATATTGAGGTGCAATCCCAGCAACAAAAGCAACCTCATCAAACCTCTTAAACTTGCTATCATCTTTATCACCAAGACTCAATGAAGTCCAAATACCTCCAGGTGCATAAATCTCGTATCTATAAACTTCAATAGTCTCAGGATCCGCGCCATTACACAACACGGGTGGATACCAAGAGTTGCTAATTGTAGTACTAATAAAAGCAAACTCGGAAGGCTCCCTTGAGTCGAGGGGCCTTCCTGATTCGCATTGTGCGCGGAAAGTTTTCAAATTGTAGAACTTTTTCTTGTTAATTCGTCGTCTATGGTGTGATTGAAGACCATTCTCAAAGACATGTTCGCAAGGTGCAACTTCCCAGCGGAAGACTTGGTGAAGAATGTCTTTTTCGGACTCACCAGTTCGGTAAACTATAGTGTCGAGATTTTCCTCTTTGCAGTTGACACGGTAAATTGTATCAACTAAGGATTGTGCTTCTTGTTCATCATCTGGACTTAGGGGTTGTGCAAAATTTGATGCACATCCTCTCCATGTTGGAACTTTGGATGACATTGTTGCTGCAAATGTTGGTGTATTGGTTTAATATTTAAATTTAAACAATAATGATATTGACATGATGCATGGAGGAGTGATAAATCACTAAGGCGTATGATTTCGATCTGCATCCCTCCATTTGATTTCCACACCGTTCATGTGAAAGAGTAAGGGTGCGGAAATCAATTGGAGGAGTGCAAAAATCATCTTCCAATCATTAATTAGTATTGGAATTGGAATGAATATTTCACAAACAAAGGGTAAAATGGTAATTTAAGCGCATAGGGCAAATAAAAAAGCAGTTGTCCCCAGGCCATCACTACCAAGTGTGGACGTGCATTTATTAAGCGTAGACTTGAATTTACCAAGTGCGGATATGAATTTACCAAATATAGACTTCAACAATAAGGATTATGTAGTGTTTCATACATAACATTATTGTTCACAATAACATTATTGTTCACTATCACATTTTCTTATCAACATGTGTAGTGACCTAAATAACAATAACTCGAGGTACTAATATATATAGTGACTTTTTTGATATCTAACGATAATAATAAATATGTCATTTTTTAACGTACGTTAACATTTTATGATCATATAATTACTTTTATAATACGTACAATGACTTTTATGATCAATATTAATGTACAATAATAAATTAGTATACATAATACATATATGCAAGACTTTGAGTATTGATAGAGTATATATATTTCTAATTTTCTGGGCCTTAAATATTAGCTTAAGCTTTTGGTTGAGATGTTCCTTTAACATGGTATCAGAGCCAACGTGACGCAAAGGTAACGGATTCGAATCTCTCCTCCCTCTTCGTGGAATTAATTAGCATCAGGTATATTAATGAATCGAAAACTTTAGATGTACCAACATTAGCATCACATAGAATTCAAAAGTACAAAACTAGTAGTAGTAAAGAGTAATACCTCAATCAATGAAGATGGTTTGACCAAGTTCGAGTCTTTGACCTTGTGCTTTAAGATGAAAGCTAGGTTGATGGCTTTAATTTGCTGAAATTCTAATTGATATCCACTCTATTTATAGAAGATTATCCCTCGTTTTGGAAAAGCATTAATCAGCTATTTTAATATCTACTTGTAGTTTGTTTAATTAGATTAAAAAATATGCTTTTCGTACGGAGAAATTAAGGGGGGAAAAAACAACGAAGTCAATAGTTTCGGAGGGTGAAAATGCATTTTTAATTTAGTAATGCAGTAATGTACGTTACATTTTTCAATGTAATGCATGTTCAATTATGAGTCATACTGAGTTATTAACATGCCCAAGTTGCTCAACTTGCTCTATTTCTATATTCAAATATTACATTTTTTTTTATAAGATTAATGTGAAAAGAGTACAAAGAGATATATACAAGTATTAAATTAAAGATCATGTTCAAATTCCATGACTTATATAATGTATATGCATATATTTTAAATAGCAGTTAGTTGTATTCTACATTGATCTAAACGATAATGACAAAAGTGTTAATTAGGAACATTTATGTAACAAAATGTTCTTACACCCTACGGATATTAATATTATATATATATATATATATATCTTCTAAAGGAAGACATCCTAATAATTGTTAAAAAAGGAATATAGTTTTGGCATTATTCAATTTGATTTTGACACCCCTCCTCCTTTCACATGAAGCAAACTCTGGAAATTGAACCAAATCGTCGTCTGTGTTAGACTTTCAACTCGCCCGAGTTGCTTGCCCAAAGCCCAATTCGTGCGTCCACTCTGACCAAACTGAGCTTCTGATCTTTGTCTGAATCAAGTGTGCTAATATACTCGCCCGGGTACCTGGTCAATACATACCATTTACTTGATTATCCACTTTTTATAATAAACATTCTATTTATTAGACTTCCTCCATGGCTCCATCTCTAATAAATTTATCCATAATATATGATCCATAAACTATTCATGTAAATGTTCCAACACTAATTTCATGTAGATGTTCCAACGTTTGCAATTTGACACCGCACAATCACTCACATACCTAATTTTTGTGTTTTATAAATGTAAATAAATATAGTCATCTTGGATATCTTTGGAATAGTCTCAACGTGTACCTTTTTAGTTTTATTATAGAATTTTTATAATTTTTGATTAAATCTAATTAAAGATATTACGAATATATATTATGCACTGACTTGCTTCAAAATGAAAACGTTGCGATTAATATGGAGCAAAAAAGTATTAAAAAGTTACAATTTTTTGGTTAAAAAAAAGAAGTCGTCAAAAGGTCATACGATCTCACAAGCAAAGAGAAATGATATTAATTTAATAATCTTACCTTGTTTTTAATGATTTTAAAGTAGCAATGGTACTTATTATTAAGAATGATCAATAATTTGCTGTCATGTTCTTAAAAAAATATATAATAAAAAATAATTTGTTGTCTCTTCGCATTAATCAATTAGACATACATACATACTGTAAGATAAGAACCCTAACATGGCTAGGTTGCAACTCTGCAAACCCTTCCCTAAAATAACATTTTCCCACATTAATATCTCACCCGACCATAATTGCTACACCTATCCGGTGGGTAGTCTACCCACTACTAATAGGGACATTAAAATATTATTAATTAATCTTATGAGTTGGATTCCACTACTAACATTAGGTGTGGGTAGTCAACCCAGTGGGTAGACCAAATTTTTTCCGCCATAATATTCTCAATAATAATATTATCTGATCTCAATAGTTATGTCAATAGTTATTGAGGTTTTGCACAAAGTTATATACATATTCTAATTAAATACAACAAACTCATCGATACATTTACGGCCCGTTTAGTTGTTGGTAATAAATTGTGGTAACAGTAATGAATTTATAGTGTAATTATGTTAAGGGGAGATCTTATAATCTTTATGTAAAACAAATTTTCATTCCCAAGCTTCAAATTTCTTCTCAATTTTTATTCCCATCCATTACCATTGGGGAGGGTGGAATTTGATGGGAATGAATATTTGTGAAGAAAATTAGATAAATTGGAGCTAAGGTTGCACTACGGATTTTGATTTTCCTTCCAAATTTTATTATAAATTCATTCTCATTACCATGATTTATAACCGACTATTAAACGGGCAGTTAATGTACATTATTAATTTCTTGTATACCAAGCTTAACGAAGGTTACTATGTGATTGATGATATGAGAAATCACTATATACTTGCGGCCCGTTTGGTAACTGGTACTAAATGATGGTAATGGGAATAAATTTATAACTAAATTTGAAAGAGAAATCAAAATCCGTTCCCACGGTGATGCTAGCTTAGGTCCAATTTATCTTATTTTATTCACAAATATCCATTCCCATCAAATACCACCCTTCCCAATAGTAATGGATGAGAATAAAAAATGAGAAGAAAATTGAAGCTTAGGAATGAAAAATTGTTTTCCATTGCGATTATAAGGTTCCTCCTTAACAAAATTACGTTATAAATTCATTACCATTACCACAATTTATTACCAATAACCAAACGAGTCGTTAGTGTACAATAAGCAATTCTTTTTTAACAATATAAGGCTGATAAATTGAACTCTAGCACAAAGCTCTTATCACTGGAATACCTTGTTAGAATTGTCCATAGAGGAATATAATAAGGGGGAGCGTATCTGACTAGAGGATTGATCTGAGCTTATTTTGAACAAAGCCTCATTAGATATGTATAATTTTTAATTTCTGAGCTATAATAAACCTCATTCCCTTTTGATCCAAAAAAAAAAAGGAAAAAAAGGAGGACAAGGCTTCTCTACCCTCCTCTAATTAGAGTCATCATCAAAAATAAAAGTGTCTCCTTTAAGAACTACTCCCCCGTTTCACTTTATATTCTCCCTTTTTTTGGTGTTTCAATTCATTCTTTACATTTTTAAAAAAAAAATTTGTACTACTAACTATGTTTTTATTAATTTTGCTAAATTATACTAATTGCCTATAAAATACTCAATTTGATTGGTTATACATAAAAGATGGTATTATGTCAGTCATGAATTTTGAAGTTTGTGACATAATATAAAAAATAGAGCATAATTTCTCTTATGCTCAAGAGCATATAATTTCTAGTTTCTTTTATTTACATGATTAACTAACTAGCTTCCTGAAACCATAATTTCTATTATGCTGATAGATCTTAAACTTGTCAAAATTTGATACAAAATCCCAATCTATAAGTTCTGGCTGTTGCAGTAAGAGATTAAACATAGTGCAAAATAATACTAGGAAAGTAGGAAACAACAGCAAACATTAAATAAATTAAAAAAAAAAAACAGATGTATCCTTATTTTTGCATAAATTTTTTGAACCACAAAGCAGAGCTTTTAGGGTATCTCTTCAACCCGTTTTGAAAATCGACAAAATTGATGCCATATCTGATTGTATAACCATAATTCCATTCAAAATTGTCCAGCAATGACCACGCAAAGTATCCCCTTACATCAACTCCATTTCTGTGTACCAAACATAAATTGTTAGCTAACCATTAAACATTTCGTCACAAATAGGGGTGTAAATGTGTCGACTTGAAATTTTCACCAGCCAAGACACAGATAAGTTCAGCTCGAAAAGCTCGCAAACTGGCTTGAAATATATTTAAATTATGTTATTTAACATGGTAACCTTATATAATATGTTATACTGTTATAGTTTTGAATCGAAATTGAGTTTTAATTTATTGTAACTTGATCTTAATAATTTAAGTTAGAAAATGGTCGAGGCTTGGCTCGAGCTTGAGTAAAAGTATCACGAGCCGAGCCTGAACTACCCAAGCTTGGGCTCAGCTCGGCTCATTAAGACCCATAGTCACAAAATAGGTGTACCCTTTTCGTCTCCTATCATTAATAATAAGTGTGTCAAAGTCAAAATGTTTGCACTTACTGAATTGCTTCTCTTAGAAAACGCAAATGATGGTAATGGTAGTGTATCCTTCTTGTGTCGCGTAAGGCCTCTTCAAGTGATAATGAAGAGTTATTCTGCTCACCAATACCTGTCCAGGAATTAGAGACACATGAAAAATACATACTAATAAACTTATTTCATATTGAGACTTTGCCATTTTTAATAAGTTGAACACAGAGAGTGTTGTACCATTTTCTGTAATATATATGACTTGTGTTTTGTACTTCTTTTTCATGTAAAGTAGAAGATCCTTTATTCCCCGCGGATAGATGTTAAATCCTTCAGAAGCTCCCTGAAATATTAGGTTTGTTAATACAAGGGGAAAAAGGTATGACTAGTAGTAGTTTCTCTGCAATGAGGATTTTATTAGCAGTTCGATTCTCACCTTTGGACCAATGGGAATTCCATGCCGTTCATCTGTAAATAAATAAATCAAAAGTTGATAAGCCTATGATCTAGTATATGATCAAATCTTAACTACATGGGGCATTTCAGCATTTTGCATGCCAAAATTACCAATGGGCATTGGGCGTGTGCCATGTGTTTCAGAGTTTTGATTGTATTTACTAAAATGCCACTGAGCTAAGTTAGGCACAGTAGCAATGTCATTGTCATCAAACTAGAAATTAGGTAATTTGAACAGAAAACAACTTTAAAGCATATACAGCATCACATTGTAAGTTTTTGAACTGCTTACTTGTATAAGTACCATGCAAATCTGAAAAGTAGTTTGATCTCGAGCCATTAGATGATGATTGAGGAGCATCCACTACATATGAAGCAGAGTAATAATTAAGTCCAATAAAATCAAACGATCCTTTAACCATCATAGACTGTTCTTGTGTGAACTTTGGCAATCGATCCTTGACTAAAGAAATCATGCTATGTGGATATTTTCCTCCTGTAAGAGGTTCCATGAACCTAGCAACAACATCAACAACATCAAAAGCTAAAGAATCAAGAAGTTTAACTTTTTTTTTTTTTTTACTGATAGGGCCTTGACGGTCCAATTAGCAGCTAGACTAGACCATGACCCAGCCCAAAAAATGTCACCTCAAGATTGTAGTAGCAGTAAAGAAAGAGCTTACCACCCAATTGAAAAATCAAGTGCTCGTTGAGTAGCAGAACGATCTTGTACAGAATCCGATAATGGCACGTACCAAGTTGCCGCCAAGACAATGCCAATCTTTCCATTTTGAGATGCCTGCACTAGTTCAACATTTTGTACACATCAAAACACGGACAAACTTTAAAATTGTTATATACATCATTACTAAGCTCTTAATTTCCTTGGATCAATATATAGCAAATATAGGTGGTGATTAACCTGATATTTTTGCTTGTACAAGTTGGCAGCAGCTGCATGAGCAAGAAGCAGGTTGTGAACCACAATGTAAGGCTCGGTTCCAGAATCACCGCCAGTGCAATTGAGATGAAGCCATTTAGAACATCGACCTGGGGGTCCATTTCCTGCTGCATAACCAGTTAAGCCATAATACAGTGGTTCATTCACTGTCATCCAATGCTTAACCCTGTCCCCAAATTCTCTATAGCATAGCTCCACATAGTCCCTAAAGTCATTTCTGTGAACAAAACAGCGAAGAGGATATAATCATAGAATGGTCTTTCAAATGGCGCTGAAAGCTATTGTCAACAGTATATTAACTTTAGATTTTATTGGATTAAGATTAAATAGTTCAATAAACTTCCGAGGCTTCATTTTTCATTTCATGTCATGTACTCGGCCTGTAAAACCCTGAAAAATATTTCAATTTAAATGTACTTGCATGATTTTCCTACTTAAGAAGCCTCCATAATCATCTTCTAGAGCTTGAGGAGGATCGGCATGTAGTAGAGTCACAAATGGCTTTATACCTACATTTGTTCAATTAATGTTTAGCAATTAGGCTATATGAACTACATGAAGCACAAATTAAATTTTTAGCCATTGATGTGAATGACAATTGACAACCATTTTTCAAGAGCTCATTGATGAGGTGATTGTAGTATCTGATTCCTTTCCAGTTGATACCTCCACTTAGCTTTCCTTCTGGGAAAAAAAAACAACAACAACAATATATGTAATGGTCCTACCTCTAGTCTAAGGAACCATGATAACCTGTTTATAAAGTTATAATGGAAAGATTCAACATACAATTCAAATGAATTCTCCTCCACAAACATTATATATTTTTGTAATGATGATCTTTCTGAAAAGCTATTTGCACTAAGTCTTAGAGCATGATAACAAATTTCCTTTGGCAAGTATGACCCAGTCTGATGATATACGGTAGGTCATTCTGGCATTCTGGGTAACATGCATATTTGTGACTATCAACAAAATACTAACGGCCCGTTTGGTAGTCAGTTATAAATGGAGGTAATAGGAATGAATCTATAATTAAATTTGGAAGAAAATTAAAATTCATTCCCATTGTGTTGCTAGAATAACTCTATTTTATCTTATTTTCTTCACAAATATTCATTCTCATTTAATACCACCCTTCCACATGGTAATGGATGGTAATGGAAAATAAAAAGAAATTTCAAGTTTGGTAATCAAAAATATGTTTTCCATTGGGATTTTGAAGTTTTTTCTTAACAAATTACACTTTAAATCCATTACTATTACCACAATTTATTAACAACAACCAAATGAGCCGTAAGGGCCCTTTTGGTACCTACTCATAAACAAAGGTAATAGAAATGGGTTTTTATATAAATTTGGAAGGAATGAAAATCAATATTTATTCTCAATGGTGTTGCTCAATGTCACATAGTTTTCTAAAGGTGAAAGTATTGTGTCAGACGGTCCGATGGTCGGACCGTCCAACACTTGTATTTTTTTAACAACTCATGAGGGATCCAGGTTTAGTAATATATGTCCAGGTCAAAGAAATATGTGTCCAGGTCCAACAATATTTGTCCAGGTTTAAGAATATTTTTCCAAGTTAAACAAGTTTCACCAGGTTTACAAATGTCATCAGGTTTATAAATAGATTTCCAGGGTTAACAATATATGTCCAAGTTAGACAGATATGTGTCCAGGTTCAACAATATGTGTCCAAGGGTAACACAATGTGTCCAGGTTAAACAAGTTTTCATCAGGTTTACAAATTTTTGTCCAGGTTTAACAATATGTGTCCAGGTTCAACAATATGTGTTCAGATTTAACAATATGTGTCCAGGTCCAACAATATGTGTCCAGGTTTACAAATATGTTTCCAGGGCTACAAATTTGTTTCTAGGTTTACAAATATGTGACCAGGTCTACCAATACATGTCCAGGTTTAACAATATGTGTCCAGGTTCAACACATGAGTCCAGATTCAATCATATGTGTCCAGGTCTAGGGGACTGGACTGACAGAAATGTTACTGTCAGACCAGTCTGACAAAATACCTTCTCTTTCTAAAGTGTCTGAAAATCGCGGTCTGAAAAATGCGAACTATGGTTGGTTTTGGGCTATTTTTGTCCCATTTTAGGCAAATCGTGAATTATAAAAGCGAACAAAAAGGCGAACTATGTAGCAGTGGTGTTGCTAGTTTAGCTCCAAATCACCTAATTTTCTTCATAAATTTCCACTTCATCCAATAACGTAATGAATGGCAATAAATTGAAAAATATGAAGAAAATATATGTTCGGAAATGAGATTATGTTTTCACACCACAGAGATGGAAATGTTGTTCCATTACAAAATTATAAAAATTCATTCAAATCACTACAATTTGTTATCAACAACCAAATTGACACTTACTTGGCAATAACCTCGACCACGAGATCGAAAACCTATAAGCATCTAATCCCATTTCCTGTATGAGCTTTACATCTTCCTGCACACATAATGTATAGTCACCTAAATCACAAAGTACATTATGCTGCTGATATACTTTGGCACTGTCTTTAGGACTAAATTGAACTGAAATCAAATTGTCTATTCCAATTGAATTAGAATTTCAAAAATTAAGTCCAAAAGAACAGTGCCTGAATCCGTCACTCTTTCTCACTCAAGTCTTTTGTTAATTATCAAATAATCAAAACACATACTTTATACAGATGATAAGAATCAGCAGCAACATCTCCATTGCTACCATCTTTGATTTTTCCTGTGAGGCCAGAAGGAGAAGAAAAAAAAAAAGGCAAGGGTAACTTGTAATGAATTGAAAAACAGAGGAATTTGAATGAATTATAATAAAATTGGCACCACCTAAAAAAAAGAAAGAAATCAGAGTGACCTGGATAATTATGAGTGTAGGTATCCCATATGCTAGGACCTCTACCATCCTCCTTTGCTGCTCCTTCATACTGAAATGCAAATTCCAATTCATTTCTTAATTAAGTTTAACTCCCCCCCCCCCCCCCCCCCCCAAAAAAAAAAAAAAAAAAAAGAAAAAGAGGGTTTTGAGTGTGGATTAGCTACCTGGTAAGCAGAAGAAGCAACTCCAAAAATGAAATAATGTGGAAAAGAAGTGTGGTTGAAAACATCAGTGTGGTAGTTTTGATGTGCAACATTTTGTTTAATGGTAAAAGAAAGAAGCAACCCAGAAATTATGAGAATCAAATTTAGACCTTGTTCAAGCAACCTTAAAATCCATCCTTTATTTTCCATTTATCAAACTTCTTCTATTTCCTCTTCTCTCTTTCTCTGTTACTGTTCAACTACTCTTTTCTATTACTACCTGTTTTTTTTTTTTTCTTTGTTTTTTTTGTAAGGATCAATCATTTTTTTTTTTTTTCATTTTATGTTAAATTGTAACAATTAAAAGAAATATTTTTCTCTCTACTTTATATCTAATTGTTACAATATGCGATATGAATTTATAGACAGAAAATAAATTTAAGAGAGATATAAAATGAATGATTAATTGGACCTACAATAAAAATAAATAAATAAATATATAAATAATAAAAAAAGCGACACATATGTCATCGTTCTGGGGTTGTGACCTTGTGTTCAATGTTCAGCTATTAGTCTATTGTACTCTTTGGTGCTGCCACTTCACTTACAAAGTCTAAGGCAGCATAAGCATGACAAGTGACGACCATATTATCACACACACGTATATGGGGAAATTATAAATGCATATTTAAAATTGATATTAATACACTCATTGTTAGAGTACATTTTTCTATGTTTCTCTCTCAAAGTGGTGTGTCAATATCACTTTTTTCAAAATTAGAGTGTGATAATTAGTTTGGCAAAAATATGTGGGTCTGATTGTACGAGTCCAGCACAGCATACACTATAGCAAGAATTTTAGATATAGAATTTCACTAGCTGAGAAGAGAAGCAAGATAACATGTAGCAAGTCTCTTGTCAGACTGTCTAACAATATGACAGGATAACTTTTTTCTTTAAAATCCTAATTTTTAAGCATAGCATACATTATTTTAAAAAAAAGCTTGCAGGACACGATCATAGGACAGAAAGGAAAAAAAATAGACTACTTGGAAAACATACAAATTACAGTCCAAATAGACAAATACTATATCACCCATGAAAACAATACCTTATTCTCCAAAAAAAAAAAAAAAAAACCGATATGGTGATAAACACATTAAAATAAGTACATATATATTTTTATTGAGTTTGGCTAACAAAATACGTATTTTTAGAAGCCAAATAAAAACGATCACTTCAACATCTATCAAGAGCTAATTAAGGTTACAAAGTTCACCCAATAAACATACTAGGATTTTCTGCCTTCAAGAGCTAATATATAATTAATTTCGGTTTGCTTATTGTTGAAGAAGATCAATATTTCAGTTTATTTAAGCAGGAATTTGTTGAACCAATGAGCAGAAAGTTTAGGGTATCTTTTTAATCCATTATTGAAATCAACATAATTGATCCCAAGTCGGACAGTATAACCAGAGCTCCATTCAAAGTTGTCAAACAATGACCATGCAAAATAGCCCTTCACATTTACACCTTTCCTGCAATACAAAAAACAATTATGCAACACCAACAACCATTACTTTGAAAACTGAAAAAGTTTTTTGAATTCAAACAATTGGCATCATATTAATTCTATGTTATTCAGACTCCGTACCCATGTCCGACATAAATATATGTTCGTGTGTCTAACTTGACAAATATTTTTCATAATTTGAGCCCAAAATGATCTAAAGTGTCCATATTCGAGGGTCGAGGATCCGACATAGATGCTTGAAGTAAAAATTAAGAGTCTAGTAACATACTCCCTCTGTTTTTGTTTTTTAATTTAACCACTTTTTTTTTTTGAATGTTCTTTTTTTTTTAATTTACCCACTTTATACATTTATTAGGTTATGATTACCAACAACTTTTTCTATAATCTCTTACTTTTGACTAACTCCAATAAAATTACACCATTTCTCTCTTTTATGTCCATACTCTTTCTCTCTTTCTTTTTATACAACTTATAATCATCATTTAATTTTTTTTTTTAATTTTGATAAAAACTCAAGTGTATGAATAAAAAAAAGGGACGTAAATATTAATCAAAATCGTGAAACATAGATAGAGAGATCATTACTTAGAGAGAGAATTAATTAATATACAGGAAAAATTTCCGGAATTTCTAGCAAGAAATAATTAATACGAAGTACGTATGACTTACTTAATTGCAAGAGATAAAAAAGCTAGATGATCATGGTGGTATTTCACCCTGGTCTTATCAATAAGTGCTTCTTCAAGTGACAATTTGTCATTATTTAACTCACTAACACCTACACAATTAGCAGTTTGAGAGTTCAAATAAAGTTAGACAAACAGTCATTAGGAACAACTTTGTAGTTTCTTCAATTATGGTTTCTTCAATTGTAAAAATTATGTCAAACCTTTAGTTGGTATTCTCAAATTAAGTCAACCTTTTGATTAACTCAAAATAAGTCGACCTAGTTGGTATTCCCAAATTAAGTTTTTTCACAAATTAATTGTTGATTAAATTAACATTTTCAATGAAAAATCATATATATATAAAAAAAAAAAAAAAAAACCAACATATTAATGCACCACTTTGATTTTTCATTGAAATTGTTGACTTTCTACACCAGTAAGTTATACAAAAAACTTAATTTGAGCGTATATATATGTAGTCGGTTGACTTATTTTGATTTAATCAAAAGGTTGACTTATTTTTACAATTTTTCATTCTTTTTATCAAATAAATAATGCTTAATTACCATTTTCAGTTATATAAATCAAAGGGTTGTTATATTTTTTCTTCAAATATAACAAAATATCTTGTATTCCTCTTGGATAAATATGTAGCCATCCTGAAGCAGCCTGTAGAATTACAAGCACAAAAAAGAAGCAAAAATAAATAAATAAAATTAAGTTGAGGTAGTAATAACAATCTCAATAGCTAGTTCAATTCATGACTAATAAGTGGCTCAAATACCTGGGGACTGATCAGAATTCCATTTCGCTCCGCTGCAAGAAAACAATCATTTAGTAAAACAATTATTTAGTAAAACATAATAAGCACCTAAAATTGAGTAACTCTATCAGATTTAACTCATCATCAATGTATTTGCTCATATCAAGTTTTGTAGGGCAGTGACATTTTGTTTATTAATATACACTACAAAAAATGTGTTCAAGAAGGACAATTAAAATTGCCATATTTTATATAAAATTTATCTTCTTAGGTAATAATGACAATTTTAGTATTGCCCTTATGTTGCCCTTGTAACCCCGCTGTATTAGGTTTCAAAGGCAATTTTAGATGTTTTGCCCTCTTTGATTCAATTCCAAAAGGGCAAACAAAATTGTCTTCATTGATCATCAATAAAGGCAATAAATTTTGCTTTCCTTGATTTAAACACTTTATTTATTGTCAAATAGGGCAAAGTTTCAAAAGTCTAAGAGGACAAAATAATCATATTGTCTTCATTGTTAATATCAATGAGTGCAAAAATAATTGCCCTTGTAGGCATCATTAAGTAAAACAATACTCATATTGCCCTCTTTAATCATGATAAATTGTCCTCTCTGTGTAAGTTTTTTGTAGTGATAGTTTGCCTGATTCATATTTGATAGAATTTTTTGGGGCGCATGCAGAAGTTTGTTGAGCCCAAATTATATGAAATAAAAAAGTTAATTAATTGAAAAATTTGTTACAAAGTTGGGGGAGTTACATGTGATATTGATGGAACTCTTAGTGGTGGGATGTACCTGTGACTCCACACACTACAGCTTGCACCACTATCACATATATATAGGGTTACATGACATAATCTAGAATTTTCTACATGAGACTTGATAATAATTAATCCTAGATAATTTTAAGTGTCCTCTAGTGAAATCTAGAACGTTCTTCTAACTTTTTAATTATGAGCCTTAATTATCCTTCATTATTCTAGATTATTACATCTCTAGATTTTTCTAGATTAATACATTTCCAACAAGATTTGTATTGCATGTTTTGTTCGATGGCATTTTAGTAATTTTGTATAAAATCACTTTTGTTTGTGGTGTTGGTATAAAAGGAGTAAAGATCCAATCCATCCATTTCCTAAATCACCAGTTGATGATGTATGAAGAGAGAAATGGAGATGATTTTTTTTATTATTATTTTAATGCTAAATGAGTTGTCAAAATCTTAGGATAGGAAATGGAGGGAAAGAAATGTAGAGGATCCTAATTCGTATAAAAGTGGGAAAAGACCACTGTCTACTATTTTGATCATAACTTTTGACAAACTAATCCGCTTGATGTAAGTCCAATTGCATTGGAAAGTAGACTCCAAGAGCTTCCAACAATAGGTCATAGGCTCAATTCTGACAAGTAACGAATAAGTTATGGCACTTAGCATTTGTATTTTCTTTTATTAACAAAATTGTCATTGTGCATTAATCGCTTACAAACGCAGCATAGTTTTGAATTAGACATTAGCTATACCTGTTTGTTTGACAATGGAATCAGTGAGGTAGCTGGGTTTAGCCAGTTTCAGAGCTGGAAAATAAGTTGCATAATAAGTGGTGTAATAATTCAAGCCTAGAAAATCATAAGATCCTTTCAACAGCCGTGACTGCTTGGCAGTAAATTTAGGCAACCGGCCTTGTACAAGTGAGCGCATAGTATGTGGATATTCTCCTTTTGTTATTGGATACATAAACCTGTTTTCAACTTCTCATAGTTTAGAATCTCTCACAAACATAGCAAAAAAAAAAAAATGTCCTATTACGAAGTGTATTGAAACAACATCAAAGATTACCATCCGAGCATGAAGTCAAGTGCTCTCGCTGCTGCAAACTGATTGTGCCGTGTTTCTGAGATTGGAACGAACCAGTGTGACACAAGAGTGATTCCAATTATCCCCTTTTGTGATGCCTTAAAATTTCATGTTAAATAATACAAATCAGAGAAATTTTACAAGTATTACGTGCTATATATGGCACCAATACTATAAAATGTAGTGTATTGCAATACTTAGGTGCGTTCTCTTCGTCTGAAATTTTCTGATCTGAAAACTTATTAGAATTGGTGAGATGAGATCTGATCTGATCTGATCTGATATAAATTGAAGAGAACACACCCTTAATCATGCATGCGAGTGATGAACCTGATATTTGCGCTTATACAAGTCGACAGCTGTAGCATGAGCAAGAAGCTGATGATGAGAAACTAAGTAAGGTTCGGTGGCTGAATCTCCACCAATACAATTGAGTTGCTTCCATTTTGAACACCGGTCGGGTGCCAAAGACCCATTAGCATATCCACCATAGCTATAGGTCCAAGGTTCATTCAGTGTGATCCAATGCTTTACTTTGTCACCAAACTCTCTAAAGCATATATTTGCATAGTCTGAAAAGTCATCCCTGTGGTATGAAATCTTGATTTTCTTATTAAAGGGAAAAACAACACTTGCTAGTCTTCATGATCAGTTGTGGAGCCATCTTGTAGTAAGTGGAGTCATAAAAAATTTCTCTCATAAAATTTAGAATTTTAAAAACATTCTTATAATTCTAACTAGCTGGTTTTTTGATCCGTGCAAGGTACAGGCGACATTATTCTTAGATAAATTTTGTCCTTTATATAATTTTAGAACTATTGATTCTATTGAATAGATCGAATGACATGAAAATGAGAATGGCCAAACTTGAGAAAAATAATAAGGGAAAACAAACGTTTCAAGAAATATTGGTTCTTATTATTTAAATTAAACTAAATCTACCAATAGCATAAGATCGTATTATAATTACATAAGCACACACTTCCTTCGCTCCATATTAATAGCAACGTTTCACTATTCACGCTTGTTAATGTATTTTATATTCGTAATATCTTTAACTACGTTTTACCTAAAATTATAAAAATTCGATCACAACAAAGTACGCATTGAGAAAGTCCCAAATAGATCTCACATTACTATACTTGTTTACATGTATAAAGCGCAAAAGAAAGTTATATATATGAGTAATTAGAAATAGTACAATACTCAAATTAACATTGCAATTAGATATGAGCGGAGGAATTATTATTTAGTAGTTACCAGTTAATATATATTTTGTATGAAACAATGCTAATTTGTGTAAATTTTCTCTATATGAAACAAATAAGAAAATTTTTATTTATTATAATTAGGTAGATAGAGCTGGTATGTAAGAACCTTTTGTATAAGGATTGAAATGGGGGAACCTATTGATTGGAAGCAGTACCCTCGGGAAATCCTTTCTCGATCGCTCCCTCTCGATTAGACATTATTTTGTTACAACTTTTACTCAATACCAATATTGTTTCCCATACAAATTACATATTTTTCAAATCTCTTTGTTACTCTTTACAATCATATGAATCTTTATTCTTAATACATCAAAGAAATTAAATATAAAAAAATACAGGTTAAAATTATGATTAAATTGAAATGCCAATTTTTTTTTTAATTAAAAGTCTCAATTTGTCAACAAAATCAAATACCCAAATAACAATAACACAAAGGTAATGAAGAAAACAAGAAAAATCTTTAATATATGGAAGAAAGGAAAATAGAGAAGACATAAATACATAAAAACACAAATTTTTCATTGAAACCAATATATATAATAGAATGACAATAATTGGAAGATAAAGATGGAGAGATGGCTAAGGTTGTGATTTTATGATAAGTTTTAAAAGGATGAAGAAATTATTGATAAATTTAGATGATCACTTATTACAGATATTATAAAAATGTGGAAAAAATATAAATTGAAATTAAAGGTGGTGGATAAAATGACACATAAGATTATGTAATGGGAGAATGAAAGAGAAATTGACACATAGGGTGGATGGAGCGATGTGTGTTATTATACTATGTATAAATTAATTAATGTATAGATTAGTTGACACTAATAAAACTTATCAAATGCATCTTGACCCCACTAAATATTTTTCCTAGATCCGTCATTATTAGTGTCTTACGAATTTCACATTCAGGCGTTTATAATTAAGCTTCCGGTTATGAAATGAAATGTCATAAACATGTAAATATGTAATTAATCTTGTCATTGCCAGAGATAACTTACACTATGTGAGGGCTTAGAAAACCACCATATTCATCTTCCGAGGCTTGTGAAATATCCCAATGGAAGATAGTCACAAAGGGCTTTATACCTGCCAGTCCATTGAATAATCAACAATTATTAGGGATGTTCTTAAGAGCGTGCACACACATGGTACCAATATAAAAAGGTTCTCAAAAATTTTAATTTTTCTAATATTTCCTAATACATACTTATTCCTTTTCATAACTTTTTGGAAAATTTAACATAATTAATCCCACCTGGCCACCAGTGCACCAAAAAAAAAAGGCGCCCCCACACACTCTTAAAAATAGAGCTGAAATGAGAAATTAAACTACCTTTTATAATCTTTAATTATGGCTTTAAAAGGTCAACTTTGAACATAAAAACTCTAGATCTATAGTTTTATATATATTCAAATTTAACCATTATAACTTGAATTTTAGTTTTAATGGTGGTGATGAAGCTGTAATTAAAGAAGAGAAAGAAATAGGGTTTTGAAAGGATATTTTGTTAATCAGGGTAAGAAGAGGGAGAAAGGAGAGAAAGAATGGGTTAAACAAGTTAAAAAAAAGTGATCGAGAGTGACTGGTTATTTAGGTTATAGGTAAAAAGGTCCAAATTTGAAAAATGAAGGTGAAATGTGTGATTATTTTTTAATAACACAAAGGTGAGATTAAGTTTGAAAGACCGTCCAAAGCAAAGATGGGATTAAGTATGTTAAATTTTTCTAATATATTTAAAAAAAAAAAAACTAATTTGTAAAACATTTTTTTATTAAAATTGTATATTATTATTATTTAAATTATAAATAATGTGTTAATTTTAATAATATAAGGGTCTAATTTTAATTTTTAGAACATAGCCCCTAAACTTTTCAGAGCCGCCATTGTCAAGTATAACACAAGATGATGCAATAGTCCATGATGGAAAGTTCAGGAGCTAATTACCATTCGCTAGTAGTTCATCAATTAGGTTGTGGTAGTATGCTATTCCTTTCGGGTTCACACCTTTGCTTAGTTTTCCATCTGTTTATTCATCAATACATAAAAGACACGTTTAGAATAGAAAAAAAAACACATGCTTTATCATCAACCAAATTCGTTACAATAATAAGGATGAATAATATTATATTTACATACATGGTAATATCCTTGACCATGAAATAGAAAATCTATATGCATCTAACCCCATTTGCTTCATGATCTTTACATCCTCCTACAATAATGAAACAAGAGTTAATAGATAGCCTTTTGAAGGATCACAAAATATATGTTGAGCAACATTGAAGATATAGATAACCTTATAGCGATGGTACGAGTCTATTGCCACATCTCCATTACTTCGGTCTTTAATTTTATCTGAATAAGAACATTGTAAAGTTACATGATACATTGTGCAAAATTATACAAGAAACATCATTTTTCAGCTTGTTCTATATTTACCTTGATATTTATGAGTATAATAGTCCCATATACTCGGGCCTCTACCATCTTCATTAACTGCACCTTCATACTATTTAATAAAATAAATCTCAAAGACATCTAATTCTTTTTGTTATGAAGTATTGTGTTTAGAGCTGGGCATGGTTCGGGCTAGCTCGAGAGCCAACTTGGCACGTCAAGAGCATCGATCACAACACGAAGGCATAATTGGTGGGTTGTGGGCCACGCATGGACTACAATTTAAAAGTTTGGCATGAACCTTACACAAGCATGACGGGCCAGCCACAAGATGGCATGATGGCATTTAGTCCGACACGAAACATGAGTTGGGTCGTGCATGACCTTACATTTAATAAGTTGGCACAAGTACAACACGACACAAACTTTTCTTGGCTCATTATAGCCACGGCACGCCGCGACAAGGTCTGGCACGGCCATGCTCACCTTTAATTGTGTTAGTATAACAAATATATATACCCACAAAAAAAAAAAATTGTAGTTTAAAAGTTATTAAGAACACACCTGATACGACGAAGAAGCAGTGCCGAAAAGAAAACCAGCAGGAAAAGTGCTTCGATTGAGTGCACCAATCCCATAATCAGCTCCAATGCCATTATTATTGCTAGGAATAATCCCTGCTTCATTATTTGAGTTTCCAAGCTCGAAAAGGATGAACAATAAAAGGACTATGAAGACACCATTTTGGAGCTCCATGGTTATAATACACTTTATTAGAGACTTGGAGCATGTTTGGTATGCAATTTTTTGATGTTGAAAATGGATTCAAATACCATTTTACATTACCTTTTGTTTGATATGCTAATTTGGTAACAAAAACCCTTTCCCAATGGTAACCATTACCACCATTTTGTTACCCTTCACAACCCTATGAAAACAAAATCCTTATCCTTCTAATCCATTTCCATTCCATTTCCTTAATTATACCAAACAACAAATAATAGTATCACTTATTATTACCCTTTCCCCTTCTAATTTGTTTCCATTCCATTTCTTTTCTTAATCTCATACCAAACACCCCCTTAAAGTGTAATTGTCTCAGATAGATGCTGTCTTCTTATACAAGTATATGTAGTAGTAAAGGCATCAACAATAGACAAATCTTTCTTTGAACAAATCTCAACAAATCTATTCAAAGATTTCTAAATGGGACCTACTATAAAAAAATATATAAAAACAACACTCATAAACAAACAAAAAAAATGCCTGTTATTAGGTAAATAAAAAGAAAAAAAAGAATTTTTTTAGCAACAAACTGGTTACTCTTTAGTAACTTGAACTAACCTTCGCATCAATTGTAACTTTGTCCAACAACTTGAGGTTTGTGATGAACAAACCTCAAAAAAGTTAAAACAAACCTCATATTACTAGTGCCCTAATGTTCCTAATAATACTCCTACTGTCCTTCTAAAATTGCTACACAAATTTAAATTAAAATATCTTTACATTCGTGAAATAAAAATATATAAAAGTTATATATTAAAAAGTTACATATACATCGAATCAAACAAGATCTCATTTGACTATATATTAACAGAAATTAGAGAGATACAAAATTACTAAATGAACAATTACAAAAGTCAATATGTGTTAAAAAAAAACCGGAACCGAAGAGTATATAGTAACAGAAATTACCACAAGTCCATAACCTTTGCACCATTTTTTTATTGTATAAGAGCATGAATTACAACGATTAAAAAAAAAAAAAAAAAAAAGCATCAATTCCTCTCTTCATTCCTCTCTACTTCCCTTTAGTGGTTGTTTGGTTCACCAAAAATTACATGAGAAATACAATTTCCTAGGAAGTGAAATAAGGTATTTTGTTTGGTTGACAAATATTGTAGGAATTTGCACTTCCTAGGAAGTTCTATTTCCTACAAAGTGTAGGAATTTACTTACCAAGGCCCCCCTAGCTAGGTGAATGGAAATTCCCATGGAAATTTTAATTTCCCATATTCAACCAAACAAAATTAAACACTTCCTAAAAAATACAATTTCAAGTGAAAAACTATAATTCCTTAGAAATAATATGTCCTATGTTGAACCAAACAAGCACTTTACTATAACAACACATTCATCACTTTCTCCCTCTCACTTTACCCCTATAACCAGGGCCGTGTTGGAGTTATCGGGGGCTTTGTTCTAAAATTATACTTAGGCCCTTCAAATCTTAATAAATGCTAATATTTGATATTATTTTGACAATACATGTATACATCCCAAAAATATTTTAGTAGAAAATCATTAATTTATATAAAAATATAAGAATAATTTAAGACAAATGACTAAGAAATACAAAAAAATAGGCCCTTTATATAACGGGGCCCTGTGCAGTGGGGCTATTTGCACACCCACCCGACACCCCCTGCCTATAACCCTACCCACCATATTTTATATACTACATCCGTTTCGAAAAAAACGCAACAATTTCTATTTTTGGATGTTTCAAAATAAATAATGCAACAATTTTAATCTTCCATTTTTGTAACTTTTTTCTTTCTATTTCTCACATCATCACATACCCCACTTTTTCTCTCTATCACTTTTACTCTCACAACAAAAAATTGCCTAAGAGTCCGTGATACTTCAATTGTTGTTTTTTTTTTTAAACGGAGGAATTACATAAAATATACGGATACATTATTAAAGTCGGGTATAATTTTAACTTTCAAATATATTAATAAATTTGGATAAAATAATATGTCGGTTGAATTTTATTTTTAAAAATACTATATTAATGGAAATTTTTTGTACAATCAAGTGTCATATTCTCTATCTTAATTTGAGAACAGACTCATACAATGGCAATTTGTTTGGTTGTACAGTAGTACAGTACACACTAAAAAAAACCTTTTACTCGTTGCTGCAGGTTGGCCCAATGACAACAGTCGACAGGCCGACCATTTCAAACCCAATCAGGCAATCATCAAGACCAACACTTCTTTTCAATCATCAATATTGGCTATAAAGCCTATAAGAATCACTTTAGATAAATTATTAAGATAATTATTATTTCTTCCGTTCCAAAAAAATGCAACAGTCAACATTTCACGCATGCCGAGACATTACTTTGACCCTTAATAACTATAATTATAAATAATTAAAAATTATAAAAAGTTGATAGTAAGATAGTATTTTACAAGACGAATTTAACAAGATCCCACTTGACTATATTTTTTATTATGTATAAAGCTCAAAACTTAGTCAAAGTATATAATGTGAATAGTGCAAAATGTTGACTGTTGCGTTTTTTTTTTACAACGGAGGAAGTATTAAGTTCAAATAAGTATCAACGAATATCAATATACAATAATTTCAAATAAATGTCAATAAATATTAAATACTCTATAATAATTATTAGTATTATGTTAAAATAATATTATAAGGAAAAATAAGTTGAATAGAACATACTCTTTATATGTATTTTGCTGTCTATAATACAACAACCTTTTATATATGTGACGCGGTGTCGGTGTTTTTTTTAATAAAAATGGTCTTTTGATGAGAAAAATGTGAAGAGAAACATTTATGTCCAGCTTTATGATTTGGTAAATCTTCCCTTTCAAGAAAATTCTTAGTTCGGATTTTTCCTGTATGACGAGTAAATAGCGATGTTAGGTAAAGAAAAGAATCATATACCTTCTTATTCACCTCCTCGGTTTCCCTTTTAAACAAACAAGGTATATTGGCCTCGCACAGAATTAAAGCTCCTATCTTAGTAAATGTGCATAAACCTATAAGGCTATAACTTTTACGGCCACTTGGTTGTTGGTAATAAATTGTGGTAATGGTAATAAATTTTGTAATTTTATTAAGGGAGAACTTTATATATAATTGTTGGAATTATTTAGAGTATTAGAATACACTTATTGTTATTTAATTAATTTGTGTGGAAATGATGTAACGAATTAATTAAATTATGCTATACGTATGCTTCAAGGACTAATATTATGTATTAAAGTATTTAATATGGCAAAATGGACTAAGTATTAAAAACTTTGACGTTACATCAAAGTGTTGCAGACAAGGATTTTTGGGGGTGCACATGCCAAAAAAGCCCGTCCGCGACAACAAAGCAAAGCAAACAAGCAGAACACTCGTCACACCTGCACCTCTCTCAATCGCACCCGTGCCCCCCTTCGTTGCGCCCACGACAGTCTCTGGGTGCGCCGGCACCAACTATCTGCATTGTCGTTCTTTTACGGTTTTCTTAGTCAAAGCACGGTTGCTTGATAATAGGTAGTGCGATACGTTGGAAGACCAAGTTATTGGTTATAAGATGAGTGGAAAATCAGAATGTGATACAAAACTTAACATTCTTTTTTCATTTGCACAGTTTCTCTGAGTAATTATTTTTATCATCAAGTTCTTCAAAATACTTAGTTAATTACATTGGATGTTTCTTCAGTGAAAGCCTGAAAAACAGTGTTCTTTGTTGTATCTCAAAAGTTGATTTTGTGATACCCGAGCTTTCGTAGGATCGAAATACTACTTTTACAATAGTGATCGAGTACACGCCTCGAAGGTTCATATATTTTTTTCATACATCTTTGATATCCACATAAACCATAAATTCACCAACAGTTTAAAAGTAGTATTTTTGAGTTCAATGATGTACGTTATCAAATTCGAGGGTGTTGGTATTTTAAATTAAAGATGGTAATTAAAAGACGAAGTGTAAAAAGCAAACGATAGTGGGATTCTCTCATGGTTAATGCGTGATTTATATGAAATCACTCCAAGTAAGAAGTTTCTTGTTTTATGATTATAATAAGCAATTATCTTATTATTTCTCTATGTTATTTTTTGACATGTTTTCAAAGTTTATTAATTGTGTCATGTTTATTATTAGAGATAAATTGCCATGTTTATATGCCATAAAGATTATTGGTAAAAATCATGATGGTTGGTTAAAGACCATGTAAACTAACATTGTTAATAGATGAACAAATTTTATTGTTCATAAAATAGGTATTGTCAATGTAAATTGATAATATAAAATTTATAATTTTGCCGGTATAAATCTATGATGTAATCATAGGAATTTGTCAAAGGTAATACAAATTGGAGATAATCCAGCGGTTATTAAATTGGATGTGATGATCCAAAATGCATGTGTCCGCTATCTTGATATCCATTGTTGCTTGCATAGTGCCGGTTATTTTGATCGTTTGTTAGTGTTGATTACCAATTGTGGCAATCATGATTAGTGCTTAGTGGTTTCATTACTAATCCCTTTTTGCAAGGCCAGGTTACATGGAAGTTGCATGTAATTGTTGAACATACATGTCGGTTTTCATGCACTTTTTTCCTCTAATTATTCCTCCCTTTTTTTTTTTAAGTAAATCTAATTCCTCCCTCTTTGCATTAGTGTGTCGGTTACTTTATTTTGCACTAATTCTTTTGATGAGAGTATTCTATTCACTTTATTAAGTGAATGCTTTCATGACTCATACGTATAATTTAATCAATTATTTTTGTCATACCAATTGTATATTATTGTTTTATGCAGTTAAATATGATTCTCATGCTAATGAGTGTTATAACTAAAGTTATATATTATTTACCCTTGTTTGATGTCTTTGGTATAAAGGAGTGATTGACATATATTATTGATGGTTAATTTGTTTAAAATTAATATTCTATGGCTTAATAGAATAAAAGGATTACGTACAATGAAATCCACTAATGTGTGGAATTGTGGATATTGTATTATATATTTATTGCAATAATTAAATTAATCATGAAATTATAATCTTTTGATTTTAAAGGATTATGAGTTATATGTCGATGATATATAATTTTGATCAATGTATTTTGATCTGACATAGTGATAAACTGATAATCTATACTTTGGTATTATTACTGATTATTAACAACCAATCGAAATATGTATGTGGTCAAGGATATGGAAATTTTAAAAAGTTTCTTTGGGTTTATTATTTTATTAGCTTAAACAATTGTGTATAAAAAATATTTTGTTAGATTGTTTTATCTAATTAATTATGATTCTCATTTTAGTGGTTGTTAATGACAAACGACATGTGAAAATGATTAATTTAGTTAAGATTATTATTCTATGATTTAATAGAGTAATAAGGATGAATTTGATTTAATAATCTAACTTTTTAGACATTCACAAATAATAATTCAATCTTTTGATTATTCTTAAATAATTCAACCTTTGTACCAAATTTTATAGAGTGAACCAAAACCAAATTTTAGGTGTCATTTTGGGGTTGGTTTAAGTAGTGTTTGGGTAGTTTAGCGCTAACGTTGTTGACCATTTACCTAATGACACAAACGACACTTAAATTAACCCTAATATCACACCTAAAATTTGGTTTTGGTTCACTCTATGAAATTTAGTACAAAGGTTGGATTATTCAAGAATAATCAAAATGTTAGATTATTATTTGCAAATAACTAAAAGGTTAGATTATTAAAATAAAATATTCCTAGTAGATAACTAGCATTAGTGATGTGTTGTGCTCTCCATTTTAAGTCATTTGAAGACATGATAGGCAACTCCAAATGAATGAAACAAGTCAATACGGCTTGCTTACGGAGCGTTATATATTAGTCAACAATAATGCAAAAAGAAAATTCAAATAACCACAATCTATGGAATAATCCACAACCTCACACCCAACACATAAAACAAATTAACAAAATTAAATCTCACAAAACACGTTAAATAAATTAGCAAATATCACACAACACATACAACAAATTAATAAAAACTAAACTAAATCTCAATTAGCTAGTCAGAAAAATTTGGGACGTTCTCAAGAATTTTCATTATGTTAACATCAGTTGTACTCCCTCCGTAACATATTAATGGCAACAAATCATTTTGCACGCACTTTAAGGTAATGATTTAAGGGTGTAGATGAACAAATTAATCAAAATGGTTTTAATACAAGTAAGATTGAGATCATAAATTACTAATCATAAAGTTATTTTTGATCAATATGTTCGTTTGTACCCTTAAATCGCTTTTTTAAAATGCGTGCAAAGTGACTTATTGTCATTAATATGTTACAGAGGGATGGAGTACTTGTAGCCACTTTTGACAGATGTTTATATTTAATCTGATCTGTCTTTGCCCTTTTGTCAAAAAAAAAATCCCATATGGTGATATAGACTTTACAATAATAAGAAGATAAATTTTTATATAGCTTGGAAAGATTACAAAGTTCACATAATAAAGATACTAGGATTTACTGGTTTTGCATGAATTTTATGCTTTCAAGAGCTCATATATATAATTTCGCTTTGCTTATTGTTATGTTGAAGAAGAAAGTACAATTAATATTTCAGTTTATTTAAGCAGCTAGGAATTTGTTGAACCAATGAGCAGAAAGTTTAGGGTGTCTTTTTAATCCATTTTTGTAATCAACATAATTGATCCCAAATCGGACAGTATAACCAGAGCTCCATTCAAAATTGTCTAACAATGACCATGCAAAGTACCCCTTCACATTTACACCTTTCCTGCAATACAAAAAATAATTATGCAACATCAACCAACAACCAATACCATTAGTGAAAAGCTTTTTAAAACAATTGACATCATATGAATCTATGTTACTCAGACTGGGGTACCCATGTTCGACATGAACCATTACTGAAATGTTTTTCAAAACAATTGGCATCGTATTAATCTATATTAATGTTGTGCACATGTACGACATGGATATGTGTCCAAGTGTTTGACTCGACAAATATATTTCATAATTAATTTTAGCCCAAAATGAAGTGTCCATGTGTCATGCCCATGTTCAAGTGTTGAGGATCGCTGACACGGATAATTGAGGTGAAATAAAAGAGTCTGAGTAACATAGATACTTAAAATCAAATTTTCCGAAATTTCTAGCAAGAAATAATTAATACGAAGTACGTATGACTTACTTAATTGCAAGAGATAAAAAAGCTAGATGATCATGGTAGTATTTCACCCTGGTCTTATCAATAAGTGCTTCTTCAAGTGACAATTTGTCATTATTAAACTCATCAACACCTACACAATCACCAGCTTGAGAGTTACAGTCATTAATTAGCTAGGAACAACTTTGTACGTAGTTTCTTCAATTATGGTTTCTTTTTATCAAATAAGTAAATAATGCTTAATTACCATTTTCAGTTATATAAATCAAAGGGTTGTTATATTTTTCCTTCACATATAACAAAATATCTTGTATTCCCCTTGGATAAATATGTAGCCATTCTGAAGCTGCCTGTAGAATTACAAGCACAAAAACAAGAAAATAAAAAAAAATAATAATAAAAAATAAAAATAAAAATAAAAATAATAATAATAATAATAATAAGTTGAGGTAGTAATAATAATCTCAATAGCTAGTTCAATTCTTGACTGATAAGTCGCTCAAATACCTGGGGACCGATCATAATTCCATTTCGCTCCACTGTAAGAGAAAACAATTGTTTAGTATAACAAATAATACCTAAAAATGAGTAATAATAGACGAATCTTTAAGGGAGTTTACATTGATTCAAATCATCAATGTATTTGGTCATATCAAGTTTTAACAATGCATGATGGCATTTTAGTAATTTTGCATGCCAAAATCACTTCTGTGTGTGTGGCATGTCACATGTGGCATTTGTATTTGCGTTTATTTACAAAATTTTCACTGTTCATTGCTTAAAAATGCAACACCGTTCTGAATAAGGCATTAATCATACCTGTTTGTTTGACAATGGAATCAGTGAGGTAGCTGGATTTAGCCAGTTTCAAAGCAGGAGAATAAGTTGCATAATTAGCGGTGTAATAATTCATGCCCACAAAATCATAAGATCCTTTCAACAGCCGTGATTGCTCGGCAGAAAATTTAGGCAACCGGCCTTGTACAAGTGAGCGCATAGTATGTGGATATTCTCCCTTTGTTATTGGATCCATAAACCTGTTTGCAACTTCTCATAGTCTATAATCCCTCACAAACATATAAAATAAAATAAAATATCCTACGTACTCTATATGAAGTGTATTGACACAATAACAAAGCTTACCATCCGAGCATGAAGTCAACTGCCCTCCTTGCTGCAAACTGATTGTGCCGTGATTCTGAGATTGGAACGAACCAATTTGACACAAGAGTGATTCCAATTATGCCCTTTTGCGATGCCTTCAAATTGTCAAAATTCAAGGACGTACAATGAATGAGTTTGATCCGATAAGCTCATAATTAATAACGATGTTAAATCAATCAAAATTGTCATTATATATGCATGGTACTTAAAATGAAATCATTATAATCATCAAACCTGATATTTGCGCTTATACAAGTCGACAGCTGTAGCATGAGCAAGAAGCTGATGGTGAGTAACTAAGTAAGGTTCAGTGGCTGAATCGCCACCGGTACAATTGAGCTGCTGCCACTTTGAACACCGGTCCGGTGCCAAAGACCCACTAGCATATCCACCATAACTATAGGACCAGGGTTCATTCAATGTGATCCAATGCTTTACTTTGTCACCAAACTCCCTAAAGCATATATTTGCATAGTCTGAAAAGTCATCCCTACAAGTAGCAGGGGCATGAAATCTTGATTTTTTTTTTCCCAATTAATTAAGAGGGGTGGGGGGACACTTGCTATTCTTCAGTGGCAGATCCAACACAACTAATCTTAACAAATTTCACCTCCAGGCGTTTATAATTACGCTTCCAATTATGACATGGCATGTCATACACATGTAATCAATGTTTTCACCGCCAGAGATAACTTACACTATGCGAGAGCTGAGAAAACCACCATATTCATCTGCCAAGGCTTGTGGAAGATCCCAATGAAAGAGAGTCACAAAGGGCTTTATATCTGCCAGTACATCGAATAATGAACGCGTATCAGGGTCGTTCCTAAGGGCGTGTAAAGAGACTAACTGTACAAGACCTCAATTTAAAAAGGGCCTCAATAAACATTTTTTTTTATCAAAATTGAATATTATTACTTAAATTTGATTAATGTGTTAATTTTAATAATATAAGAGTTTAATTTTAATTTTTAGAGCAGGGCCCATAAACTTTTCAGGGTGGCCCTGACAAGTATATCATAATATGACGCAATAGTAAAGAAAATGTATGAATTTATGATGGAAAGTTCAGGAGCTAATTACCATTCGCTATTAGTTCATCAATTAGGTTGTGGTAGTATGCTATTCCTTTCGGATTCACACCTTTGCTTAGTTTTCCATCTGTTTATTCATCAATACATAAAAGACACGTTTAGAATAGAAAAAAAACATGCTTCATCGTCAACCAAAAATCGTTACAATAATAAGGGTGAATGATATTTACATACATGGTAATATCCTTGACCATGAAATAGAAAATCTATATGCATCTAATCCCATTTGTTTCATCATCTTTACATCCTCCTACAATAATGAAACAAGAATTATTATTAGCCTTTTGAAGGATCACAAAATACATGTTGAGCAACATTGAAGATAGATAACCTTATAGCGATGGTACGAGTCTATTGCCATATCTCCATTACTTCGGTCTTTAATTTTATCTACATATAAGAACACCGTAACGTTACATGCATGATGCATTGTGCAAAATTATACAAGAAACACACCTTTTCAGCTTTTTCTATATGTACAGAGAACCTGGATATTTATGAGTATAATAATCCCATATACTTGGGCCTCTACCATCTTCATAAGCTGCACCTTCATACTGTTTAATAAAACAAACGTTAATGACATCTAATTCTTTTTGTTATGAAGTACTGTGCTTAGAGCTGGGCATGGACCAGGCTAGCATGAGGGCCAACTCGACATGACTGGTGGGCCGTGGGCCACACATGAATTACAATTTAAAATTTTGGCACGAACACAACACAAGCATGGCGAGATGGCACGACACGAATCGGCTCGTGAGCTGGGCTGTGCATCAGTGCATGGACCTTTATTTTTTAACTTGGCACAAAATTTTCTTAACCCGTTATAGTCACTGTACGTTGTGGCACGAGACACATGAATTTGGCATGTGGCACTTCCCAGCACGGCCATGCCCACCTTTAATTGTGTTAGTATAAAAAATATTATGGTCATAGCTAGAAAAAAAAACATGTAGCTCTAAAGTTATAATAACAAGACACCTGATACGATGAAGAAGCAGTGCCGAAAAGAAAACCAGAAGGAAAAGTGCTCCGATTGAGTGCACCAATCCCATAATCAGCTCCAATGCCATTATTATTGCTAGGAATAATCCCTGCTTCATTATTTGAGTTTCCAAGCTCGAAAAGGATGAACAGAAAAAGGACTAGGAAAACACTATTTTGGAGCTCCATGGTTATAATACACTTTATTAGAGACTTAAAGTGTAATTGTTTTAGATAGATGTTGTCTTCTTATATATGTATATGTCGTAGTAATAATATATAGTAACAGAAATTACCACAATTTCATAATCTTTGCACCATTTATTTTTTACTGTACTTAGAGCATGAATTGTCAATTTCTCTCACCTTCCCTCTCTCCTCCAATATCTCACTATAACAACTGATTTTAGTGATTTATAAATCAAGTGATTTATAAATCATGTGATTCACATTTTAACAACAACCTATTTTAAAAAATTCAGATGATCACCACTTTCTCTCTTACTTTATCCCTACGATCCTACCCCAAATCAGGTATAATTTTAACTTTCAGGTATATATTAATAAATTTGGATAAAATGATATTTCAATTGAATTTTTTTTGTTGTAAAAAAATATTTAGCCAAGTGCATGCCGCAATTTGATTGGCCGTACAAAGTCTCATTCTGTATCTTTCTTTCAGTCAACAGACTCATATGCATGCTGCAATCTCATGCTTTTGCAATGGCAATTTGATTTCTTGTACGCACTCAAAAAAATATATAATACTAAGTAGAATAAAAATTAGTCTCATCAGCACCACATATGGATTGATTGCACAAAACAACACCACCTTTTGCAAATGATGCACAGAGTGGCACCACCTTTTCTAAAACACCAACTTTATGTGTTACTCTGCGCACCCTTTGTAAAAGGTGGTGCTGTTTGTTGCACCATTTGTAAAAGATGATGCTATTCTGTACACTCGTTTTAGGTGGTGCTGTTTTGTGCACCCAACTCATAGGTGCTGCTGATAAGGCCAATTTTTCCAAAAAAAAAATAAATTATTGTTGACACTGTCACACATTTGAGGTTGGCCCAAAGAACAAGATTTTTCAGTGGACAGGCACGACCATTTTAAACCCAATCATCAGGACCAATTCTTTTCAATCATCAATATTGGCCCAAAAAATGAATTCAAATAAGTTCAATAAGTTAGATAAATTCAGATAAGTGTCAATAAGTTTAAATAAGTATCAATGAGTATCAATAAATTTATAAGTATCAATAAGTTCAAATATGTTTCAATAAGTACCAATAAATATCAACATATATTAAATAATAAGAGTAGAGACCACATGTATTTTGTTGTTCATAATACAATAACCTCTGATTTGCATGAAGCTTTGTTAGTGTTTTCTAATTAAAAATGATCATTTGTGAGAAAAATGTGAAGAGAAGCATTTATATCCATTTATCGCTTCGAGATTTGGTAAACCTTCCTTTCAAGATAATTCTTTTTTGTTTTTTTTTCAAGGTCAGATTTTTCTTGTATGACGAGTAAAAAGTAGTGTTATGTAAAGAAAAGAACCACACTTTCTTATTCACCTTCCCGTGTTCCACACATAAAGTTTCTCAAAAAATTATCTTGACTGCAGTCAAACTTAAACCCTTTACCTTAAAAGGTTTTCCTCTTTTAGGTCTAATGAAAAACACTAGATGGTTGATAAATTTTAATTTATTGAAATTAAATAAATAATTGGATGATTTAATAATAAACTGCTTTATTAAAAATCTTACCACAGGTGTGAGGGATGATATACTCTTAGCAGCTAAATGAAATAACACTTTTGTACGGACTTGCAAAATATAGTCCTATGCAACACAATTATTGTCCTATAGATACCAATTATAGTTTATCAGATGACAATTATAATCCTCATACTTTTTTGGATTTTTTCCGGGTTTACTCATACATGGGACCACTTCTTTTTTACCCATGTGTTTCTAACAATATTTGTTAGCCTTTGATTGGTTGAAATCGTTTTATATATTTTTTTCTTACATATTTTTAAAAAAAAATAAAAAAAAATTGTGTTGCTATTTGCTAATAGCAGCTAATAGCATACACTTATCCCCACAAGTGTATCTTATATATAATGTGTTCAATTCACAATAACTCCCTCTCTCTCCTTCTCATATTGCCCAAATTTGCTTTTTTAGTTTGTCCTTAATTATATCCTGTGTCTTAATTAGAGGAATTTACCTAATTTTCTTGTAAACCTTTGCTTTTCAAAAAAAATTAATTATTATATTCCTTGTCTTATGACAAATGAGATAACATTTTCCCCTCACACCAAAATTCCCATACAACAAAAGAACAAAATACTACGTACAATACAATAAAAAACACAATTTGGATGGAGCCTTACGCAAAAACTGAATGAAGCAAAGAACAAAACAGAGGAAGTACAACTTACAAGTCGCTTATGACAAAAATTGTTCAAAATTCTAGGACCTCATTTATCAAATAGTTTTGCTAGCTAGTGAAATGTGCATACTTTAACTTAAAAACTGTAACTTTATGTCATACGGGCACTTGTATAGTTGTATTGTTGTTGATCTTAATTATTTTATTTTTTTTACCATTTCTCTGGTGAGACTCTCACAATTTGACGTAACTTTTAACTTAAAAACTGTAACTTTCTGTCATAAATCTTTAACTTTTTACATAATTAGTTAAACTTTACACTCAAAAGTTCCAATTTTCAAGCGAAAAGTTATTTTGTCAGGGCTTAGAAGACTTGCTATTTTATTTTATTTTATTTTGGGTGTGGCCACTATAAGTTTATAAGCTCATTAATAGCAGTAGCTAAAACACTTTAAACACTGGACAATTGATTGCAATGATCAAGCATGTGCTAATCACCCACTAATATAAAAAAGAGAGGACTAAATTCCATCAAATAAACAATTCAAGTAAACTCACATGATAAAATTCATAGTTGAGTTTTTATGGGTGTATAGTGGAAATTAATTAAATCAACAGGTGTTGGCTGGCAATGACAAAAACCTCATATTTTAATAAATACAAGCTGGTTGCTAGAAATTTAATTACTATTATTAATACATAATTTGTCTTTAATTAACACGAGGTAGGCAACAACTGAAGGAAATCCCAAATTTGAATAAAAGACACAAGAAAAAAAAAATGAAAATTAAAAAAAAAAAAAACTGAATCACTAAGCTGAAGTACTAATATAGTAATATAACAGGCAGACAATTTCCTTATTGTAGCCACAAAGTGGATATTCCACTTACTAAGATCTAATTGCCTATTATGGACAATATGATGAATTGATGACCACTAAGCTTCCCCTGCCTAAACAGGGTAGTAACTATAATATATTGATTAATGAATGGACCATAAACAGATTTACAGGAAATTTTAATATAGGTCAGAAATTATAGGGACATTTTCAAACTTCATTGAAGATCCAAAGTTTGATCACATGGGAATATGGGATAGCATTTTTGGTTTATGTAGCCCGGTCACATTTATTTGAATTTCGACACTGATTGATTGATTTATCCATTTTTTCGCCAAAAGTAATCAGATGGCGCATTCGATTGTATCGCGACCTCAACATATGACATGTTTATCGAGAAGTGCAATTCATATCCTACACCCATGTTTATACTTTTTTGCTCATTAAATATGTTGTTTAAAAAATGAGCAATCTAAAACTATTTCATAAGCAAAAGTACATCTTGAATGAACAAAATGAATAATAAATGAGCAAAATATAAACATGGGTGCACATAGCTCTATGTACAGTCGAGTTTTAGGGAGTTCTAAGCCATACTAGAGAAGAAAGAAGACATTGCAACAACTAGACAGAGGAAATGTTGTTCTCTAACATAAAATTAGAATTTTGGCTTACAAGGCATTCCAAGGTTTGTTTGTTGCCATCTTTTTTTTTTTTCTTCATATATGTGTATTTTTTTTTTAAAGTACTACAGTTAGAAAGAGGACATTCATCATTTCAAGTAAGTCCTTGCAAAGAACAACATTGTATTAGCCTAAGTAAAAGAGGGGGATTTCAACTGAAACTACGGTAAGCTAGGAGATCTAGAATCTAGTATAAGAGGTACATTACATAAATTATGTTTCATTTATGAAGGAAATTCTTGAACCATTTAGCAGAAAGCTTGGGATATCTTTTTAGCCCATTTTTGAAGTCGACATAGTTGATACCAAAGCGAACTGTATAGCCGCTAGCCCATTCAAAGTTGTCCATCAACGACCAAGCAAAATACCCTTTCAATCTAACACCATTCCTGTCCAAGTTCGGATTTTTATCCCAAGATCAGTTGTTATATTATACAGAAAGACTAATGCTTTGATTTATTATACCATCATCAAAATCCAAATCAGAGTTTTTGTAGAAGCTCAATCTAGCTAGGCAGGTTTCCTTATTTGAAGGTAATCGAAACAAAGGCAGTTTACCTGAGAGCTCGTTGAACAAAGGCAAGATGACTATGATAGTAGTGTATCCTCATCCTATCAGCCAAAGCTTCCTCGAGAGACAAGTTAGCATCATTTGATTCATCACAACCTACATATCACAAGCATCACTTTTAAATATTAACTTAAGTTTGTAGTTCTACACTTTCTCATGGTAATTTCATCTGATGGATGAACAAGCAAAGCATGCAAAAATGCAAAATTTTACGATTGCACCATCAATAATCATCTCGTTAACAGTATGAAATACAAAATAGAAGGTAGTCAATGAACATAAACAACAAAACCAATAATCATCAGTGACTTATGAAACACCAAAGAATATGACATAAATTAACTAAGAACATGACGTAAATTACTATAGAACAGAAATTGCCTGAAATGAATAGACAGAAAAACCTACAAAATAGACAGAAAAATGTACTCTGTATTAAAATAAACACAGTGCAACTCACCATTTTCTGTGATGTAAATCAATGGATTTCTATATCTTAGCTTTATATAGAGTAAAAGGTCATAAATTCCTCTTGGATAAATATACAGCCAATTTGAAGCGGCCTACAAAAGAGTTAGTACATTAGTAAGTTATCTACATAGATTAGAAGTTCAAAGGGCCTCATAAGGCTACTAGTGTGTTATCATGCTCATACCCTTGGACCAATTGGAATCCCATTACGTTCGGCTGTAAATAGAAGCAATAATTAGGTTAAATTAGGGTGATTATGTGCAAAGTCTCAAATAAGAAACATGAAAGCTTCTATATATATATGATGAACTTACTTGTGATATTAACAAGAGAATCTGTACCATAGTTAGGATTGTTATTCCTATAACTAGGAGCATCTGCTGCATAACTGCTCGAGTAATAATTCAAGCCAAGGTAATCAAATGATCCTCTTAGCATGTTAGACTGCTCCTTTGTAAACTTAGGCAAACGATTGCCTACTAGAGAACGCATTGTAGGTGGATAATCACCGTATGTTATTGGGTGCATATACCTGTTCGCATACATAAATTGTAACGATTAGTAATCTATATTGAATTTAAATTCAATAATAACTACCAGTGTTACATAATTCGCCTTTTATTTCTCTTTTATAATCCGTGGTTTGCCCAAAATGAGCCCATAACAAACCATAGTTCGCTTTTTTCAGATTGCAAACGTATCTCAATATCAATTAAGAAATGGAATGCTTAAAATTTAAGCAAAGAAACTCGAGTTGTATCCATTAGTCAGAATATTTCAACTCACCATCCAAACATAAAGTCAATAGCTCTAAGTGCTGCATTTCGATCTTCCTGTGATCGAGAAAATGGAATAAACCAATTTGAATTCAGAGCAATGCCAATTATTCCTTTTTGAGATGCCTGTAAAACATTAAAAAAAAACAGTTGCAAATAGCTCAGAAATCCTACAATCGATGCAAGTTAGAAGAGCAGCATATAAGAGCTACAGAGATGAAGTAAGACCTGATATTTTAGTCTATAAACTTGAACAGCTGCAGCATGAGCAAGAAGCTGGTTATGAGCAGCTATATAAAAGTCGGTGGCTAAATCGATTTTGCAACTAGCAGGGTTCGACTTAGGGCACTGCTTGGCTGAAAACACTCCAGTTGCGTAAATGCCTGTACTATAGGTCCATGGCTCATTAAGTGTCATCCAATTCTTCACCTTGTCGCCAAATTCTCTAAAACAAAGATCTGCAAAGTCCCGAAAATCATCCCTGTTCAACCAAAATTTTATTTAACACATCAGATATACATATTCGTGATGAAACAATGGCAGCAACAAAGTACTTGGCTTACACTACATGAGGGCTTTTGAAACCACCATATTCGTCTTGTAATGTTTGAGGAAGATCCCAATGGAAAAGGGTGACGAATGGTTGTATTCCTGCGATTACACATTCAGCAACGGAATAATCATGATACTGCAAATAATAGAACACTTGATTTAAGGGATATATTAGTCAAAAGTTAGATGGAATCTTAACCATTTGCTAAGAGTTCATTGATGAGGTTGCGGTAGTAGGCTATTCCTTTCTTGTTCACACCCTTGCTTAGCTTTCCATCTAAAGATAATAAAAATAACTAAGATGGTTAATTTTAGAGAGTCCAATATGTTAAGTGAAAGAGGCATAGAACAAGTATCAGTATTTGATCTATTTCTAATTAAAAACATACAAGGCAATACTCTGGGCCATGAAATCGAGAACCTATAAGCATCCACTCCCATTTCCTTCATGATCTTCACATCTTCCTACAAAATGATTACTCGAGTTAAACATTTCATCAACATAATATCATTTCTTTTCTTTTTATTCTACTACATTTGCAAACAGAACACAAAGTTTAGATAACACTCAACCCTGTAGTCTTTCATTTGAAGACAATACTTCTATTGGAGGATCCTCGTTTATATGATTAGCTAACATCATAGCTTAGACAGAATTTTGTTCAATGAAGCCATTTCCTTTCTTTTCTAACCAAGTTCACGAATTAGAAAATTTTCAGGGAACACTGATGGAGTTAGAATTTTTCTTATTAAGGGGCACAAGTCTATTAACAATTACAATATTCAGCTAATACTATCTTAGCAATGGTGAACTAATGTTCTTAACTACAAATACCGGTTAACCTCCCCCACAAACTTCCCACAAACCCATGAGTACCAGTAGAATAGTACTCACATGATGTACATTAGTTCAACTTCAATGAGCATCATTATAATGATTGATAAACATCATTCAAATTTCAAAATTAAACCAAATGAACACACAACATAATAATGAACATCCAATCATTGTGGAACATGGATTGCATTTTTATGGGAATTACGCGGGGCGTGGTTCAATCATCAAATACAACCCAGTTTGATGGTTACATTAAAGTAGTTAATTAGTTAATTAAAGTAGGCAGTTAAACCACATAGAATTTGCAATTCAAAAGCTATTCACATCATCACATTTACATTGTGACATAGCTTTCAAAACAAATGTACATATAGTTTGATGGTTACATTAAAGTACGGTAGTTAAACAACATAGAATTTGCATTTCAAAATAAAGCTACTCACATGTACATTGTGACATAACTTTCAAAACAAATGCTTCTCCCTCAACAAACCCATACATACCTTATAGCGATGGTATGAATCAATTGCCACATCACCATTCTTTCCATCTGCTATCTGGCCTGCCCAAATCATCACCAAACACTTATCTTATATAACTACTAGTTTTTTTATGCACGCAATGCGTTTTGATGATCTTAAAATATTCGTTAACTATACTGTACTAATTTTTTAAAATTATTTTCAGCAGTAAATTAAAGCAAAAACTTGATTGACAAAATAATGCCAATAGATGAGGGTGAAAAATCACCAGGAAACTTATGGGTGAAAGTATCCCATGTACTTGGTCCTTTTCCATCTTCTTTAGCTCCACCCTCAAACTGCACCCCAAAAAAAAAAATCATTAATTCATTATTGGAAAATTGAACTTTTTCTTCATAAGAAAATTCATTATATAGTCTGATCATCAACGATATATGCCTACATTGTATTCTATTTACCTTTTCAAGCAATAAGCATGCATATGAAGAACTAATTCCCTAATATAAAATGAGGATGAAATAATAACCCAGTGTTAAGCTTCAGAATTTCAGGCACAAGGTCAAAGATTAATACAAATTATATATTTAAAAAGTGGACGAATTAAATGTTTTTCTTTATATAAAAGTAAACAAAGTCAAAGTTTAGTGAACAAGAGTCAAAATGAGAGACAAAGCCACACGGGTGATAACAAGGTTAGCTAAATTTTAGATTTTTAAAAGATCGGCCAAAGTTTACTTATTTTTGGCAATTTGCTCCAAGATAAAATGTAACCCAAAATAGTAATCTTTGGATATTCAGAAAATAATTTCTGAAAATAAGAAATATATTTAAAATAATTAAAAAAAAATTAGTTAGCTTTATCAATTAAAAATAATTCGAAATATAAGTAATTTCAGCTTGTCGGTAGTCATAAGATTAGGGTAGAATCATCCAAATTAGAATTAATGTGGGGTGGAAGAACCCATTATAAAAATTCAAACTTTATAGCGTTTTAATTTGCTGTGCAATTAAGACAAAAATCTAAGATTAAAAAAAATAAAATTAAAGCATTGAGCTTTTAGAAACAAAAACACAAAAGTAGCATATAAATTACCAGTTAGTTACCTGGTAAGCAGAAGAAGCTGATCCAAAAACAAAACCAAGAGGAAAACTGGTACGATTAAAGAAGCTAATCCCAAAAGTAGGTCCAAAAATGGTGTCATTATAATTAATAATGGTGGCAGAGCCAAGGTTTAAGTGTTCAAGTGTAAACAGAGCTAAGAACAAGAAAGGGATAACTTTTATTTGAAGTATCTTCATTTTGTCAATCAATAATTTACAGTAGTTAGTTTTTTTATAGGTAAGAAGAAATGTTAATAGCAAGCTAACAAACAAAGCAAAGTGTGTTAAATAAAGTTTGTTTTGGGAGTTGGGAAATTGGCACTTCACTCATTTAACGGTAACTGAATAACAGCCTCAACTTAAGTGAATCAGTCTTACTACCTTTTCTTCCTTAAAAAGTGGTTTTTAAAAAATAAATAATTAGTAAGTTTTCTTAATTTTTATGGCCCCAAATTGTATTTTGCACTCTTGCAAGATGTAGAATGATAGGTGTAGCCGTTAAACTCTCTCTCCATGGAGATTTAGTATTAAATGTTGTTGAACATAAGACATTGAGAAAGAAATACAGACTTTTGTTTTTGACATTTTCGTCGGTCTAAATATTTTAGGTGTGCTCTCTTCAACTCATATTAGATCAGATTTTGCAATAAAAATTCGAATTCTCATATATTTTCAAATTTATCTTATCAGATCAAATCATAAAAAATAAAACAAAAGAACACACCCTTATTTTATCATTTTTTATACTCCATACTAGGAACAAGCTAAGAATAAATTTGTATATAATTTTTAAAAAAAATTGACAACAAGAAAACAAATTAATAGTGATCTTCTTTAAACTTAATAATGTGCTAATTTAATTTATTTTTTGAGGATGTTTTGTCCAAAATTACATAACTTATACGAGTTTTTGCGGGAAACAACCTAGTTTAGAAAGTCTGTAACAAAAGGACCTACTTTAGAAAAAAAGGCTTATTGATCATTACCTTAAGTCAAATTCCAACTTTTCAAAATGGAGAGAAATCAACAAATTTGCAACCAAAAAAAAAACACACATTTAACGCATCACATGACTGACACAGGTTTTTAGTGGCCTGAAAATAAGAGTCAATGCCGAAATTTGACCTAAAGGAATGGTCAACAAGCTATAACCTAACTTAGATAGTTTTTTTTTTTACAGCAAGAACAAACCGATGAAAATAAGATAAAAGCGATCTCGTCACATCATTGCTTTCCTGGCATTAGTAGGACACATTGTGGACGGACGTGACGAGAGCCCTGGGAAAAGACATAAAGATCTAACAGTACATAAAATGGATACTAACTCAGGCAGTCCTGGACTCCTGGTCCTCCTCCTTAGTAGCAGTTGTACAATTTAGGCAAGCGAAGGTGTTTTGTCTGTCTCAAACTCTCAATCCTTTAAGATTGCGAAGCCTTCATCTTGGAGTGCTAAGGAACCATCATTTTTATAAAATACATACGTAACCGTTACAAAAGTAAACATTGATTGTCGCTTTGGCCGAGTGGTTAAGGCGTGTGCCTGCTAAGTACATGGGGTTTCCCCGCGAGAGTTCGAATCTCTCAGGCGACGTTTTTTTTGTTTTTCCCCTGTTTTGTGTTTTGCAACCTTAAATTTAATGGCGCCAAACAACTTCAATATCTCTCATTTATCACTTTTCTGTTTTCTCCCAAATGGGACACTCTACAAAAATTTCTAATTTCATAAAAGAATTTCCGAATGTCAAATGAAAATTAGTTGATATGAAGTCAACACCATTCTTTAGGCCTTGTAAGTTGCCATATGATGAACTGTGCTATGTGTTACAGAGATGCACGAAGTCAAAGATCTCAAATTTAGCCAAGCAAATTCATGGGATGTTGATAACAAATGGTATTGATGCGACAAAAATGTCATTGGATGCAAAGATTTTGGGTGTATATGCAAGCTGTGGCAATATTAGGTATGCACACCAACTGTTTGATAAAATGCCAAACCCAAATGTTTTTGCCTTCAATTGGATGATCTCAGTAATGGCTTTTCATGGGCATTACAAGCAGGCACTTGGGTATTTTTTCACGATGCAAAAGATAGGAACTTTATCTAATAAGTATACATTTTCTGTTGTCTTGAAAGCTTGTGTTGGTTTATTGGATTCCAATAAGGGAAAAGAAGTTCATGCTATGATAAACAAAATGGGTTTTGAATGTGATGTTTTAGTTTGCAATGCTTTGGTTGACATGTATTGTAAATGTGGTAAGATGGAGTTTGCTCGGAATCTCTTTGATAGAATGCTTAGTAAAGATGTTGCCTCTTGGACGTCAATTATTTCTGGTTACAGTAATACAGGGAAACTTAGTGAAGCAGTAGTCTTGTTTGAGAAGATGAAGATGGAAGGGTTGGAGCCAAATGACTTCACTTGGAACGCGTTAATAACTGGGTATGCTCAGAGTGGAGATCGTAAAGGCGCTCTTGAACTTTCCTCTCGAATGAATCAACAAGGGTTTTGCATTGACTTAATTACCTGGAATGCAATGATCACGGGTTTTGCTCGTAGCAATCAACCTACCGAGGCTCTGAAATTGCTTAAAGAGATGTTAGCTATTGGAATCAGACCAAATCAAGTAACTGTAACAGGGTTACTTCCAGTTTATGAATTGATTGGGTCATCCCAAAGAGGAAGGGAACTTCATGGCTTGATTTATAGACTTTCCCTTGAAGTAAATGTATATGTGGCCAATGCTCTTATTGACATGTACTCAAAATCTGGGAGTGTTAAAGCTGCTAAAAATGTGTTTGAAGGAATTCATGTCCGGAATGTCGCGTTATGGAATGTTATAATTGGATGTCTTGGAAAGCATGGTGCTGTCAGTGACGCGCTGCAACTGTTTGAAGAAATGCAAAATCAAGGTTTTCAGCCAAATGAAGTGACTTTAGTTTGTGTTCTTTCAGCTTGCAGCCATGGTGGGTTAGTTGAAAAGGGTATGGAGATCTTTAGGTCCATGAAAGAAAAATATAAGATTGAGGCCAAAAAGGAACACTATGCTTGTGTTGTTGATCTTTTGTGCCGTGCTGGGGAGGTGGAAGATGCTTATGAGTTGATAGAGAGGATGCCAATGGAAGCTACAGAATCAATTATTGGGGCTTTCTACAATGGTTGCAGAATCCATGGAAGAAGAGATGTAGCTGAAAAGATGGCAATCAATCTTTCAAAAGTAGCTTTGAAGAAGCCTGGAGCTTTTGTAACATTATCAAACATACATGCAGCTGGAGAAGAGTGGCAACAAGTTCAAAATGTCAGAAAGCTTATGAAGGGAAAAGGGATTTATAAGAACCTTGGTTTCAGTCTCTGATAAGTACATAGGATCTGTCTCGATTTTGGCATCATGGAACTCATAGAAGGAAGAAATAATGTGGACTATGGACCAGGTAAAACCTAATGAACATCATATAGCTATTTTTTTCTTTTCTTTTAATGCTTTAGCTGTGTTACTTCGACACCTTGACATACTTTAAAAACTGTGTGTCTACTCGTGTCGTGTCGGACACGATAAGATACTTGGATACTTCATTTTTAACTAAAAACTTACAACTTTTTCTCAAATTAGCCGAGCCGGATACTTGGACACCCATATCCGAGTAGACACTTAATCCGTGTCTAAGTAACATAGTGCTTTAGTACTAAATTTGCTACTTGGAGTTTTGTTGTCTCATCTTTCTCTGAATCCATTCTGATGTCTGCTGCCATCATTTGCATAAATTACATTATTCTTGTAATCCTGAATATCATCTTTTTGCACATATGCCCCAATTCTGAAATGTTAAAAACTGAAGAATGTTCTATTAATAGGAAGTATCTATATAAAGGTTCCATGTGCTTGGCTTTTAGTAGCAGATATATTCATTTTCATTCTATCATGTAGAGAAGAGTTTCCTTTACTACATGTTTGGTAATCGTCCATAAATGATGGTGATGGGAAAAAATTTATTTGTGGACTTGTAAGAAAAATCAATATCCATTCCCATTGTAGTAATAGCTACCTCCGATTTATCGAATTTGCTTCACAAATATTCATTTACATCCAATACCACTTTTCCAAATAGTAACGGATGGTAATAGAAAATTTGATAAAAAATTAAAGCCTGGGAATGAAAATATGTTTTCCAATCTCCATGAGGATCATAAGATTCTTCAGTTTCTTCCTTGATAAAATTATACTTTAAATCATTTTCCATTATCACAATTTATTAAAACCAATCAAACAGGTCGTTAGAGTACAAAGATGGACAACAACCAAAGACCTCACTACACTGGGAGTTCTCGAATGAAGGTAAAGTACTTGCTGATGATGTGAAAGCACACCGGCACACTGCTTTTAGTCCATGATTGAGTGTTACTAACTAAACTATGCTTCTGCTCACAGATCAGATCGCGCATTACATACATATACTATAGCATAAAGTGGCAACCATTTAGCAAGGTTGGATGGTCTTTTCCACTCATGAGAGACAACATGTCGGTTGGTGTGGTCAATGTTGCTGAAAGTTAGTTGCCTGGTGAGAGGTAAATTGTGCAATTTTTTTCTTGCTGGATTTGAATTGTGATTGACTGATTCATTCGAAAAGAAGAGGAAGAAAGTTTTGCACTTTTTCTGCATCATAGACTATAGTCTATAGTTCATACAAGAGTTTCCTTCCCCTAAACAATTGAGTCAATCCAAGGCAAGTGTTTGTTGAGGGTAGCAATTTCATGAACATGTAAATAATATAGGATAGGAACTATAACAAATTAGAGCTTTCTTTCAAGAACTAATGAACTATCACAAATGTTCCCATTTCTTATTGATTACTTTTGGTTCTGAACTATCACAAATTAGAGCTGTCTTTCAGGAACTTGCAAAGGCATTAGATCTTTTATTGTCTTGTATAAAGAAATTTGAACTTTTCACATTTGTTCTTCTCTTGTTTCGCAAGAGAGTTGATGACAGTATGTGGTGCAGTGCAGCCTTAAGTTTGTTGAGATGTGAAGCTAATGCTTGGTGTCTCTACTAGTCAACTGTCATTTTGTTTGGCAATAGTAGCTTTTATAAAACTTTATTACACTGTAAATGGCAAAATGCTGCAATCTAAGGCAAAGAATTTTCTGCTGTAAAAAGTCAAAATCTTTATTACTCTGTAAATTATGAGTAATAATAAAGAAAACCATTAGTAGTTACATAGTAATAGCTAGTAAAATATTTAAGTGATAGAGTATAAAACCAAATCACGGGCTTTAACTACTAGCTTAATCCGATTCCGACCCCACAATATTTGGATTCTTTTAGATAGAGTCGGATGCGGATTTATATGTTTTGGATTCGAATTGAATTTTTTATTGCGGATCAAATCGGACTAAGGCCAAATCCAGACTAAATTGTCATTCATAAATCTGACAAATGTCTAATATTAGATTACAAATACTTTGTATTATGTTTTTAATACAAAATTAGATATTATATCTTAATAAAATATATAATTATGGCCAATAATTTATATCAAGCTATATAAATTTAATTAAATAAAACTTACAACATAAAAAAAAAATCTAACTACAAGTCAGATTCGGACTAATATGTAGAATTTGTTTTCCAACATTCAACTTTGATCTGGACTACAAGTTGGATTTTTAGACATAGTCGGATGCGGATTTTTTTATTTTTCAGGTTTATAACGATTTTTCTTGCGAATCAGATTGGAGTAGGGCCGGATCTGGACTAAATTGTCATCCTTAGATATCAGAACCAACGTGACAAAAAGGTCTCAAGATAACCCCTCCTTTCAAAGTATGATTAACGCCAAAGACCCATATTGGATACACACTTCAAACACAACAACCTCTCGTATTAGGAGGCGTGATAGAGCATAAAACCAAATCATAGGATTCAACTATCGGCTTAAAGTTTTAGTGGAGATGACCCACAGATTGTTGTGTAAATGTAATAACTTGTTAAAGGGATGGTTTGCTTAAATGGGTGGTTTGCTTTAAATTTAGATTTGAGATATGGTAATGCACTAAAGCTAGAGATACCAGTGTGTTGTTGTTTAGACAAAAAGGGGGAAAAGGGCCTAGCTTTTGAAGAGGCCCATGCGTTGATTAATGAAGCTAATTGTTATGTTTAGCATTAGCTGGTTGGATTGAAGTACAGCTTAAGCTATGACTCTATATGAGTCGCGTGGATGCTTTAATTGTTGAAGTTTAACATACTCTTTTACACCAACCAAATCAAACCGTGGGCCTTATTTTATTTTGTGGAAACTTCTTATAAATAAAAAATACTCCCTACAATTAAATGAAAAATCTGTGGGTGGGTGGTCTTTGCTGTTTGACTTTTTGCCAAAATGTATGATATTGAATCTCTGGGTATTTAAGCTTCTACTCCTACTCCCTTTAGTTGCTCACCCATCTATTTTTTTTAATAGTTCAAGGTTAATGGTGCTCTTAGTAGTTTAGTGTATGAATTAGTTAAACTGTTAAAAGCTAAAAATGTCATGAAGATTTTTTCAATAGGAATTAATTAAGGAATAAAAATTTGATGTGAATAATATCCCCTAAAAAAAAAGGTTGATGTGAATAATATCTGTTGAGGTGATTTTTGGTCACAACAATGTAAAATGTGTGTTGGGCTTGAGAGCTAGTCCAAATTCCACGTAATGGGCTCGTAATCTGCGCAATGAACAAACGTGAGCTACCTCCGGAGGTGTTACCGAGGAACGGCTCTCCGACGCTCAAGTCAGTGAAGTATGAGAGTATGAAAATGTAGAGAGAGAAAGTGAGGGAGAAGTTTGAGGTGTGTTTAATATTTTTTGGATACCTTTTCATGTGTATGGATGAGGACTATTTATAATACCTTGAGAATATGTGAGGAAAACTGCCCCTGGTAGGTTGAACTGGACCAGGCAGGCTGGGCTGGACCTGGTTAGTAACCCTGTACCTGGTAGGCGTTCCTTTGACCTGGTAGGCTGGACCTGGGTCAGGCTGCTGTTCTCAGGACCTGGTAGGTGTGATCTTGACCAGGTAGGTGCTTGAGCGTGGATTTAGGTGGTCAGGTCCCCTGTACAGACTTTGGCCTGTACCTGGGCCTGATCCTTTTTGTGGGCCTTCTTTGTGATGGATTTCTTTTGTTTGCTGATTGCTAGATTGGGCCTTAGCTTTGCATGTGGCTGACCCAATAGCTAATGGGTGCATTTTGCCCCATCAATTTGCCCCCCAAGTCCATAAAAATTAAGTAATAATTTTTGTGGATTTTTTCGAGTAGGCCCTGGTCCTGGTAGCAGGACGTCATGAACAGTCTTCTTCTTCTTTTGAATTTGTAGAGTTTTTTTTTTTTTTTTGTTGGGTAATGTGGAGCAGCAGTTATGGCCGCTTTAATTGCTCCACTTACCATCGTGTTGAGGTGGCTGTCAGAGTGAGGGAGGTGTATTTAAGGGAGGAACTGAGGAGTTTTTTGAGAATTTATTCAAAAATTTTCTTTCTCCCAATTTCTTTGTTTATTCTCTCTCTTTCTTCTGCCTCCTAAAATCGCCTCTTCTTCTTCTTCGAAAGAATCTCTAAACTTTCTCAGAAATGGCGAACCTGCCCAGCACTTCAGACTTTTCATTAACCCTCAACGAGCCTGGAGACGAGATTTTCCAGGAGGACCCTGACGTCAGCAGTGACGCCCTCATAGCAGAGAAGCTCTAGGAAATGGAGACTGAGGATCAGAGGGGACCCGAGCCTGAGCCGAGCCGAGCCTTGGTGGTGAGGAATGAGGATCGAAGAATCCAAGTTATAGTTGGTGGTCCCGTGGGCAGCGACCACTATCTGGACACTAAGGGGTGCTTGGACCTCAGTGAGGTGGGAGGATTCTGATGCCCTTAATGGGGTTATGAACATCAGGCCCTCCACAGCTTTTTTGGGGAAGGTGCGCCAGTTGAATCTGGTGGCCAAGGCGAACGTCCTCACCCTGGCACCTGGCCTAGATGTATATCAATTTTTCCCTCCCTCTTCAAACTCCTGCGCTTGGGACTCCGAGCCGGACCATATCCCTGTCTTCCTTGCCCATTTGAACTCTGGGGTAAGGTTTCCTCTCCATCCTTTCGTGGTGGAGATGCTGGAGGTATGGAATGTCTGTCTGTCCCAACTGGTGTCCAATGCTGTTCAAAGGTTGATTGGATTTATCTGGGTGTGCGAGTTCAGGGGTCTCCCCATGAGCTCGCGGGTTTTCCGGACGATGTATAGGTTGAAGCCATACCGAGGGTCTCATGTGCCCAAGGGATGGTGGACGGTGGAGGTCCTAAGGCAGGACAATGAGACTTACGCCACCACCTTCCCTAAGCCCAAGGAGATGGGCCACTGGTATTACGAGTTCTTGTGGTTGAGGGTACCTCTGGGCAGCAGTGACCCAAACGTGTATCTCCCCAGGACAGAGTGCACCAGGCCCAGGAACACCGAATGGGTGGGCTTTGAGACGCTGACTGCCGAGCAACAGGCCGTGGTGAGGGAGTTCGCTGCTAGTCCGCCCACCAACAGTACTGGCAGTGCTGTTCCCTTGGTCTGGCTACCCCACCTGGACCTGATCAGAAACGAGGCCTATTTGGCCTTGTGCAATCTCAGCTGTAAAATGACCAGAGGTGCTTCCCTTTAACTCTTTTTCTCTTGCTTGTATATTTTTGTTTAATTCTTGGCTGTTTTGACCTGGATTGTTTTTGCTATATCCTCATCCTCATCCTTGTTTTGATTTTCCTTTGGCAGCTGAGGCTGAGGTGGTAGTAGACCTGGATAGGCTTGGAGTGGATGAGGGGAGAAAGCCGGACCGGGTGGTCCCTGTTGAGCCCCCAACCAGGTTAAAGTTTGTTCCACTGGAGAACAACAAAAGTCTGTCCTTGCCTCTTGGTCCGAGGTTCGTACCTTTCCAGTCTGCAGCGGTCCCAACTGCTCCCAGGGGGTTGCCCCCCAGGCCCAAGGTGGGCGCTGAGGCCCCTCCCTCAATTGCTTCCAGGGTGATGACTGGGCCAGTTAGGAGGTCCAGGAGGAGTGCTGGGTTGACTCCTCCCACGGCTGGAAGTGCCAGGGTTGCCATGACCAGACATCATGGGTCTTCCCTGGTCATCAACGAAGGTGGGAAGAGACCCAGGTCCTCTGGCTCAGAGGGGGCCAGCTTGAAAGGGAATGAGGTTGTGGCCCTGGATGATGATGATGATGATGAGGAATGTAATACCCCGTATTTTTGTACATTTATACATATATTTTTATACGTATTTTATAACCTATACACGTATTTTATACGCCTAAAAGAATATTTTATGTGCTTACGAATTAGGATTAATAAAATGGTTTAAAGTAAATATTTACAAAATATTATTTATTGGGTATTTAAATAACTTATGTATATTTATAAAGGAATTTTATAAAATCATATTTGAAAATAATAATATTAAAGGTTTTAATTATGTATTTTGGGTGTCGTTTACAAAAATAAAATTTTCCGATTCGAAAAAGGGTAAAAGTTTTACTTCCACTGTCGCAAGCCCAACCCAGTGGGAAATCCAGATCGGGCCCTAATAGTATATATATACCCATAACGTAAACCCAAAACACATAAAACCCTAAATTAGAAAAGGAAAAAAAAAAATCAAAACTATTTTTAGACTTTCACTTGTCTCTCCCGTAAAACCACAAAAGGAAAAAAAAAATTGATTCTTTCTTCTACAAGAAGCACCGCACAGCAGCACCACCACCGGTCCGAGGACCGCCGCCGCTCACCTGCCGTCGACCCGCTGCCGACCTGCCGACCTGCCGCCCTGCCTCGCCGCCGCCGCCTGCTTCTCTCTCCTTTCCCCTGCTGTACCGTGAGGTACTGTTTGAAATAAAAAAAAAAAAATCTTCCTTCTTTGTTATTACATTTAATCCAAGTATAGGATTTTGTTTATACATTTAAATTATGATTTGGTATTTGTGTTTAATCATGATTAAACATTGAATATTGTTGTTCAAATCTAAGTTTTGAATCTAGAAGTTTCATGGGTTCTTGTTAAGTTATTTTCAGATTTTTATTTTGAATTAAACTAGATTAAAACAAGTTACTTTGATTAGTTTTGTTGAATAAAGTAGTAGTTTTGGGTTATTAGGTATTAGGAGTTAGATTCTTGAATTTTTGAGAGTTTGGTTGAAGCTTTAATGGAGGTTTTATGGTGTTTTAATGAAGGTTGAAGAAGGGCATTATATGAAGTTGTCTAATTTAATGAGTTTTATGGATTTATGACTAATATTTGGTAGTAATGTTGATTATACTTTGGTTTTGAATTCTATACTTCAAAAATATGATTTTATAAGGCTTTAATGAAGTTTTAATTATTTTTTATTAATCTTTATATTGCTGTGTTTTTTGGAAAAGTAGTTTAATTTCGAAGGTTTTAATTGTTAGTTGCATATAAGGGTTTCCGGTAGTATTAGGAACCTGTCGGGTGTTGTTAAAACTTTAAAAATTGATTTTCGAGACGTTTCAGAAGGGTTTTAAATGTTTTATCGGGCTGAAATTTTTGAATAATTACGCCTACTCGATGTTTTATCTATTTATTTAAACGCCGGCTTGATATTTTAAATAGAGGGCACAATAATTTAATTTTTGAATTAAAAGAAATGATTAAAAATAATTTTTCGAATTTTATTAGAGGCTGGAATTTTGTAATATGTACTTAAAGTAGTTTTGGGTTTTGATTAGTTGTAATGTTTAATTGTAAGAGATTTTGAATTCCGAGAATTTAATTAAAAGTGGCTAGTCGGATTTATTATACCAGGTACCTATGTACTCAAAAAATTGTTTGCATGTAGTAGCATGTCTAGGGCATGATATGAACTGTGATGGTTGGTTATATGTTATATATGTGATTGTGGAAGAAGGAAAAATATATATTGTTACAGCATGTTGGTCTGAATTGGGTATTTTATCACAGTTTGGACTAGGAGTTCAATTATGAACCTTTATACCACGTAATGTGGGGCCAGTAGGCATTAATATTATTTTACCACCATTGTGTGGGGCCATGGGCATTAAAGGACTGGGTAAGATCTTTACTCGCTCCCTCTGGGAGATTGAGACAAGGTAGTATTTTATTTTTACTCGCTCCCTCTGGGAGAATGAGACTCGGTAGAAAGATTGGCTAAATAAAATTGGTTATGTGATCACCTAGACCTAGAGGATTTAAAAACGGAAAGTGTGTTGCATTGATGTTGAGTGATGTCTTGTATGGGGTGAGTTTTCGAATTTACTAATTTAAATATGATAAATCACGTAAAGCGAAAGAGGATTCACACCAAAACTCTTGGAACGTATACACCTTGAGTATGAACATATGGGGGAAGTTAAATAGCTTCCTACGAGGGGTACAAGACGTTGTTTACCCTTGTTTATTTTTATTATTTTGGCCTGGGATCCCGCCACTCTTAAGTGGCATCGTTTTTACCACTCGACTTGCAACCGAGTGGGGCTCTAGAGGGCATGGTTACTTATCTTTGGAAACCCGTTCGATGTTGAATCCAAATCTCCTGATAAACTGATAGAGTTTAGGATGTATGGGATTGGTCCTATAGTGTATAGCAGGTTATCATTTGCATTATTTATTCATGTTATATTATAGGTGCATATCTTGTTGTATATATGTACTCAGCTTTTGCTGATTACGTGCTTTTGTGTGTGTCTTCTTTGGTCATGGCCCTCGCCTTAATGACCCTGTGATGAACCAATTTATACACTTGTATTATTGGGGAGCAGAATTGCACAGGTTAACTTGATGATGTGAAGTTCAAGTTTCCAGCATACGCATGGTCTTGGGATTGGTGTGAAGAGAGAGTTTACGATTATTGTATTTGAGCTTGTTTTAAAATGTATTTCATTTAATTTATTTGGTTTAAATAATTGTTAAAGTTTTCCGCTGCAAAATTCTGAATAAGCCGAAACGTTTTCACACGTGGCGGTAATGCTTTGGAAATTTCCTATCAAATATATTTTATGTCATAATTTTAAATAATGTTTAGAGTTTTCAAGTAGGGAATTTTCAGGGTGTTACAGGAACCCCTGAGGTTGAGGAGGAGGAGGAGGGTCCAGGAGCAAATTGGGCTTCGAACTGCCATGGCCATCCATGAGGATGACCTGGCTCATGTTGGCCTGGACTCTCCTATGGGTGAGGATGAGTTCCTTCTGGGGAGCCATCCCTCTGACAGGTCTGGGTTTTCTGGCATGCCTTCTTACTCCCAACTTTCAAACTGGAGTGGGAGGTCTGCTGAGATGCAGGGCCTGTCAGCTCAGTCCCTGAGGTGCCTGGGCCTTCCACCCTGGATGGCCAGGCAGCAACAGCAGCAATAGCAACAACAACAACAGCAGCAACAACAACATCAGCAACAGCGGCAACAACAACAGCAGCAACAATAACAACAGCCACAGCAGCAACAACAACAACAACACCAGCAACAACAACAACAGCAACACCAGCAACAACAACAACAACAACAACAACAACAGCAACAGCAGCCCCATAGAACACACTCCCCACTTACAATTTGCCCTCGGAGCTGGCAGCTTTGTTCAGCTCTGAGCTTCCTGTTCCGGATGAGGGGAGCTTTGACGCTGCTCCTGGTGTGTTCTCTGACAGGAATATCAGGGGAATGCTGCATGGTGCTCTGCGTCCCCAGGATAGGCCATCTAGCCCAGTGGCAGATCCTGGGATCACCCTAAGATGGGTGATTGGGCAGGTATGGAACCTTTTATCTCTCTTTATTTTAGTTGACCTGCTATGTTCCTTTTTTAAACTGTAATTTGTTGCTCTTTCGTAGGTGGTGAAGTATGGCTTGGTGGCCAGTGAGTTCCTGACTTTTGGCCTGCCTTACCTCTCCTATGCTGAGGGCAAAATTAACAGCTTGCAGGAGGAGCTGGTCTCTGTGAAGAAGAAGTACCTGGATGTCCTCAAAGAACAGACCGTGGCCTTTCACAAAAAGATTGCCAATGCTGAAAAGGCCAGGGATCAGACTCTGGTGAGCTTGGAAGAGGCCCAGGACCGACTTGCAGAGGCCAGGGATCAGGTGGAGCAGGCCAGCATAACCAGGGCTGATGTGATCAGGGAGAGCCTCCAATCCAGGATTGAGGACCTGGAGGAGGTTGGGAAGAGCAGGGCTGAGAGGATGGCAGCACTTGAGGAAGAGAAGCATGTCCAGACCAGGGAGCTCGAGGCCTTCAGATCCAGGGAGGAGAAGATGAAAAGCCAAGTGGAGGAGCTCGAGGGGGAGCTGGAGTCCAGGGCTCACTTCACCAGGACGGACCAGGACTTCAATGATTATTTCTTTGACGTTTGGTTGTCTGCCTTTAGGTGTGTGAAGCACCAGTATCCTGACGTGGATTGGGAGGTTGTGGAAGAAGGTTACAGAGCTGGCCAGGGTTCAGTGCCCTTGGTTGGTGAAGTGCTTCCTTCCTCCATTCAGGAGTATCTGCATCCTTTGACTCCTGAAACACCTGCCACTCCAGCGCCAGAGGATGCTGCAGTTCCTCCTCCTGTTCAACCAGCTACTGTGGACGAGCCTGCCCAACCGGAGCTACCAACTGCTGATCTTATTGCCAGTCTATCTGTACAAGGGGGTGCCAACCATAGTGCAACCCACAGTTCAAATGTGCCAACCAAGTGACCAGCAAATGTTGTGTCCAAGGTGATTGAATAGACTGGTCACTTGGACACAACATTCAAAGAAAAAACAGCAAAGGCAAGGTATGCAAAGCAAACCAGTCTATTCAATCACCTACCAGAACCCCTGCAATATACACCTGCTTGGAAGATCACTCAGTTATCTTCCAACCAACAGTGGGGGGGCAGGGAGCATACACAGCATATATACAGCACATATAAATATAAATATTTGTAGAGACAAAATTTCAAAGTCTGGGAAAAAACACAGATGCATGCAAAATGTTAACTAAGCATTCAAAGTAAGTTAAAACGCATCCACCCCATGGTGAATGGTAAAGTGTTAAAGAATCATACAAATTGTTGCTGCTAAGGTCTCGACGACCACCTGGCTCTATTATGCCTAAGTAGAGTCCAAAAAGAAATTGTTCTTACAAGTAGCAGGGAAAGACAATTTAAATACAAAAAACAGAAGAGCTCAAAAGGCACAAGGGTACACCACCACCACGCTCCAGAACAGGTCAGCTGAGAGCATAACCAGATGTGCTAGAACAGGAAGAGGCACTCCCCTGGTCACCAGGTGATCGCCAGACTTCCTAGGCATGGGGAGATCCCCTGCTATCCTGCTGTGCAGAAACACCCTGGTCATCCTCAACAACTAGCCTGCCCTGGCTGACAGCCCCACCACTAGCCTCCTCAGGAGGGACATTTGAACTGTGGGTTGCACTATGGTTGGCACCCCCTTGTACAGATAGACTGGCAATAAGATCAGCAGCTGGTAGCTCCGGTTGGGCAGGCTCGTCCACAGTAGCTGGTTGAACAGGAGGAGGAACTGCAGCATCCTCTGGCGCTGGAGTGGCAGGTGTTTCAGGAGTCAAAGGATGCAGATACTCCTGAATGGAGGAAGGAAGCACTTCACCAACCAAGGGCACTGAACCCTGGCCAGCTCTGTAACCTTCTTCCACAACCTCCCAATCCACGTCAGGATACTGGTGCTTCACACACCTAAAGGCAGACAACCAGACGTCAAAGAAATAATCATTGAAGTCCTGGTCCGTCCTGGTGAAGTGAGCCCTGGACTCCAGCTCCCCCTCGAGCTCCTCCACTTGGCTTTTCATCTTCTCCTCCCTGGATCTGAAGGCCTCGAGCTCCCTGGTCTGGACATGCTTCTCTTCCTCAAGTGCTGCCATCCTCTCAGCCCTGCTCTTCCCAACCTCCTCCAGGTCCTCAATCCTGGATTGGAGGCTCTCCCTGATCACATCAGCCCTGGTTATGCTGGCCTGCTCCACTTGATCCCTGGCCTCTGCAAGTCGGTCCTGGGCCTCTTCCAAGCTCACCAGAGTCTGATCCCTGGCCTTTTCAGCATTGGCAATCTTTTTGTGAAAGGCCTCGGTCTGTTCTTTGAGGACATCCAGGTACTTCTTCTTCACAGAGACCAGCTCCTCCTGCAAGCTGTTAATTTTGTCCTCAGCATAGGAGAGGTAAGGCAGGCCAAAAGTCAGGAACTCACTGGCCACCAAGCCATACTTCACCACCTACGAAAGAGAAACAAATTACAGTTTAAAAAAGGAACATAGCAGGTCAACTAAAATGAAGAGAGATAAAAGGTTCCATACCTGCCCAATCACCCATCTTAGGGTGATCCCAGGATCTGCCACTGGGCTAGATGGCCTATCCTGGGGACGCAGAGCACCATGCAGCATTCCCCTGATATTCCTGTCAGAGAACACACCAGGAGCAGCGTCAAAGCTCCCCTCCTCCGGAACAGGAAGCTCAGAGCTGAACAAAGCTGCCAGCTCCGAGGGCAAATTGTAAGTGGGGAGTGTGTTCTGTGGGGCTGTTGTTGCTGTTGTTGTTGTTGTTGTTGTTGCTGTTGCTGGTGTTGCTGTTGTTGTTGCTGTTGTTGTTGCCGTTGTTGCTGATGTTGTTGTTGCTGCTATTGCTGCTGTTGCTGCCTGGCCATCCAGGGTGGAAGGCCCAGGCACCTCAGGGACTGAGCTGACAGGCCCTACCATCTCAGCAGACCTCCCACTGCAGTTTGAAAGTTGGGAGTAAGAAGGCATGCCAGAAAACCCAGACCTGTCAAAGGGATGGCTCCCCAGAAGGAACTCATCCTCACCCATAGGAGAGTCTAGGCCAGCATGAGCCAGGTCATCCTCATGGATGGCCATGGCAGTTCGAAGCCCAATTTGCTCCTGGACCCTCCTCCTCAGCCTCAGGGGTTCCTCATCATCATCATCCAGGGCCACAACCTCCTTCCCTTTCAAGCTGGCCCCCTCTGAGCCAGAGGACCTGGGTCTCTTCCCACCTTCGTTGATGACCAGGGAAGACCCATGATGTCTGGTCATGGCAACCCTGGCACTTCCAGCCGTGGGAGGAGTCAACCCAGCACTCCTCCTGGACCTCCTAACCGGCCCAGTCATCACCCTGGAAGCAATTGAGGGAGGGGCCTCAGCGCCCACCTTGGGCCTGGGGGGCAACCCCTTGGGAGCAGTTGGGACCGCTGCAGACTGGAAAGGTACGAACCTCGGACCAGGAGGCAAGGACAGACTTTTGTTGTTCTCCAGTGGAACAAACTTTAACCTGGTTGGGGGCTCAACAGGGACCACCCGGTCCGGCTTTCTCCCCTCATCCACTCCAAGCCTATCCAGGTCTACTACCACCTCAGCCTCAGCTGCCAAAGGAAAATCAAAACAAGGATGAGGATGAGGATATAGCAAAAACAATCCAGGTCAAAACAGCCAAGAATTAAACAAAAATATACAAGCAAGAGAAAAAGAGTTAAAGGGAAGCACCTCTGGTCATTTTACAGCTGAGATTGCACAAGGCCAAATAGGCCTCGTTTCTGATCAGGTCCAGGTGGGGTAGCCAGACCAAGGGAACAGCACTGCCAGTACTGTTGGTGGGCGGACTAGCAGCGAACTCCCTCACCACGGCCTGTTGCTCGGCAGTCAGCGTCTCAAAGCCCACCCATTCGGTGTTCCTGGGCCTAGTGCACTCTGTCCTGGGGAGATACACGTTTGGGTCACTGCTGCCCAGAGGTACCCTCAACCACAAGAACTCGTAATACCAGTGGCCCATCTCCTTGGGCTTGGGGAAGGTGGTGGCGTAAGTCTCATTGTCCTGCCTTAGGACCTCCACCGTCCACCATCCCTTGGGCACATGAGACCCTCGGTATGGCTTCAACCTATACATCGTCCGGAAAACCCGCGAGCTAATGGGGAGACCCCTGAACTGGCACACCCAGATAAACCCAATCAACATTTGAACAGCATTGGGCACCAGTTGGGACAGACAGACATTCCATACCTCCAGCATCTCCACCACGAAAGGATGGAGAGGAAACCTTACCCCAGAGTTCAAATGGGCAAGGAAGACAGGGATGTGGTCCGGCTCGGAGTCCCAAGCGCATGAGTTTGAAGAGGGAGGGAAAAATTGATATACATCTAGGCCAGGTGCCAGGGTGAGGACGTTCGCCCTGGCCACCAGATTCAACTGGCGCACCTTCCCCAAAAAAGCTGTGGAGGGCCTGATGTTCATAACCCCATTAAGGGCATCAGAATCCTCCCACCTCACTGAGGTCCAGCACCCCTTAGTGTCCAGATAGTGGTCGCTGCCCACGGGACCACCAACTATAACTTGGATTATTCGATCCTCATTCCTCACCACCAAGGCTCGGCTCGGCTCAGGCTCGGGTCCCCTCTGATCCTCAGTCTCCATTTCCTAGAGCTTCTCTGCTATGAGGGCGTCACTGCTGACGTCAGGGTCCTCCTGGAAAATCTCGTCTCCAGGCTCGTTGAGGGTTAATGAAAAGTCTGAAGTGCTGGGCAGGTTCGCCATTTCTGAGAAAGTTTAGAGGTTCTTTCGAAGAAGAAGAAGAGGCGATTTTAGGAGGCAGAAGAAAGAGAGAGAATAAACAAAGAAATTGGGAGAAAGAAAATTTTTGAATAAATTCTCAAAAAACTCCTCAGTTCCTCCCTTAAATACACCTCCCTCACTTTGACAGCCACCTCAACACGATGGTAAGTGGAGCAATTAAAGCGGCCATAACTGCTGCTCCACATTACCCAACAAAAAAAAAAAACTCTTCAAATTCAAAAGAAGAAGAAGACTGTTCACGACGTCCTGCTACCAGGACCAGGGCCTACTCGACAAAATCCACAAAAATTATTACTTAATTTTTATGGACTTGGGGGGCAAATTGATGGGGCAAAATGCACCCATTAGCTATTGGGCCAGCCACATGCAAAGCTAAGGCCCAATCCAGCAATCAGCAAACAAAAGAAATCCATCACAAAGAAGGCCCACAAAAAGGATCAGGCCCAGGTACAGACCAAAGTCTGTACAGGGGACCTGACCACCTAAATCCACGCTCAAGCACCTACCTGGTCAAGATCACACCTACCAGGTCCTGAGAACAGCAGCCTGGCCCAGGTCCAGCCTACCAGGTCAAAGGAACGCCTACTAGGTACAGGGTTACTGACCAGGTCCAGCCCAGCCTGCCTGGTCCAGTTCAACCTACCAGGGGCAGTTTTCCTCACATATTCTCAAGGTATTATAAATAGTCCTCATCCATACACATGAAAAGGTATCCAAAAAATATTAAACACACCTCAAACTTCTCCCTCACTTTCTCTCTCTACATTTTCATACTCTCATACTTCACTGACTTGAGCGTCGGAGAGCCGTTCCCCGGTAACACCTCCGGGGGTAGCTCACGTTTGTTCATTGCGCAGATTACGAGCCCATTACGTGGAATTTGGACTAGCTCTCAAGCCCAACACACATTTTACATTGTTGTGACCAAAAATCACCTCAACAATATCCAACATTTGTCGTTCTTAAAATAATTAGGGATGTTGGTATTAGATTAGTAAAGGTAATTAATAGATTGGAAACAAATAAGGGGGGAAATGGTAATACACAGTGTTACGGTATTTACTCTTACTAGTTTTTTGATGATTTCACTAAGAGAGCATATGTAATTACCATTTGGAAACAGTAATTGATTCTACTAGATTTAAGAAGGTAACAAGGTAAGGGGATTTGTTTCCCTTACAATTTTGTTTCTGTTTCCCACAACCCATAGCAAACAAATTGGTAACAGTATTATTTTGTGATTACGTTTTCTTATGCTAATTTTTTGGTATATCAAACAATCCCTTAAAGTTGTCTATATTTTGAAAATTCCTAACTTCAAAGTGATATCAAAAAATCCAAATTATCATTTTGATTCACTAATTTTGAGTAGGGAATTAAATGTAAGATCAACTAAGACAACCAAAAAGTATTAACACTTTGGATTAATCTGAGCGAGCTATCACTCAACCCTCAGACTTAAGCTCGTAAATAATTAAAACTAGTCTTTGTGACCATGTAAAGTACGGGTTTACATTGCATTGGAAATTTAAGAAATGATAGAAAACAATTCTCATCAATCCTCCTCTTGATGAGTTGAACATCCTAGAAAATTCAATTTCGTATAGTATCAAACAATTACTTTTGTCCAATTCTTAGTAAATTGGCCAGGGAATATTTTTCTAATGAAACAAGACTGTCCGTGAGAAAGTATTTTCAATAAGAACTAAACAAGCTCAGCTTATCAAATTCCATTGCACCTCTACATTATATGAGTTATGTTTTCATAAATTTTCAAAAAAACAAAATTCATGTTATGTTAAATTTTCAATCACCTCCTCTATGTTGGATTCTCTCATTAATAATCTGACCTCTAAGGGGAGCCTCATAATTTTGATCTTAAATGTGTTGAGGCGCCAGTTTTTTTTTTATCAAGCGCAAAACGATGACTACCATGATCAATGATCATATATAAGGCCACGAATCCATCACTATTTTTATTAAAATGTTATTTTTATAATCCCAACGTAGATCATCCCATATTTTTTTTAATATATACTGGTATATGATTATGTTGTGCAGTATATTTTACTACTACCTTTTTTTTTTTGAAGTAATATTTTACTACCCTAGAAACTAGAAAGGCTAGAATTGTCATGCACTTTTTAAATGTATTATGCATATATAGAGAGTTGATAAATATATATCGCTTATTGGACAGTCTGTTCAGTATCAACTATTTATCATATCTTATGTTATTAATAAAGGATAATTTAGATTTTTTTTACATATATAAACTATCATAGGTAAATTTGTGTACAAATGTACATTGATCACCCAAATACGAAATTTGTGTCCGAAGTGTTTAATATCATATCACCTAGACTTTCTATGTATATATATATAGAGTCAAGATCTACTAAAAACCTATGTTAAGTTGAAAACTAAAAACTTTTAGTTATGATCGTTAGATGTAGATCAAGGATTGTGATTAGTTTTGGGTTAAAAAATACTAATCACCCAAAGTTACCTTTTTTTTTAAAAGAAAAAAATAGTTTTACATTAGTTTTTTTATATAAAAAAATAATTTCACAAATTTCACGCAAATTTCAAGCAAAAATTTAGGTCTTGTTCAAAATGTTTTCATTCATTTTTTAGTAAAGTTTGAATTTTTTTAAAGTGCAGTTCTTCGTATTTGATTTTGTATGTACCATTGTATCTTTGCATGTACCCCTTTATTATTTACATGCACACCTTAATTTAGTATGTTTTTATGCATTTTTTTGTAAAGTTCGAATTTTTTTAGTGTAGTTCTTCGTGTTTGATTTTGTATGTACCCTTATATCTTTGCATATCATGTACCCCTTTATTATTAACATGTACCCCTTGATTTGGTATGTTTTTGTGCATTTATTTTTGTAAAGTTCGAATTTTTTTAAGTGTAGTTCTTCGTTTTTGATTTTGTATGTACCCTTGTATCTTTGCATGTACCCCTTTATTATTAACATGTACCATCTTATTTTAGTATGTTTCTATGCATTTTTTTTCGAAAGTTTGAATTTTTTTGAAGTACAGTTTTTCGTGTTTGATTTTGTATGTACCCTTGTATCTTTGCATGTACCCCTTTATTATTAAAATATACCCCTTAATTTAGTATGTTTTTGTGCATTTTTTGTAAAGTTCGATTTTTTTTAAGTGCAGTTTTTCGTGTTTGATTTTGTATGTACCCTTGTATCATTGCATGTACCCCTTTATTATTAACATGTACCCCCTTAATTTAGTATGTAAGATTTAAATTAACATGCACCTCTATAATATTAACATGTACTCCTTAATTGTACTACCTCCTTTTTTTCAGTTTACTATGTTTGACTTTGTCACTATTCACAAAATCTACTTTGACTATTGTTTGTGATTTATACATAAGATAAAACATAGTCATGTGGCGTCTCGTTGGATTCGTTTCAACATGTAGTTTTTTAATATCTAGTTTTAATAATTTTTACAAACACACAATCAAAGATATTAATCTTCAAAGTTTTGCCTCGGCAAGTGTAAAAAGTGAAGTGAGTAAATTATAAAAAAAAAATCTTTTTTTTTCTCTGTTTTTTTGTAAAATTAAATCAACGGTCAAGATGGGCTAGACAAAAATCAATGGCCAGGATATTTAATTTTTAGGTTTTTAACTTCTTAGGAGGTTTTTACATGATCTTGTTCCTATATATATATATATATATATATATATATATATATATATATATATATATATATATATATATATATATATATATATATATATATAGGAGGTTTTTTGTGTTTGGCACTTCTATATTGTATTCTTTGATCAATTCAATATATATATCGCATAGGACGCATATAATATAAAAAAGCAAGTTTTAGAAGAGTTTATTCTTTTTATTGAAATCATGCTTCCAGCCATGCATCTAGGTTGATGCGATAAAATATTTTTAATTTGTCCTCTTTTTTTATTAATCCTTTTAATATAATTAGGCACATAACATAAAATGACTAATTAATTAATTAGTTAATTAGAGTGTCTCCACACATGATCTAGCGACCTTACAACTAATCACTCTTATTAATTAGACATGATAACTATTACTGTGTCTAACAAAAATAGCTCATCTTTTATGCATCCCTTTGATAATAATATTCACAGGCTATACAGTTAGGCAAATTATTGGCATTTTTTCCTAAAAGAATAATAATAATAGTGGAAGTAAGCCTAATGAGTAGCACTCCGTAATAGGTTAAAGTAATTGAGTACTATGGAGAATACTTTAATTGGCAGCAATGCAGCATGCATGCATGGATGTGAACACAAGACTTATAAGAGTGTTAGAGTTCTCTAATGAGCTGAATATAAACTAAATTAAGAGAATACATTTTTTTATTCTTAGGCTATATATGTTCTCCGCATCTGATATGGTCTGATATGATATGATCTGAACTTTTCTGATTTGGTCTGATCTTAAAATTAGTCTAACTAAATTCTGACCTCCTTTATGTACTACACAGTAATTTATAAGAACAAAAATTATCAAATGAGGTATCATTATATTCATATTGATGATGAGTATATGATTTTCATTGTTTATTTTAGTACAACTTTAAGGGTATTTAATAATAATTAAATGCAATATATAAGAAGATCTTATTTGATTTTTTGTGATCATGTCTGATTTGATTTGAATTTTTTTCTTATTTGGTCCGATCATATTTTAATTTTTTCTATCTGATCTGATTTTTTTCGGAATAAGCAATAGAGTGCTTAAATAAAACTGAAGTAACATAGCCTTAATCTGTTAATCACTATTTCTAGGCTCAGCATTAAGGATTTTATCCGGTGGTAGAAAAGAGTTATAGAGAATAAGTGTAAATGTGTGTAGGAATTGAGAGATATGACAGTAAAATGCAAATGAATTGTATTGATTAATGAGAATTCAGTGCATAAGCACACATTTACAACCTAACAACCAATATAACAGTGTATTTATATGAACTAAAAATTAGCTTATTTACAGCCTTTTATTAGACTTATTATTAGTGCAATTAACTGCCTTATGTTAATAAATTTATGTATATCTATACACCTTATAGTGTGTAATGTGGGCCAATATGGTGGATTGAAGAGCTATAAATGACTAAAAAAATTAAAAAATATATATGCAAGTATTGACTATTAAGTGAAAAAAATGAATAAAATTGTATGAAACAACGTTAAACGAAAAACGGGTAGAAATTTAAATGCATAATGATAATGAATTATTAACCTTTTCTCTCGTTTAACAGTAAATTTAGTGAAAAAGAATTCGATGCCTACAAAAATTTTGCTGATTAAAATAGCCAATTCTTACAAAAGCTTGGCCGACGAAAATAATGTGTGTATGGTATATAAAGATTTACCAATCAATTAAAACAATTGAATTCTACAACGAATGTACCCCTAAAATTACATACTTCCCCGTTAAAAAAAAAAACGCAACAAACTTATTTGCACGTATTTTAAGGAAAATGTTTAAAGGTTTAAACGATCAAATTAATATATGTAGTTTTAAGATAATACTATTCTTACTTGTGTTAAAATTATTTTAATTAATTTCCTCATTTACACCCTTAAATCACTCCCTTAAAATGCGTGCAAAATGATTTGTTGCGTTTTTTTTGGAACGGAGGAATTATATTTTTTTTATTAAAAAAAAAACCTTTTTTTTAATCATTGATTCGTTTTTTTTTAGTAATGGGATCACTAATTACTTGTGGCGTGGTCAAAAACATAGAATTTTATAAACTTTTACCATACACTAATTACAAGTTACTTCCTCCAATTTTTTTTAATTTACACAATTGGGTTCTCATCAAAACCAAGAAATTATTGGAAGTACGAAAAAAAAAATGATGATTAAAATTCATATAAAAAGTAAGAGAGAGTATGAAGGAGAGAGAAAAGAGGATATTGTTATTGAAGTTAGTCAAAAATAAGAGAGAGTATGAAAAAAAAAAATTTAGGAATCATAAATTAATAAATGTAGGAGAATAAATGTAAGAGTGAGTAAATTTTTGAAATAAAAAAACATTCAATAAAGAAAAGTGAATAAATTTAAAAAAAACATAGGGAGTATAATTTTTTGAGGAAAAATTATATCTTTAGACTATTAGACTGAAGATATATTGTATTTAAACTTTAAAGGTAGATCCAATCACAAACTAATTTTATTTGTGTTGCGCCTGTGAGCCTAACCTACGTTAAATCTTTACTTGAGTTGGAACCCGTTGGGTTAACTGAACTGACCGTGACCTGAACTGAAATAAATTGAACTGAAAGTAACGCATAACCTAAGATTGACTTGAATTGAAGTGACCTGAACTGTTATTGGCCTGTGAATGAATGACTTGAACTGAAGGTAACCTAAACTGAGGATAAAATGTCCCAAACCCGAAAATTTATTAAATTGGACTGAACTGGACTGAAAACAACTTGTTACATTATTTGACCTGAACTGAACTGAAATCTTATTCAACTTGAAAGTAACTTCATATCACAATTAACATATTAAGAAACTTTTTGTGTTTTATGATCAATTTTTATCGTAATGGACTCTCCAAAATAATCCGATGTAAACTGATGTCAACCTGAAACATACTGTTTCTTATCGTTGAACTGTACTAACTTGAACCGTTTTGGATTTAACTGATACTAGCCTGACCGTTAATGACCTGAACCTGAACTGAACTGTCACCGAGGAAAAGACAACTTGTTACCGAAATGAGCTGAACTGAACCGTTGGGTTAATAACTTGATTTAACCTGAACCGAAATTGAACTGAACCCGTTTGGATCAACCCTAACCTGTACCGTTAACCCGTTTTGACATCCCTACTTGAGTTACATATTTCACATTTTCACCTCTTAACTTAAGTGCCCAAGTTTTCGGATATGGAGTCACTCATGTTGCACCAGTGCATCATCCTATCCCCTAGCATTGATACCTTAGTTATTCGGATATGGAGACATGGAGTCACTCTTAGCCACATGGGGCAACAAGACGTAGTTTACATTATCGTGTATTCCCTCAGTCCAAAAAATTCTCTATTTTTATTTTTGTCACATTTCTCAATACATAACTTTAAAAATTATTATCTCTAATTATATATAACAAAAAATTTATATAAAGTTATATATTTGAAAAGTATATTTTGAGACGAATCAAACGAGATCTAAAATGACTATATTTTTCCTTGCCTATATAAGATTAAACAGGGTTGAATCTATGATGGGAATAATAAGTGTTCAAATTACTTTAAAAAAAGTACTCCCAAAATTCCAAAATGGATCATACTATTAGTTTTTTACAAAACCCTAAAACTTAGGTTTGTTTGTGGCACTTACAAATTCAATTGGCATGAATCACTCCCTTTTGTTTGATTGTTTCCCTCCTAATTCCAACGCGCTCTAGTTTGTAGTTATTACAGCTTTCAACTCTTAAACTTCACTTACAATTCAACTGTTATCCCAAAACTGGTAAAGAAAAAGTACCACTTCCCCTTTAAAAAAAATACAGGGGTTTAAATAAACAAAACCATTCATAACACACTCTACTGTACATTACAGTCCACATTTTCTACACCAGCAGATATCCCCTTACGCTCTTTTTTCTCTCTCTCTCTCTCTATTTTTTTTTGCATCCTTTCATCTCTCGTTTTGGCTGCTCATTTTTTTCTTTCATCACCATCACACACATCTATCTTTGTTCCTTATTCTCCTCGAATCTTGCATAATCTTCTTCCAAGATACATACTCTACTTTGTCACCAATCTTCTTCTTCTTTCTTTGTTTGTTTGTTTTTTTCTTCTCTTTTTTTCCCTGATTTGGAATTTTCAAACAATCCCTCTTTCTCCAGATACACTTCTGGGGTTTTTCTACTACCCCCCCAAAAAAAACCCTGAAAAAAGTTTCAATCTTTTAGTATTTTTCTTCTTTTGTAATATTCGAATGATTTAGGAGATTTCAAATCATGGGGTTGTAAACTGTTTTTCTGCAAGTATTGGTCTACCACTTTGCTTATATGGTTAGTTTTACTCTTTTCTTTCTTCCATTCTCTATTCTTTTTGTTTTCTTTTTTAAATTTTCTTGTTTAGCTGTGATATTCTTGAGTTCGTCAAATCTGTTGACTAATGTGCAACTCCGGATCTATTTTTTATCAATTTTCTGGGGTAGTTTGCACTCTTTAATTTCATTTTCTTTTCTTGGTTTTGCTCTATTCATTATTGTTCTTTATCTAATTCAGATTTCGATTTTTTTTAATTCAAGATTTTGAGGGTTTTTCAAATGGTTATCACTCTGATTTTAAAGTAATTTAATTGCATGTTTGTTGTACTTCATAATCAAGAATAACTAGATATCTGGATTGAGTTCATCAGTTCAATAGTAAGAGATTGTTAGAGAAATCCAGATTTTCACTCTTTGGTTATTGGTTAACCCAGTTAGAGTTTGTTTGCATGTGGGATTTTGATGTACTTTTTTCTAGAAGATTAAGTCAGTATATTGTGATCTTGATTTTTAGATTTCAGAAAAAGAAAAAGAACAAGAAATAATCTTATCATCTTGTAAAACTGTGATTAATTTTTCTTCTAAGCTGCTTAAATCTAATTTGCAGAAACTTTGAATTCAATGATTTGGATGTTTTGTTATTGCTGGGAGCCAATAGCTGAACTTAGCTTCATTTTCATATGTTTCCCAAATTGAAATAATGGAATTGGTTTCTGCTTGTTCATGTTTCTGTATGTAACACGGGTACTTCATTTGACAGCCATCCTCGTACCTGATTCGTACCGTATCGATACGATAACACTACTTTTGTTAATGTTTGCGCCATATCCATAGTCAACTAATTTTTAAATTTGTCGTTTCCAGTCTCCGTAACCCTATCTTTTTCCTTTTGACAGCCGTCACAATACTTGATTCATCCTTGTATTGGGATGATACCGATACTTTTGTTAATGTTTGCGTTGTATCCATAGTCAACTAATTTTTAAATTTGCCTAACTGTATTTTTTTCATTTGACAGCCGTCCCCATACTTGATTCATCCCAGTGCTGGGGATGATACCAATACTTTTGTTATGTTAATGTTTGCGCTGTATCTATAGTCAGCTAATTTTTAAATTTACCGTTTCCAGTCCCAGTACCTGTATTTTTTTTTTACCCTGTCCCCAACTCGGTGCAACGTAGTTTCTGTGTTTGAATTTGTCCTTTTTCTGTTGTTTCAGATGCTAATGTTCATAATTGCTGAGTTTGTTATGTTGATTTGATTTGGTATTGAACCTCATTGTAGGTATCACATTTGATTGCTTAAATCTGGTTGTTGTGGGTGGGAGAGTTTGAGAGTTATGGGCAGAGGTAGAGGGAAGGGAAAGAAGTTGACTGCAACAAGCCATGATGATCCAGGAAGTGGTGAAGAGGAGAAGATTCCTGCTCAAAAGAGAAGAGGAAGGCCTCAAAAGTTGTCAAAGGATGAGGTTGAAGATGAGGAGTTAGGAAAAGTAGAAGAGGTAGTAGATGATGAGAATAAGGATTCAACTGCAAAAGAAAATGGGAGTAAGAGAAAAAGAAGCTCCCCATCTAAGGAAAAGCAGAGTCCAATGAAAGAAGAGAATGGTGTTGTACCTGCCTTAGTTTCAGAAATTTCAACCAAACCTAATGGGTTTCGGCATATCGGAAGCCGGAGGAAAAACAAGCCTCGTCGGGCAGCAGAAGTCGGGGTTGAGTGCTAGTCTTAATCGTATTAGTTGAGGGACCCCCCCGAAGGCCGTTTTTTTGTTGGACAGAGAGACAGATAGATGATACTTGGGATCGAGAGTCAGCCGGTCCGGTAAGGCATGGCACAGGCTTTAGCTAGCATTATTCTTTTGTCATTTGCCCTAACTCATTTTGGTTGCTTTGTCTTAGTTACTTCTTTGATATTTTTTTGCTGTTTATCTTACATCTTGTAATTTTTCACAATTACTATGATAATTGACATGTTAATTGCTGGTTCTTGTTTTGATAATTCAATCATCTTTTTAGCTATTTATCTGTTACTTATATGTTGATATGCTTCTCCCTGGCTATAGATGGCATTCAATTTTTTTCTCTTTGATAATTGACATGATAATTGTTGGCTTATGGAGCAACATGTCTTTGTTTCTGTCACATTTTGCTCATTTCATAATTACATGACACTACGATATTAAGGATTCGTTTGGTATGGTGTATTGTATTTTCAATTGAAAATTATTTCCCGTGCAAAACGCATTGTCATGGAACTTTTTCGATGTTTGGTTGTAAAGAAAGTAATGTGCTCTTGAGAAGTCATGGCCGCACATGGGATGAGGAAGAATGAACATTTTTCTCCAAATTTTTCTAACCCAAACCTGAATGTAAAAATGGGAAAAAAAATTTCTAGGGAAAATGTTTTTGGTACTACCAAACAGACCCTAAGCTTGAAACTTTTAATGGAGTATCCGCGTCATGTATTCGCGCTTTTGAGACAGGATATAATCAGATCACAGCTAGCTTGACTGTGAACTGTGTAAATACAAGTGTTTTCTGCGTGGGGGCTTGATTATGATGTTGCCTGAACTTATTAATGAATATGTTGAGTTGTTGACTCTTGGAACCAATGTTCTTGGTGGTGTTCTTACATGATAATGTAAATTGTCTCTTTCAATCCCCATGTAAATATGCAATTGGGGTAGATGATACTTCTGCCTGTGGATTTTTAGTTACTCCCCGTTGCCTTTTTATTAGTTACGTTTTGCCTTTTTCCATGCCACAAACCGATTCCAAATATAACATACAAAAAGGAGCGGAGGGAGTATATCTTTCAATATTTATCGATGTATATTTCCTCCGCTCCATATTAGTTTCAAAGTTGTCAATTTGGACACTATTTATAATCATTCTTATAGGGCATGTTCTTTTTAACTTACTTCAGATCAAATCTCATAATATAAGTTCAAATTTTCATATATTTTTAGATTTTATCTTATAAGATCAGATCAGAAAAAATAAGACAAACAGAACAAACTCATAATTCGCTTTTATGTTGTATACATGTGAATAATAAATACAATCATGTGAGATCTCTTTTGAATCGTTGCAATGTATATTTTATTGTAATCTAATTTTAATAATTTTGGATAAAATGGAATTAAAGGTATTACGAATACAAATTATATATTGGCAAACGTGAAAAGTGAACGTTGTAACTAATATAGAATGAAGGAAGTATAAAAAAGGCATGTGTGAAAAATGTAGACCAGCCTTATGGGTAGAAGAAGAAAGGATGATGTGTGTGGTGTGTTGGAGGCTTGGAGTCTTGGACCTTTCGTACTATCTAACATGTCTTGAATCTCACTGTATGAATTTCTTATCTTCCTCTTTGTAAATTCGTGTATTGACTAAATTGGATGAGTTAACCTGCACTAAGGCTTGACTTAAGACCTAATACCGCCCACATTATCTTATTAATAAAAAATAAAAAAAGTTGATGTACTAGTGTCTATTCTGAGGTATTTGTTGAACCTTATTAGTGATAGACTGATAGCCATTTGGACACCATATCACCACTATTGCCAAGACTAGGGGTGCTTATCGAGCGAGTCGATCGCGAGCTGGGGGTTGCTCGACTCGTGCTCATTAGGTTTCGAGCCGAGCCGAGCCGAGCTGATCACGAGCTGCTCGTTTAATGTTTTAGTCCTCTTGAATCTTAATTTTTTCTAAAGAAAATTATTGATTATATTTTCTTTTCTTTATGAAAATTATATATTGTTAAAGTTTATTAATTTATTATATTAAATATCAAGGTTAATTTTGTTTTTCAAATATTCAATGTAGAAAATTATTAATTTTTTGTAAAATTATCGAGTCACGAGCTGTTTCGAGCGAGCTCGAGCCAACTCGAGCCGAGCTTTGACCGAACTTTGACCGAGTTGAACTCGAGCTGCTCGCGAGCTACCCAGCTCAATAAGCACCCCTAGCCAAGACGTTGTCTTATAAAAGGCTTTCCTGTGCACTCTTGGGATTTCTAAACCAATCAATATCTCAATTTGGGAAATGGCTAGTCATTTGTAGTAAACTAGCATGTTCATAAGTGTTATGGTCTTTTTTAATATGGTCTTTTAGCATGTAATTTGGGTTAATATTTTTGCTTGGAGATGAGACCAACATTTGTACAGAGTATCCTTGAGTCCATAACGCCTTGATACACTCGTGTAGTCATGTCACTCAAATCCAAGTCAATGATTTGATGACCTACTCCTAATCCTTTGCCTCATTTAATTTTTGGACTATTTAATTTCTAAATTTTGTTCCCTCTACTTTTTTTTCATTTGGCAAATAGTGGGGCAATCAACCCGCTATCATTTGACAAATTCATGCCTTCAAATTCCAAAAGATTATTTTTTTCAAAAGGGGGACAAAAGAAGTATTATTGCAACAGAGATTTTCGTAATTCTACCCCACCCAAGGATGTAATTAATTTGATGTCTGATGAAATTTTCTTATTACACAGTTTGAAAATCTCTTTTGGGGGAAAATTAATAATTTTAGCAAAATGGATGAGTATTATTGATGCAAATTTTAGCGAATATGTGTTCTTTTTTTTTTTTTTGGTATGATAAAGAAACTTATCCCTTAAATGGTATGAGAAATTGAACCTCATAACAAAGGTATTGAAGTGAGCTTAGAGGCTTAGAGGCTTAGAGCCCTTATTCTATGTCGTTTACCTCACGTGAATGTCTTTTTTCAGGGGTTTATAGAACTTGACATATTTTTGGGGCATTGATTAAGTTTTTATACTCCATATGTTTCTAAAAGCGCTCCTCATTTTTTTTAATACGAAGTATTTTTAAAAAAAAAATGCTTTATAAATATTTATTTATTTTTTACAATTTAAACTTCATCCTATACGTCGGTCCACATATTTATTGTACTTTTTTTTTATCTTTCCCCTAAAAATTTTGATCCCCTTTTCAATGTGATTTACTATGTGAAGGTCAAGAGGAGTGACAAAGTGTCCACTCCCATCTCGTAATCTTGTATAGTTGTAATATGGATTCGAATCTTATTAATTACTTGCATCCCCCCCCCCTATTTGTATAGCTCAAAAAATTTATTTTCTTGCCTAATAAAAACATGTAACTATGTTTTTCTTTTCAATTAAAAAAGAATATATATATATATATATATATATATATATATATTCAAGATTCTATTTTTACATTCCCGTCCTTAGATTCTCAAAAATTCCAAGTGGGAAAACTTCAAGAAACAAAGGGTGTATAATTTTGCGCATAAATTTGATATTTTATTTAGCTAATTACCCTATAATAGAGTGTAGGTTTCATGATATGCAACACAATAATAGTGACGACTGATGTGTAGTAAAACACAATAGTGACAAGCGTGTAGTTTTGTTAAGTTTATAGAAAAAACATACTCCGTATAAAATAACAGAGATCATTGAAAAGTAAAATATTTAATGAGAAGATGGGCAAAAATAAACACTAAGTGGATGTTGTTGCTACAGGACAAAAGAGGTTTTAGAAGTATACTAGATTGAATGATGTACAAATTAAAGGAGAAACTGAGAAAAGTATTGGGATATAATCTAGTGTTATATTGTAATAAGTACAATATTAGTATATCCGCCAACCAAACAAATCTTAAAATTTTATCATCAGCTACAATTACACTTTGTACTCGTTATTGAATGGATTCAACTTCTTTAATTCCTTTCCTTAGCTTGTGGTCCAACTTCCTTAATATTGCTGTCAAAATTCGTTTTCTTCCTCTTTTGTGTGTGTGTGTGTATGTGACAGCCAAGTTATGGGCTTTGGGAAATATAGGGCCTTTCAATTCTACATGCATAATTTTACCCTAATTAACTAAATTTATTAATTAGACTTTTAAGTTTATAGCATATCCATGTGCACTAACGAACCTTACCCTTCATTATAATGGTTCTGTCTCCGGGCTTGATTACCCAACCTATGTCTGATCACGAACTAAATTGTGGGTGTCTTTTTCTAGCCCTAACCAGTATTACAAAATGGTTTGTACCCTCTTTTTCCGCGTTTTTCTTTCGACATATACTTTTTCACGGTTGCATTATATGTATGTTTTCTTTAGTTGCTTATATATGTAAAAATTTATTTATGTGATAACTATTCGAGTTTAATTAGTTCAATAGTAATAGTAAATAAGTTAAAAGAGTATGTAAGCATGTAGCCATTCTACCGTCTATGATTTCTTATTTCAATTTGATAATCTATTATTTTGAATTCCTTTGAGTGTAAGTAAAATAATAGCACCCACAAATCAAAATTTATTGAATGCTTGTTGGTCATGTTGGAAAATTAATGATGATTACTATTCAAACATTGCTACCTAATGTTGTTTTACTTGTCAATTGATTTTATATTATTTCATTTTTTAAAATTCAACTCTATCTAATATAGCAGTGAGAAACAAGCTAAGCAACGAATCAAGAAGGTTAGAGTGAGAAATGCACTATATATTTGAAAGATAGAGTGAGACTCACTCAATGTCAAGAGGATAATATAAAACTATAATTTAACATAAAAACATTAAAAAATAAATAAAAAATGTTAGTTAGGAAATGCATAGAGCCAAATACTACGTAAACGTGCCTACAATTAAATTGCACTTTAAAAATGCATTTGACTTTAATTAAAAGATGATTCACATATACTATTCCAAATCAAATTTGTTAATATAAAATGGATGGATGATAATTTGATATCATTATATGATGAATCATGATTATTAGGGAATTTTTAAAATGAGGTCATGACTCATGAGTGAGATGATTTAATTGAATTGATAAGCTACTAAAGCTAGGGCAACAGAATTTAAGATATACCCTCCCATTACCATTTACTAATACATGAAATTATACTTATAAACAAATCATATTTTTTATTGGAAGAATATAAACAAATCATGATATGGTAGCTAGTGATTTACCATAATTTATATATATATATAAAAAAAATAAAAAAATAATAAATAAAAAAACCTATGAAGTTGAAAACTTTCATTCACATCACTATTCACATATTTTTCTTTGAACTTTAGTGATTTACAATAATCCAACAAAAAGATAATTAGATGGAATCTTATTTGGTTTGTCACAATATATGTTTTTAAATATTAAATTTTGATATTTTTTACATTAATATTTAAAATATTTATGGCTGTCAAAGTTCTACATTGATAAAGGTAGGGGTCACATTTAGTAAAGCTACTACAAGTATTTAAAAGCAAAGTCCACAACCAAAACTCTCACATTCACTCTCACGAAATGAAGCCCTCATATTCACGCTCACAAAATAAATCGCATACATTCACTCATAAAATAGAATCATTACATTCACTCTCACACTATAAAACCCTTACATTCATTAACAAAAAGAAATTGTTCAGCATTCTGTCTTACAATCACTCTCTTACACTTTATGGGAAATATAATTAATTCTAATTGTAATAAAATTAGTTTGTTATTCAGTTTGTTTTGCTGATGTCATTAGTTCATAACAAACTCTAACATCCTCTTGTATATATATGGTCTAGTTGCTCCTTGTAAAATAATTTTGACTTAATACAAAAAGATTACAAACTATTCTCTCCGATTCTCTCTAGAACATTCTGATTATTCATATGGTATCAGAGCCATACTCAAATTAATTGAGTTTTCTTTTTTTGATCAACAATGGCTGATTCTGAGATTTCCTCCAAAACATCAGAATCATTTAATTCAAATCCTCTGTTTCTGTCTAATTCAGACAATCCTAACTGTTCTTTGGTGACTACGGTTTTCAATGGAAATAATTACTTACGATGGAGTAAGAACGTGAAGCGTGCTCTAGGCGCGAAGAATAAGATCGGTTTTATAACAGGATCTTTGAAAGAACCTGCTGAAGATAATGCTGATTTTCAACAGTGGAAGAGATGTGATTACATGGTGTCTTGTTGGTTAATGAGCTCTATGTCACATGAGGTAGCTGATGATTTTACGTATGCTGATACTGCTTATCAGCTATGGAGTCAAATTGCTGAACGATTTGGGCAATGTAATGGTCCACAAGTGTATCAACTGAAGAAGGAGATTGCTAATCTTAGGCAAGAAAATATGACAATTATGTCATATTATGGAAAGATTAAGCGACTGTGGGATGAACTGCAAGATTTACGCAGGATGCCTACTTGTAGCTGTGGAGCTATGCTGAAATGTACTTGTGAGTTTTCAAAGAAACTGGAGGCATATGAGGCTGATGAGAAACTGATGCAATTCATGCTAGGTTTGAACTCAGGATTTGACAATGCAACAACAAATATTCTTACTATGGATCCACTTCCAGGTGTAAACAAGGCTTACTCTATTGTCCAGCAGATAGAGAAGCAAAAAGAAGTAAGTGATCAGAATGCAAGTGTTGAAAGTACTGCTTTGGTGGCTCATAGGATGTCTAGGCCTATGAGCAGCAGGATCACAGGTATTACTGAGATTAAGAATGATTGGAAGAAAGATTTGAAGAAGGAGAAATATGACAAAGTTTGCAGTAATTGTAAAGGGAAAGGACATACAGTGGATCAGTGTTTCAAGCTCATTGGATATCCTGAGTGGTACACTAACATGAAGAACTCCAAGGCTATTGTGAAGTCAGGAAAGATGGCTGCTAATGTGCAAAGTGAGATGGTTGATTATGCTGGTAGTTCTGAAAGTCCTCTTGATGAACCTAAGGTTGACACTGATATGATCAATGCCATATACCAGGAGATGACTAAGAGGAAGCAGGCTGGACCTAGTTCTTCTGGACAGAGTTTTGCCAATTGTGCAGGTATTATGTCCTGTTCTGTTAATTGCTGTGGTAAATATGTTCCTGATAAATTTTGTTGGATAGTAGATTCTGGTGCAAGTGATCACATGGTCTTTGATGCTAGCTTAATGCATAATAGAAGGTTTCTTGCTAATCCTATCAAGGTTGGGCTTCCTGATGGTTCATATAAATTGGTTAAAGAAGTAGGTTCTGTGATTTTGAATAAATCTGTTGTTCTGGTTAATGTGCTGTTGGTTCCTGGTTTTAAGCACAATTTGATTTCTGTTGGCAGGTTGATTAGTGATTCCAAAATAAGTGTCATGTTTACTGACAATGGTTGCTATTTTCAGGATCTTTCTACTAAAAAGATCTTAGCCAATGGGAGGAAACAGGATGGATTATACTACATGGAGGTTGATTCAAGTAGTAGAAATAAATTGAATGTAATGGATGAATTTACAAATAAGGTTGCAAATAGTTGTAATACTACTGATGTAGGTTTAATGCATGCTAGAATGGGACATGTCTCATTATCTAAAATGAAGAATATGGATGTTTTTGATTGTACTGGATTACAGCAATATAAATGTGAAGTGTGTGAGTTGTCTAAACACCATAAATTGCCTTTTTCTAAGAGTAAAAATAGAGCTGAAAAATGTTTTGATCTTGTACATATGGATTTATGGGGTCCATTCAGAATTAAGACACTGAATGGAGCCTCTTATTTCTTAACTTTGCTTGATGATTATAGTAGGTTGACTTGGACCTTTTTACTTCTTTTCTTTTCTTTGATTGAAAATCAGTTTGGAGTTGTGATCAAGAGTATTAGGAGTGATAATGGATCTGAATTTATTAATGAAGAATGCAAAAGTTTCTTTGCTAAGAAAGGGGTTATTCATCAAAGAAGTGTTGTTGGTGTACCTCAACAAAATGGAAGGGTTGAACGTAAACATATGCATTTATTGGAGGTTGCAAGATCATTGAGGATACAAGCTAATTTACCCAAGAAGTTTTGGGGAGACTGTATCTTGACTGCCACTTATTTGATTAACAAAATGCCCTCCAAAGTCATAAAGTGGAAGACTCCAATTGAAGTGATGTTTGGCAAGAAACCAGTGTATGAGGAGTTGAGAGTCTTTGGGAGCCTTTGTTTTGCTCATAATATGGATCCTAAGAAAGACAAAATGGATGCTAGGGCCAGGAGATGCTTGTTCATTGGATATCCTTTTGGCCAAAAGGCCTATAAGATATATGATCTAGAAATACACAATACTTTTGTTTCTAGGCATATTACCTTTTTTGAAAAAGTTTTTCCTTACAAAACTGTTTCAAAGCATTTTTCAACAACTTATTCTTCTGATAAATCAATTATTTCTCAAAATGCAATTAATTTTGGTGATGAAAGTTTTTTTTACTTTACTAATTATAATCATGCAGGTTACAATCATGCAAATGTTTTGCCTATTATGATCAATTCTTCTGCAAATGAACCACAATATTTTCCACAAAATAACTCCACAAATACTTCATCAGATTCTCCTATTAATAACTCCCTAAATCCACCACCAAATTCTCCATCACATTCTCCACAAGATTCCTCACTAAATTCACCACAAAAATTTTCACCACATTCTCCACAAATTAATCCCATAATTCTTTCTGATAATCCTCATATTCTTCCTGAGCAGCCTGAGGTTGCTCATCCTTCCAAAATTTCCACCAGGACTATCAAGGTTCCTTCCAAATTTCAAGATTGTGTTGGTACTTATGTACCACATCATACTATTACTTCTGATTCTCTGTCTTTTTCTGCCAAGACTAATGCTCAGTCTGATGACTTTATTCCTGAACCTAGTTGTTATTCTCAAGCTAAAAAACACCCTGGTTGGATTCAAGCCATGAACAAGGAGCTAGAAGCAATGGAAACTAATGACACTTGGACTTTATGTGATTTACCAAAAGGCAAAAAGGCTATAGGAGCCAAGTGGGTTTACAAAACCAAACTAAAGCCTGATGGTTCTGTTGAGAGACTAAAGGCCAGGCTGGTTGCCATAGGCTATCAGCAGATTGAGGGGGAGGACTACTTTCATACTTTTAGTCCTGTTGCTAAAGTAGCAACTGTTAGGGTGCTTATTGCCCTTGCTACCATTCATAATTGGCCACTATGCCAGCTTGATGTCAATAATGCCTTTCTTCATGGTTTTTTAGATGAGGACATTTACATGAAGCCTCCTGCAGGGTACACTAAGGCTCTTCCTGGTCAGGTATGCAAACTCAATAGGTCTATCTATGGCCTTAAGCAAGCCTCTCGTCAGTGGAACAAAGAACTAACCAAACACTTGCTTGGCATTGGATTCACTCAATCTAAGCAAGACTATTCCCTTTTCACAAAAACATATGGCAAGGAGTTTTTAGCCATCTTGGTGTATGTTGATGACATGCTCTTAACTGGGACAAATCAAAAGGATATTGATCTAGTAAAACATGGATTGGATGAAGCCTTTACTATCAAGAATTTAGGAGAGCTGAATTATTTTTTAGGGGTTGAAGTTTTAAGGAATTATTCTGGTACTTTTCTTTCTCAAAGAAAATACATATTGGACATCATTAAAGATGCTGGTTTGGAGAATTGTTCTCATGTGTCTACCCCTCTTCCTACTTCACTCAAATTAAGCATTGATGATGGGGAGTTGCTTACTGATCCAGGCCAGTATAGAAGGATGATTGGGAGGTTACTTTATTTGGGTCTTACTCGACCAGATTTGTCCTATTCTGTCCAACACCTTAGTCAATACATGAGTGCCCCAAGAATACCCCACCTGAGGGCTGCTATGCACATACTTAAGTACTTGAAAGGTACTTTGGATTATGGTCTTTATTACCCTGCTTCTTCCTCTCTTACCTTAGCTGCATACTGTGATGCAGACTGGAGCTCGTGCAAGTTCAGTAGCAGGTCCTTAACAGCTTATTGTGTGTTCTTGGGAGATTGTTTGGTGTCTTGGAAGACCAAGAAACAGACCTCAGTTAGTAAATCCTCTGCTGAGGCAGAGTACCGTAGCATGTCTGCTACTGCTAGTGAATTAACATGGCTCGAAGGGCTCCTCACTGATCTTACTATACCCCTCAAACACCCTGTCATTCTTCACTGTGATAATAAATCTGCAGAATCCATTGCCCATAATCCAGTCTTTCATGAAAAGACTAAACATTTCTTAAGGGATTGGCATTATGTAAGGGAACAAATACAAGCTGGTACCCTTGATACTTGCCATGTCCCAAGTTCCAAGCAGCTTGCTGATGTTTTAACCAAACCTTTGGCTTCCACTGCTCACAATTTTCTTTGCTCCAAGCTTGGTCTTGTTCCTCGATCCAGCTTGCAGGGGGAGTATGGGAAATATAATTAATTCTAATTGTAATAAAATTAGTTTGTTATTCAGTTTGTTTTGCTGATGTCATTAGTTCATAACAAACTCTAACATCCTCTTGTATATATATGGTCTAGTTGCTCCTTGTAAAATAATTTTGACTTAATACAAAAAGATTACAAACTATTCTCTCCGATTCTCTCTAGAACATTCTGATTATTCATACACTTGACTATAACTATTTTACTATTGCCCACTTCACATGATCATTATTTTGACTTTTAATATTTTATATTCCTTCAAATATTATAACTCATAATATATTGATAAATTAATAGTCTTAAGCAACCTATTTTTCTTATATTCATTAATTAACCGTATAATTTCTATCTCATTCTCTGTTCTTGATACCCTTGTGTTTTGATTGATGGTGTTTGTTTAAGTTTTTTTTTTTTTTTTTTTGATGAATTAATTAATAATCTTAATCAAACTATTTTTCTTATATTCTTTATTTAACGGTGTAATTTCTAATTCATTCTCTTTTTTTTTTAGTTTCCTGTGTTTTGATTGGTAATGTTTGTTTTAATTTACTTCTTTGATTTAATGAATTTTATTCATTATTTAACCGTGTTTTTCATATTTCATCCTCCATCTGACAATCTAATTCTAATCGTCTAACCCATTTTCTTTATTGATGTCTCCAATGTTCAACAAAAGTTGCCATGAGAATTTTTTTTTTTTTAATTATGTGTTTACAAGTATATGAAAAATTCATTGTCCAAGATGTACAAATTTAATTTCCGGAAAAGTTTTAAGTGGTAGACGCTAAGAAGTTGAAGCATGGCCCAAGTTGTAGATGTCATGCTCTTTAGAAGTGATGATTTTGGTCGAACCTAATCCCCCCTTCCAATGCCAGGTAAATTTCCTGATATATAAGCCTTATGCGGATATGGAGTAGTAAGTATTATATTATTAGTAAACATTTTTTTTTCATATGATAATTTGGGTGATATTAGGTTTTGAGTCATACACTATCGCACTTCATCCGATCTAATTTAGCCAACACATGTATTTGTAGGGAGAAAATAAGGATTCCTCACAAATGCGTATAGTAAGGTTTGAGACGTAGTGGATGGTACGGAAGGCCGAAGCCTCTACCACTACCGTTCACCCTACTACTCTATTACTAGTATACATTGGAAAATGGAAATTACTAGTATCTATGAAAATCCATGAGTCCATATATTAGAGAGTTGTATTGGGTATTGAGTATTGACAATGTCCAATTGTCCACAATGGTATAATGTCCATATATGTTGGTAACCGGCTAAAAAATGCTCCATGAAAATGGACTGATCTATATGTCTAAGCCCACGGACCATTTGTCTATGACCATTGACAATTGGGCTGCTACAATAACAAAAAAATTCAAAAAATAAAACATTTATATAGCTGCAAAATTTAATGAAATAACTACGAATACATAATAAAAACTAATTGAATTGATAGCTACAAGTTTCTTTGACATAAGCAACAAAAAAAAAAAAAAAAAAAAAGGTTGGGAAAAAAGTTGTGAAAGAAAAATAAGGACAAACTTCTTTTCTCCAAGGATGATGTTATTTACTTATTTACAAACCGATCAAATTAGCAAAACCACGAATTTAGAAATGGTAGATCAAGTAATTGCAACATCCACTAAATCAGCTCTTGACGGACTCCAATGTTTCTGCATGCCTAGATCTGCACCCGTATTATAGGCCACCATACACAAATATTAGCAAAATTATTAATTCATATCTCTTATGATCCATAATTATAGATAAAAGATAATTCTTTTTGCCTTATCTGTTAATTTTTTTTTTTTGTTTTGTCGTTTTTTATTTAGCTATGTTAACATTATTATATTCAAGTGTATAAATATTGTATCCAACAAATTTAATATTGTGTTCAAGTACAAAATATAATTAAATATTGTATCCAGATTGTACAATTTGTATCCCTTTTGCCCTTGAGTATAACCCAAAAACAAACAAGTTGTTTTATAAGATTGGCAAGATCTCTCTAAAAACTCAATGGCAAATCTATGTTTTCTCTCTACTCTCTCATTCCGTTGGGGTTTGTGAGCACATGATTTTTGATAAAATAAGCTCTTGCATTTTTTAATCATCAAATTCAAAGTGCATTATCAGATCTAATTAATTACTTTGACATATCTTTTGAATTGATTTCTTACAAGTTTCACAAACTTGTTAATCACATCACATCATATATGAGATTGGCTCTGTTCATAATAAGTTTTGAGGTTATTGTCTTATTGGTTTGAGATATCCTTCATTCACCATTTGAGTAGAGAAGGTTGGCGACAGAAATGCCATAAAGTTTTAGTATTCTTTTGAGTGCCTTACATATTTATACTATGAATGGCAAATTCCTAGGATGATTCTAGGACACCTCATACAAAATACAAAATAAAAAAATAAAAAAAAAAAAAACATACACAAAATAACAAAACAAGAAAATAAATATAACATCCGTATCGCAATACTTGCAATTTTTACTATTTTGGGTGTAAAACAATACTTGTAACAAATATTTTTTCCCAATATGTAGTCAAATTTTTAATTTTTTTTTTTTTTTGGTAAAAGGACCATTGCACTCATAGTTTTTAGCCCCAAGTGCTTATTTATTTCCACTTTCTCTCTCTTTAAAAAATTTATACAGTATTTATTACCCTTTTTCATTTTTTTCCTAGGAGCCCGTGTCGTAATTTTTGTTATGAGTATTGCAATACAAAGATATACATCCCTATAATATGGTATTAATAGGGAATCAGTAGAATAAGGGGAGTGATTGGCTAACCCTAATTAAGGGTTGGCAACCCTCCCAATTATGCTTTTTATTGGTTAAAAATGCATTAAAATATTAATTTTTTACAATTTCTCTCTCTAACTTATTACATACTCCCACCGTAACGAATTACTAGCAACAATCTCTATTTTTAGGTGTAACAAAATACTTGCAACAATTTTTTCCAATTTCATTTTATTCCTTTTTTGGTAAAAAAACAACACAATACCCCACTTACTTTTCTCTTTCTTACTTTTCTCTCTCTTACTTTTATCATATTACCACATAATACCCTATTTATTTTTCCTTCTCTTACTTTTCTCTCTCTTACTTTTATCATTATACCACCTAATACTACTATTACTTTATTTCACCTAAGAATTTGTGCTAGTACAAATGTTGCTAGTAATTCGTTACGGAGGGAGTATATATTATTAAATTATTTTATTGTAATGTATCTAAGGGGGTTGGCAACCTTGACAATAATTTTCAGTAGAATAAATAGGAAAGAAAGAAAATATGGTTAGTCACGGGATTTGGTTTTACGGTACCTGTTGTAAATATTGGTATTAATAGGGTTAGGAAGGGATTCTTGTGATTTATCTTGGACATGAGCAACCTTCCTTAAGAAAGAGTTGTCAACTAATCTGCCACCGTGGTTAACAGCTTGCATAGGGTTGTCCACTTCATTGATCATCTCTCTCTTTTTCTTGTTGAAGTAAACATTAGGGTTGTGAACCAACTGCTGATATCCTGTGTGTGTTGCTATACCTCCTGCTAACACCACAAACCCCATCACTATGTATATTGGTGCGAAATCCGCTTTCATCCTGCACTCATAATTCACATACACTCTTTATTTCATTGTTTATCAATCAATCAATCAAAGCCTTATTCTCATATGTACGCATAAACACTGAATACTGATTGTACTAAGTGACTAACATTATCAATTTAATTCACAGCTTGATTACGTTCTCTACATATGTGAAAGTCTGAGTAGGAGGAGAAAGTCGTCACTAGAGTCTAGATCTATGTGATAAGATGAGAAATTTTCAAGGAGAGATGGAAAAGATTGTTGACGTTATTGAATGTAATAAAATTATTGCCTCAATTTCAACATTTGTTAACCCCAGAAGAAGACAAGAAGTGAATTTCATTATTTTGCATGGAAAATATTTTATGATATATAGTAGAGACTAAGAGCCGTCAAGGTAGAAAATCTAGATAGGCTGATAACGTCTATATATGGCAGTCTTTAACAATGAAGCTAGCTTGTTGCGGCCAAAGAAGAGGTAACACTGACATCAGAGTTGGGTGTGATGGCAGTAGGAGAAGAAGAGTTCAAGGAGGCAATGAATGGAGCCGTGGATGTGGAGATGGGGTTGGAATTGGAGCATTAATGGTGGAATAAGACATTGTAGAGGCCGAAATATCGAGCCGAGCGTATCTCCCATTCAAAATGGAGAAAAATATTTCGATAGATGTTGTGTAAAATATTGAACTCAGCGCGGTCAAATATGAATAAGTTTCATTCTTTCCAAATAGACCAAAGAGTTCAAGTAGGTGATCTTAGAAAGAAGAGACAGATAATGATTATGAAGATATTTTCACATACCAGTAAACTGAGAAAGCGAACATTATAGTTTAGAAAACTACCCAACATAGGATGTTCCTAAAAGATCCTGACTGACAAACAATGTAAGGTCACACGAGCTAAAGATAAACTAGTTAGAATTTGGAAATGATCAATATTATACTCTAGTATCATCAAATTTCATGTCAGAACATCTAATGGTCTGACATGATAATTTTTTTTTTTTTAAAAAAAAAAAAAACAAAACTTTTGAACATAAAATCCTAACCTTTTATATAAAGCTTAATTAATTAGCAAATTTTTTTTAAAAAAATATATACCGTAAAAAGTTGTCATATTTTTGAGTTAAAAGGTAAGGTAATCACTAATCACCTATGAAGAGAATTTGTAACGTTTGCGATTTTGTTTTCATGAGTCATGAACTCATGATAATATCTTGCATGTGCAGTAAAAGTGAAGCGCACATGTATTCAATTGGCCAAAAGTAGCCTTTTTCCAAGGGCACCATGCTATTATGGCCTTATCTAGCTAGAGCTTACAGCTTAAGAATGCCATTATCTAGATAGAGCTTACGTTACTGATGAAGTGATGGTTACAAATTTACAATTACTCGTTGATGCATAAAATTCAGGGGTTGATTTTTTTTTTTTTTTTTGGAATTTCTACATAACTTAGTTTTAATTGTTCATGTCAGATTGGTACGACGACCTTTTTGTCGAGTTAGATTTAGATTGTCATAATGACATATTGAGTTCAAACTTTTTTTGGTTTGGCTTATTTTGGATTCAGCTTAGTTCAACTTTGTTTAGGTTAATTAATTCAAATTTTTACAAAACTAACAATCATACTTTATAATACATGTAATCATCTTATTCCTAACACCTATTTACCCGAGAAAATTATTATGGTAACATGCATGCATGGTTTAATTTTATTATGTCATTTTTTGCTTATAAAATAATAAGCATAGATAATCTTTCTTGAAACAAAATTGTAATTATATGGCACTTTTTTATTATTAAAAAAGCTTCATTGATTAGAAAATTCGAAAACTCTCTATTTAAAAATTGTTGTGATTCTTTTTTGGTCGACATAAAATAATAGTCATAATGTAAGATTCAATATAATTGCAGGCCAGGGCTGCAAAATAATGTGCTCTTCCTCTCTTCTCTCTCCCTCTCTTCACTCCCCTCAAACTCTAGTTTTTGAGACTCATGAGCTACCACAAGCTTTTATTCTCTATATGTTATTTAGAGTTGTTCCTAATACAAATAAATTGGATCATACTTTTCCATATTCGGTTTTATCTCTTTTCTTGTGAGTGTATTGGCTTTGATATATGATATTAAAACTCACATGATGTTGAATCGGATATGTCTACAATCAAATGGATTAAATTTTATTCAATTCAAAAACTGCAACAGATTGCAAGACTCGATCTTTATAGAATGTTGTAAAAGACGACCATGTAAAAGAAATCAAGAAGATATTCATCAATATCAAATCTCATCCACAACAATCATATTTCCGAATTAGAATATTATTTGATCCAATTTTTGACCTTTATTAGTTTTGATTTCAATTATATATAGATGTCATACTACTCTTCAAAAAAATAATGGATAAACTGGTTCATATAAATAGAGTAGTCAATTGAAAATCTACACATTATATTCGGAATTTGGACGAAAACCGTATTAAATAAACATGAACGAGTGTTTCTTACCACTTTGGTTTGGGAGTGGGGGACGAGGCCGTGGAGAATGATCTGCTCTTTTGTTGCATCATTGATCTCATCAAAGAGCCCTACAAAAGTACAATACAATCATTATATCGTTTTTTTCATTTGACCCCCCAAATAAAGGAAGAAAGGTGAGGCAAATTCCATCAAAAATGTTACATAAATAAACTATATCATAAACAACCCAAATCCTATCTTTTTTTTATACCATTGAATAATTAATACTTCGTATTTTGACCAAGGTACATATATTAATCCTATCTATAAGCCAACAATTAACTAGATTTTAATCTTTAAGTTTCAATTATGGAGTTTATTAATACGAATTAATTAAGGTGATTATGGACCCCAAAAAGAAAACAAAATTGATCCAATTGTATAAAAGGAAAATGTAAGAGGAGAAAAACTCACCGATGCCCTATGTGCCATTTTTGTTCTGTAACTTAAGAAAAAAAAAACTGTTTGAATAATAATGTTTTTTTCTTTTTTGAAAGATTGAATAATGTTTTCAAATAGATATTGGAATTAATAAAGTAACTGCGTGAAATAAAATACAATTCTTTTTATTTATTATCATAATTCAACTTGTCAAAAAAAAAAAAACTTCCAAATAAATAGCAGAATTTTAAGGTAACGAAATACACGTGTCTCAAGGCCACATTTCCATACCAAAAATGGTGATGTAAAATGAAGAATGATTTGAAAATCAGTTACTCAATAAAACCAGTAGCATTACGTTTCTATGACTTTGGCACCATTTTCGCAATATTTGTTGCATAACTTTTTTTTGAGGAATTTGTTGCATAACTTTGATATTCCCTTTGTTCCATATTTGTTCATTTGTTTTTTTTTTTTTATACTGAGGAAATAATTTAGTACAGTAATTTTCAATTAACTAGAATTTATTTCCCTCGTAAATTTCTTAGGTAATGTATATATGTGTATGGTTGTTACATGATGGAAATTTATAATTCCAACGAGAAATTAAACTTATCAAGGTAGTGATTTCCTACATGTTGGATTCCTAAAGAAGTGTAAACCAAATAAAACATGCACACAATTTGATTGAAAATGAACAGTGTATGCATACAATTTGTTCTTAGTAAATTAGATTTCCAACCAAACAACACCTTATTAATAATATATGAGAATGAATATAGTTATGTGGGGTCGTCTTTGATTCGTCTTAATAATTTTTACAAACATGCATACAATTATAGATATTATTGATATAAAAATATGTATTGTATTTGAATTGATCGATTGCATAGTGAACATTGTATGCATTAGTCAATGTTAAAAGGACAGATCGGAGTAGATAGTTTTTTGGGTTATGAAATCACCCATCATACCATCTGACGGCCTAGCGATATAATTTTTCACTAAAAGCAATATATTTTTTTTGCATAAATCATAACTCTATCTTATAAAATTTTTAACTAGTTACATATATAAAAAGTTTTAATATATATATGCGATAAAAATTTATAATTTTTTGGATAAAAGTTTTGTTATATTATTTGAGGATCTGACATGAAAAATGAATTGTCAAATTATACGGAGTGTTATAAATTTATCAAAATGGAATAATAAAAATAAAGAACCATTTGAAACAAATGAAGTATATTATTGAGAGGCAATGACCCCACCCGAGTAACAAAAAGTATAGGAGGACGATTAATTAAAATCATCATACATGTGACATGTTTTGTAGCTAGGTTAGTATCCAACTGTAACTCAATTGATTTCAAGATGAATATCCAAGTAATCCAACTGTAGAATGTAGTTAAACTCTACGTACGTACAAGTTGGATCACTCCATTAAGAATTACCAGTCTTGTAGCCGGCCACTTGGAATCAAGTACTCTCTCGATCGGTAACATATTAATGGCAATAATTTATTTTGCACGTAATTTAAGAAAGCGATTTAAGGGTGCAAACGAACAAATTGATCAAAAATAACTTTAAAATTAATAACTTATGATCGCAATCTTACTTGTATTAAAATCATTTTGATTAATTTATTCATCTACATCCTTAAATCATTACCTCAACGGCCCGTTTGGTAGCCGGTTAATTATAGATCGATGATGGTAATGGAAATGAATCTATAACTAAATTTGGAAGGGAAATCAAAATTCATTCCCATGTTGGTGCTACCTTAGGTCCAATTTATCTAATTTTCTTCACAAATATCCATTCCCATCAAATACCACCCTCTCCAATGGTAATGGATGGGAATTGAAAATTTATTAAAAAGTTGTGTGCACCGGTGTGGATTAACACAATTTTTTTAGTTAGGGGCAACCTATATGGCACAACCTTAGAAGCTGACCTAGCTAGTTTTCTGATGAATATCCAACCTTTTATATGCCACAAGTTTGTACCCAACTCAAAATGTTATAAGGTCCCTTACGCACGTTTTAGGTGGTGCTGTTTCTTGCACCTTAAATAAAAATTATGTTTTTCGGCCAATTGATCCTTTTATTTTTAACTATTCTAATGGACTTGTCGTTTAGAGTTGAAGTCTCTAACTGATAGAGTATTAATAATATCCATAGGCCTCAACTATTAGCTTAAGCTTTATGTTTATATGAGCATTTGACATGGTATTAGAGCCAACTTGACACAAAGCCTCCTATAAGTGAAAGAATTAGCACTAGATATGGTGGGTTTGTGCTGCATCCACATTTCAAGTCTAAAGGATATTATTTCATGTGAAGAAGAGTCATAAAGTATTAATATTATTCATGTGCCTGAACTATTTGCTTGATGTATTAGCACAGCGTAAAGGGAAGATGATGATCGTTCGACGCTAATAACACATATATAGACTATAGGTTGAACAGTTGAAGCTATGGTACCATCAAATTTTCATGTTTATTTTTGAAATGAAGGGATTGGACAACCTTTTTAGAATAGTGGCCTGGGTGCAGTGTCGTAGTAGAATATATTAATTTAGTGATTAGAGACGTGTGCATGCAATGAATCCTTGAGGAGGGAGCTTCACGAAAATAATAATAATAATAATAATAATAATAATAATAATAATAATAATAATAATAATAATAATAATAATAATAATAATGATAATGATTCTTAATTATGCATCATGCATGCACGTACATCTTCTTCACTCACCTCATACAAAGTATAATAATAGCAATAATCATAATAATACTAATAATAAAAAAAGAAATATTAATAATAATATTAAAACTCATAACATTCCAAAAGTAACATTTTGAGTTCAGTATGAAATAATCTTCACGCAATTAACATTACGATTCGCTTTAATATATATGTAGTACTCCATAGTCCATACAAACTAATTAATAAGCCAAAAAAATAAAAAAGTTGAATGATGATGAAGCACCATACCATACTTCATTACTCTTTTCACATCTTCATATACTTATTTGACTTTATGCACTCAAGTAGAAATCCAAAAAAAAAAAAAACAAAAAAAAAAACTAATATATATAAGGGAAATATAATACAATATTATAATTATTAATAATTACTATAATATATGCATCATTGTCCGTTGTAGCTCTCTATGAACCGGCCATTGGTGCAAGAAAAAGGAGGTAAAAAGAAGAAGAAGAAAAATACTATCTCCGTTTATTTTTAAATGTAACGATCAAACATTTTTCCTTTCTAATTTATGTCAAATCGTTGCATTTAAAAAAAAATAGATGTAATAATAAAGATTACGAAAAGATAATTTAAGAGGAACAAAAGGGAAAAAAAATCAAAACATAAAGATATATTAATGTATCTTGTAGGAAAATGAGAAGGAAAGAATTTTAAAAAAAAGGGCTTAGTAGAAGTAAGATGAAGAAGAACAACCCAAGTCAAACCCGTCAAATACTTGATCAGCAGTAAGCGGCATATTGCTACTAAAAAGCGGGTTATTATCATTGGGGTTAAGTCCAACACTAGTACCACTCACATTGGGCTCATTACCAATCATATGATCCAACCCGACTGATCCTGAGAACCCGAAAAACTCCGGGTTATTTCCAACCCATTGACTCATATCTATACCCATGCCCAAATCCATACCCATGCCCAAACCCATGCCCATATTGTAGCTTGAGTTAATATCTGGGGGTAAAGGTGGGAGTTCAACTTCTTTGGTTTTTTCATTATTCTGAATAGGTTGAAAGTTGTTATTAGTAATAGTGGGCTGAGGAAAATTAGTATTATTCCAACAGGCCCATAAATTTTGATCAGTTGGGCTAGGCTGGGTTTGGGCTGAGGAGGGCCCATTGGCGAAAAAGAGTTGGTTAAGTTGAGATTGGTCATCAGGAGAGAGAATGGAAGTGACCGAGGACCCCGGTGGTGAGTCCGAGTAGACAAAGTTGGTACGGGCCCTAGACGGGCCTCTCATGGACCGGGCAGCCCGATCATAAGCAAGGGCAGCTTCTTCGGCAGTGTCAAAGGTGCCAAGCCAATGACGCTCTTTAGTGGTGGGGTCCCTAATTTCAGCGGCATAGCGGCCCCACGGACGTCTCCTGACCCCCAAGTACCTAATACTTGGGGGCGATTCGGCCTGTTGTTGTTGTTGCTGCTGTTGTTGATTGTGTTTCCGTTTACTCCTAGGGGAAGGAGTTTTTGCCACACTTGAGTTGTTGCTCATGCCAAAATGTTCCATTTTAAGAACAAAATTTGGGTGTTTTAATTAGGATAATGATAGTGATATAGTATATAGTATAGAGTATAGAGTATATATATGTAGTGGTAGGTTTAGTAGTATTTAGTATCCTAAAATTGGATACAGTAGTATGTGTATAGTTTGATTAGGTATGTTGTACGTAAGTGAGAAGTAAATTAGCTAGCTCTTTGACTTGAAAATGACTAAGCTAGCTAGAGAGAGAAAGAATGAATGAGAAGAGGTTTAATTGGGTTGCTTGATGATTAGCTTATTGTGAGTTTGGTGATTATGTGATAGTTTTCAGCTTACTTAAATAAGGGAGGGGTTTGTGTATTGGTGAATAAAATACTCGGATCACGCATCCTACTCCTAAAGGGCACACTTTAGATAATATATATTTTTAATTTTGTTAAATAGGATAATTTAATATGATTATTTTTTCTTATGTGGATTGGAATACTTATTATAACATTAAAGACAGTCAAAGTATAATCAGTAAATAATTGAAGCTAAAAAACAGAATTACTTAATTACAATAATTTTATTTTGTTATATATTTTACTTATATATGATCGGGTTGCATAGCTTCATATATGACTATTTTTTTCATACTATCTATGTACTTTATTTGTTACACTTTGACTATTTTATCTCAAATAAAAAAGATTCAATATGTAGTAAATTAAACAAAGTGAAACGGAAGGAGTAAGGTAAAATAAAATATCATTATACTCTCCGATCCGTTTTAATTTAATTTGTTGGTTATATTTGAAATCTTTTAATTTGGAGCGGAAAAAAATATATCAAAGCATAAACAATCAATTGAAATGAAGAGAGTAGTTTTTATACAAGTATGGTACATTTAAGGGTTTGAATTTTTGAAAAAAGATCAAAAGCTTTAATTTAGAGCGAGTCATGTTTATTTTATTGCAATAGGTCTATTATATATCCGGATGTACGTAGAGCTACTTACTTCAAAGGTGTTTTATTGCTCATTTTAAATTTTAAAATGAGCCATAAAAAAGAACTATAAAATGAGCAAAACCACCCTTACATCCGGATGTATATAAAATTTCCATGTTTATTGACAGTTGATTCACCCACTGCCTCAATGCAAGTACCTATGTACTGATTGGCCTGCATGATTGTGATGCATATGGTGGCTCTGTTCTCTTCAACTTATTTTCATTACTTATAAGTTCGAATAAGTATTAATTAATTAAATAAATAAGTACAAATAACACACCTTTGTTGGTCTCAAAAAATTAATAATTATGAGGAGGTAATTAAGTTGCTTGCTTTATTTGGCATGTGGTTTTCGACGTTAGTTCGTTCTTAGTACTTCGTATATATTAGTGCAAAAATAGTGTAAGGCTGTAAGCTAATCATAAGATATTCACCTGTTAATAATTCATCCCAATATAATGATCCAATATAATTCACGTATATTGTATATTATGATGATGAAAAATCCAGAATAGATTGATCTCATATTCACCAAATGATTGCTGGAAGCATGGGATCAACTGCCAATAATCATTGCTAATGATGTCCTTGATCATATGATCCCATGATTATCACCAATCATATATATATCTCAATATATACATATATCATGCATGCATCGCTTAGAGCTTTTGTTGTAACTTGATTCATCCATCTTCCTTAATTAGCTAGCTTATATATATATATATATATATATATATATATATATACACATCATTATATACATCATTATATATTATTGTTCTTGTTTCGTATATATTAATTAGTGTACCATTAAGATCTACTCATAACTCATTGGTCCCATCAAACAAAGAATAAAGATCTATCTATTGCAGCAAAATAAATGATGGATAGTATCATGCATTTGATCGATGAGTAGGGCAAGGTTAGCAATTAACAACATTATTATATTCTAGGGGTCTGCATAACTTTTCGAATTCGAAATTTCTATCCGAAAAATTATCAATTATTCAATCTGATATTTGAATTATACAAAATCGGATCCAAAAATCAAATACCGAATCAGATATAGATCAAAGTTAAAGATATCAGGATACAAATTAAAAATCGGGTTATTCGGCTTTTCGATTCGAATTTTCAAATTAAACATCCGGATTTTCATTGAAGCATATTCTTCATAGGAGTAGTCCAAATTTTCACTGAAGTTACCACCGCTACGCAAGTAACGAAAATATAAATGGTCCATTGTCATATTATGATTTACTAAAAGTGTGGTTAGCCACATTAAGGGTTTGTTTACTAGAGCGAAAAATGTTTTTCCTGAAAACAGTTTTCTTATTTTACATCGTTTACTTTGGGTGAAAAAATAAAATGTAAAATTTTGGGTAAAAACTCATTTTACATCCTATTGGAAACATTTTCCTCCAAATTTGGGAGTAAAACTTATTTTCCGTGCAAGTAAACAATGGAAAACTTCTATAAAAATGAGCTTTCCAACGTAAAATATTTTTCATGAAAAATCATTTTACATCGAAAATGTTTTACACCAAAGTAAATGTAACCTAAAGTTTTTGATGTACACAACTACTAATCATTACATTATACTAGATAATTAATCCTCTTACAAAGTAACTAACATGATAGCGTTCTCATTGACTCATGTTAAAAGCTTTGAACAAATTATTAAGCAAATAATTTTCTTACTCTAGGAGTATCTCACATCGATCATTCATTTCAAATATAGTAATCATTTCTCACACTAGATATCATAACACGCCACATTTTTAGTATATATATGCACGCACCATGCATGTTTCTTGCCATCAAACATGCAAATGTTTGCCACATCCACTTTTTATTTTTAGCTTTTCTATTTGCATGGGCGGACCGAGTAGAACCGTGTGGTGTGATATGGGGTGGTGTGGTGCGGTGGTGGAGGCTTCGGCCTTCCGTATCATCCATCATGTCTTGAACTTCACTACACGCATATATTTGTGAGGATTCTTTATCTTTCTACTGGCAGATGTGTGTGTTGACTAAATTAGATCGGGAGACTTGCAAGACCCAACTCAATTCATGTTTTTTAATTTTGTATGATGATTTGTCGAAAAAACATTCGTTATTATACTAGATACTAATTAATGCATAGGGTATACTAACTAATTATATATAGTTGAGTACAAAGATTGCTAGTCTAAATTATGAACTTTATATTGGAATGAGGATTCAAATTTAGAAAAGTGCCCAGAAAATCCATGGTCATGTTTATAAACAAACGGTCAGGATTTCTTCCTCTCGAATTAATGAATTATATATATGTTTTTGGCATAAATAAGCCTAAGAAGGGGATCATGTAGCTTTTGAAAAATTGAGAAGCTAGAAAATTACACTCATATGTCCAAAAAAAATATGGGCCCCCCTAGTTAATTAAATTAGAAGATAGGTAAAGCAATATCATTATCTCAGCCATGTGCAACCAATTTAAGGGAAGAAAAACCCAATTATGCACTATTAATTTGAACAAGAACAACAAGTCTCCCATCTTTTCCGAATTCAAAGAGGTCTTTTATTCTCATAACGTTTTCCAATAATTTAAGTTGTTTACAAAGAAAAAAATAAATAAAGTTATTATATAGGAGAGTTAAATTACTTCTAATTGGTTAATAATAATTATATATAATTAAAATATAAGGCTAGCTAGAATAATACTACGTACCTAGATATGAGACTTTGCCAATTGCATAAAAATGTTGGGTTGCATGTGAGAGTTGGACTCATAGTCATATATAGGCCTTGATTACTCTTTCTCGGTAAATTAAAACACCTACTAAGAAACTAGATTGCATAAAACAAGTATTAACGTCTTAATCTATGCCTGTTAAATCATATCACTCATATTAATTTAATTTTGCCTTTTCTTGCATGTTGGTTTAAATCATTGATTCTTTGGAACCATCTTTAATTTGCTCGCTCCATCTCATATGTGCTAAATTTTTGTAGGTAGAGATTATTATTGAACCCCATATGGTGCACTAGTGAGTGTCGTTCCACATCGAAAGATGAGGAGAGACTAAACTTAACTTATAAGTCTAAGTGTTACCCCTTCTATTACCAATTGGTTTTAGGATGGAACCTCTTATGGCTTGTAAGTGACCTAACTCTCCTCTTCCATATTGGATTGTCCAGGTCAGTTTCTAATATTCAATCAATATATAATACTCCCTCCGTAACATAAAAATATCTAATTTTGTTTTTTCACACATTTTAAGGAAGCGATTTAAGAGTGTAAACGAAAAATTAATCAAAAATGTTCTAATTCTTATTAATTAGATATTAATTCTTTATGTTGATTAGCTGCTTAAAAGGGATCTTTACTAGTAACTAAATTTTAATTTTATATATGCAAATTAAAAATTAAATGTGCTTACGAGTTTAAGAGAAGAGAGCCTCACCGACTCTTGTGGAGTTATGAAGATTTAGTAGGAATATTTATACTTGAAAATAATAATTCGAGTTTACAAAAAACAATTAAATGATCAAAATCCTTTGTGCCATTAATTTTCACAACAATTTGTATCAAATGCTTCCATTGTTCCACATTACTAATATCTTTTTTTCCAATTTCAAAAAATTAAATTAAAAGAGAATTTCAGACCAATAGAAACAATAGAATAAGTTGTGTCAAAAAAGAACTAAACTCAAATCTAGATGAATTTGAAGCATTAATCTTATTATATAGTGAGTATATTATTTTCAATTTTCATATAGTAGAAGATTAGTTTTTATCTTTTTTTTTCTTAACTAATACTCCTTCGGTGTATGACATACACAAAAAGTTTGCTACATTTTTTTTATAGAAAGTGTGGTATGCTTTTAATACACAATCAGCAGTGGCGGGATTTTTAGGGGTGGCCTGATCCTCAACTTTAAATAATGGTTATAACTTTTTCGTTTCAAGTTGGAATTGGGTGTATAATATATCATTGGAAAGATCTTTGAATCTAGTTTCCAGCACCACTTGAATCACATCAATCTTATTTGTGTAGCTCAAGTTATACCCAAAATAGTAATATGTGGTCAAAATCCTTCAAACCAATTCGATCAATTTCAAGTCAATTCTCTTTACCAATTGTCACCAGTCACCACAACCACTCTAACACATCTTTAGATGATTTGCTCGATCTTTTATTAAGCTTGACTTATCTCATTTCTCCATTTGATTCCTTTTATATCCTTTAATTGTTGTGCCGTGTGAAGACTCTTAAATTTTAAGTATTATCATTGCATAATATTTTTTATTATTAGTTTCGATGCACACCCATGTGTCGTCTCCATTTGTAAGTATAATATTACTCGCTCCCAAAGAAATTTTACTCAAAATCAGCCATTGTATACAACTAAACATACTTTTTCTTAATTATAAACACCAAAAGACAAAAATACTACTTTTCCTTTTTTTGGCTTATTGATGATTCCATGTGGTTTACTTAGATAACCTAACCTAATGGACAAATATTTTGATACAAGAATTCATTTATTCTTTTGTACGTAGATAAAGAGCACAAGGGATTAATGTACATATATAGGCATGATTTGATCTCAGGTATTACCGAGTATTAAATACTACTTTTTTCTTCCTTTTTTTTTTTGAGGGGAAAATACTACTTAATTACTAATTTAAATGGTGATAACATCATTCCTAACTTAGAATTTAACTAACATAATTAGAGAATAGTTATATTATGTACACATCTTAGAACAATGTAATATCATTGCAAGTATTAGTACCCTAGCTAATCTAATGAAAACCTTTTGATATGCACTTTGGTACATATTAATTGCTAGACTAATGGACCAAATTAATTACTAATAAGATTTTATTAACTTATTTATTAGTGTTTTGAAATAATCTATAGTTATCTGAAGTTATCTAAACCTAAACAGTATCTAGACGTATTCGAAAAACGAACAAAATATAACCTACCTTGCTCCACACATAATTAAGTAAATTGATAGTGAAATTATTAGAAGTTATAAGGGAGGCAAACTGGACCAACCAAACCAGAAATCCAGGGACTTGAACATTTTTACAAGCTTGGAAGGCGACAATACATTCAAAAATCTCAAGAGTTTGTGGTTAGCATGTTGTGGGTGGTCAAAGTGACAACATTTAACATAGGAATTTCATTGATTTCATAAAATAATTTAAAAAAATACCCACAAAAACAAAGGAAAAAAAAAAAAGGACTTTGGTTTGAAAGAACTTAAAAAAGGGGTTAAATCCAAGTAAGAACAAGACTAGTCTAAGTTGGAGTTGAAAAGATGCCCACAAAATTAGTTGCTTTTGAACATTTGGCTTTTCTTGCTTTCTTTCTATGCTCTAATAATGAATTTGTTGTTTGGTAGGGTATAAAATTTTCTTAAGTAAAAATCATATTTTTGCTGGAAAATATTCTACAGTGGAAAACTTATTTTTTTATGGAACTTTTTCAATTCATTATTTGGTTATAAGGAAAATAATCTTCCATTTTAAGCATTTTTCCGTTATACCTCATTGTTTAGCTGAAGTGAAAATTAATTGCTCAAAGGTTTAAATATTCCCCTAAGAAGGCAAGCACAAGTGGAATGACGAGGAACAAAAAAGGTTTTCTTCAAATTTTAGGGGATATCTTTTTCAACAATGTGCAGTCTAATTTTTTTTTTCTATTTAATTTTTCGGCCCAAAGTAAACGAAAAAAAATTTAAAAAAAACAGTTTTCAGAAAAAATATTTTTTTTGTCCTACCAAATAGACAAAATATTTAGATAGTGTACTCCTACATTTGTTCAACCTTACTCCCATGTAATAAGGAAATGGCCTTTTTGACTGTCTCTTTGAACCTTTTTTAGGCCTAACCTAACCTTTTCACGTAATTCTTTCGGTATCTTATATATATTAGCTTATTAATCTACACCATCAACTATCTTGGGAATTGCTCTTTCTCTCATGTTAAGCATTTGCTTAAAAGTTGAAAAAGCATTTGGCTTTTGAGTTTAATTAAACATGCATTTATATAATTAAACAAAGCACAACTTTTATATCCGTGGCATTATTGGATCTTTCTTGCATAAGACATACGTTAGTTTTGTTCCAAAGACCCAGTCTTTGCAAAGTTGTTTGCTCAAATAACTACTTGGACTATTTCAAAATATCCTACTCCTTCCTTTCACATTGATCTTTTTAAATTTTATATTTTTTGAGAATCAAGAAAAAGTTGAGGTAATAATGTGGAACTAGCTAGGTCCTTCATTACTTTATAATTAGGGCAGAAAATTTAATTGTGAAATAATATAATTATTAGTGAATCTACGCGATACTCTGGCTCTTTCAAATAATAATAAGTATTTTCATAATATTGAATCTATATATTTATTAATTTTATTCGAACTTAGAATTAATTTGAATTCAAATAAAGATGGTTGTAGATTGTGTCATTCTGTGCTTCATGCTAGGTAGGTCTAAGTACCTGCATTATTAAGGCTAAGCTAGACAACCTGGATACTAATTATACTGTATGTCGTCATGGTTGTGTATGCGTTTGACATACTTTGTCCCTAAGACCCTAACCATTCATTAAGGCTCCCTTCAACATTTTTATTGAAAAACTTACTCATTTTACAATAATTTTTAGTTTGGGCCGAATAATTAAATGAAAATTTTGGGCTGAAAACTTATTTTACATCTTGTTAAAAATATTTTCCCTCAAAATTAGAAAGAAAATTTTTTCATCAACGTGTAAACAATGGATAATTCGGGTTCAAGGGCATTTAGTTTAGGGTCAGGTCGGTTTGGATTCGAGTTTTTGCCATAATAGATTTAAAGGCCATAATAATCAAGATTCCACACAGTAATGGACGGATAATTTGGGCCGGGCAAACGGTATCATGTGTATTCAATATATTTCGAGTCGGCCATTTGGATCGGATTGCTTTTGCCCCTCTAGTTTTGAGGATGGATATGCATTGAGATTTGAGGCTCTAACACAAAACTAGGTTATCTTTAAAAATCTAAAAGTTAAAGATCAAACCTAAAATAAGCAAAAGCTACTGATTTGACTAGACAACTCTCACTATCCGTTTTGTTTTTATTAAAAATAAAATAATTTAAATATTATTAATATGAATGTTTTGACAAATGAGGTCGCTTTGGCCGAGTGGTTAAGGCGTGTGCCTGCTAAGTACATGGGGTTTCCCCGCGAGAGTTCGAATCTCTCAGGCGACGTTTCTTTTTTTCTTTTATTGTGGGGTTTTGCAACTGTGCCAATTGACAATCATGGTTTTTTCATTTATGACATATTGGGTCTTTGGAGACTATTCTTGACAAAGGAGGAAAGCTATATCGTGGGCCGCCATTTTGGACTTGTGCGGAGTTAGGGTGCATTCAAAATTTATTTTACCTTAACTAATTTTTTTTTCCTCTCATGCATCATACAAAAACTAAGTTATATCAAGAATTACAAATAAATAAAGGGAAAAATGAAATGGAAATATATAGTTATACACAAAACTAAAAATAAATATGTTTGTTCTTAAAACATATTTAAAAAAAAAAAAGGTTAAAGTGAGAGAAAAGCTAATTTAATTTGGATATGATTTATATATATATATATATTGTTGATAGATGAATAACGATTGTTTCTACTATAGCATGGTGGAAGACGGGAAGTAATGTAAGATACTTATTCAAACCCGATTAAAAGAAAATTATGTTGCCAAAATTTGACTCCGTTGTTGCACACCCATTAAAAATAATTACTCAATTGACCAACTAGTATAGTGTGGGATAAGTTAGGGTTGGTTCTACACAAAGGCTTGAAATTTCTCTTAACTCTAAAAAACTTGAATTATATAGAGGCCTTTGATGAACGATTATTAAAAACTAAACTAAAGGAATAGAATAAACTAGTTAAATTAATAAGTTAAACTAAAAAAATAGAATTGAATAAACAATATAGTAATTTAAACTGCTAATTACTTCTAAGAAATAACAATTAGAACTAAGGATATTTGAACTAAAGACTATTGATTTCAGGGATTGAAAACTTATATTATGAGAAAGAAAATTAGGGTTAGGGTTCACTATGATTAACTGTATGAAATAATTTAAGAACAAATTTCAATAATTCATAAACAATTGTTAATCAAGGCACGCTATTTTCACTACTTTTCTCGCATCGTAGTCTCCCTCAGAAATTAAATCTTCTAGTAAGATATCACATTTACTAGATTCCTTATGCTTAAAACATTAAGTCTAATATGGAGTTGTTACCTTCCAATACACAACTCGATATTACTCATATATATATAAATTACAGATCCTGTTTTAGGAATTAAAAAAAAAGAATTAAAGAATAAATAATTTAATAAATGTTGGAAATAATTTAGAGTATAAGGTATATATAATATGATTGATTTGTGTGGAAATAGTGTAACAAACGACCGTATAACCATGCATGATTAGCCGACGATTACGATATAATCAAGACCCAAGAGAGTACCAAATATACCCAAATATGGGTAAAATTGTGTGTCGCGATCTCGCGGACAAAGAGTTTTGGTCACATGATTAATTTGTGAGGAAATAGTGTATCTCAAAGTATCTAAAAATCCTAAAACTAAAAAGAAAAACACGCTAAAACAATAAACAAATTAAACCAAAGAAATAAAATCTAATCTAGGAAAACAATACATTTTTTTGGTCACATGTAAACTCCCGAACCTAATGGTCAGTACAAACCATGCAACAATCACAAAAAAGCCATACAACTTAGGCTGACATTATTGAACTTAACAACAAAAATAAAAGTACTAAAGAAAACTTTACTTCATCTTTACATCAATGCATATGAACTAATTAGACCATATTAGTGATTGAAAATGAAGATGGGCAAGGAGGATCAGGTACTTGAGCAAGGCCATCAAGCATTTGCATCACCATTCTCATTGTAGGTCGGAGGCTTGGGTTTTCTTGTACACACCAAAGCGCAACCATTAAAAACCTCTTCCATCTTACACTATCTGCAATTGCCTCTGGATCATCCATAACCAGAGTATCTAGTGTGTTTGAATGGTAGCAATCAAATGCATGATCAGTAAGAATTGCAGCTTCTTCCTCCATGCGGTTTATGCAAACACTCTTCCGACAACATATGATCTCCAACAACACAACTCCAAAGCTATACACGTCTACCTTCACTGTGATTGGTTTGTTCCTAAACCATTCAGGAGCAACATACCCTTTAGTACCTCTGATTCCTGTATTTGTGTGAGTTTGGTTTAAAATAAGTAGCTTTGCTAGTCCAAAGTCAGCAATGCGACCTCTGTGATAATCATCAAGAAGTATGTTCTGGGGTTTAATATCACAGTGTATGATCTGGGTGTTACATTCCTCGTGCAGATACAAGAGCCCCCTCGCGATCCCTTGAGCAATTTGAACTCTGGCTACCCAGCTTGGCCTCAAGTCACCGAAAAGATAGTCTGCTAATGTACCGTTGCTCATGTATTCATACACTAATAGTCGTTTCTCTTCCTCTTTGCAGTACCCTACAAGGTGAACTAGATTTTTATGATGTGTTTTCCCTATCACGTTCACTTCTGTTTTAAACTCTCTATCGGTATCATTAGATAATCTTTCCAACTTTTTTACTGCAACAAAGGTTCGGGAATTGTCTACTATGATCTCACCCTTGTAAACCACACCAAACGCCCCTCTTCCTATCTCTTGGCTGAACCCATCTGTTGCCTCTTCGAGTGCTTGGTAGCTGAAGCAATGGACATTACCAGACTCCTCTACAAGGCTAAACCTTTGAGGCTTATTGTTCTTATTGTATAGTAAGAAAATCCCTAAAATAATGGCAGTTAACAGAGCAAAATTAAAGAATACTGAGCCGCCTAGCAGAATTGTAATTACAAGATTCGTATTGTTTTTTGATTTTATTTGAGGATCTATAGGGGCATATGGGTTACTAGAGTTGGAGTCATTTGGTACCTTAAGCCAGGTTATCCTTTTAACGTCAATGCCTTGTCTTCCATTGAAGAGCGGCAACTTTTTCTTGTAACAGGTACCGCTATTTCTAGCATCATAAACAGCTACAGCACAGAAACAATCATTAAGACAAGAATTCTTGCAATCCTCTTCACTGAAAGGTTGAAGCTGTTCATAATCACAAGTAGGCCAATCAATATTTTGTAATGGAACTAGTTGATATCCATCCTTCAACAACGCATCCTGATCATCACAAAATTGGACCTTAAAATCTGGTTTACAACTACCATAACTGTCAGTGGGATCTAGAGGAGAATAATGAAGGGGGCATGAACAAATCTGCTTTTGATCTGTAACATTGTAGTTGCAAATACTGTTTAACCCACATGCTACTGAGTTATCCTCATTTGTTTTTTCACATATGTTATCTGGGATTGCTTGCATCATGGTCCAATCACTTTCACTCTTGTTTGTCCGTGGAATTGGGACAAAATAATATTTAAAAACTCCATAGAAGTTTAGAGTTGCTCTATGATAGTAATTACTGGTTGAGACATTTCCGTATTTTCGGTTGAGATCAGTAAGTGATGTGCCATTCTCTGCTGAAACATACATAGTCCCAGACTCATCATAAATCAACCGGTAACCTTGATTACGAGGTTGATAAGTGCCACTGGCATAGTAAGGAGTATAACGATAGCCAGTGGTAAGATCCCTCTTATTGAGGACAAGATTCCCATCATACTGCAACTTCAATTCGAACCTTCCATTGGTATAATTTTGGTCTGAAACCCGAGAATTAAGCACCCCTCCTCTTTTGACAATCTGGCCGGGCAGCAGTGTGTCTGTAGGATGCTGGAAACTCTCCCAAACAGAAGCATTCGTGTCGCTGCTGCGTAGGATGAAATTCCCAGAATCATTCATGAAACCGGAGCTCACGACAAAGGTTCCATTCCACTGACTATGCCAGACGCGGGCCCCTCTAAGATCATTGAGGACTAAACCGGCATCAGCAGTTAGTGTTACAGTTGATCCTTCAGGAACAGGGTTACCATTATTAGCATGCCAAACAACTGTATCTGGGATATTAACATACCAAATGGCAAGCAAAAACAGATTATTTTCATTATTGTTGTTGTTGCTTTCAAGTGGATGAAAGCCAAAGGCAAAATGACTTGATGGTGACTGCCATGATGAAGGGTTTTTTGTGGTGGCTGTAAGAGAGCTCCCAACCGCTAGTGTTTGGGCAGAGTTGGGTGAAAAACAGAGGAAGATAATTGCTGAACAGAATGAAATGATGCAATAGAAAGGCTTTGCCATTGCTTACTTTAAAGTGTAGATGTTTAATTTTTAACTATTTAAAAAAATCTGGTTGCAATTAAAGAGTTAAAAAGGAGCATATTATACTAAAGATGACTATGAAACTTCCAAAAAAAAAAAAAAAAAGATGACTTTCAAACTTCAAACTAAAAAATAATAACTGATCAATGTGTAGTTGAGGGAAGAAACTTCTTCCTGATCAATGAACTAGTCATTATTTTCATTGTGGAGGAGAATTAATGACCGCACATTTGATATGATGTTGAAATTTCTATGAAGTTGTGATGTCTTTCTAAAATAGTTATTGTCATATATCATATCATAGAATTTGCTTATTTGACTAGTATGTGCTAGCTCCATTTTAGATGAAATTTCAGTCTATAATAATGCTGACTTTTCTCGAAAATGATTTTGGCACCCAATTTGATTTTGGCATCCCTCTCCCTTTCACATGAATAGTAACCATAAGAGGAAGGGGTGCCAAAATCACCACCCGAGTTTTCTTGCTGATGATTGTATTGTTCCATTATATAAGGGACCAGTGAGGATAGAACGAGAAATTATTAGTTTATAGCTGAGATGCATGTATATTAGCTAAATGAAAAACTTTTTTTTGTCTTATTCCAAGGAAAAGTAGTAAATTGTGTTTATCTTGTAGCTCATATACATATATATCAGATATGCACCAATAATATCTCATATAGGACCAGTGAGGATAAAATAGTGCTGACTTTTATTGTGGGTAATGAGTAATTATTAATTTATTATAGGTTAAGAAAGCTATACTTTCGTATTAAATATGTCAATTGTACAGTATGTCTTTAAAAAAATTACTTATTTGTAATTTATTTCTTTTTGGTTTGACGTTTTAGTGAGTTATATAAGAAAATAAAGATATTTGTATAGAATGGTAGATGATTATTCGTGTGTTTCACTTGATAAACTGCAGCATAGAACACATGGTGCCACACATACCTTGGGATTTTTCTTCGGATCAGATAATGCCCTGAAATTTTCACAAACTACGTTGGAAAAACCCAAAAGAAAAAAAATGCAAACATAACCTTATGAAAGCATCCAAAAACACAAGTCTAACCATAATATAAGAATAAAAATAAAAATTCATTCAAATACACAATGTGGTAAGCTATTAAGGTTTAACAAGCCAGGTATGCTATCAGATACATACAGAAATTCAGAAATACCAAACAACACAAACTGTTTGTCATTTGATATTTTCTTTCTGCCACATTGCATAAAGAAATAAGCATATCATACTTCAAAGTCATTCTTTTTTTCATCGGGGCCTGTTCTTTTGGGCTGAGAAAACAATAACTATAATGATATGAAATGAAATGAATTGAACTGAACTTTTTTTTTTCTTCTTCTTTTTTTAAAAAAATTTTAAATTTTTTAATTGCTAAAATATAAAATTTATTTTATTTATTTATATATTTGTTTTTTATATTTATTTTTAATAAAAGTGGCCGAGAAAAAGTTTCCGGAAAAGTCGGCCGAAAGACCACCGCCGGAAAAGTCACCCCAAAAACTGTTGTTGGAAAAATCGGCCGAAAAAATCAGAAATAAAAACAATGTCGGAAAATGTCGAGCGGAAAAACGATGCTGGAAAATAATAATAATAATAATAATAATAATAATAATAATAATTCGGTCGAAAAATTTGGTCAGAAAGTTGATCCGGTTTTCGGTCGGAATATCGTCACCGGAAAAGTAGGCCGGAAAAAATCGGCGGAAAAGTCGAGCGAAAAAACATTGCAGGAAAAATCGATTAGAAAACAGTCGCCATGAAAGTCAGCCCAAAAATCGTCGCTGAAAAAGTCGGCTGAAAAACCACCGTCAGAAAAGTCATCACAAAAACCATCGTCGCAAAAATCGGCCAAAAAAAACCTCGGAAATAAAAACGATGTCGGAAAATGTCAAGCAGGAAAACAATGCCGAAAAATAAATAAATAAATAAATAATAATAATAATAATAATATCATATTGTACTGTGTTATAGGCTCATAGTACCTCTGTTCGCTGAAGGCAGTTTATGTCCGAGTTGTAATGCTCCTAAAATGGACTAACGAGGAGACCACGTTGTCCATTGTTCTATGGATTTCCTTTAAGAGGTGGGTGTGAAGTTCAGACATAATTTGGTGCGTGATGTTTTTTTTACATTTGCTCCAGAGCTGTGTGTGAAGTTCATTTGTCGTGACCTCCCGCAACTACTTCAATTCGGTACTCTACTTGGCCTCTTTTGTAAACTAAATCTACACTAATCCAAGCTAAGGGGCCAAAGCCATCGAGTAATATCACTGATAAAAATCTCAAGTATCTAAAAATCCTAAAACTAAAAAGAAAAACAGACTAAAACATAAATAAACACACCAAAGAAATAAAATCTAATCTAAGAAAGCAGTACATTTTTTTTGTCACATGTAAACTCCCGACCCTAATGATCGGTACAAACCATGCAACAATCCTAAGAAAGTCATACAACTTAGGCTGACATTATTGAACATAACAACAAAAATAAAAGTGCTAAAGAAAACTTTACTTCTTCTTTACATGCATATGAACTAATTTAGACCGTATTAGTGATTGAAAATGAAGTTGGGCAAGGAGGATCAAGTACTTGAGCAAGGCCATCAAGCATTTGTGTCACCATTCTCATTGTGGGTCGGAGACTTGGGTTTTCCTGTACACACCAAAGCGCGACCATTAAAAATCTCTTCCATCTTACAAAATCTTCAATTGCCTCTGCATCATCCATAACCAGAGTATCTTCTGTGTTTGAATGATAGCAATCAAATGCATGATCAGTCAGAATTGCAGCTTCTTCCTCCATGAGGTCTAAGCACACATTTTTTCGACAGCATATGATCTCCAACAACAGAATTCCAAAGCTATACACGTCTACCTTCACCGTGATAGGCTTGTTCCTAAACCATTCAGGAGCAACATACCCTTTAGTACCTCTGATTGCTGTATTTGTGTGAGTTTGGTTGAAAATAAGCAGCTTTGCCAGTCCAAAGTCAGCAATACGAACTCTGTGATAATCATCAAGAAGTATGTTCTGGGGTTTAATATCACAGTGTATGATCTGGGTGCTACACTCCTCGTGCAGATACAAGAGCCCCCTCGCGATCCCTTCAGCAATTTGAACTCTGGCTATCCAGCTCGGCCTCAAGTCACCGAAAAGATAGTCTGCTAATGTACCGTTGCTCATGTATTCGTACACTAATAGTCGTTTCTCTTCCTCCTTGCAATACCCTACAAGGTGAACTAGATTCTTATGATGTGTTTTCCCTATCACATTCACTTCTGTTTTGAACTCTCTATCAGTATCAGTTGATAATCTTTCCAACTTTTTTACTGCAACAATGTTTTGGGAATTTTCAGTTGTGATCACACCTTTGTAAACCACACCAAACGCCCCTCTTCCTATCTCTTGGCTAAACCCATCTGTTGCCTCTTCGAGTGCTTGGTAGTTGAAGCAATGGACATTACCAGACTCCTCTACAAGGCTAAACCTTTGAGGCTTATTGTTCTTATTGTATAGTAAGAAAATCCCTAAAATAATGAAAGTTAACAGAGCAAAATTAAAGAATACTGAGCCGCCTAGTAGAACTGTAATTACCTGATTTAAATTGTTTTTTGATTCTACTTGAGTAGCTATAGGAGCAAACGGGTTCATAGAGTTAGAGTCATTTGGTACCTTGAGCCAGGCTACCCTTTTAAGGTCACTGCTTTCTCTTCCATTTAACAGCGGCAGCTTTTTCTTCCAACAGGTGCCGTTACCTGCGGCACCATAAACAGCAACAGCACATAAACAATCATTAAGACAAGAAGTCTTGCATTCCACTTCACTAGAAGGTTGAAGCTGTGCATAATCACCAGAAGGCCAATCAGTATTTTGTTGTGAAACTAGGTGATATCCACCCTTCAATGAATCATGTTCATCACAAAATTGTTGCTTAAAATCTGGTTTACAACTACCATAACTGTCACCCGAATCGAGTAGAGAATAATAAAGGGGGCACGAACATGTCGGCCTTTGATTATCACTACCATTGAAGCTGCAAATACTGTTAAACCCACAAGCTACTGAGTTATCATCATTAGCAGGACTTGTACATATGTTAGGTGGGATTGTTATCATAACAGACCAAGAAATTTCAGTGTTGGTTGTAGTTCTTATTAGAACATAATACCATGCCCAAACTCCATAGACATTGAGAGTTGCTCTTTGATAGTAATCACTGGGGGCTAATCTTTCTCCTGTGCTGAAATCTTTAACTATTGTGCCATTCTCTGCTGTAATATACATACGCCTAGACTCACTATAGATCAACCGGTAACCTTGATTAGGAGGTTGATAAGTGTCACTAGCATAGTAAGGAGTATAACGATAGCCAGTGGTAAGATCCCTTGTATTGAGTACAAGATTCCCATCATACTGCAACCTCAATTCGAACCTTCCATTGGTGTAATTTTGGTCTGAAACCCGAGAATTAAGCACCCCGCGTCTTTTGACAATCTGGCCGGGGAGCAGTGTGTCTGTAGGATGCTGGAAACTCTCCCAAACCGAAGCATTCGTGTCGCTGCTGCGTAGGATGAAATTCCCGGAATCATTCATGAAACCGGAGCTCACGACAAAGGTTCCATTCCACTGACTATGCCAGACGCGGGCCCCTCTAAGATCATTGAGGACTAAACCGGCATCAGCAGTTAGTGTTACAGTTGATCCTTCAGGAACAGGTTTACCATTATTTGCATGCCAAACAATTGTATCTGGGATTTTGACATACCAAATGGCAAGCAAAAACAGATTATTATTATTGTTGTTGTTGTTGCTCTCAAGTGGATGAAAGCCAAAGGCAAAAACATCAGATGGAGAATGCCATGATGAATACTTGTTTGGGGTTGCTGTGAGAGAGCTGCCCACTGCTATAGTTTGGGCATAAATATGTGACAGAAACAAGCAGATAATTGCTGCAGAGAATGAAAGGATACAAGAAAAAGGCTTTGGCATTGCTTACTTTTAAGTGTAGTAGTTTAATTTGAACTATAAACAAAAATTCTGATTGCAATTGAATAAAAAGTTAAAAAGGAGCATTATACTAATTATGACTTTGAAACTTCAAACCCAAAAAAAAAAAAAAAAAGATGATGTTGAAACTTCAAAGTAAAAATAAATTATCAATATGCAGTTGAGGGAAGAGACTTCTACTTGATCACTGAGCTAGTCATTACTTTCTTTGTGGAGGAGAATTAATGGCCGCACATTGGATTTTGAAATGTCTTTCCTTGCTGATTTGACTAGTATGTGCTCTATTTTGGATGAAATTAATTTCAGTCTATAATATATGCTGACTTTCCTTGCTGATGATTGTCTTGTTCCATTATATGATGTACCCAGATAATGACTGGTTCAAGACTCTGGAAAATGAGTCTGAATTTGGTGGAAATTAGAAGTTTATATGTCAATTTTCTCTTGACTACCGAAAAATTCAGAAAATACAAGGTAAAAGTACATTCAACAAATTATTTAATTGAACAAAATTTTCTCTATTATATAAGGGGAGGGGTGAGCCGCGACGGTGTTCAAGTGGATTACTATTTTATCCTCTCTTAACTAAATAACACCAACCACCTATATACCCTCCTCCGTCCCTTAAAGAATGCTCCATTTACTTAAATAAAAATATATTTGGATATGTTTGATAAAAAATTATAATAATTACATATTAAAAAGGTAGATATTGGGCCGAGTCAAATAAAATCTTATTTTATTATATTTTTCTTTATATAATAGAGATTATGAAAAGTCAAAGTTAGCAAATGACCAGACGAACAGTAATAAAAATCAATATGAGGCTTTCTTTTAATTAAAAAAATTATATATCAGATGCGTGCATATAAAAAAATTTATTTATATATGAACAACTTTAAACTGTTAAAACAAAGGAAAAATTGCCAAGAATAAGCCAACCTTTGGCCGATCTTTCACAAATAAGTCAACCTTTTGAAAATCCAGAAATAAGCTAACCTTGTTATCATTTAAGCCAAAAATAGGTCAAATGATTATTTAACATGTTAATTTCTATTGTTTTTTATCACTATTTTACAATCATTCAACCTATTTTTTGCTTTAAATGATAACAGTAACTTAAAATAACAGATAACTAATACATTAAAAAATCATTTAACCTATTTTTGGCTTAAATGATAACAAGGTTGGCTTATTTCTGGATTTTCAAAAGGTTGGCTTAATTGTGGAAGATCGGCCAAAGGTTGGCTTATTCTTGGCAATTTTTCCTAAAACAAAAACAAAAACAAAAAAAAAACAAAAAAAAAAAAAAAAAAACATCAATGTTCAATGCCTTAGAGTATTCTACGCCATTATAGTGCCGCCACTTAATTTGGCGTGCATTCTATTCTACACTTATACTTTGGTACATAATTTATTTTTTACACAAATATACTAGATGTTATACTGAATATTTAATATATACTAGATAATTATATTGGTCATAATTAAGTAGCACTATTATAGATTACATGAATATGAGATGATTAAAAACACGCAAATTTTACTATACAACCGGTGGTACCTTGAAAATTTTGTTCATTTGAATTTAAATGAACAAAATTATTCATGTTTTTCATTTCAGTTAAAATGAACAATTTTACATATAAATTAATATATTGCACCATATCTACGTATATATACCTTGGGATTTTTCTTCTTGATCAGATAATGCCGTGAAATTTTCACAAACAACGTTGGAAAAACCCAAAAAAAACAAATAAAATGGAAACATAACCTTATGAAAGCATCTGAAAACACAAGTCTACCCATAACATAAGAATAAAAATAAAAATTCATTCAAATACATAGTTTGGTAAGCTGTTAAGGTTTCACAAGGCAGGCATGCTATTAGAGACATGGATAAATTCAGAAATACCAAACAACACAAACTATGTCATTAGATATTTTGTTCCTGCCACATTGCATAAAGAAATAGGCATATCACACTTCAAAGTCGTTCCTTTTTTTCCGTAGTGATTGGCCTAGTCGTTCGATAAATACTTCTTAAACTCCTAATTTTAACATTTTTCTCAGTCCAGTCCATCTCATTTCCAGGACAACTATTGTCTTCGGTTGTGGGTACAACACTTTCACCTTCCTGCCAAACATAGTACTGACTCTTCCGCTTGTTGAATGGAAGCAGCTTCTCTGTTATATGCATGGTTGTGACAAAAGTTTACGAAAAATGAACAAAATCAGTATGTTTCAACCAACAAGAATACTCAAGGGTCATTCAAAGCTTACACTAAACAAATACTCCGATCATTCAAAGCTTAAGAGGATAATTTAGCCCAAAACAAAAAATCATATTAGTAAAAGGTTAACTACGATCATGGTGAAACCATAAAGGAATAGATACTAATTTCTTTCGGTATACATTAGCCAAGTCTGAACAAAATCTGCAGTATTTGTTGTAATAATTTTGTTAGCATAGGATCTAGGAATTTTTATTATGCATTTATGTACCCATGGTCGCACATCAGAAAATCCGGGGTCAACGAACATGTTCCCATGGGCACAACATAAGTTACAAAGTCTAATTTATTTCCGACAAAAAGTTCTAATAATAAAAGTTGAAAAAGGACAAGGTGAATCCTAAAGATTGCGTTTTTCTTCCACATTTATTTCCTTGATCAGATTCCGACCATCCTTCACAAATATTTAAGGGGGAAATTCAAAACCGCGATGTTAGTTAAAACATCCCTTATTCTCGTTTAAACCTTGTCTATAACAAGCAACGTATATCTAAGTCAATAATTCTAGCATGTTTTATTTAACAAAATAATCAACATAATGTTTTAATTATAACCCTTGATTTTGAACATTTTGCTTGTCTAAGAGAAAGAATCAATGGCTTAGATCAAATATAAAAAATAAAAAAAAATAATAAATAAAAATAAAACTTAAGAGATTAAAAGGTTGAAGGTTACTGTCTCATGAGATCGTTGTGCTTAACAAGCTATTTTTATCAACAAGCTGGCATACCTTTTATTTTTGAGGGAGTAAAGTTGACATACCTGAATAAGAAGAAATCTTTGAATTTGAGGCATTGGCTATACTGACCTTCACATTTAGAGCTTTAGGTTTCCTATCAAGAACAAATGAATCAATGGACCAATAAAAATTTCTTTTTTTCCCTCTCTTTTGGATAGAAAGATAGTAAAACAAATTCATATAAATGATGATCTAAGAAAGATTGTTACATTCCAGTGCTCATCATCAACCTTGCACATATAATCATGAAGGCAAGACAGTAGCACTTACTTGAGTATATCAAAGGTGTCTTCTGAGTTGCACGACTTCTGATTGTGTTCTTTTTCTTCTCCAACAGTGCTGTTCTGGTGAACGAGAATAACCTTTGGACATAAAAACTGCACATTGGCCATCCTTCTGATGTGAAGAAATCTGCTTGTGAATGTTTTTTACAAATTTAGAGATGATGAAAGAATGTCTGAGCAAAGATGAATATAAAATCTGGTGAATGAAAAAGGATTTTCTGGTATACACTACTCAGACTCTTATATATACAAGCATGGACACTTACCACTTCATGCATGATTATATACTACCTTCGTTACTTATTATTTGCAACGATTTTACAAAGAGTAGAGATTCAAATGTCAAATGGTTGCAAATAATAGGTAACGGAGATAGTATATGGTTATGGAATGATATAAACAAGCAATAAATTTTCTTCCAACATTAGCAAGCACCTTTCCAAAAGGTAGATCATGTTGCATATGGAAATGAGTCCAAATATGAGATATCATTCCATCTTAGGAATGATAATTAAGGTATAAATTCTCAGGGGAAAAAAAAAACGTAAATAATTATTAAACAACTTCCGCCAAATATCTCGTTGCTACGTCTTCTATGTCTTGAGCATTTCAAGTAAAATAATCTATTGGAGATAATTATAACAGTTCGCTTATTAATTATAAAGCATCCTAAGTTTGTTGCGGAAAGTATTAACCAGTAATGGAAATGAATTTGTATATAAATTTGGAAGAAAAAACAATATTCATTCCTATGGGTTATGGACTTATGGTGGTGCTTGATCACCTAATTTTCTTCATGAATTTCCATCCCCGTCCACTAATACCATTCCAAGTAGTAATGGGTGTTAATGAAAAATATAAAGACGATACAAGTTTGGAAATGAGATTATGTTTTCACATAGATGGTAATATTGTTTCCCTTACTAAATATTATACTTAAAGGTTCATTCCCATTACCACAATCTATTACCAACCACCAAACGGGCCGTAAGGGTCAATTGAGAACAAAATTTGTAATTGTAGAGGAATAGATGTATAATTACGTAGATTCAACCATCGAACCCCCCCCCCCACTTTGCAAGGGCAATCGTCAGTTCGTCACTATTTGAGAGTGTTGGGATGATGTGTGGGTCACCAGTGTATTAATTTATGGGGAAAAAACACTGAAAACAATAGAAAATAGGTGAATATAGGAGTTCATGTCTTTGTGAAAGGTCCAATAAAGAGCATAACACAATTGTACAAAGTGATCGTTACTAAAATCCACCCTTTTTCTTTGACGATAGTAAAATCTACCATAAGCAATGACTATTAGAGCTTAAAATACAGTGCATCATATAAAGAACTCAGTGCACGAAATATTGTTTTGACCAGCCACACTATGACACTACTAATCATTACCCTGCATGGAAGTTTAAACTGTAGTGACTAAAACTATGATGCAAAGAGTAACGATAAAAAGGAGCAGATGAAAGGAACAGCATTTTAACTTTTTTTCCCAATAACAAGTTAAGATAGTATGTTGACAGCATCAGATTACCTTTCCGATGAGAAATTCAGTAACATCATGTTGCAAATAGCCAAATATCTCCTCCACCTTTAACTCAATCCCTCTGTACTCTGCTTCCTTCTCTTGGTATCAGCTTGGCATTTAATAATGATAAAGATGTACAGCCTGACAATGAGGCAAAGCAGAGTATGACACATATAGTAGCTAGGTTAAATCTTGCCAACATCACGATGCAATCGCAAAAGTTTCTGAGCTTACCATGATTGCTGAGATATTAAGCTGCAAGCCTGCAACAACCGTCACCATAGGCATTGCCCATGAAGGAGATTCTGCAACATCAGAGAACTAGTTTTTTCATATTAGAGAGATCAGAAATATACCAGACTGTCTGTAACTATGAAGATAAGAAATCAAGTCACATGCTTTTGCTGTTATTCAAAACTTTCCTATCGACATTATAACCCCCACATTAGTTATTTTGGTTCATGATCTCAATGCCAATCCCTTCATTTGTACTACAATTCGTACTACAGCTCCATTTTTGTACGAGCAACACAATGAGTGAGTATCAAACAATTAGTTTAAACAAAAATAATTATTGCATTTGGCGAGGTGTACCATATTAGAGAGATCATCTTTTGCATCAACATGTGCTAAGTTTCTAATTATTAATTAACAACAATATATACTATTGCACGCTGAAAATTTGATTCTTTAACTACACTTTCTATAATTTCATTTCAATTTCATCATAAAAAGTATGAAATTTTACACAGAAGAGCAAAAAGAAAAGAAAACCTCAAAAAAAGCTAGGATCTAAGAAAAAAATTATGAATTTATCCATTTCCTCTGTGTCCTAATGACAGGAAACTGGAAGCAAACCTACAAAAATTTACCAAAGAGAACTAAAAGTGCAACAAATCTTTCCTACATTGATCTCAACACTAACTATGAGAAGGAAACTTGTTCTGAGTAGGATTTGAACCAGTTGATGGCGCCCTCCTCAAACTGGTCGGCAAGGAACTTTCTGCAGGCCCCTTTGCTGCTTCATTCAACTTGTCTAAATCGGGGAAAAAATGAGGAAATGAAGCAAGCAATTTTCTTGAATGGTTGCTTTCTATTGTGAAATTCATTCCCTTCATGTATTGAGGAGTGAAGATTGGGCTCACAAAGCAGTAAATGAGCATCAAGGCAACTAAGGTAGACAAAATTCTCTGAAAAACATTCATAGTTTTTTTGGTTCAAAAGGATAACAAGCTATAGGTATTGAAGAGACAGTGATTTTTCACAGATTCTGGCTTTAAGGGAGGAATATAGCCCTATAATTATTTGGCACTGAGGTGATAAGATCTATTCCAGAACAAGAAAGATTGGCAGGATACAAATAAAAACTGGAACAAGTTTAGTATTATAATACTCTTTTATTTAAGTATAGTATTTGATGCAGATATGAGGCAAAGTATTTATTTGGTCATGCTTCCTGTTCCACAAAAAACCAACCAAGTCAAGACATTAGAATATTAGATGCACAAAATATCATGATCACATTACCTACTTATTTAATGATAACAATTGTAAACAGACAATTTTCCATCCATATCATAAGTTACATACATGAAACAATTGTAAGGTGAAAACAAAGCATTAGAGATTGTACCTGAGAAAACTAGGTTCAAACAGGAATGTGATCCTGGCTCTAGAAGAAAATTAGATCCAGTAAACAAATAAAATTTCTAAAACATCATAAAGTACTTGAATCTTTGCAAGGTTAAGAGCTAAGAAGCAGCTTATAATATGAGAATGAATTGATAGGGAAGATTAATATAAAAGAACAAACATGCCTCATGATCACATGATATGGGGTCAGATCACTCAGTTCTCTGCCTCCTTGCTTTATTAAAATCCTTAAAATCATTTAGTGTCTGTTAAGAACACTATAAAGTATAAACAGCCAAGGTTAGCTGGTAAAGCATAACTGTAGTTTGACTACTGCTTTCTACTGTTCTGCATTCTAAAAGAAAAATAAAATGACATCCAAATACCCATAAAAATACATTCTCTTTTGTGTTTTGTCACAAATTTTTTTTATTTTAAAGAAAAAGAGATTGATTTTGATTTTGTCATGGAGATTAAGAATGCAAGTGGAATAACTATTCATATTTGAAGTTTCGTTGCTATTTCCCTACCAATGTAAACTTTTTTTTATGGAAGTCGAATTGGGAAGGAATTAGTAATTATAAGAAAAACGAAATTAATAAATTAATGATAATGATAGCAGTAGCAGTAACAGTAAAAAAATATTATAGTAAAGGTAGATTGGTAATAATATGGTAGAAATTTACAAATTACAAGTATTGATCCTTGAAAAATAAGCACGAGTCAAATTATCAACATGTTGGGTCTAAATGATGACCCCCTAAATTTGATTACAACTTTATTAGTTTTTCCTTCAGAAAATTTGCAGGCATGAGTCATTAAGGTAGTGAGGTATCTACCAGTAACTCAGCAAGAGCTTGTGAATCGTCTCACAAAACAAACAAACAAAAAAAGAGTAAAAACAACTGTCAATACGGCCTACGTACAACATAGCACAATTCAGACATTATAATAAAATAATAAACCAAAGATCATGGCTTTAAATGAAGGGCTTTTATACTGTATTTAGCAGCAAGACATGATGTGAGTCAACTACAAATTCAAACATACACGAGTGGGTATCATTTTCACGCAATGTACATTAGTTCAATTCCAATAAACATTAGTGTACGAATTATTGAACATTATTCAAATTTCAATATTAGACTAAATAAACATTCATCATCAACTTAATGAGTATTTATTCATTGTAGGTTGCATTTTTATGGAGTATCTTCCTCTATATGACCACTAATGTACCTTCTAGCAATTAGCAGTCAACACACATCAGAATGTGAATGAAAAGATTCCATTACAAATTAAGTTCCTTCATCCAAAATTCAAGACAATATTACTAGGTAACCGTACCTTTTATCCATTTCTTTCTGGAAAAAAATCATGAACAAAATCATTCCCTAACCCCCTCCCCATACTTTGTTGCCAAAACACAAACCAACATGATCTTGAAGTTGCATGAGCATGACCTTAGTTTTAATAAGCCCAAGGCAGCAAGGCACAAATGGTCCTACAGCCTAAGCACAAGGGAACAACACACACCTTTTGTATGTGAGGCACATGAATTTATTTATTAATTTCAATCTAATAATTATTAAAAAAATCCCTAATAATTTAGTAATGTATATATGTAAAGCTAAGATAGTCACAGATTGAAAAAATTTCAATCATCCTTCAATTTACAACTTAAATCTAAGTATATTTTCCGTAAGGCGCAAAGGCTCGTCTTACCAAAGACGCTCTGAGCCTCGCACAATGCGCACCTTTCGCAAGTGGCCGAGCCTCGCCTAGCTAAAACCATTCCTCGGAGCCTTTGGAGCAAGGCCTCTTTTTAAAGCTAAGATCATGACTACTAATCAGCTGTAATACAATCTTACACAAATTAAAAAAGTAAATAGATGACCAATACAATAATCACACTAAATATAAAAATTGTACTATAAATACTGCAACATAGTTTACATTAATACACAAAGGCACCCCAAATGCCAAAATGAATAAGAGTGGCTATTGAACAGGGCAAAGAAAAGAAGGAAGAAGGAAGTCCAGAGCTAACAACCAAATGGAAAATGAGCTTACAGAGAGCATCTTCCCACTTCGAAAGTCGAAACTTCAGATCACATCCATCTACCTCAAATCAAATACATATAAGCATTGTCTAGTGATGAAGCTTTCAAGAAAAACCTGAACACAAACAATTTACAAGTGCATAAGCCTTCTCTTTTCATTTTGATTCTTTTTCCCCTTTCTGACCATTTTATACTACCACTTCAAAAACTTAGTGCACTACATGCAAATAAAATAAATTTCATTCATTATTACAATAGGGAATCAAATTAAAACAAATAAAAAACTTATGGAGTATTGCCTTCAATTTTATCTAGCAAAACTGGACTAAATCCAAACTGTCTAGCAAAACAACTTATTAACTGCCCCTGGATCACTTCATCAGTAGGAAGTTCCAACTTTGTTTCCCTTCTTAAAGATGTGACTTCTTTGTCTAAAATACCACAAGGAACAATATGATCATAATATTTCATATCAGGATCAATGTTAAACGCCAAACCATGAGATGTAACCCCATGTTGAATACGAACACCAATTGCACCAATCTTTCTATCTCCAACCCATACTCCAGTCTCACCCTTATGTCCAATGCGAGCTTGGACTTCATATATAGACGCAAGTTCAATCATGGTTTGTTCAAGTTTTTCCACATAACTCCGAGCACCAATGCCAACATCACGAAGAGATATGATGGGATACAATATAGCTTGATGTGGTCCATGAAATGTGATGTCACCTCCTCTTTGAGTGTAATGAAGTTCGGCTCCCATATCTTTCAACTCAAGCTCAGGAACGAGCAAATTGTGGTCTGTTTTACGTTTTCCGAGTGTATATGTAGGAGGATGTTGCAAAGAAAGAAGGGTATCTGTTATCTTATGAGCTTTTCTATCTGATACCAACTGTTCCTGTAACTTAAGTGCATTCAAGTAATTCACACTGCCCATCTTCCAAACTTCAAGAAACCTTCCAACTCTCATTCCCTATGAAAACCAACACACTTCAAAAATACATCCAATCCACATGACAAAGAATCCAACGCATTGCCTTGGGGCCTAATTCTAGCAATCATATTTGTAAACAATCAAACATTTCGAAGTAAAAGGGGTATACTTTATCAGACTAAATATTTCTTTTTTGACTAAAATCAAATTCTCTTTGAAGAAGGAGGATAACAAAAAGTGAATGAATTCACATTTCACTTGTATAAATTTCAACAAACTTCAAAAGAAAAACAGTGATAATTGCCAAAATTTGCAACAAGTACTAGCTATTTTAAGGGTGATTATGTGAAAATTAATGCAGCTTTATTTTCTGTTATACCTTAGTAGTTATTGTATCTATCCATTTTTTGTCAGAATTACTTGGATTTCTTTCTGGTGGTGGTTGCCCAGGAAAAAATCCGCCATTTTCGTATCCTAATACTCACTAGAGATGTCAACGAGCCGAGCCGAGCCGAGTAGTAACCTGTTCGAGCTAGGCTTGATTAGTATTTATCGAGCTCGAGTCGAGCTCGAGCATAACCGAGCTTTCAAAAATCTTGTTTGAGCTTGGCTCGTTTAATTTTTTCATGTTCGAGCTCGGCTCGAGCTTGCTCGTTTACGTATTCGAGCTCGACCTCGAGCTAAGATAACTCATTAATAAACGAGCTTTGTATATGTTTAAACGAGCTTTGTACATATTGTGATATTTATTTTTAATTTTAACCTTTTCCCAAGCATACAAGAACTAAAAATTATAGCCCAAAATTTAATTTGGTTAAGACTCAAGAAAATGCAAGTAAAAGCAGGGTAATGGACTGGATAGCATAATTTCAGAAAGAGATAAATTATAGCCCAAAATTTAGCTCATATAAATGGGAAAACATATATTTCTGAAATATAAATGATGCATACTATAAATAAAAATATTTTAAAATTTAAATTATATAAACGAGTTTTTAACGAGCTTTTAAACAATTACGAACGAGCTTTTAACGAACTTGAACGAGCTGTTCGCGAGCCTTAACGAGTCGAGTACAACCTTGTTCGAGTAAAGCTCGTTTATTAATCGAGCTTGAAAATTTTGCTCGGACTCGTTTATTTATATTCGAACGAGCTTTGACCGAGCTTTGACCGAGCTTGTTCGCGAGCTGTTCGCGAGTGTATCGGCTCGTTGACGTCCCTATACTCACATTACATGACTACAAAGCTATAAACAAAAGTCTACAGCACATTAGCAACAAAATTACACTGGAAATTCTCCCTCGCTTAAAACTCTAGCAAGAACTTACTCAACATAAACTTCCCTAATTATATTCAATAAATCACTCTATAAGAACCCTAAATGACATATCACATCAGCAACAGTGAAAGTAAACCCCAATGTATAATTGATTTTCCATGATTCAACGAAATAAAATCTTACCTCAAAAGCTGCTTCAATGGAGGAAAGGCTGCACAAAAGCCACTTCAATTGAGGAAAGGCTGCACAAAAGCCACTTCAATGCCCACAAAAACAATCCAAACTCTAAAACAACCCACCCACGAAATACTCCAAAATTTCCACCCAAAAAAAAAAACACACCACCCCACTCAAAATTTAAAGAAAGAGAAACAAATGGCAACAAGAGGGAGACAAAGGAAAAGGAGGCGGCGAGTGGTGGTGGTGGTGGTGACGTGGGAGTGATGGGCGGTGGTGGAAGGATTAGGAGGGAGGGTTAGAGATCGGAGTTGGGAAACAAAAGAAAATTCCGGAAAAGATCAAATCTATGCTCAAAATTAATTATTACAACAAATCTATTTTCAAAGCATGCCAAGACAGAGATGAATCCAACAATACAATTTAATTGATGCATGAAAATTCTGAATAGTGTCAATTATCGCAACAATTTGAAAATCGAAGAAGTAATATTGATGAACGTTTATTTGAGTCTAATTCTAAAATTTAAAGGATTATTTGTCCAAAATAATCCAACCTTTTGGCCCTTTGCACAGAATAAGCCCCTATAGCAGGACAAATAATCTGACAGTTGTGGTAGTTGGCTGAATTTATTATATTTAATTTTAATAATTTAATTAAACTCAATACACCTGCTATCCAAACCATAAGCCCCTAATTCCACTACATCATTATCACCACAAACTTGCCTTAATCCATTCACCATTGCTAAGCCAGGAATCAGGTAAAACAACCCTTCAATCATCCCATCAACACAATTTTTAGCAAAATTTAACAAGTCATAATAACACAACAAATCATAACCCGCACAACTTTTAGCAAAATTTAACAAGTCATAATAACACAACAAATCAACATCAACACAATCAGTTTTCCCTTCTCCACCCTCATACACTAATACGCCTTTTGAATCCAACTTGAAACGACCTCCATACCAGAATTTCAGAGTTATATTATTCATCCTATCAAACATCAATTACAAACAAACAACAAGAAAAAAAATCAAAAATAAACTCACAATAATCAACAAACAATAAACAACAAGCAATAAGCAACCAACAATAAGATGAATCAATCAATAAAAAAACAAAGAAGCCACGAATTTCGACAAAAGGGGTCGAATTTAGACCTTCAACAAATATCAACAAATAATGGAGAAGATGAATGAATCAATCAAAAAATAAAGCAGCAATTGATTCAAAAACAAACAATAACCAAGAAAAGATTCACAATAACATAGATGAATACACAACAAGTAGGAAAATTTTGAGAATTAACCTGTAATTTTGCAAAAATTTGGGCTTCAACTATCGCGAAATTAGGGTTTCGATTTCCTGTAATTTAGGGCTTTCGAAATTGAACCGAGCAACTCTTATCCGCGATTCGAACTTCGAACTTCAGCCCACCTCTAATGGCGAAGACGAATTGACAGTGACGAAGTCTTTCTTTTTTTTTTGATTGAAAGTCTTTCTTTGTTCTTCTTCTGTGTTTTCTTTCGATTGAATGTCTTTCCTTTTTTCTTTTTCTTTTTTTTTTTAAATTATTAAGTAACTCTCCAACTACCAAATACTTTTACCTTCACAACCGGTTATTTGACCCTCTACAAGCATACAATAGGTCACTAAACAGCTTAATTCACCGTATACAATAGTGTTACAAAGGTTGAATTATCTCTATTATATAAGGCAAGGGGAGCCATGGTGTCCCTCTGAAAATGTCTATCTTACCCCTCAAAACTTTCCAAAATCTCAATTTGTATTACCCCTAATTATTAAGGAAAGTTATTACAATTTTTTAGATGAAAATAGTACAAAATATAAAATTAAAAAAAAAACAAAAATTTCAAAATTAATATTTTTAAATTCTTTATAAATAGACATCCATATCGATATATTTCATTAAATAAAACTTTTCTTTCGTTCATTATTTTGAGATGACCCAATGAAAGGGAAAAAGTTTTTTTTTTTTTTTGTGATGTAAAGTTTGTTTAGACATATTAATAGATGTATATTTAAGATAGCATCGCACGCATAGCGTGCATGGAAGGCTAGTTCTGTAATAAAACAAAGGTTGGCTTATTCTGTGCAAAGGGCCAAAAGGTTGGATTATTCTGGACAAATAATTCAAATTTAAATAAGGTTCATTACATCTAACTAATATTTATCCAAATTAAACTATTGCTCCCTTAAAAAAATTAAACTACTACGTAACGATGGATACTTCAATTAGGTACGATACCGATATTTTAATTATGCTGGATACCGATACTATACCGATACATTACGGATACCCGATAATTTACTCTATTTTTTTATATTTTACCAAAATTTAGCCATTTTACCGTCTTTCTATTATTTTTTGAAATTGGATTTATCATTTTACTTGATTAATTGTGTTTTACAAATACAATTTCCAAGTTAAAATGAAGAATTTCATAAAATTTTATATATTTATGTATTAATTTCTTATTCGTACCCATATTCTTAATTTTAAAAGTGACGTATTTCATGCCCGTTTTGTACCCGTTTTCGAACCCGTATCCGTATTCATGCAACCTAGCTACATAATATACATATGTGTACAATCCTACGTAATATTGATGAGGGTATACATGTGTGTATTTTCTAATTTATACACATGTATTAACTAATATATACATAGCATGTGCAACATATTTTTACTAATACACAACTTCCCGTTTATAGGCGACTTGGCTTTTTAAGATACATAGAAGCATTCAATATACCTATTTCCTAGTTAAAATTTTATAATATACGAAGTATGTCAAAAGTATGCCTAAATCAATATATAAATGCATAATATATACAACATTTTGCTTTTTTCTAATAAGCTGACTCATTTAATTTTTAATTTGGTTGGTCACTATTGTCATGGCCATTAAAAAATTTCATAAATTTGTTTTTAGGTATATTGTTTGGTTGATGTTAGAAATATTGATTGAAAATTGTTGATGTAACCCTTTAAGGCGTGGAATCTACACTTTTTTTATTTCATATAACCAAGCTCATTTAGTCATAAATGTTCCAACAGTTGATGGAGTTATTCAATGTGTTTATTTTTATTATCTTGGTGTGTGTAATTTTTTATTTTAAAATTTTGTTCCCATTTTAAGGAAAATGTTAAATACAACATGCAAGCTAAGGTTGTATATAAAATGTCAAAAGCAAAACTAATAACAAAAAATAAGCATTAATTACACTGAACTATGAAATATTGTATGGTTTGGCATGTATTCTAAAAAAAACACATTTTTTTAAAAAAAATAAATGTTTATATACAACACCTTAAAACGCCTTTTATTTAAGAATCTATGAAGGTTAGACATCTACAGACTACAGTTGTGCAATGTACTAAACTATTAGAGTGCTCCTTACAATCAGAAGGTAGCTTATTTGATTCTCATTGTTATGGGTGTTTCAAAATACTCGACCTACATGACACGATATGTAAAGTCGCTGATTTGCATATATTTCAATTCATGCCATGTTAGAAAAATTATTGCCGGAATGTTGAAACACTTTCAGTGAAAAAGACGATTTGTTCTTTTCAATTTATGTAATTTTAGAAAATATCATAAATGCTTATGGGCACTACTACTATTCCTACCGCCTACTGATGTTACTACTACTCATATTCTTGCAGCTGCTCCTTCTGCTAAAACTCTTGTTGTTGTTGATGCTACTACTCCTACTAGTGTTGTTGCCGCCGCTGCTATCGCTACTAGCATACTACTTTTGTTGTTGTTACCCTTATTAATATCATATTTTCCTAAATCATACTTCTATTAACACTAAATCAAAATTGTACAATATTTTTTAGGAAAAATTGCTAAAAATATTCCCAAGTTTAAGCCATCTTCTCTCATTTTTTCCAAGTTTGATTAATTCATCAATAATCCCAAGTTTGAGGGTTATCTTCTCTAATTAGTCCAAAGCAACCGGAAACCTGCTGAATAGGTAAAAAATGCGGTGGGCCCCACATGATTTGTTTTAATTAGGATTAATTATAACTAATTAGGATTAATTTTGTTTAAATTATATTTCAGTCTCTTCTTCAAATCTACCCTCCCTGCCACCACCCTCACCGGAACACCACCCTCACTGGAATCCCCCACTGCCCCAACACCCCGGCCACCCTCACCAAAACCGAAACCCTACCTGACCACCATAAACCCCGATTACCACCACTCAAACCATCAGCCCAATCAATTGAACCCCAAAAATACCCCAAACACTATCGTACAACCCCAATTGAACACCAAGCACCGTCGCACAACTGCCACCTCCCAACCAACCCTCACCCACGAGCCACCCCCATTTCTACCATTAAACCCCCACGACCGTCATCTAAACCACCATCGCCTCGCCCTCACCCATTAAACCGTCTCACCGCCTCACCGTCGAAACCCACCTAAACCCATAACCATCAACATTTCGTCTTACCCCCAACCTCGAAAACACCCCAGATCTAACACCCTCACTGTCGACAAACACTACTACCCCAAGAAACCACCAAGCCTGCTGCCGCCAATGATGGTGATGAAGATGATGATGCATGATTCTGTGGTGAAGGTTGATTTGATAATGAAGATTGTCGATGATTGTGATGAAGATGACGACTGTGATGAAGATGACGACTGTGGTGAAGATGATGAAGGCTGATTTGTTGATGAAGGGTGATTAGATGATAAAGATCGAGGATGATGGTTGATTGGAAATTAGTTGCATATGCTTAGCATTTGATGATGGAATATGGAGTTTGGTGGGTATGGTCCATATGTATATTTAGTTAGTATTTTTATAATAATTTTTTTATTTTATTATTAAAATAATGTTAAAACAAAAAAGTGGGCCCACTGCATTTTTTTAACCTGTTCAACAGGTTTCCAACTGGCTCGGATCAATTAGAAAAGATAACCCTCAAACTTGGGATTATTCATGAATTAATCAAACTTGGGAATAATGAGAGAAGATGGCTCAAACTTGGGAATATTTTTAGCAATTTTTCCTATTTTTTATTTTTATTGTCAACTTTTACTCTTTATTACGAAGTACTACTTTTCTTTTTCGACAATAATTATATTCCAACCGATTTTTCTGACAACATTTTTCCAATTGTCTCATTCTTCTGTTAAAAGTTAGCGCCATCAACACCCCATCCACCCGTCAAAATTAGCCCCATCCATGCCCAATCATTGGATCTCCTTCTTGACCCACTGACAACCCTACGTCCCTACCTAAATACGTTTTTCATACTACCTATTTTACTTGAGTAACTTTAATAAAACTACATTTATCTCTTTTCCATACTCTATCTCTCACTTTTGTGCACAATTTTTTTTTTATATCACTTATTGTTTTCTCTTTCCCCCGATTAGTTGTTTGAACTCACATGAACAAATTACACACATATATAATTCAGTATAGTTCAGGTTCGTTATGTCGAGTTCAATAAGCGCAAAAGAACATGGCCTACTACCCAATTACGCATGAGGCCATGCCTAACTATACTAATCACTGCAAGGAGAATATCAGCAGTAACTAAGGCAGTAAATTCAAAATTGCAAGATAATGTGTTCTATTATGAAGCTTTATCGCCAGGGAAAATTACAACATTACAACAGCATTATGCATTTATTTAAGTGGTAAAATATATTTCAGGATCCCAAGGGAAAAACAAGGCCAAGGATAAATGTTGAAAGATTGATCTCATAGAGGAACAAGAAAAATACACAACTAGTAGTCTAGTACTCCGTATTTATGTACAGAAAGTAACACTGCACTCTCCACTATGAACTGGTCAACTATTACGGTGAGGAAAAAAATCACGAAGAACAGGATAGCATACAGACACCGGGCCGATAAGCCCAGGCGGGAGGTAAACGAGCATATTTTTCCATACCGGGCTGCTCATCAAATGGACGTTCCAGGACTTTTAACAGCCGACGTACCTCTCCAAAGTCCCCTTGCTCTGCAGCATCAATGGCACTTTGGCACAAGTAGTTACGCAAGACATACTTTGGATTCACAGAATCCATAGCAATCTTCCTCTCATCGTCGGAGATTCCACTAGAAATCAACTGAAAGAATAAGAGAGAGGAAGAGACAGAGAGAGAACATCAGATCAATAGTAAAAGTTCAATCCACTTTGATCTGAAAATAACTTCAAATCAACTAATACTAGATTGAAATTAGGAACTAGACTAGGGCACTGTTCTTTTGGACTTAATTTCTGAAATTTCAGTTCAAATCAACTCCTGCTGGATGTAGGATTTAGTTTAATTCAGTTCATTTTAGTACATATATATTCAGTCTAAAAAAAAACAAAGCCTAGATGTATGTAATGCAAACAACGGTAAATCCTGATTTGGTTAATCACTGCATTGAAAAGAATTTAGAATGTTAATAACAATTAATGCACCTCAAAAGAAGGATCAAAATTTCCCAATTATGGAAGAAGAAAAAATTTAATTAGTTGAATATAACTTTGAATTGAATGTAACAGCAATCCCGGGATCAGGTGCTGCAACTTGCACTGAGATTCTGAGAAATAAGGGCACAAGGGAAACAAGTACAAACCATAGGACAGCTAGAAATTGCTGCAGTTACTATATAGTCTAGGAAGAAATAGTGTAAAGTCAGTACCTCCTGCACATAGGATTTCACCCAGCTGGTCCATGCCTCCCTTCGTTCCTGGCCGATGTCTAGCAGAACAGCCTTCAGGGGGGTCAGTAATTGAGTATCCGGAATGCTAGGTTCAGCTTTGACATTGGAAAGTAGTCGAAAGAAGTTTGTGTAATCAACTTTATCGACAGCCATATTGTTCAGCAGTTTGCTGATCAAGTCTTTATTATATTTAGGCACTCCAAGTTTCTTGGTCATGATAGCTTGATAGTTATCCATGAATTTAGTTCCATATCTGCAGAAAAGGAAAATACATATATTTCCCCATTATTCATCTCAGGCTCTCGTCATAGTTTGGAATATAAATGCAAAAAAAAAATACCTTTCCATGACATAATTAGCTTCGTTTTCCTCAAGCAACTTAGCTGCTTTTAATGTTGCAGCAAACTGTGCAATGTTCCACAAGCCTATATCAGGCTGATTGGCAAAGCAGTATCTTCTCCCAGGAAGATCAGTTGTGTTAGGGGTATAACTTGGATCAAAAGCATCTAAGAAACCAAAGGGACCATAATCAATTGTAAGACCAAGGATGCTCATATTGTCAGTGTTCAGCACACCATGTGTAAAACCAACTCCTTGCCAGCCAGCAACCAATGAAGCAGTACGCTCAGCAATTTCAGCTGCCCAAGCTGTATCATTTAACATAACATCAGTTTTATTGTCAGTATGCTACTTTGTATTATGGACAATTTTTAACAACTGAGCTTGTGTCAAGATTTTTAAAAGATTATCTATAGAAATTATTGTATTGCTCAAGCATGACATTGCTATCCTATTAGGCATATTTTGATGCATAACGAGAATATCAGCATGCAACTTACAAGTTTAAAATAAAATAAAAAAAAGCAGTACTGATATTTATGGGGTGGCGGATATAGTTATTATTTTGGATGGAAGACATGATTCAATGACATCTTTACACACTAGTAAAAGTACAACAAATTGCCAAATTGGGTGGTAGGAACAAATTCTAGTGAACACCAAGAATAGAATCCATAATTTTAAAAACATTGCAAATTCATGCAACATGACGATCTATTTTGACACAAATTGGTCAATTATCACTCACTTTGGCTCTGATTGTTCACATAATTCTTACAAATAAGATCTAATAAATTCAAATAGTTTTAAATAAGGTCGAATAATTCTATATAAAACCAAATAAGGTAGCATAAGTTCTAATAAATCCAATAAGAGGTCCATCCTTTCCAACTTATCAGTTTCTTATCTAACTTTGAGCTTATCTTAATTACTATGGACTTTGCACTTATTAGCACTTATTAGGATTTGCTTATTTGATTTTTTTGGTGAGGTGGTCAAACTTAATTAAACCATAAAAGCAAACCTAAGGTGAAAAGAACAAATCCAAGGTCAAATAGGTTCTAATATATTCAAATAATAATGTCTAATAAGTTTTGATAAGAAAAGTAAGTCAAACAAGTAGGGGTGTTCATAAACCGGTCCAAACCGGTCCGGTCCCCGGTCCATGAAAATTGTGATTCCGGTCCACCGGTCCGGTCGGGTCCAAACCCGGTAAATTCCGGTCCGGACCGGTTTGGACCGGAATCTAAAAAAATTAATAAATAATTTTTTTATAAAAAAAAGTGTATTTAAATTCCGGTCCGTTCCGGTCCAAACCCGGACCAGTTAGAGGAAAAATGTTTTTTTTTTTTAAAAAAAAAGGTAGAAACTGGTCCAAACCATCCGGTCCACAAAAAATTTGGATTCCAGTCCACCGGTCCAACCGGTTCCGGTCCGGTCCAATTCTGGACCGGTGCACACCACTACAAACAAGTATATGTCAGTTAGAATATAACACACCTTTCATGTGGTCATCATTAAAATAGAAAGAGTACTAAAAAAGAAGCTAACCTGCATATTTATTAGAGCTGAGATCCACAACAGACTGGTCATCGACACCTGTGTTGAAAGATAAAGTTTCACTCTTATCCATATTCTCCAAATGGGAGAAGTGATGCTTAATGGCATAATCTGCAAGAAGCCGAACAATATCAAGATCCTCTTTTCCTCTAGAGGCATGCAGTTGGTATGAACCAAAACGCAAAAAGGATGGAGCAACTCTACAAACAACTGCACCAGGTTCCTCTTTTGGATTGCCACTGTATACAGCAAAATTGATATAAATAAGACACTAATCAAAATAAGTCCTACCAACCATCTAGCTTTTAATAATCTCTGGTGCATAATGCAAATTCAACAAACACCAAAAAGAATTATATGGAGTCAAAACTGGAAAGCGATACCAATTTAAGAACTTAAATGAGCTAAAGCACTTTACAACTTGAGTAAATACAAGGACAATGGTATAGAAATGTTTGGGAGAAATAGCAAACTAAAATGCCATTAATAGGGTTGGGGTGCTCATACTCATAAAACATGTCACGGACAACAAATTTCCCTGTGGTTAAAAGACAAAGGGCACGTGTTGTAGGGATTCCAAGACTGTGCATTGCTTCACTACAAAGGAATTCCCGAACACTACTACGAAGAACAGCAAGCCCGTCTGCAAAGCGACTGTATGGGGTCTTCCCAGCACCTTTCAGTTGTAATTCCCACCTTTCTTTCTTTGAATTCACAATCTCTCCCAACGTGATTGCCCGACCGTCACCCAACTGCCCAGCCCATGTTCCAAACTGATGGCCTCCATAACATTGAGCATATGGCAATCTGTAAAAGACATTTTCATCAGGGAGAGTACAAACAGCCTGAGAAATGCAGGTAATCGATCATAAAGAATACCCGCTGCATAAGGGTAAAAAAAAAAAATAGATGGCAGACTTACGATCCAAAAAAGGGGGACGCCCCAGAAAATATTAGCGGGTAATCAGGTCGCTCAAACCTAATCAACACAAAACATTACAAAAATTATAACCAAGAGAAATATGTAACTTTGGCAAATGTCAGGAATGGTAATAATAAAGAAAATTCTCTCCAAACTCTTGTGTAAGGACCTAAAGGCCAACAATCATCCTCCTCAATAACCCAAGGTCAGATGAAGAAGCATATAGTAGTTCCCAAAAAAAAGCACTCAGACAAATAAAAATTTCAATATCAAGGCCAATATTCTTAGTTTCACATAGCAAGGAGAGTCAACGCTCACTCTTTAGGATCCAACTCAAGAGATTCAGCAACTGATTCAGACCATGCAACAAGTTGTGGGTTATCCACCTCTACAGAGGGTGAAACTTTTGTATAGCAAGCATGAAAGACCTGAAAGGTAAACCATAAACATCTTGAGAAACAACACCACATATTGTGATCAAAGCATTATCAACATATTGCAACAGCTCGTAGGGGCAATATCTATGGGCAGTGCTGAGAAAATACTGACATTCCATTTCTTTAAAAGCCCAAAAAAAGTAAATATGCCTTAATTATCCCATATGATATAAGTTTAATCCACCTGCTTGGCTTTTGGAAGACTATTTTAATGCCGAATTGGAGTCAAACAAACATGCAACATGTAACAGAACATAGAGGCAATATCTACGGCCGGTGCTATTAAACAGTTAAACTATGCTTGGTTAAAAGATTTTCGAGGGAAAGGGAGGAGAGAGATGAAACACACAATTTTGCATTGTTTGGATAAAAAGTGGATTAAAATAATAGTGTCAATGGATGACGAAGGACTACGGATGTGGTGTTATGTTTTTACTTTCACAATGTAAATGTACAAGATTGTGCCAATTACAGAGGGTCAAATTAATAAATCATACTATGAAGCTATGGGGAGTAATTGAATTAAGGTTAAGGAGAAGTCTGCAAGTCTCAGAAAACCAATTTGGATTTATACCAGGAAGCTCAAAGAGGGAGGTAATTCATCTTATAAGACAACTCAAAGAGAAATATAAGGATACGAAAAGGCATATGATTTTCATTGATCTGGAGAAGGCATATGATAAGGTGCCGAAGAAAGTACTTTGGTGGGCTTTAACAAGAAAGACATCCCGAAGAAATATATTGACATTATTAAAGATATGTATGTGGGTGCTAGCACGAGTGTGAGGACTAGCGTCGGGAAAATAGAAGTGTTTTCTATCACAATTGGAGTACATCAAGATTCCACATTTAGCCCTTTTCTTTTTGCCATAGTCATTATGAATTGACAAGTTCAATTCAAGATGGTATACTATGGTGTATGATTTTTGCAGATGACATTGTGTTAGTTGATGAGACAAAAAGAGCAGAGAGTAAGTTGGAATTGTAGAGAAAGACTCAGGAATCCTGTGGGTTTAAGTTAATCAGAAGTAAAACGAGGTATTTGGAATGTAAATTCAATGGGACAGGAAGTAGGAGGACAAGCTCGATCAACATGGATGGAATGAGTGTTCAAGGTAGGCAGTGGGGAAGTAGTAAGGCAGGGTAAGTAGGAGGACAAGTTCGATCAACATGGATGGAATGAGTGTTCAAGGTTCAAACTCATTCCGCTATTGAGGATCTATTATCCAAAAGGACAGTGAATTGGATGAGGATGTTGCTCACATGATCAATTTGATCAAATCAAGTTGTTTAAAGGGAATAGGGCGGGGTTTCTAGCTACATTTAAATGGTATTCCCTTGCCTTCTTTCCTTCGGAAATGCGGCGGGGAAGTAGTAAAGCAGGGTAAGTAGGAGGACAAGCTCAATCAACATGGATGGAATGAGTGTTCAAGGTTCAAACTCATTCCGGTATTGAGGATCTATTATCCAAAAGGACAGTGAATTGGATGAGGATGTTGCTCACATGATCAATTTGATCAAATCAGGTTGTTTAAAGTAGAACGGAGTTTCAGGGTTTCTTTGTGATCAAGGTATGCCACAAATACTTAAGGATTAAGGAAAAAAATCTATCATACAACTATTAGATCAGCATTGTTATATGGCACACAGTGTTGGCCTTTGAAATGTTGTCATGTTCAAAAGATGAATGAGACAGAGATGTGCATGCTAAATTGGATGTGTAGGTAAACGAAATGAAGTTATTAGGAAAATGATAGGAGGTAACAACTTTGGAGGATAAGATGAGTGAAAATCGACTAAAGTGATTTGTTCATGTGAAAATGCGGCAATAAGAAGATTTGAGGAGTGGCAAATAAATAGGAAGGTAAGAGGTAGAAGAAGACCAAAGCAAACCTGAATGAGAATTGCTATTAGAAATATGACACTATTAGGGCTACAGGAAGAGCTCGTTAAATAAGGAAGCATGAAGGAAAAAATTTGGGCAAATGACTTTGGCGATTCCATATATTGATTCATGTCTAGCCAACCCCAAATTACTTTGGGACTAATGTTTTGTTGTTGTTGTTGTTGTATTGTCTCGATTGTAGAAAGATTTTGTTTCAACAATAAACTATGAAATACATCTCTTCTAATCCTTTCTCTTTTTCTTCATCCCAAGTTGGCAATCAGAATTGATCCCTTCCTCTTCCTTCCCTCCAAAACCTTATACCCAAGGCCTAATTGAAACAATTTTTTAACCATCAATCTCATTCCCTCCCTCCCTAAATTACTGTCCAAACAAGCTCTATGTCATTCTAAAAACCAACCTTCAACCAATCTAAAATAGAAATTTGGTTCTTTGGAATCCTTTTATAGTGATGAACAACTTGTCAATTTGAATGCAAATTGCACACTCCATTGGTAATAGCAAATCAAGTCAAATGTCTGATTTCACAAGAATAGCAATCAAGATTTGAGCTTAGTTCATATAACGTATTCAAATATAGCAAGTTAGCAACCATAAAGCAACTCTAACTTTAACATCCTAATTCCTAAGTGCATGTTTGACTACAGCTAGTATGAATTTATTCTTATCAACTAAGAGTACACAACTAACAATAAGTTATGTATCAGCTTCTTTTTTCCTGTCATTTCCAACAACACTTCACTTGACATAATCTACAATACCCCCACCAAAACAACTTAAAATTTTGTCCAATTACACCAACCCGCCACCACCACCAACCAGTAATTCAAACTCCAATATAGAAATTAAATACCAAAGCTGAAGAAACAATATGCGGAAAACAAATGAAGCATGAAACTTGAAAGAAAAAGGAAAAGAACAGAATAGAATAGAATTAGAAGAAACCTGTCGAGGGATGTTATCAACCCTAGAATCGGCAGGCAATTCACGAACAAAAGAGTGGTCCCAATTAAGGTCTTCAAGCTTCAATTTGGTGCGATAACTTTCATGGGTTAGTGTCTGATTCTTCAAATCTTGAGTAACTTGCTCAACTGAAGAACTTTGTTGAGAATCCATAACTGAAAAGCTTTTAATGGAGATTTTTGGAGGAGAGAGAATGAGGGAAGGGCGAAAAGGGGTGAAATAAGAGAGAGAAAGAGCCGAACGTGAGAGAGGAGGAGAGTGAAGAAGAGAGAAATGAGGGATGCATTTCATTTCAATCGATGACTAACACAACCACTCTTTAACGTTGCGCAAACAAACTTGGGAGTTTTTTTTTTAATTTCAAGGAAGAAAGGTTTTTTCAGTTATGAGTCATGGCCTCATGGGAAGGTGGCACTTCTAACTTCTCAATTTGATTGTGTTTTTGTGGTTTTTGGAATTGGAATCAAGGGTTGTGGCTTGTGGTTGGTTTCTTAGAGGATCTAAGCCCTTTATTTTATTTTATTTGTATTGAACAAAATTGAATGAAGCACAATTTCAAACCTATGCAGAACCTAAAAGAATACGACGCTACTATCTCTATTTTATTTTAGAATCTGTAATAACTAGAATTGTGTTTGGCTTGGCCGCTTGGGCACCGTGCTCGAAAGAATATGGCCACCCAAAAATAGAGGGCCAAAAAAACTCTTATTATTATTGATAGAATTAATGATGTATCAATGGAAACAATACAATACAAATGTTATCTTTCTTTGCCATTGATATTAGTATTACAAATTTCTAAACACTACTTTTCTCTACCATTCAACATTGTAAATTGGGTCTTCTACCCGGTGGTATAGGACTGGCAATTGAATTACTAACCGCAGTTGCAAAAAAGGATTGGCACTTCAATTAGCTGTTACAGTATCCGTTGGTGCCATTGTTGAAATTAGTAGTAACAAGTCTCCCATCATATTGTCAAATGGTATTTACAAAAATTAATATGGTTTTATATGTATTTTTCTCCCTTATTCTGTATGGCTTTATTATCTTAACAGTGCTTTTAGGAATCATTTTGACGCTAATAAGTTCGTTTGGAGCGTTTTGTGTCTTTTTCTTATTTTTGGCAGGATATGGATAAAAGATACTCTAAATGGCCCGAAAACCTTCAAGGTAGACCAACCTATGCACTGGAGAAGAAGCGGGAAGTCATGATGAGTGTTGGATAGGTTGTGATGACAATTAGTGAAGAAATGACTTGAATTTGTTCGATTTCTTTCGAAGGGTTTTGACCACTTCTCACTATTTTGGATACAGCTTGATCTACACAAATCGGGTTAAACTGATTTTAAAGGCATTGGAAACTAGATTCAAATATATTTCCAACAACATGTCACACAACCAATTCTAACATGAAACCAAAAACTTACAGCCATTTTAAGTTGTTGGTAAGACATGGTCCGAGAAGCCGTGTGGTTCTTATTTTTTTCCCACCAATAAATACCTCTTTCTAATTCTATGTAAACCTGTCTTTGGACCATTTTTTTTTTTTAGTTTTAGTGTTTACGAATTTTTTTCTATTTCTTTTGTTAATTAATTTTTTTTATCTTTAATCCAAGATTCACCCTTGTTGCTTCAATTTTGTACTTTCTTCTTCTCTTTCTATTGTTCATGTTTAATTTAATTTTTATGTATCTGCTTTTATTCTTTATTTTTTATCTAATTAGATCTCCTTCCCTCTAGGGTTTGGGGATCTGTGTGATTGATTGAATGTGTTGATTTATTTTCTTTATTGTGCAATTCATGATTTGCATTAAACTTCCTAAAATTTCATATTTATCAAATAAATTTGAGTAAATATCGAGTCGATAGCCGATAGGTGAGAATTCCATATTTATAAAGGAGGGAAATTTATGCAGCAAAACCCTAGTTTTTACGAGGGAAATTTCCCTCCCAAAGACTTGCAAAACCAACTAACAACACCATTAATGTCTGCTTAACGGAGTGGGTAACTTTAATAAAAAACCAAAACCTCAGGAGCACATCTTAGAAGTTTCAAAATCCATTGGCACAACTTAGAAACTCCAAAACCACAGGGACATAACAACTATATTTTACTTATATAAATAAAATTAGATACCCCTAAAAAAAACTAGACAGAATTAAAGTTATCAAGTTAATATATGTGTAGCAAATGGCGCAATGTGGCAAAATAAAGGGATAGAGGGAATAATACATTTTTCAAATTTGATTTGATAATTATTTAAGATTGAATGCCAAACTACACGTCATCCGATGTAATAAATGATTAATTTGAGTTAATATCTTTTTTCCGCACAAAAAAGATAGCTCTTAAGGTTGTATTTTTCATTTATCATAAAAAATAAAAAATTTGATTCTAATAGTGTTTGTGAACAAAAGAAAAATAAAGATAGCTCTTAAGATTGTTCAAATCATCGGATTATTGTAGTAATATTTAAGTCAATGGCAGTATCATCATTTTACTTATAAGTTGGGGCAATATTAAGTAAAAGTGGGGCGTTTAGCGATCCAATTTTTTTTTATGACCCAATTTCCTGTCGGATTTTAGAGCGATATTGAATCGGGTTTGTTTTTGCCGAGTATACTTATATCCCAACATTATTTAGCAAGACAGACAGGAATATAGGCATTACATACTAATTAAAAAATAGGAACCTTTGTTTTTTAGTTTTTCTTTTTCCAAAGATTTTTTCTTTCTTTTCATTCTTCGTTTGGCCATTCTACAATGAAGCTTAATTAATTTAGGAGTTATGTAATTGTCTATATATAGGATCCCTTTCTTTCCATAAAACTCAGACTTGATTATTCAAAAATGAAGTTTTGTGCTTTGCATAAAATTGCGGCCCTTTTGTTATAAGTCATCCTTTCCCTGTTCTTGATTTAGGTTGGCATTAGTGAGTATCTTTAGGTTGAGTGCCAATTTGAACTATTTCTACTTAAGCAATAAGCAGTTAACACTATTAACAACCAAGTTAGATTCATACCTTAGGTGGATAGTTCAAATCTCACCAAACGTGTACATTCCATTACTCCACGGCGGCACACCTACATCACTCGTCCTCGAATCCATGATATAGTGAACAATCTAATTGTAGAGTATTGTTTTCAAACCATACATACGCTTTACATAAAGCTCCCAAGAGAGCATGATGACGACTCCTTTACCCGAGTTTCTATATTAAACCTAAGTTAAACATATTCACACAATGCAAACGACATTTGATGTCAATACCTCATGAGCCCTGGGTCCATATGTATGTTTCAAAAAGTTTTTCTTATTTTGAATCTTTCTATAAATTCATTTATATATTTCAATTCAACCCCATTGTTCTCTACACGTATCATATTTTTTGTGTCCCCTAAAAATTTTATTCCCCTTCCTCATGTGACTTGCTACTTTTTTCTTCTCTTTTTTTTAATTTTAAATTCAAGATTCAACTAAAATGATATTATATAAATTAAATAAAGTAATAAACCCAAAAATTAAGGTTAGAAAAAGTTATAGGGAGAGAAAAAAGGATGGTCTCATAACAAACGCAAAAAGAAGTACTACTCAAATATGAAAGACGTTTAATTTAGCTTTTTAAGTTTTGTTTCTCAACAATCAACATACAAAGAGGAAAAACAACAAAGCGGAACTCAAATTTTTATCAACTAAAAAATTATTCAACCCGAAAAAAAAAATACTGGAATTAACTAAAAATGTTTCAAGTCCGCGTTTCTTCTCAACCCTTCAACACCACCGCACCCTCTCTCTTTCTCTCTCCTCATTCAACCCTAATTCGCATCAATTTCTCCCTCCAAATCTCTGTTTCCCCTCTTTTTTCACCGTAGTTCTTCGATCCTCTTCATCTCAATCCTTGTCTTAGCCGATTTTTGGCTTTTTCGTCACTTTTCTGATCTGTTGTTCATGTATTTTCTGACCTAATTGGAGGTTTTTGTTATTGCGGAAGCTTCTTCTGTTAGACTGAAAAAAACTCGGTTCGATTTGAAGAAGCTATATTATAATGGACTACGAACTTTCCGACAGCAGTGGTGAGATTCTCAGAGATCTGATCTTTTCGAAGGTTTTTCTTGTGTTTGTCTTGGTGCGTGTGTGTGAATTTTAGCGAATTTGGGGGTTTTTGGAATTGTTTTTGAACTGTGAGCAATTTGATTGAGCTACAAACTCCTCTTTTCTTGTTGAATTTCGGGATCATATATGGATTGAGTTAGGATTGAAATCTATAATGATGATTTCGGTTGCTGCGTAAGAAAAATCAATATTGCTGTTTACTGGGAATCCCTAAAATGTTTGAGAGCTTAAAAATCAAACAAATATCGATATTTTCTAAGTTTCCGAGCTTTTGGGGTGAAATTATTACGCTTTATATTTCTTGCCTGTATTAATTTGTCTAGAGCTAGAATTTGGCTTGTTCATTTGCATTTTTCTGTCATATTACTTGATTCAGCTATCGATGTTTAAGTCCAAGTGTTAGTGATTAAATGTATTGTTAGGGGCACATGATTGATTATTTTGCTCATTATGAAGTCCGGTGTGGGTAAGTATCCGTTGTTGTGCCTGGAGCTAGAGGAATGCCAGTGTTGCTTTGGGGAAAGTATATTTGTTTCTCAAATGGAGGGAACTCCAGTGTTACCTAAATCAAAATCACTATGTGTTTCGAATTTAAGATCAACATCCTGTTAGCTATCTACTGATTGTTTGAGGAAAAAGGTGGTTAATTTTTAGGCTTTAGCTAAAGAGGCATGGCAGGTATTTATAAAAGTCTATATAGAGTCATAAATTTCCTCTCCTATCCTAACACGAAAATAGTTTTTTTTTTTTTTTTTTCTTCTTTTCTGTAGCAAGGATAGACTGAACAGCAGACTTTTTTTTAGTACTGATTGAGTCAATAGTATATTAGTATGTATGATATAAGCAGTTGGCGTTTTTGGTGTATGGAGTATTTTTTGCAAAAAATCTGTTGGTCTTCCTACATGAGTATGTATGATATGAGCAGTTGGTCTTTTTAGTATGCTGTATGTCACTTCTTTAGTACAAATAACAATTTTGCTTCCATGTTTATTTCTTTGCCCTTTTTGTGGGTAAATTAAAAGATTTTAAAAAGGAAGAGAAGGGAAAAATTGTTACACTCCATAAGTTCACATGGAGTCAAGAAACAGAGTCATAAGGAGCATATTACATGGCTTAAGTGCTTAAGGATAGTTCTAGCCATATTGTTGGTTTGCATATCATAGGTAAAAACTAAAAGCAAAACTAGGTGTTTTATCATCTTCTTGGTGGGTTGGTTGCCTTTTCTTTGTACCCAAGATTGATTATTAGATCCGTGCAATATGATATTCTGTGGGCTGATGATGAACACTTGTCAGAATCCAATCTGTTGTATTTTTTTTTGAAAAGATATGTTGTATAATTTGGCTGTCAATTTGTTGTTATTTTCGCATTCATTGTTGCCGGTTCAATTTGTTGCTATGAAGCTAATTTGTTCATTGCTTAAATAATAATTGACTCAATGAGATAATGATGGGTGACCTACCGGAGGTTGAGGGAATAGGAGCTCGGGTGAGCGATGTTCCCGCAACCATAGGCCAACATCGAGTGGGTTTCTGGTGGTCTGTGTCCCTTGTTCCTTTAATTCAAGCGGTGATAATTTCTGTTTCCTGCTTTTTACTATGAGGCATGACAAGTGACAACTACATTTATACATTACACTTAAGTATGATATATATTAGTGGAGTTACCTTGATAATTTAACATGATATAAAATATTGGGTTTTATAGTTTTAAATACGGAGATACATATCAAGTAAAGTTATGTTGAAAGTTATATGTACTGCTGCAACCTATCAAAAGTGTTGACTATTGGCAATGGTTGTATTCAGGAATGGAGTGAGTATAACAAGAGCCACTATACAGTAGGATTAGTAATGGTCCATGTACTTGATTTTAGAATTCCTGTTTGGTTTCTTTTACAGTTTTATCACCTTCTGGTTCCATTAGTTTTATCACCGTCTGTTTTCTTCCTTGCCGTGGTTTTGATCCTCCTTTGCATAGCTATTAAGTCATGTCCCTTGCTACCAGTTTATAGATTCTTGATGATTTCCATCTTTTAATTAATGAATTTGCATTCCCTTCCCAAAGTTTAGTTCTTTACTGGGATGTTTACTAATTTTTGTATTCCTTTTTTTTCCCCGCTTGAGGTCTATGTTGTACCTTCTTGGGTTATGCAGTTCATTGAAACAGTGATTCTTTTTTGAACTCATAGGGACAGATGATGATCTCCCACCACCTCATCAAAATAGATTTGCAAGAAATGCACGCGTAGCTGGGAATGGAAGATCTGCGGCTGCTCCCTCTGCTCCATATCCTAGGATGCCTAGTAATGACATGGAAACTCAAATCCATCTTATTGAACAAGAAGCATACTTTTCTGTTCTTCGGGCCTTCAAGGCTCAATCCGATGCCATTACTTGGGTAATTGTTTTTTGCTGCTTTCCTATTATGCCTAAAATCATTGTGATCATTTATCTCAACCACATTGTGCTTTTAATAGGAGATGGAAAGTTTGATAACAGAACTCAGGAAAGAGCTCAGGGTGTCGGATGAGGAACACAGGGAGATTCTAGCAAGGGTCAACAGCGATGACATGATTCTGAGAATAAGGTTTGTGATTTTTTTTTTTTTTTTAAATAATAATCAATGCATCAAGTATATGATGATTGATGAATAATTATGCTGTCTTTTGTCTGATGAGAACCAGTTTAATAACCTTGCAGGGAATGGAGAAAAAACGGGCAACCAGGCATGCTTAACTCTTCTCAACCCCCTCATGAATCTGTACCTAGTCCAACCGTTTCAGCGTCACGTAAGAAACAGAAAACAGGGCAGTCAGTGTCAGGGTTATCTGTTGGTGCACCTTCTCCTGCACTGCATCCTTCTACACAACCATCTTCGTCAAATTTGAAACGAGGCCAACCTGCTGGGGGGCGAACCAAGAAAACAAAGCAAGTAAGTTCATTGAGGGCAAACATTTTGATAGTAGAAGCTTTTGTCATGGGCATCCATATCTATTAAATTTGCTATGTGGTGCTTGCTGATTTTCGGCAGTTTGAAATGTGTAGTTGGCTTCATCCCTTCTTCTTCCTTGTAACCCCATTCCAATTTTATCGTTTTTTTTTTTATACTCGTACATCCATTTAGGGCTTGTTTACTTTAGATTATATTTAGTCAAGTTAATCTCTATTCAGTTTAGTTCATCTCTATTTAGTTCAATTAATACACTTCTATTCAGTTTCGTTCATCTCTATTAAGTTCAGTTCATCTCTATTCAGTTAATGTAAACGAGCCCTTAGTTTGCGCATCGCTGTCATAATGAATGTGGTAGTATTTCAAAGCCCACCACTTGTGTACCATATAACCATATAGCAATGCCGGCATAATAACTGGATGGTAGAATTCTCTTCAGTCTCACTAAAGTTGCACTCCAAGTATTCTGTCTTCAGTTTAGCTTAAACCTGTGAGGTTCCAAAGCATGTCACCACGATTCCAACTTGCTTTCCACACCTTTGTCTCATACCAACAAGTCATTTGCAAATATCATACACCATAGTATATCACCTTGAATCGAACTTTGAGAAGTCTTTGTATACTGCAATTAATTGCTTGCTGTTTGACTTCGGGCAGTAATCCTTGTATCATTTTTTCGACTACTTATGGAAGCTGGATTTTTTGCAGTCTATGCCATACCCTTCTCCTGCTCTCCAAGGAAGGCCTCAGGTTCCTGGTCGTAGTGCATCTGGTCAAGGTGGCCCCTTTGTTGGTAATGACCCTGATAATCTTAAGAAGATTGGGAAAAGAGTATGGACAAGGTGGCCAGAAGATAACAATTTTTATGAGGCAGTTATAACAGACTTCCAAGAGGTACAGATTGTGTACAGTGTCCCCGACCCATTCAAATGGCGAAATATAATGTAATAGGAAAAAGACATAGGTTCAAGAAAAGCTTGTCATTTGTTTCCGAAATACTTACACTGTTCCATATTTTTTCAGGGTCTTCATGCTTTAGTCTATGATATGCATACACCAAATGAAGCGTGGGAGTGGGTCAATCTTAAAGAGGTAACCCCACTCTGCCTTATTTTGATGAATTTCGGCAATTGCCTGTTAATTGGTGGGCGAATTTGTTCTAGGCTTTAAGCTATTTATATCGGAAACATGTGCTAGTCTGCCAATATGATGGTCATTGTTGATGTGAATGATGATGCTTTGTTCTTGGTCTGTTTCTTCCCTGTGTTGCTGTGCATGAGCTGCACAGAAGCATATATTACCCCTGGCAAAAATGGTCTCAGGTTTTAATAAAAAGCCCATATTGATGACATATGAATATATGATCATTTGAACAATCTTGATTACCTTTGCCTTAATTTTGTACTTTTGTTTATATTTCTTCACCTGATCTAATCTGGTGTGATTTAAATCTGTTTCGATCATGTCTGAATGGTCTATAGCATGAACTTTTGGATTGGTTGAATGTGGCCTTATTTTTACAACAGTATACATACTTTATCTGATCTAACTTGCAAAAATGGGATTTTTAACTCTATTCACAATCTTGTTTTTGTTTGCATTTTTGTGATTTATAGATTAGAAAAATATGATCATGTTTCATATGTGATTTTATTAGATTTCTTGTTAGAATCCTTTTTTTAATAATTTTTTAAGAAACAAAATTAATAGATTAAATTTTGCATTGTCAAGCATTAAACTCCTTAGGCCCTGTTCTTTAGGATTGATCTGATCTGATTAGGTGGGGTATTATTTTGTGAAAGTATAATATTAAAACAAAGCTGATCTGATCTGAACTGATTACTGTAGCTTTTAAGTCCAAAAGAACAAGGTCTTAGTGCTGCATGTAATGGAACGGAGGAGGAAGCAACACAATCCTATTATATCATATTATTAAATTCATTTTCATTTTGGAGTTTACAAATAGTTGCAACAAGTAGGGAATTTTTGTGAGATATAAAAAATTCTTTTGTTGCAACTTTTTAAAAACGGAGGATGAAGATGTCAATATTTTCTAATTTTTTGCATCCTTGTTTGAGAATTTCGGAAAATTCTGTTGTTCAGTATCCTCAAATTCAGAAGAGGTTAAGCCTATGTTATGCTAGTTTGAGAATGTTTCCAGATTAAGGATTTTGATGACACAATTGTGAGTTGGGAGCTTGCGTTATATGGACTATCTTGGATTGCGGTTGACAATGTTAACCTGGGGCGTCACAGACAGTATTAGATTCATAGCGGACATAGCCCATCTAGGGGCAATGATTTAGGCACCCCTTCAATTGATATCCACACCCTTTTTGTGAGACATGAATAGTACTCCCTCTGTCCCAAAATAAATGCTACATTTTCCTTTTGGGTTATTCCCACTGGTACACCTGAAAATTTAACAAATCCCACTGGTACACCTAAGTTTTTTAAATTCCCAATTATAAACCTGAGTTTTTGACAATTCTCAAACGTGATATTTAGAAGGAATATTTCGTTATTCATTTAAGGAATATTCCGTTTAGAAACATAATATTCCATTAAATTACTATTCATTTTAGTTTTTAGCACGCAGTTGAAGATGAATATTGTCGTTTTTTACAAATTTGACCTATTAAGGGCTAAGATGACCCCAAAAACCTTTGATTGTGTAATTTATTCGCACACAAACCGATTGCACATAAATCGAGACAAGTAGTTAACGATTTTGGTTAATAAATGTTACATTTGGGAATTGTCAAAAACCCAGGTTTATTATTGAGAATTTTAAAAAAGTTAGGCGTACCAGTGAGATTTGTTAAATTTTCAGGTGTACTAGTGGGAATAACCCTTTCCTTTTTTGTCCATCCCAAATTAAATGCTCCATTTTCCTTTTTACTACTTTTGATATTATGGCTCACCTATAAAATTACACTTATAACCTTAACATAACATTATTTAATTCAACTTTTACTACTTTTGATATTATGGCCCACATATAAATTCACACTTACTACTTTTGATATTATGGTCCACCTATAAAATTACACTTATACCCACTAAATGACAAAAAACCAACTAAAACTTTAAAATTCACCAATTTTCTCTATGTAGCATTTAAAAAGGGACAGAGGGAGTAGAAAAATGAGGTGTGGATATGAAGTTAAGGGGTGCCTAAATGACTTCTCCCTATTTAGGTGTCCTGTATTGCTTATGAGTACGCAAGATATTCATATTCTAATAAGAGAATCATTCAAAAGGATTTCAACCAAAACAAATGTTTAGAAATAGTGATTGGTGATTGATGATTGATGTACTCTATGCAACGCTAAACATGACTTGAACTTCTCTGCATGGCTTTGATTTTCTCTTAATTTAATTTATTGGGTTTGCCTCGTGAATCTTTAGTTGATTCTATGTTCTGTTGCATATTATGTGTGTGATTGCTTTTCCCGTTTGGTATAGTGGCATGAGCTTCAGAAATTACTTTAAGAGCTTATTTGTTGCTGTCTTTGTATCAGATATCTGCTGATGACATCAGATGGGAGGGGGAGGAATCTGTTGTTTCCCATAGAGGTGGTCGAACTGGTGGTCAAGGTCGTGGGGTGAAGAAGTCTTCAGCCCGTGGTGGCGCTGTTACTGGTGCAGGAAGAGGTCGTGGCACCTTAAAGGGGCATCCCAAGAAGGATCTAGCTTTGCCCCAAAATGGTATTGGAAGAAAAGGAATGGGAGATATTGAGTTACTTCACACTGATACTCTAATTAAAGAGGTGAGTAAGCTTGCAAGGAAGAGATGCTTGTTGAAGTGTTTTTTTTTTTTTAGTTTGACGATGTCTGATGGAATGATGATGTTTTGCAGGTGGAAAAAGTTTTTAGTGCTAATCATCCTGACCCAACAGAGGTTGAGAAAGCCAAGAAAGTGTTGAAAGTAATGAGTAACAAGCAACACGTTTTTATTTACTGTATTATTTACTTTCTTGCATTGTTTATCTAATGGATTATCGTTACTGTATTGCAGGAGCATGAACAAGCATTGGTTGAAGCTATTGCTAGGCTTCAGGATGCATCTGATGGTGAAAGTGGTAATGCTTAATTGCCTTCTGTTTGTTCAAATTAGAAAACACCTGTTCTTTTTCCTCCCTTTTTTTCCTTATTTTTCTTCTTCCCTACCCTTCTTCAATTTAGTTTTTGTAGATCAGCAGTTGTACAGAACTTTCTTATTGAATGCCAGGCCGAAAATTTTCAACATTGGCAACCTTTTATTCTTCTGTTCTAATGTTCTTTCCTTGATATAAATCATTAGATTGACATGTATATATCTCGGCCACTTGTAACATGTTCATTTTGTCCAACTTACATAGTTGTCTGTAAATGCCCAAGTGTTGCGTGGCTTCTCACTATAAAGTGGAAATTTAGCATAATGTTTTATTCTAATTTATTTCAATCAGATGGGTTAGATCATCCTTTCTCACAAGGACAGACAATGGACCGAGAGCAAGGATGGAGGAAACGACAGTATGATGAGATTGGCGGAGAAGGTAGGGGAATGGAAGGTCTGGATGGTGATAAAGGCCGAGTTGCCTCTGAAAAGAAGCAAGAAGCTTAGCCTCTGTATTATTCAAATTGGCAAATTTGCCAGATTGTAACATTGTCAAGTTAGAATCATCAAGTTAGAATCATAGGTGATCTTTTAGGGGGGCAGTAGTTTAGTGGGAGATGTAGATTTTTGTGCTAGTACTCTTCTCAGTTATGTATTTCAACAACAAAAACAGTATAAGCTTGTTCATATAAATCTGTCAGATTGATAATTTATATAGTAGGATTGTTTTGGTAGTGCACATTCTATTGCCTATCCATTTCTACCTTTTCACTTGGTGCAAGGTTGAATCAGTACATAAAAGCTATTTCCACTGCTGTAACTGCAAAAGCATAACATTACAAAACAGGAAAAAGTAAATAAAAAATATATATCAATAATTAACCTAATTGTAACAATGATGTTATGCAAACTACATTGATCTCTTTCTTTGTTGACACTGGCACACATAGAACCATTACCTCAGAAGAATGCTGTGTTGTGGTCCTTTATAATGATTCTGCAAATCTGCCAATCAAATCAACCATCTGAGAATCGAAATCTGGACCTTCCATCTGGAAATGGCTAGCGCCTTCTATAAGGTGCGTCTCAGTTCGACCTGCAGCTGAGCTTAGCTTGTTTTGCAACTGTTTAACACTCGTAAAACCATCTCGAGTTCCCATAACAAACAGCTTTGGCTTTGGAGACTGCAAAATGGCTTTATGGTGCCTACCAAAGAGGATGGAGGCCATCAAACCAAAAGGGTATCCTATACTCACATAACCCACCACTCGCTCAACCTGATCAACTGCTGAACCTGCTATGGGAGCACCTGTTCCAAATTTCTTGATTTGATCAGGATGCTGGTTGATTCAATTATCAGTGTTTACGTCAGTTTAGTGAGATTCAGAAATTGTCACAGATCACTTTTACAAAATTACCAGATTTGCTTGAATAACAGAAACAATTACATTACTCAAAACATAAACACATAGTCTACTGAAAATGAAAGTTACTCCAGATTAGCACAGCCAAATGGAGAAAAACAGCTCAAATTGCAACACAAAAAAACAAGAATGAATATATTTATTATTTCCGGACATATAATTTGAGAAATTCAAAAAACAAGATAACATCAGCTAACTGTTTTCAAGCTAAGCTACGACTAGCCCGTTGATTTTAGACCCACTAGTAAGAGACTTACCTGCAAAGTGGAATCTAACTTAGTAAAGTAAAATACTTTTATTTAGCTGCCTATTAATAGTGTGTCATCAACTCACTGGGTAGATAAACGTTTTTCCTTTTCAAGTGTCTAAATTGTTGAAACTGAAAATGATATCGTCTCATTGCTTTCCTTTCTCCACCCACTTTTCTCGGTTTCCCATCCTTACGAGTTACGACCCGTGCTATCGATATTAAAATTGTTGTAAGGGAAGTAAATTTATATGTAACTTTTCTCTAACTACATGAATTTTTACCTAAATTTTCATTCTCTTCCAATTCCAGTTACATAACAGATCCAATTGAAAATTCACTCTCATTACCAATATCTAATATCGATAACAAAACATGCGTTACGATCTCTCTTTGTGATAAACCATTCTCAAATTTACCTAATTTAGTCCCAACTCGATCGTTGAGGAAAATTACATTCTAAGAGGATGGACGAAATGTTAGATAGATCAGAATTCGTTAGAAATGTTTTCTACCACAAATGTCACCTAGTGCCATATCGTAGAATGCACATCCAGCTATTAATAGGGTTCATCTACTTTAAATCGATTGAAACCCTACAACTACCTCATCAAGCACGGGCCTAGGTAAAGTAATTATTCTGAAACATTGCAGCAGATTCCCAGATGATTTCTTTAGGCAATGACATGGAATAATCGTTTAAATCCAAATCCTGAGCATCAGATTGAGTTCATGATAGACATGCAACTGATGTTCATACTTCAATATCAATGATTTACACTAATTACCATATTAAGGATTTTGGCCATGGTTTTTGGGACTGAACCAATTTGAATTGAACAAACTTAATTAAAAGAAACCCTAGGCTCAATCAGAGTTGGGCTGAATTGATCAGAAATTAAGTCCAACAAACATGGAATTCTATTAATAGATCAAACTTAACTAGTCTATATTTTTCAACACCTCAAAGTTAGTTAGCAATTTTACTGCTGTTTTTTTCCTTTTTCCCTGAAAAGGACAATCAAGAATTTCTAATGGAATCATAACATTAACATAGTTAAAAGTATATCCCAATTTCTCCATAATTTCCCACAAAAGTCAATTACCCATGAATAGATCTGAATCAATCATAAAAAATAGAACAATTCAGGCACTCAAATAAGCTTTTCTCACCTAAGACTAGCAAAACATAAATTCAAAACTAAAACCATCAATTTAAAAGGCTGATCTTTAATGAAAAATCACAAAAAAAAAAAAAGAATCATCAATTGTAAAAAAAAGAGAACAAATTTACCTGCAGAAGAACCCACAAGCAAAATCCTGTTGAGAGAAAGATTATCACAAACCCAATTGGAAACAGAAATAACATCTTTAACCTCAGAAAACCCAGTAATAGATTTACTACCACTTGACCTTCCAACACCTCTCATATCAAAAGTCACAGCCAAATAACCTGCATTTGCTAACCCACTTGCTATGCCCCTCAATAGACCTTGACAACCACCTAAAACTGAGTATGGATGAACAAGAACAATACCTAAATTTACATCTTTATCATTTTTTGTGGGTTTAAAGATTCTTGACCTTAGATTAACTCCATCACTCCCCTCAATCACAACTGTTTCACTTGACATTTCAAGACACACAAGTTTTTGGGGTATGTGAGAAAAGTTTTCAGGAGAAAAAGAATGACAGATACTATAGGACTAGGTATTCCTTAGTTGGTACTAGAATATTATCAGAGGGTAAATAAAGTTTTAAATACATCTTTCATTGGGTCATCAATTAACAACATAGTGAGTGAGTGAGTAGTTGGCAAGATTTTTTGTTTTATGGGCTTCGCCTGTCAAATGGGTGAAATTAGAGGGAATGATATGATACTTCTAATTTCTAACCTAGGAGTTGGGATAAACCGTTTAATATTACGGTTTTTTTACGCAGTGTAATTTAAAGGATACAAGTATTATATTGCTTATTACTGCATCAAATTTTTATTAAATTTTAGTTATATGGTTATTTTATTTTTGTTATTTCACCGTGTGATGTTTTGGGTCTTTTAACTCTATCACATGATTTTGTAACATTCGAGGTTTTCGTCAAAGTACCACTTTTATTTTTATCCAATAAGTCAATGACAATGCCACAATATCTTTTAGGAAATATTTGTTCATGGCTCAAAACCACGAAAAGTGTAGATTATATAGCATTTTATTTCATATCTCCAAGTTTATTCTAAGGATCGATTCTTTTTTTTCTTGATCCTAGATTTTGTGGAGAGGTTAGTTACCCGTCGTAGGCATCTATGAAGAAGTATTGTGTCGTCTCGAAAGATTTTTGATGTTGATTCTCTCATTGTTTTTATTTTCTACAAGGAGGTTTGCTGTTCATCTTGAAAGATTGTACAAGGAGGTTTGTTGTCCATCATATTACTCTGCAACATCCATTATTCGTCTTGGGTGCTTCCAATCATCCAAGGACTCCCACAAATGTTTCGATATTTTTTTCTCAAGGCCAAAGAACTCCGAAAAATGTGGATTATAACTTTTGTTTTAAGGTTTTTTTTTTTTGTTGGGGGAAGGGGGGGTTCAGGGGTTGATTTTTTTTTTTCCTTTTCTATTTTCTTATCCTGGTTTTAGGGTGTTATAAGGTGTATATATCCTTATCTATTTAATGCATTTACAATCCTGTATTGTGCCTTTTTAAAAGATATTTTGATGTTGGATTGCACGATATTTTGATATTTTGATTATATACAATCCTGTATATAATGTTTAGCTATAGTTTTGTTCTAGAGGACATAGAGATGTGAAAACCATGGAATATAACAATCCATTTTGCCAAATTTATGCTTCCATCATTATATAAAAAATGTTTATTTTAGTTTAATATTTTCATTTTAACTGCCTCTTCTAATGCGCCTAAAGCTTTCTTAAGCTTTTTGTCATATAGAAACTTATACAATGATGCATTCAAATAAACAAAAACTTGCTTTTACATCTAAATAAAAGTGCTTTACCATTAAAGATGAAAGACAAGAAAACTGCCATTCTCTTCTTATATCCATTAACATATAGTAGATGTAGACCAGAAAATTTGTACTCAAGCTTCATATCCCAAAGTGAAATTAGTGAATCTCTTTTGTTTATATAATGTGAACGAGTACATGTGCCCATATAATAAAGCCCATACAACTCTAAATGCCATAATATGATTTAATTTTTTTGTAACTTGCTTATATGAAACTACTCTACACATACAAGCATAAACTCCTTTCTTTCTTTTCATCCTATTCCCACATCTAATCCTAATCAAGGCCTTCAGCCCTCCTTGTATACAACAAAGCTAGAACAGCAGGGTTAAAAAAGAGCCCAAAAAACTACACCATTGCATTAATGTACATTAAACTACATAACTAGTTAACTACTAGTACATATTAATCCAATTTTACCTCCTAGGTTTTTTCTTTGATTTTTCACCACCATCTTTAATAACAGTTCTTCCTCCTTTCGCTGAATCCGGTGTATTGCCACTCATCATCGCCGCTTTTCTTTTGGGGGGCCTACCAATTCCTCGCCTTGATGCTGCTGCCTCTGCCTCTCCTCTCCTCCCCAAACTCCTCCTTGAGGCACCACCGGTCTCAACGTCAACCTCCTTAACATTCTTCTTCACATTAACACTAGTCTTTTTAACATTACTATTGTTAGCACTCGGATTTTTCTCTCTTCTCCCCCCTTTCTCCTCGTTTACATTCTCCTCTTCTTCAGAACCATTATTATTGCTCGCCTTTTCTTGACTTGATGGTGAATTTTGTTTCATCCTCTTCAAAAAATCCGCCACCCCTTGCTTCTTCAAAACTATAGGCGTCCCTTTATCTTGCTTTGAATCCGCAACATTCATCCTTTTCTTCTCCATGCCTCTAACTCCCTCCCCCTCGGAGCTCTCATCTTTACTCACGTTCCCTACCTTCTCCCTTTTCCCAACATCCTTGCTTATAATCTTCTTACCATTATTACTACTCAACCGCAACCCTCCATTGCCCAAATTCGATCTTTCTCTTGTAAGCAACTTCTTCAAATTCCCCTCAGCGCCCACCTTCTCCTTCTTACTCAAAGGGGAGCCAGTACCATTACCATTATCATTATCATTACCATTATTGTCAAGTTTCTTACTTTTTTCCTCACGCCCATTCTCCACTTTACCAACCAAACCATTCTTAGTAATGGTACTAATACTGTTGTTATGACCTCCCTTCTTCATACTCTCTGATAGTGCTTGCATTGAGCTGGAGCTTCGCCTCCGGCACACAACCATGGTGCTTGAGGATCTGGGTTTCTTGACCACTGGTTCGAGATGTTGGGTTTCCGGGTCAGGTTTCTTTGGTTGCACATTCGGTTTCCGGGTCGCAACTTCGTCCATTACCAGCCTACGCAATTCCCTAGCAGCAATGTGCTCCGCCGAGCTCTTGCGGTAAAAGAGCACTGCATTGGTGAAAATAAGGAGCAGGTCACGGTAAAATTTGGGGTGACAGTCGCAGTATATTCCCTTATCAAGTCTGGATTGAGCTGTATCCAGATCCATGTGTTGCCGGATCACATTCCGGTATTTTTCGGTTTCCTGTAACACGTTCAATTATCAATCAAAAAAGAAAAAGAAAAATACAAATACTGGCAAGTTCAAAACAACTCCAACTAAAATAACAAATCACACAACACTGTAACATTGTTTTCTACCCATTTCAGAGGGGAAGAAAAATACCAAGAATACTTCATCTACCAACCAAATAATCTATTAAATAAGAGAAATAAAAGATATTTAATTTATTGTGTTAGGTTTCTCCATACATTAATGATCCACTAAATCATTTATTTTATAAATCAATAGAACCTTTTCCCGTTTACTCAGCTTTAATTATATCATCTTTCATTAAATTTCAAATTGTCGGAAATACATTTCTTGAATTTGAAGGCTTCATAATGATTCCCTCAATCCCTTGGGTCTTACCGGTATTCCCATATAATTTTTTAAACAATGAGGTATAGGTTACATACTTACATATATGCCAAATAACTTCAACAATAATAATAGATTAATAATAATATTAATAATAACAATAACAACAACAGTAAGATTGTAAGAATAACAATAATTTGCATGGTATGGGTCTAGATACTTAAGAGTTGAATCGGTAGATTTGGACAAATAAGAGTTGAATTTTGAAGGATGAAAATAACACTACAAATGGGCCTTAGTAACCCAATACGGAGGAGGATAGTGGTCCTTCCAAAAACTATTATGTCAAGGCCTCTTTCTGTTTGTTTAAATAATAATACCCAGTTTTTTTATCCAGAGACTCGCTGCTTGGAGTAAAGATCCTCTCCATTTCTTACCTGGAACGTGCATTTCCTCAATAAATGGTTGAGGAGGATGTATCAAAGGGAAAATAGAGAATTTTTATTTTAATCCTAAATAAGTTGTCATTATCATATAATATGAAATGGAGACAAAGAAATGGAGATGATTCTCACACCACTACTTGGGCGTTAATACCATAGTAAATTTTTGATAAAATATTATAAACGAGCCTTGGTAATCTAAGGCGAAGGAGGAGTATTCGGTCACTTACAAACTGAAAAATGGTCCTTCCCAAAATCAATTGGTAATGGAAAGAGTAACTCCTATGCCTATAAGTTTGTTTATTCTATTCTTTTTCTCCAATGTGAAACACTTACTTATGTACACATATTTGGGCTCAAGAGATTCACTTTTATTTGCATTACTCATTTCTATCACTAATTAAGAGGATCCAAACACATATCATCTAATTTGGCAAGAGAGTAGAGTAATAGAATCAACAAGTGGCTAAATGTTTGTGAAGTACGGACAAAGAAGCAGCTCGAATCTGACTGGGAGACAGCATAATCCTATTTCTACTTCTTATTTATCATTCCTCTTAATCAAAGCAAACATACAAATATACAATAATAGAAAAATATGGACAACCTTAACATCATATGCTCCCACTATTGAGGGAGAGCAATTTTTACTTATTGATGCTCTAGTTTTAGTCATACAAAAGTTTCACCATCTCGTTAATCTTCTTTTTTAAAAAATAGAAAAAAAAATTAAGTGATTTAGGGATAGTGATTATTGAAATATTGGGTTTCAGAGGTACAACTTGATTTAGGGATGGTTGTTGTGACTGTTTTGTAGTTTAATAAGAAATTTATCAGAATTTTTAATATATTTATTTAAATATTGATAGAAACATCATATAATAACTTATTGCATTTGTGGAATATCATGGGAATTATAATGTAAAATTATATTTTCATTACAATTTGTTACCAACAATACCAAAGGACCATAAATCGATAATTTTTTACTTGATTAGAGAAATTTAATACACCACCTCAATAATAATTTACTTGCAACGATTTGAATTTTTTTTCTCTGTTTTATGTCAAATCGTTACTAACAAATCATAATTTTTTAAAGAAAAAATAATCTATAAACAAAGGTTTTGTTCTCTTCCACTTATTTCCAATTCAAATAAAGATCAATTAACTAAACAAATAAGTTCAAATAAACAGACGCATAGTATTTTCTTTTTAATAACGATAAACAAAAACGCATATACAGAAAAAAAAAAAGAGTTGAGTACTTGAGTGCATGAAAAGTTTATTACTCCTATTTTTTCAGGAAGCAATTCAGCGTGCGTGTCCTAACACGATACCCACGCTGCCACGCAAATAATATCGAATCCCATGACAAATAAGCCCATGTTTTAACGATTTAAGCCTGGTATCACACCCAAATAGCCAAATAGACTATAGACATTAGACATATACGGAGTAAAAAGATATTCTTTGACCGCATGGGTATAAAAATTAACATATGCAACATTTAGGCATATTTCTTGAGTGACGGCGACAAATTTACCAAAATATAGACAGAAGTTAGTGTGTGATTTACACTTTATATATTTATCTTAGAAAAAAATCCCTTAAATAGATATTAGGGTTAAGAAAGAAAAAAAACCAATATAAAATTAAGTCAATAAACCCACACATTTATTCTAGTTAAAAAAAAAGGTCAATTTCTCGGCCGTTGCTTAAGTGATATATCCAAATGTCGCCAAAATGACGGAAATTATTTTTATACTCATGTGGTCAAAGGGAATTTGGGGAAAGGTAGACCCTAACACCACCAAAGTAGGAGGATTTGGGAAATGATAAACCTATAAAAAATTTGTGGGAATCTTTTACTCATATATATGGTTTCATTTCTTATGTAATAATATATATATTTCATACAAGGATAACCTAAATTGATTTTTTTTTCGTAGAAAATATTTTTAAGACCTATAATTTTTTATAAAAACAAAAATCACTCATGTCAGCATTACATACGTGTCAAATTTTTAATAAAAGTTTTCCATGTAATTTGCAGCCTAATTCTCTATATCTCCCTTTTTTCTTCTTTTTTTTTTTTAAATTAAAATAAAATAAAAAGAGCATTATTGTTTTGAACATCTTTCAAATTCTGAGATGAATTTCAACTCTATAAATTCTAAATTGCATTTTTCTCTTATCTATGTGAAATTCTTTAAAATGAAATTTCACAATATATACTAATGAAAATAATTTATTTTATTTTCATTAGAATATATTTCATATTGGACAACTTAAGTTGATGTTTAAATTATTTATAGAAAATACTTTTAAGGCCTAAAAAATTTGAATACTTTCTTTAAAAAAAAAATTGAATACTTAATATTGCTATATAGTTAACTTAATAACATAATCTATTTTTTATGAACTTATAAACAATCTTTGTACAATTAGTGTGTTCAATTTGTAGAAAATGACATGTTTTTGGCAAGTGTTGTTTCTAATGGCTTATGTTGTTGGGAAGCTTGTGATTCTTATACTCCGTATATCTTATTTCATAAGAAATAAAATAAGATCAATTAAATGATACACATGGAGTACTTAATTTAATGGTCTAAGTATTACCTATTCATCGATATACTTTTATACTAAATCAAAATCGAAATAGACATTTGGCATACTTGTTGAAAATTTTCCCTCTAAATTTTAATATTAATTTTTTATTAGACAAAAATAATTATTTTAATAATAAAACAATCTTAACAGCATCATTCTACAATTTTGAGCTTGTTCTATATTTAGGGAAAAGCCCTAAGGATTTCACTATATAACATGGTTCATATTTTGCAAATGAATAAGGTAGCATTTTTCTCAATGGCAATGGTAACCTTGGTACTTCGTATGTTGTTACATGATCATTGTCTGGGGCCTCTGGGCCAACAACTAAGAGTCGGAGAGTATAAAAACAATAGGAAAAAAAATGAGGACATAGAGCGACCAGGTCTCAAACACTCAACGTTTCTGATCATGCACTAAAATACAGACAAGGTCAAGTATGGCGGGACCCCTTTGCAGCGTTAAACAAAATGACATTCGTTTATCGATTATCATTCGGCCACTCCCCTGCTGAAAATATTGTCCCTTCTATATTATTTCGTATTACGAAGGCTTTTTAGTAGTTGATGGACTAAGGTATTGTTTGGTTACAATGAAAATTAAATTTCTATGGTAATTTGGATTTTATGGGAATTAGGGTAACTTTTTCTATCTAATGTTTGGTTGAGATTTGGAAAATTAAATTTCCTAGGAATTTTAATTTACTTAGGAGGGGTTAGATTAGTTATTTCCTACATTATGTGAGAATTTGAAATTCCTCCATTTTACACATTTTTGGTTAACCAAACAACAATGTGTTATTGTATTTCCTAGGAATTTTGATTTCCCATGGAAATTTAGTCCAACCAAACAAACCTTAATAGTAATTACAAGTTTTCTATGGAAAATTCATATAATATATCAGCTTAAACTTTTGGTTGAGATTATCCTCTAACATGGTATCAGAGCTAACATGACACAGATGTCACGCGTTCGAACATCTCCTCTTTCTCTTCTAAATAGAATTAATTCACGTCGGGTATAATAAAGCCCGTCATGTGTCCACATTTCAAGCCTAAATGGGACCTTTCATGTGAGGTGGAGTGACAAAGAATATAATATATTCATGGGCCTCAACTATTAGCTTAAGCTTTTGATTGAGATGGTCCTCAATTATTAAGCACTTATATTTGTATTTAAGAATGATTTCTCTTCAACTTATTTTTTTAAGGTATATTTCAACCTTATTAGGGTGTGTTTGATTGATCTGAATTTTTTTGATCTGATATGATCTGATCAAAAACTTTATGATTTGATCTGACCTGATCTGAATTTTTCGAATTGTAGTTATTATTAAAGTTATAATTTTTCTGATTTGATCTGATCCGATCTGAATTTTTCTGATCCGATCTGATATAAATTTTTCTAATTTGATATGAATTTTCTAAAAATAAGCACATAAATGCTTATTTAAGTTGAATCAAACGCACCCTTATACCTGAACTTATTAAAACCTACCTGAACTTATTAAACCTGAAACTTATTTTTTTTAAGGTAAAAATGAAGGCCTAAGTGAATGCTTAATTAAAATGAAATAGAAAATAAGGGGGCTATTATTATGGAACAGAAAATAAATTATTTCCGAGTAAATGCTTTAAATTTAATTTTTATAATCAATAATTAAAACATAAAGTTTTAACTGTCACGTGTCATTCTTTGTTAATCTTTGTTTCAGCCATTGCAATGTGTCATTTTTAAGTTTAATGACTTTTTTTTTCTTTTTTTCTCAAGACAATTTAAACTCTCAACCTTTCATTTATTATTAGATCTCTAAAATTCTTTCATTATTTCTTAATTAATCTCTTTTAACTTCTATATATTTTAAACTTTATTTTAAAAAAATAAAACAATTTGATTCAAATTAATAATATTATCTTTCAATTTGTTTTTTAAAATCACCACGTTCGTTTTACTTAAAAATTGGAAATGAAATTGAGTAGCATTACTCCCTGTCTCCCTCCATGCTTACTTGTTACATTCCATCTAGCACAAGTTTTTATGAGAAACATGTGGAGTGACAGGAACAATAAAAAGTAAAGGTATTTAGGAGGAGGTAACAAAAATTATCAAAAAAAAGAAATATAACAAGTAAATTGAGAAACCCAAATAAGAAAAATTGAGCAAGTAAAAAAGACAGAGAGAGTGGTATAAAAATAAAAATTACTTTTATTCATAATAACCAACGTTTTCCGCAAAATAAAAAAAAATAAAAAAAAACTTTTATTCACGAATTTCATACATATATTCATCATCATAATAGCCACCTACCAAATGGACCAAAAGATATTTTGTCTAGGTTGATCTATTTTTGATCGAATGTTATGTAAGTTAAATAAGATGTTAGATTATTTGTAAATAGCCTTGTGTGTACGCTTTGCGTGCGACAATAATTTTAATGTATCTTCAAAAATAGGTTTTTGTTCGATAAATTGAATTTTTTTAATTTTAATTTCACATTTATTCACATAATCGTAAACAAACATTCCCCTTTCATACAGTCATTCCACAACAATGAACAATAAACAAAATAGGGTATCAAATTTCTACAATAATAAAAAGGTAAAATTTTTATGTAACAAACTATATTAAAATGAGTGTCTATTTATAGAGAATTAAAAAATATGAATTTTGATTATTTTAATTTATTTTTCCGAATTGTATATTTTGTAATATTTTAACTTAAAAAAATTCAAAAATTGTAATAACTTTCCTTACTAAATAAGAGTTATGTTATTTGATTTTTAAGGGGCATTATGAACTTTTCGAGGGGGACACCATGGCTCCACCTTGTAGGGTTGTTCATAAACAGTTAACCGAACCGTTAACGGTTAGTAGTTTTTGGTAACCGTAACCGAACCGTTAAGAAACGGTTAACTGTTAACCGTTAAGAATAATGGAAAATGAAAATGAAAATATAAAATAATAAAGGATTATTCCCATTGGTACACCTGAGAATTTGCATATTTCCAGTGGTATACTTAAGTTTTAAAAAATCCCAGTGGTATACCTACATTGCTAAAGAAATTCAATAACCACTTTTAAAGGTTGTTTTAGGACATTAACAACAACTAATTCAGTTTTTTATTTTTATTTAGTCAATTGTGGTTACCCAAAAAAACTAACGATAGTTAAACTAAGTATGTTTATGGTCGAATTAGTGTTATTTAATGGCCTAAAAGGGCCTTTAAAAGTGGTTGTTGAATTCCATTATTTATATAAGTATACCACTGGGATTTTTTGAAACTTAGGTATACCACTGGGAATACGCAAATTCTCAGGTATACCACTGGGAATACGCAAATTCTCAGGTATACCAATGAGAATAATCCAATAATAAATGAATCATAGTTATGCATATGGGGGCAATAAGGTTAGGAACATATGTGGGTTTGTTAAAAATAATGCATTTAGGCCATTCGAAAATCGAGCTAAGTATGCTTAATGTCTCTTTAAAAAATTAACGGTTAACCGTTTATGAAAACCGTTAACCGTAACCGTTAATCGTTAAGCTTAACGGTTCGGCAACCGTAACCGTTAAAAATTAACCGTTAAAAAGTACCGGTTACACGATTACACGGTTACGGGTTTTTTTTGGGCACCCCTACCACCATGTCTTATATAATAGAGATACTGCCATTAATTATTCTAAAATAAATAAAAATAGATTTATTTGAAAATAGATCTTGCTAATGGACACCAGCATATATGATAAGCTTTCATTTTAGGGCTCGTTTACATTAGCTGAATAGAGTTGAACTGAACTGAATATAATCTGAAGTAAACAAGCCCTTAGTCAGTGTTTATTTGAAATTAATCCTTAAAAAACGAGAACACTGGACCGATCTTTCCCTTCCATTTGGTGGATCAAATGGGCCAGCCCAATCCTAATAAATTTGACTAGAATGTTCTTCATGTTTCAAGGAATTGTCTCCAATGTCCTCGGCTTTGCAATTTTGCATGTCTACTCTACTCTATCATAAGTTTCTTTTTTGCCCAAAATGCCACCACTCTGCTCTATCATAATTTTCTTATTCGCGCCCCTTCCAAAATTGGTTTTGCAATTTTTTTTAATCGGAGGATGTTCATATCAGATGCCCTAACTATGGTCGACGTATTAAAAAAAATATGAAACAAGTCTAATCATGTTTTGATTTTTAAACTTTCTTCGTTCTATAAAAAAAAAACAGTTTTCATTTTGGAATAAATAAATGCAACAAATTTTTATTTCTCTCATATGGTAAACTTTTATTACTGAATTAATACCCTTACTAATTCTTTAGTCCCAAACTTTTCTCTCTCCAATTTTTTAATTGTCTTCAACTTCTCTCATCACTTCTTTAAGGGTCTATTTGTTTTGATGGAAAATATTTTTTCAGAAAACCCCCTCATTTCATTTTCCTTTGTTGTTTTGGGAATGGGGAAAATGTCAGTTTAGAAAAGGAAAATCGAACCCTCCTACGTCGTTCCGGCAAACACATCTCCGCCCCTTTTCCTCCCCTAAACCACCACCTCAAAAAAAAACCGAATCGAAACCCGCAATTTAGTCAAGGGTAGTTCCTTACCAAAAAAAAATTCAAAAAAGCGGCTTCTTACAAAAAAATAAAATAATAGAATATGTTTTTTGACAAACAAAAAAAATTATATGGTAATTTCTAACAAATTTTTCTGTCCTAAAAAACAAAATGAAACAGAGAAAGTCAATAAATAAATCGGAAAATTAAAAACGACAGCAATGGACATTGCTACACTAACCCGGGTTGACAACCCATTACTAATAGAGCAATTAAATAATATTATGTATATTAAGTAGGGCTCTATTATCAATGTCATCAACAACTTTTTATTAGTAGTGGGTAGTCAACCCGGTGGGTAGACTAAAATTTTTCCATATGATCCGTTCTTTATTTTTCTTTCTAATTTATGTTTACATCTCTAGATTAAGCCAATAAACTTTGTTAATTCATATTAATTCAGATACTATGAGTCTTATATTTAGACTAATTTAATTCAGCTTAGATCAATCCAGTCTAAATAAACAGAGCATTAATTTACAAAAATATTATATTAACCTCTGATTAAATAATAGAACAGTTATTTATAATAAATACTAAAGTCAATTCAAATGGTCCAACTGAAACTCTTAAATATAAAATTTTTAAATAAATCATCTTTTTTTGGTTGCATATATAAAGTTATTATAATACCGTAAAAAAATATTTCTTTTTTGTTAAAAATTAAGCAAAAATCTCATATCGAATGATTTGAAAAGATGAAATAAAATCATGGATCTAGCACTAACAACAATCGCATACACTTGTTGTAAAAAAAATAAAAAAAAATAAAACAATCGCATACACCTGGCTATGCATAATTCAACGGATTTTTTTTTTCCACATATTTCATAATCAGATTGTTGCAAATAAGTTGAAATGGAGGTAATATTGTCTCTATTTTCTTATTTACAAAGTTTGAATTTTATCATTGTATGTTTACATAGTTTACTTTGACAATCATAGGAATTATATGTAAGGAAAAAAAAAGGTCATAAGGGGTCTCCGTTTCGTCTTAACAATATAATATTATATATATATATATATATATATAGTTATTGTATTTTTTACAAATACATATTTAAAGATATTAATTTTTACTCCCTTTTTTTTTTATTTACACGGTTTTCATAAAAAACAAAAAAAAATAATTGGGAGTAGGAGAAAAAAATGATTATTAAAAGTTGTATATGGGGCCATGGGGGAGTGATTGGCTAACTCTAAAGGCTTGTTTACTTTAGATTATATTCAGTTCAGTTCGGTTAATCTCTATTCAGTTCAGTTCGGTTAATCTCTACTCAGTTCAATTAATATATTTCAGTTCAGTTCAGTTCATCTCTATTAAGCTAATGTAAACGAGCCCTAAGGGTTGCCAACCCTCCAAATTATTATTTTTCATTGGTTTAAAATTCACTGAAACATTAATTTTTTACAATTTATCTCTCTAACTTATTACATATATATTATTATTTTATTGTAATGTATCTAAGGGGATTGACAACCTTGAAAGTTGCTCCATCATTTTCCATAAAAAAAAAAATATATTAAAGTTAGTCAAAAGTAAAAAAATAATATGAAAAAACGATTGAAACCATAAATTAATAAATGTTCAACAATAAAAAAATGTACTCTTTAGTTGGTAAAAAAATCTGAGTAATTTTTTTTTAAAAAGTAAAATTTTGAATCAACAATACCAAAAATATGAAGTACAGAGTATGTATTACTTCTTATTAAAAAAATACAATAAGGTGAACCAGGGAAATAATAAAGGTACAACTAAAATTGATATGGGCACCACAACCCATTGTGAAAGCACATCTTCTTATACTCCTCTCATAAAAGTTGTGCCCATATCAATTCCGAGTGAACCATTCATAGATTTACTCTTTTTGTCCCAACTACTTTTTTTATAAAATTTTTTTTACATATTACGGAGTACAATTTACTTGCCTCGTCCTATTAAGTACTACCTCCGTCTCCTTTTTTGCAACAATTTGACAATTGTTACTATTTACTAATTAACTTTGACTCTCTATAATTTTATACGTATAAGAAAAAGTATAGTCAAATGGGATCTCGTTTGATTCGGCTTGATATATACATTTTTAATTTTTATAATTTTTTATTATATGTATTTAAAGATATTTTCATTTAAAGTTGTATGTTGGGAGATGTGAAAAAGTAAATGTTGTAAACAAAAAAGGATAGATGGAGTATTTCTGTATTTGAAAGTTGGGCCAGTACTCATTCTCTCCTACGTTTGTTTATCAGCTTTACTCCTTTCATCTTTCACGCATCTTCTTACCTTTCCCTTTTAGGTGTTTATAATTAATTGCTTTATTTTCATATTAGATTAGTTACGTGCGATGTACGATTTTATCAAACAATATTTGATAAAATTTAAAATTTTGTTAGACAAACGTCAATTAAAAACAAGTATGGAGTAAATAGTATAAAAATATTACATCAATAAATAGATTTTAGCATAAATTTCTTAATGATTTGAAAATTGACAGCAACAAAAAAAATTATGATATATTTTTTTTTGAAAGCAAAAAAAAAATTATGATATTTAAAAAAAATTATATTGGTCATTAATTATATTTAGAAAATGAAAAAATAGAGTTACTAATATTCATACTTTCAAAGTATGTTAATACTATAAAAAAAAAAGAATGAACTAATGAAGATTATGTAATAAACATTTTTGGAGGAAAAATTTTAATTGAAAAATTGATACGTATACATCTTTAGCTGATAATGATATCAATTTTAGTATATAGTATAAATGTGGTCAATTTTTTTAATTAAAAAAAAAATCTTCTAAATGATAGGGAAAAAAAAACTCATTGTAGAGATTGTAAAATGTGTGCACACGATATAATAATATGCTTATCACATGACTATTTTAAAGGGAAAAAGTAGGTAATCATTTCTTTTAGGTGGATTTAATCGTGTATATTCAGATTTTACATTTTTTTTGAGGAAGAATTTACATTTTTTTAGAACAAAGGGTAAAGTAAAAATACATTTTACATTTTTATCACTATTAGGAAGAGCAATTTTCTAATAATAAATCAATTCTAAGTCAAAACTAACTTTCGTATAGAAGGTTTATTATACTCCATATACACAATTTTAAAAGGTTATTATTAATAAACATTTATACATATCTGAAAACGGTAATAATTTTAAAATATGTCAAAATTATATATCAATCGATGTAATTAATATTTATTAAAATTTATTATTTCTATTTTAGCTTTCTTATTTAAGGTCCGGATTTTGTCTTAAAAAAAAAAATGTGTGTATCATCACAATTAATAATACTCATGCAAAATTGCAAAAAAAACAGAACGATTGCAATCTTATACAGAGTATTAGTTTGGTGTAGTACCTACTCCCCCGCTTGACACACATTCATACATTGGCTCTATCACACCACTAATCTCTCACATAATGAATTCATCGTAGAATTCTAAACCGGTCCAAAACCACTAATGTAACGTAATTACCATGTTCTTACTAATCATATCTTTACTTCTTTCGCATGATTTAAAAATTCACAAACGAATAATTTTACTACAGTAAAAAATAGAAAAAGCTTATAGTAAAGTTAAAATGATTTACCTGGCTAGGGAGCCGGCGTTGGAAAACCGAGCCATGTTTATGAGATCGTAGTGTCTCCAAGAAGCGAACCAACGGTTGAGATTTAGCGTTGATCCGTTTATTGGCTGGGGAAACCTCCTCTGCTTCCAATTCGTCGCCACTATCGCCGCCCCCTCTAAAACGTCGTCGTTTCTTCTTAGACAAGCTTGCGGAACTCTGAACCTCACTGCTCTGTTGCTTCGCGCTCTCCCGTCTCGACTCTGACAATGACTCGCTGAGTCGACTCACCTTCCTCTCCGCCGCAACAACCACCGGCTCATTCCTCTTCTTGCTGTTTTTGTTTTTATTACTTTCCGGTCCAATCAAACCAGATTCTTCCGGTTCACGCTTTAATTTCGATTCGGTAACAACATCCTTTGTAATAATATTATTGCTATTGTTCTTATTGGAGTCGACTTTTTTAATATTATCATGGTGGTTCGTTGAGTTGGACTCGTTACACGAACGATTCTCCGCCGAGTCAGCCGCCGCAGCAACTTTATCTGGAGAAGATCTCTCCGGTTCAACCGGCCGTTCGTCCAGGCCCGTCGCATTTATCTCCGGCTTAATCCTCAGATCTGAATTTAACACTTCTTCTTCCTTCACCTTGCTCACACTTTCTCTCTCCTCCTCTAATTTCTTCACCTTCAATTGCAACGACCTATACCAAAACAAAATGGGAAAAAAAACAGACACATAAGGAATTCGATATATCAGATCTTAATCTAACATATTTTTAAAAAATGAAAATAGATCGGAAAAATTTTATTAAAAAAAAAAAAAAAAGAGGACAGAGGAAATGAATTCTATTACACGATCGAAACGTCGCGACGATGAAGCTCGCGCTTGAGTTCATCGACACGAAGCTTGCGCAACTTATCGACCATACGCCGAAGATGCTCATCACCGTCATCTTCATCCTCTTGTTGTTGTTCGTCATGAAAGCGGCGCTTTAAGTGGACGTACTTTCTGTGACAGTTTTGCGACGAAAAACCAGAAACAGGAATTTCTTTACCGTCTTTAACATCAACTTCTCCTCCTCCTCCTCCATTGTTGTTGTTGTTAGAAGAAGAATGTTTGGCACATTTTTTGAGTTCATTAGCAATGGAGTCCCAACTATTGGTACCATGGCGTTTGACGGCAGACGCTAACAAAAACTCCTCCCATGTTCCCCATGCTTCTTCATCCTCTTGGTCTCCAATTTCTCTCTCCAAATCTCCATTATTAGACGACGTCGTTTCTTCATCCTTCTCTTTAGCCTCAATCATATCACTAATATTAATCTCTCCTTCAATATTTCCTATGTTTCGTTTCGTTTGGTCTCGTTTTTAAATCTTAAATCATCATTTCCATGGCTTATCTAATTCTCTGTTTTCTTTCTTTATCCTCTTTTTTTTAATTAGGGTTTTTGGAAGGTGGTTGATACAATTTCTGTCTAAAAGAGAGTATAATAAAATTAAAACATAAAACACTTTGGTACTATTAACTCATACGAATAAGAATCCTTGGAAATTTTATTTTTTTTGGTTGAGTTAAGCACCTTCGCGGCTCTTATTTTCGGTTTGAGGGGGGCGGGGGGTTTGGGGAGACTTTTTTGATTGTGTGAGAAGGGCTCCCAAATTTTCTACTTTATATCAGTTTATTTTACGTGGTGAGATGTAATTACAATTGTGCCCTTATGATACATTTGTTATTACAACCTTGGTAATATCCACATTTTCATCTTTCTACTTGATGAAATGCAATGTAGTCCACTTGACTACTTGATCGAATCCCGGCCGTACACTTCAGCATATGGGCCCATAGTGTTGCTAGGGGGTGGTTGGATCTTTGCCTGATCAAACAGTTTGTTTTGGTGATGAAACTCAAAAATTTCATCCACCAAGGCCCAACCCCAAACCATAACCAAACATTAAACATACCATATCACACAAGGAAGTAAGAATCGGACATTGATCCCCTTGTTGATACTTGATAGATATGTGAGAACTCTACTGATTGCCATTTTTTTTTTTACAACGGTACATGTTGCGTTTGGTTTTTCAGATTAACAATCGAAGCTATAGAAGTAGAAGAATAATTTAAAGGACAAATGCAAGTATCACCTAAAATGATAACTAATTTCATTGGTTCTTAGAGGCTGATATGGACTTTCGATTGTACTGGATCGTCTTTTCATATCTATGTAAATACTTAAAAGAGGTTGTTAAGTGGCGGAAAGATAATTGCTCTGCGTTGTACTTGCTTCAATGTTAGACCTATGTTGAAGAAACACATGGTTGGTTATGTTAAGACTGAAGACACAAGTTGGGTTTCTGTGTGTGCTTTTGCGAACCTTGAGCCGATTGCGACTAGGATCTTTGATTCTAGTTGAATTCCTTCTTATATTAAGAAAATAAAAAAATTCACAACAACAATCTCACTTAGGGGTTGTTTAGTTGCCCAATTTTCCTATAGGCACTCAAAATTCCCATGAATTTCATTTTGCCTTATTGTTTGGTTGACACAAAAAAGTGAAAATAGAGGCAATGCAAATTCATGGGAATTTTAACTTCCCACAAAACATGTGAATTTAATTACCACACCACCCCCCTTGGTAAGTTACAATTCCCATAGGAATTAACTTCCCCCTCGATCTCGATCAGAAAGGGCCCATGAAGTTGACGCTTGATGACGCTTTTACCAACCAAATAAGTTTGTTAAATTCCTATGAATTTAG